>JAAGVU020000123.1:16076022-16087015 GCA_011763525.2 Mormyrus iriodes | reverse complement strand
GACGATGGGCCAGGTGCTGGGCTGCTGGGGAACGATGGGCCAGGTGCAGGGCTGCGGGGGGACGATGGGCCAGGTGCTGGGCTGCTGGGGAACGATGGGCCAGGTGCAGGGCTGCGGGGGGACGATGGGCCAGGTGCAGGGCTGCGGGGGGACGATGGGCCAGGTGCAGGGCTGCGGGGGGACGATGGGTATGACAGGTTCCCCCCCTCAACGGTGATCTGTTCTGGGAAACACCTGTTCTATACCCAGTGTCTCCCACAGCGAGTCCCTCCTCTCCAGGGACAACCAAAGCACAGGGCAGCTATGGAGCATTGCCAGAGCTGGGCTGCTAGCAGGCGCTGGGCGGCCAGCAGGCTCTGACGGTGCAGGTCCCCCACGGCCTCGGCTCTTCCTCTTCTAAGACCTTAGGGGGACCTGTTGAAGATTGCTAGGCTGGTTCTCCTGCGGACCCTCCTGCTCCGTGCCCTGGGTGGCCTCCCCCAGCCACTCGCACTCAGGCAGCTGCTTTTGCAGCTTCTCCATGATACGCCACCCCCCCCGCTCCGGGGACTCATGCAGCTGCTTGCCCTGCTCCCATTGTGTCGCTATCTCGTCGCGCTCCTGGGCTATCTGGGTCTCCAGAGCATGGTACACCTCCTCCCGGCCCTGCAGCGTGACCTCCGTCTCCTGCAGCTTGTGGCATTTGAGCCAGCTGGGCCTCCAAGCCATGACACGCCTCCTCCTGGCCAAGCAGCGCCATCTCGCAGCCACGGAATGCCACCTCCGTTGCCTTAGCCAGACACTTCTGGTAGTTGAACTCCTGCTCCCAATTGGCCAGCCCACCGCACACCTGCTCCAGCTCCTGCCACTCCTGCTCCACAGACTCCTGCAGCTGCTCCTGATCTTGCTGGTCCTGCTCCCCTTGCTCATCTAGCTCACAGCGCTTCCCAGCTACGACATATCTTTTCATGCTCCAACAGAACAGCCATCGCAGACTGCCTCTGCTGGTTATGCTCGCCGCCGGGGTCATGTCATGGCTCCTTGCAGCTGATGAGCGGGGAGCCCTCGATGGTTGGGGAGCAGTTTTAGCCCGCCATGGTACCCAATTTTCTTGTTCGCCAGTGTCATCTCCATTGAAGGTCCGGTGGGTTGGCAGGAGCGGCTTGAGGACACACTGCAGGTGTCCAGGGCGGCATCTCATTTACTGGGGCACTCTTAGCTCATCTGCCGGCAGGTTCAGGGCAGAACCGTAGCTAGTATCCCCTCTTGCTACAGCCCCAGCAGACAAGCATCTCTATCTAAGACATCTTCTCTCCAGAGCTGCTGTTTCTCCCAGTTTATCACCTCACCATTACCTTCAGCTCTGCCAGGCTGGAATAGACTTGCTTGAAGATGAAAAGCATCTACTCCGCAAGTATCTATGCTTCTAATGCCAATGCAGTACCAGGCAGGTCAAGGCATCATTACAGCAATAAATCAAAACAAGCCAGCATCAACTAATACAGTTACTTTTTTAATGGAAACACAGGGAGGTTACATGGTAGACAGTAAAGCACACACACGGTGGGTAATCTATACACAATTAAACACACAGGGATTGAGCACAAATCTAAGCAGGACACCAGTACAAGAACACGTGATGCATGGAACCAGGCACATTAACTACATACATGACATAGACAGGGGCTATTTACAGTGCAGCAGTGCAGAATGCTGGGACATATGCAAATCACCGACGCCACAATATCTTGTACTAGGCCTAGAGTATGATGACAAACTATTAGAAACTCCTCTTGTTTTTATGGTTATCTTTCTGGAGTTTGTGGTTTATGTGCTGACTGCAAATATTTTCTTTGTTCCCGAGTTGACCCTTCTGTAAACAGACCCTTTGTAAAGCAATCTCTGACCCCCTACACACACTTTCATTTTATCATCTTTCACCCCTGGTCATCCCAAGGCTCATCTGCGCCTTCTAAACAGTTTTTAAATCTCCCCCAAGCGTTTTTAAAAGACTTTGAAGCAGGATCAAAGCTTTTTCCTGATCAGCCCTCTCACTTCATTAGACAGGGTGTTTTTGATATTTAGCATTCCTGTAAAGAAAAGGTAAGTGGTACGGTAAACAAAACGCTGAAGATCTAGACGAAGATGCGCGGTGCGTAGCTGTGTTTATCTCGGCGGCAGTAGGCCTATAATACAAACTGCTGCGTACGGAAACGCCCCCCTGCTTACATGCACTGATATCCGTGCCCCTATAGGCGCAGGTAAACACAACAATTACCTCGTAAAGAAACTGCTTCTCAAACGAGGCGATTTGTCCTCTCTATACACGTCTCAGCGATATGCAAGAAGACACAAAACAATGTAAGGTGACGTAATCATCGCTGATTCGGGCCATGTTCAGCGCCTTTGGATATAAAACATGCCCCCCCCTTTAAAAAACGCTGTTTCCCTCCTGTTTTTTTAATTAGTAAGTTTGATTACCAGCCTATACAGCCCTGAGATTCCCCCCACCTTTCTCCCTGCGATGCTAACAGCGCTTATTCCCATTAAACGTAGTACGCCAAGCATGTTCTACAGGTTAATAAATCATAAGACATTAAATGTTAAATAAAACGCAGGAAAGTGCAGTAAATAATTAATCTGGGATAGGTGTGGGGAAAAAATAAACAGGGTAGGGCAGTCATATAATAACGATTCATTAATAGTTAGTATTCAAATCTGTCCATGGAAGGTGGATTCATTATTGATCCACTTCCCTGAACCATTTAAGACCCAGAACAGAGACTGGGGATCAGTCTGTTCCTGAACTCCCATGCATTGGAAATGCTGGGAAATTGGGTGAGATACCATTGCTGGGGGCAGCCAACGGGAGGCAAAAACCAAGATTTATTTTCAGCGACTCTTGTGTAAAAACAGCCCAAAGATGAATTATGCATTTACCCAGCTGGACCTTCCTTCCTCTTCGGAGACAAAAAACCTAAACCGCAAAGAAGAAAGTGAATGAAGAAAGAAGAATGAAGAAAGTGAATGAAGAAAGAATGAAGAAGAAAGAAGAATGAAGAAAGAATAAAGAAGAATGAAGGAGAAAGAAGAATGAAGAAAGTGAATGAAGAAAGAAGAATGAAGAAAGAAGAATGACGAAAGAATGAAGAAGAATGAAGAATGAAGTCCAGAACCTGCTTCAGGGGGGTTACTAAACGCATGAGTGGCTGAATGTTTTACGCTAAAATCGGTACACTGTTACATTATCAGTGGCTAGAAAGGGCTGACTGATCTTTGGGATAATTATCATAGGCCTATTGTTTAACTCGGCCTTTTCTTCTGATGGGTCCATTGGTTAATATATTTATACAATTAAAATATTGTTACTTAAGTACTGGGTCCAAGACCATTACAGCAGGGCCATTACTGAAGCCTGAACCAGTAACTTCCAGGTTCCAAGATAACACCTTAACCACTGCACCCCCTGCTGTCCAGACAGTGTATCTGCCTTATGAGAATTTGGGGCTTGATCGTTTAACAGAGGTGCCGTATAGTATGATTATTTCGGGGTCAACTCTGTACCTGCAGCCAGCCCCCACTTGCTGTTATGTTAAGATGAACCATTACGGTAAATGGCGCCAGCTTCTTATATGGTAAAATATGATGGCTGCAATTGATGAGGCAAACATGGAAATGAAAGCTTATGGACCCAGCACCAGCACCATGACGGCAGATGAACAATAGACAGGTTCAAAGAAGAAGGCAGAATCCAAATAAGACGTAGCAATCAATAATCTCCCCCCGTAAGGTGACCATTTGGCACCTGCCCCTTCAGTAAAATATTTCCATGAGGTCTTAGTGTTAATGGAATGGGTGTATGGTCAATTTCGACTATATGTGCAGTTTTTTCTTAACTTTAATTTCAAAATATTTCATCCCTTTAAGATTTCAAAGTGTAATGACTCAGGAATAATGACCCACTGAGCACCGTTTTTGTCCTTTTCTGGAAAGGCACAAACGGTTATCTTCAGACATTGGATATCTTCATAAAGTACGCCAGCTAATCTGCTGTAATGAGTGTTGTTTTTAAGCCTGTCCATAAGGCCTGTATATTCACTGTTGCCACATGTAAACTGCGGCCCTGTACGGTCACCATCTAGCAGAACTTTATTCACAATCAGAGAATTTAAGGATGACAGCATGAATTATGTAAGCGAACAAAAAACGCACCCGGTGCATAAAAGCAAGACGCGGTGAAGCTGAAATTCTGAGCGGCTGTGAAACATTAATTAAACACTATCAGCTATGAAACAATGTCATGATTAAATTAAACCGTAAAAAGATAAATATCCAGTAGGTATGAAGAAATGGGTGGATAAGATCTTGAGGGGATCATGAGTCTCTCTAAGAAAAGAGAGCTTGCATGTTTTTACTGGTTGTCACTCCTGTTTGTACGTTTTTTATTTTTATTTTTAGAGTGCGAACCCCCAGCCAGGGCAGAAGGGGTGCTGAGGGAAGAGCCGGTCAGAGCAGGCCAGGGACCCGGCACCCCCTCGATGGCGGCTCAGGGTGTGATGGACGCCGGATCCTGCGATTTCCCCGCATCTGGTCAGTGTGCCGAGCCCCAGAACTCGCCGTGCGCTACGGACCGGTACAGCAGCACCTGCTCCTCCATGGACGCCCTCTCCGGCCGCCGGCCTGACCCTGGAGGTGGGTGAGCGCATTCGAAAGCAGCTCCGCAGGGAGGAGATGCCGTAACTCCATGCTGTTTGTCACAGCACTTAATGCATGCTCCCTCATTACATCAGTAAGTCTTTGTCTCGCCGTCCGAAGATTCTTCAGAAAATATGAATCTTTTTTGGCTTTTTTTTCTGAATCGATATACAGTGCCCCCCCCCATCAGATTTGTTAATTTGACGCCGGAATATTTTTGGAGAAACTCGCAGACGATGCCAAAAACAATACATGAATGATTCGGATCACATGAAACATATAACATATAGGCCTAAATATTGCTGTTACATAATACTTGTTAGTGTATGTGCACGTTATGTCTTTCTGACCACGGAATCTTGCGTTTCTCGCATAAACTTTAATTCTCCATTTTTAATAATGGGTCCAAAAGTATTGCGTACAGTGTGTAAGCCCACAGTAGTAATACAGGGGCATAATTTAGATGGTTTGTATATTATATAAAAGTTTCTGAGTGGCACGGTGGCTGGCACTGTTGCCTCACACCTCTGGGACCTGGGTTTGAGTCTCCGCTATGGCCCCATGTGTGTGGAGTTTGCATGTTCTCCCTGTGTCGTCGTGGGGTTTCCTCTGGGCCCTCCGGTTTCCCCCTGTCGGTCCAAAAACATGCTGAGGTTAATTGGAGTCACCCATAGGTGTGCATGTGTAAGTGAATGGTGAATAAGTGTGTCCTGCGATGGGTTGGCACCCTATCTTGGGTTATTCCCTGCCTAGTGATTGTAGCCTCTGGGATTGGCTCCAGACCTCCTAAATCGGATAAATGGTTACAGAAAATGGATGGATAAAAATGTCTAGATAGGAAATGATGTGCAAAGTGTTCAGTTTGTGTAGAAATTGGTGATAAATAGACTTGTTACATTATAGTTCAGGCTAGCAGACTGTAATGGGTTGAGGATGGGGGGGAGTATTATTCGTTTTCATTCACTGGGATCTTCCACCCCTGACCCTGATATTAAGGGGAGACACTATTTGCTCCAACAGCTGCTTTTGAAATGTTTATATTTTGTGCCGACGATCTTCACACTTCAGGTCCAGACATGTATTTATCTGGCTTTATATTCGTACTATAAATGATTCAGCCACCTTAATGATTTAGTGCCAGTTAGCAGAACAGAAAAATCCTTTAATTAATAACTTGGCAACAACAATGGAAATAAGTTTTAGCAAATTAGGTAACGTGTTTGATTGTTCTTGTTGAGGGGCTCACATTAATAATTAAAGGGCAGGTCTGCAAAAGAATAGGGCCAGCATCTGCTGGCTGTCGGGACCCGGATGTAGTGATATTTACCGTGATGGCTGACTACAAGCATTCCCGCTTTTGCCTGTATCCTCCCATGCACATGTTTCCACTATGGTCAGCGCTTGAAGGGAAAGCTGTCCAGCGCCCGCGGGCTCTCGCAGGAGCGGCTCCAGAGGGCCCGTCCAGGGCCGGCCCAGCAGTGCTGTGAGCCGCCCTCCGCAGAGTAACTTAAAGGCTGATGCTAAATGATTAGGTTTGCAGACAGCTTCCTTGGCGCTCAAAGTATTAGTGAAAGGTAATTTCCTAAATTATGCATGTGTTAAGAAACGCCCGAGGAGAAAACGGATGCTTTTAAGAGACGGGCGATAGAGACGGACTGCGGAGAGGCAGGCCTCCGTGGGCCGTCAGTGCGGCACTAGTGGTGAGCAGAATCTCCTTCAAGACTCAGATTCTCTGACACCGACAACCCTAAAATTGTGTAGTTGCTTTTTTTATAAGATAAAATATCCTTGTGAAAATATTGACAGCTAAATAATGTGTATTTTGATTAGCAAATTATATAACCTTATAGTTATTTGCGGAAATGTGATCACATCTTCACAGAACTCTAATCCTGGCCTGTGTTATACAATTTATAGCCCTCTGACAGAGATCTGTATGAAGGACACATGCTTAATCGGGAATTTGGCTGGCTGCAGGCTTTTTAAATGCTATTTTGTCTGCAAGCTTTCCATTTTATTGGTGTGTAACCGGAGCTTAAAGCTGTCCAGTAAAGAAGAGAAACAGTATAGCTGCAATTACCGCCATCCGTCCAAGTGTCCCCACAAGAGGACATCTGGAGGTTTACAGTCGCCCCGCGGGTCGTTCTTAAAGCACGCCGCCTGCGAGGCCAGGCAGGGGCCTCTTTGTCATTGCCGTTTGACTTTATCGGCATGTGCTCAGTCCATGGTGTCATGGTGGCATTGTCCCAAACAGGGTGTAAAAGTTAAAAGTGTCCCCCCATGTCTCTTGGGACAGTTTGTCGACGGGATTCCAGGAAGCCCACATGTCGAGGTACTTGATTCCAGCTCTGAGGGCCCCGGCAGGTTTAATCTGCGGCCTGCAGCCTGCTGAAGGATCTGGGCAGCTGAGAAGGTTTAGCTAGGCTAGCGTAGCCGCTACGTACTGTAGCATTCCTGCCTGTTCCCGCTAACCACCCTTCTCTGTCTCCATCCTCAGACGGCTGTGCTTCCATTATCCTGACCTGCCTCTTCTGCAGGTTCTACGAGCTCCTGCTCATGCTCCCGCCGCTTTGCGAGGGCACACTGAGCCACCACTTCTCCGCCTCTGCCCAGCAGCCGCCCACTGCCAGCGACGACGGCGGCTGTGGCCTGGAGTTCGACTGCGGCGGGCTGGAAGTATGTCTGGAGACGGGCGAGTGCCTGGAGTTGGCCATGGAGATCTCCGAGATCTGCTACCGCTGAGCTGCTGAAGGTGGGGGGGTTTGGGCACACCGTTTTTGATGGGCGCACGTCCTGCGTTACCCAGAGATGGCAAGCGGTCTGCACAGAGCCGCTGCAGAGTGATCCCTGAAGAGGGAGAGATGGGGGTGTGTGTTTCCAGACTGCGGGACTTGAGTTTCCATGCACGAGTCGACAGTGACACATCATTTGATCTGTGCCGCCCTCCTGTGGGCATCCAGGGCAGTCGATGGCCGCCCCGGGCACCAGGACAGCGGTTCTGCCTGAAGATGGGCAGCCGCATGTCAGAAGCTTACTGAAGATCTAGAAGGAATTTAAGATTGAGAGAAGGCTAATGGAATTGACATGGACACCGACTCAACGCACTGGATGTAATATTGATCCTGAAGTCCTGAGAGGCCTCTGACATCATACCTTTCAGTGGGATACTTAGCCAAACAGCTTAACTAAATACCTGTCTGTGCATATGTATCGGAATGCCTATGCTGACCCTACGGCACCCCCCGGTGGGCATCGCCTGCATGTCATGAATTGTCTATGTCGCCCTACAGCCAACACCTCAAGTCCTAAACAGGAACTGCAGAAGGATTCTGCTTCCATTCCAGATGCATGGAACACCCCCCCCCACCCCACCAAGCATGGCCTTAAAGCCACAGTGCTGTTCTGAAGGTGGAGAACTTGCAGCTGTCATCGCTCTGCCACCAGCTGTCAGCAGGCCATCCGTAAATTGGAGCCGTGAAGGATACTCATCCTTGAAGGAGCCATTGACCTCTGACCTCTCTATCCTTCTAGAATGTTCTTATAAGCCGACTGTCTGCTACTACCTCTCCAGACTGAGATGGTCGCTTGTCACGTAAAAAGACAGATGGCGAAGAGGGTGAATTAATTGCAGGAATTATGTAAATTGTGGATGACGTTCAAAGATATTTATGTTCCGTTCATATGTTGGACTTGGTGAATGTGCACAAAATATACTGAATTAGGAAGAAATATCATTGTACTAGCTTAGCTACCTGTAAACAGTAATTATATATGGAGACTTAATGGCATCTTGGTTCTAAAATAAGACTCTGTACTGTTCAGTGTGGAAAACAGTGGGAAGTACATTTTGTGAGATTCTCTTCTAGCTCTGTCCTGACGGCACGGACGTCAAGGATTCGAGTAGGGCCAGCATCATTACACCAGTAATGCAGCTCCAACCAAGGTGTAACGGAGAGTTTAAGGCCATTTAAAGAGAGGCAAACACAGATATCTCCTCAGCACACAGCAGCGTATTCTGCATGATACTTGTTTTCAAACCCTTATTGTCATTTTATTAAGTTCATTTCCTGCTTTGCGCCACGGGCCCCCAAACCCAGTATAATGGAAAAGGGTGGAAAATCAGCCAGTTTGCTCATCAAAGAATGATGCTGTTCTCTATGTTTTGATGTCAAAAAGCCAGAGTAATCAGAACAGGCGATTTGAGAGCACCAAATAGCACAGTCGCGCAGTTATGGAAATTGTACCCAGCAGGAAACCCAGCCATTGTAATTGTTTATTTGTTTATCTGTATCCATCTTTCCTGTTCTCTTCTACGTCTCGGTACTTGTTCTCACATCATTAGGGCTTTTTTTGGTTCTTTGAAATGGCATGCCGTTAACGTGCAGAGTGACACATCGCAGAATAATCCCCCAGCTCTCTATGGGGGGGGGGGGAGTATGGCGTTTAACCCATGTGAGCCTGCTCTTGACTGACACCGCGCCGTATAAACCTGTGCGCCCCCTTCCTGCCACTTGGGTCCCTGCATGAACGGGCACTTCGTTCACTCCAGGAAACCTCTGTGAGGTGCGAAGCTCTCAGCGCGGCTGTCAGTCTGTTCGTGTTACCTGCTGAATCATAGCGACTGCTTTGGCTTGAAGATTCTGGAAGATTCCCAATGGCTGTTAATTTCACTCCAAATGCTTCATATTTCTCCAGTGTGACTTTAAAGGGAAAGACAGAAACACACAGAAGGTCTCTGTGACTCGCGTCAAAAAGCCGGCGGTTGGGCGTCGTTCATTTTCTGATGCTGTGCAAACGGACTGCACAGTTTAATGCGGCGAGACGGGGAACGAGGCGGCAGGTCATAGTCAGCTTGTACATCACCGCCTCCTTGTGTTTACATGCTGTTTACGTCTTTCCCAGTGAGGCTAACGGCTTGTCCAATCAGAGCTCCTCCCCGAAAGCGAGAGCTGGCTGAGTGGAAGGCCGGGGACTTGAGGATGGAGCTTGACTGGCTCTTGTGGAGCTGCATGTCTTCATAGTTCTTCTTGTTTTATTGTCATTACGCACGTACTGTTCACACTGCATATTGAAGCAGGATTAAGTTTACAAACGTACCTACCCGATGCTATAAAAGACTAAAAGGTGAATAAAAATAAAAACAAATAGGATAAAAGAACGTATTTAAAAAAGATTGCGAAGTGATGCTGTGTGTTATTAACAAATCAACCAGCCTCCAATCAGCATTGTTGTCGCCATAGACCGTGCCTCCAGTCCTCAGTGCGATTCACGTTTACTGAGGCCATTTGCACCTCAATAATAGCTTCTGACAATAGAATATATTTGCTTTCTTCCTCTATCCTGTTGCACAGACGACTTGCGTGTGCTGAGTTGTCAGTCACACGATTGCGCGCTACCACCGGGACGTGTATCTGGGTCGTGTTCGAAGCCCACCCCTGCACCCCCTGCACAGCCCACAGGAGTCCCCCTGGCATCTAGCACCCGTGTCCCATCCTGCGTTCCCACACATGTTTCGCTTCGCCCTTCCGGTGGAGTTTCTTCACCTTTTTTCCAGCCTGTAGCAGCTGGGGTATCCTGTCAGAAGCCAACATGTAGTCTGCCCTGCGTTTAGGTCCAGTAACCACACGAGGTGCTGTCACAATGGGAGATGCTGTGATTGGGTACGAGGGTAACCTCGAGAAGGGAAGGCAAAGATGGAGGGAACAGGGGAAGAGAAAAATAGATGGAGTCAGGATGGCGCTGATTTGGCTGGAGATACAGCGATTCAGTCGCGATAATGTCATATCACCCCAAAAAGGCACTCCAGGCTGATGATTTAGCCAACATGTAGCAATGTCTGTACCCTATGGGCATGATGAACCTGTGCTGTCTCGGGGTTCGGGCTCACTGTGATTGAGTTGATGGGTGACTAGATGATTGCTTGCACAATTAAGAGTTTGGATTATTACTGTATATGCCCCTAGACCTGGACGCAGTAGGGATCTCGTGCATGTGCTCCCCGTGCCGTAGTAGAGCAGCCTGTGGGCCGGCCCTGACACTCAGAGGTCTCTAATCCTGCCTCTTATCGGCCCCCCAGCTGACAGCCAATTCCCCCGTGTGCTGAGAGGTGATCCATCTTAACCTCCCTGCTCTTAAGATATTGATCCTTTTAGAAGAAACAACATGTGTAAAGTGTGGGGGGGGGGGCAAGAGCATCATGTGACCGGCGGTTATTATCCTGGGTCGTGTGGGCTGAGCACTGCCCCAGGTGTTCCAGCAGGTGTGGGCTGGGGGGGGGGGGGAAGGAGGAGGTGTGGGTTATGTGAATGTGGTGGGGGGG
>JAAGVU020000123.1:16028809-16057559 GCA_011763525.2 Mormyrus iriodes | reverse complement strand
CCAGGGGCCGGCGGAGGAAGTCCTAACCCTAACCAGACCCAAAGGGGGAGCCCATCCTCCAGGGGCCGGCAGAGGAAACCCTGACCCTAACCAGACTCAAAGGGGGGGCCCGTCCTCCAGGGGCCGGCAGAGGAAGCCCTAACCATAACCAGACTCAAAGGGGGAGCCCGTCCTCCAGGGGCCGGCAGAGGAAGCCCTAACCCTAACCAGACTCAAAGGGGGAGCCCATCCTCCAGGGGCCGATGGAGGAAGTCAAATGAGCAAGATGGCAAAGTCCCAATTCACACTGTCCAAATTTTAAGATTTGAGTCTTAAAGCCGGGGGCAGGCAGGTGCTGGTGCTGCTTCAGGGGGCAGGGGTCAGTTGCTGTGGTACAGCAGCAGGGCAGGCAGGAGAGACGCCACAGGCGGAGGGGCAGGCAAGCCAGAAGGACGTCACAGGGAGTTGGGGCACCACAGACAGCAGGGTAGGCAGGATATCTTGATTGTTTTTTATTTTTTTTGAAGCGGAGTGAGGTCAGCGAACGTGTCAGACAGGCAGGTCAGGTGCCCTGGTCTTTCTGAAAAACTGCGATAGTATGGCTGTGTGTTATCGTCTGGCAGCCTGCACAGGGTGTCCCCTGCATGGCGCGGAGGACAAGCAGCCACGATGGCAGCAGAGAGCAGAGGAATGCCGTGGGTTTATGCCGAATTTGCCGAGTGTGGGGCCCTCAGGCCTGGTTTTACCGCATCTCTGTGTTTTCACACATCCCCAGGGGTAGCGAAAAGCAGGCTGACTAATCAGGAGACAAGCAGCTTTCAGCCAGACGGCGTCTCCAAAATCTACAAAGTCAAATTCTGGAGGACATGTGCTGCACTCGTCATGCTTACCAGAGCCGTGAGCACCTCGATTACACGCCAAATGCGATTACGCAGAGGCACACGCCCCGGTGTACCCCCACCGAGCCAATTTTCACGGTTATTTACCTGCCATGCAATGGTGCGTCAGACATGGATAGAGTGAATTCTTTCAGGTGTGGCTCTGTTTTACAAGTGGACCCTCGGGCCGTGGAGGACACCCCCTAGCGTCTAGCCCGTGAAAATGCTGATCTGCAGGATCCTCCAGGGTCTCTGCCAGGGTTCCACGTGTGTGGAGTTTGCATGTTCTTCCCGTGTCCTCGTGGGGTACCGTTCGAGTACTCTGGTTTCCCCCCACAGTCCAAAAACATGCTGAGGCTGATTGGAGTTGCCAAATTACCCGTAGGTGTGAATGGTGTGGGAGTGTTGCCCTGCGATGGGATCCCCATCCTGGGTTGTTCCCTGCCTTGCGCCCGCAGCCTCCGGGATAGGCTCCAGACCCCCCGCGACCCCATATGGGATAAGCGGTTACAGAAGATGGATGGATGGATGGGATATTCATTGGCCCCCTACTAGTAGCTCGAGGCTGATGCATTATTTACACCATATCATGAAGAGCCTAGAACAGGGGTCACCAACCTTTTTGAAACTGAGAGCTACTACACTGGTACTGAGCCATACGAAGGGCTACCAGTTTGATACACTCTTCTTAAATAACAAATTAGCTCAGTTTACCTTTAGTTATATATTATTATTAATAATTAATGATACTCATCTATGTGAAGACACTGATCACGTTTATTTTATCATATCAACAGGATAAAGTTAAATTTTAGACGCTGCTCACTGGTGAGTTGTGCTATTTTTAGAATAGGTCCACAACTCATGTGGTCCTTGGGGCATCCTGGTGCCCGCGGGCACCATGTTGGTGACCCCTGGCCTAGAGATTTTAAAGATTTTAAACTTTATTTTTATTTGTACAATTACAGGTACAAGTACAATGAAGTTCTATAGTTCCTCCCTGTGGACTTAGACTCTCAGAAAAAGGGGTAAACATTTGTACCTTTGCTTGTCACTGGGGCTGTACCCTCAAGGCTCTGCCAATCACACCCTTAACTGTAGGTAATTGTACATTTTAAGGTACTGAGGAACATCTTTGTACCATTGGAGGTACATTAATGTTGTTTGTACCCTGGGGACGAGGGTACAGCCCCAGTGACAAGCAAAGGTACAAATGCTTACCCTTTTTCTGAGAGTGTGGCATTTAACACAGGACACAGTAAATTATACATAAAATAAATACAACATACAATAGGCACAGTAAGCATTCAATTTAATACACCATATACAATATACACTATTGTATAATGTACATATACCCAGTACACCATGCAACAGCATATGCTGAATTAGGATTGAAATGCAGTGGTCAGTTATTCACTGGTTGTGAAAATGTAGGTAATCTGTGCATATTAAACAGTCGTATTGCTGTTGGAAAGAAACTGTCCCTTATGATGTGAGTCTTGATGGACCTGTAACGTCTTCCGGTGGGGAGGATGGAGAAATGTGATCATGCTGGATGGCTGGGGGCTGATTTAATGCACTGGGCTTTTCTGAGGCAGCTACTGTGGTGGATGTGCTGAACTGCTGGGAGTGACATCCTGGCCTTCCTCAGCCATCTGGGGAAGTCAAGGTGTTGGTGGACCTTCTTTACAGCAGTTGTCGCTTGTTCAGTACATATGAGGTCTTCAGTGAGGGTGATTCCAGGAAATCTGAGCTACCCTCCACGTGACCTGTGATATACTCTTTTAGGAAGTTCCCATGATATTTTCCGCCCTCGAATGCTTTGTTCCCAAGGTGTTCCACTGTCATCCTACAGGAAAAACGAGAACCTCAAGCAGCCCCTGGACTCACTGGACACGTCACACACAAACCCGTCAGCCACCCACGCAGGTCAGCAGGGGGTTCGCTCTCCCGGGCGCCCATCACCTCCTGTCAAACATGTAAACCTGAGAGCTCTGTATGTGCCTCCATGGATCTTCTGGGGCATAGGGGGTCATGGTCCGCAATCCAAAAATGCATCAGGGATTGTAGGGGGGAGAAGATGCATTATTTGGTCCATTTTAACACAACTTTCAAATTCGCAGTATGAAATGTTCCTTTTCACAGCAGAAAGAAAAAGTGTTTTTTTTTCACAATAATAACTAAATATAACCTCAGGCACCATACTGACCCAAACATATATATGAACAAACTCTGGGGGGGGCACGATGGTGCAGTGGCTAGCACTGTCACCTCACACCTCTGGGACCAGGGTTCAAGTCTCTGCCAGGGCTCCATGTGTGTGGAGTTTGCATGTTCTCCCCACATCACCATGGGGTTTCCTCTGGGTACTCAGCAGTCCTAAAACATGCTGAGGCTAATTGGCATTGCCAAATTGCCCATAGGTGTCAGTGGTGTGTGCAGTTGGTTGGTGCCCCATCCTGGGCTGTTCCCTGCCTCCAAGATAGACTCTGGACCCCAATTGGGATAAGTGGATATAGATATCTAGATAGATGGAGTTCCTCTGTGTGACCACTAGGTGGTACTAAACTAACACAAAAATGATCAAATCAGGCAACAAGCCCCTGGATGTTTGAATCTGTAGCTCTTGAGAATCAAAGTGTTTTTGGGATAAAATATAGGAAACCTAAAGGGTAGAGGTCAGAGGCGTACGCTAAGGCAGTAAGTTTGCCTGATTGCATGTTTTTGGACTGTGAGATTAAACCGGAGTATCCAGAATAAACCCACATACACTCCACACACTCAGAGCCAGGGGTCAGGAGTCACAGCCACCGGCCTGGAGGGGTGAGGCTATGCTAAGCACTGGCCCATAAGGCTGTCCTCATGCTGAAAATGAAAGAAAAAAGTGGGGGCTTGGAGCCTACCCTAGGCGACACAGGGCAGACTGTAACTGTTCTTAGTGTTCAGGGATACACACACAAGGGTCATCTCGGAGAAAAGAGCCTACCTGAAACTAAACTGAGATAAGTAAACTGTGTCCAGTAAACAGATAAGCTTAACACATAAGACGCAGTTAAGCTTAATGCTTAGCCCACAGGTCACACATAATCAGTAGCAGCTATAGAAACCGTGGTTTTAAATGTAGTGGCACATAACCTCTTATGGGAGGCTAGAGCTGTAAAGAACGAGCAGGGGGGCGGATATTTTACAGCAATGTCCGTGTGAGTATAGAAGTTAAGGTACATAGTTGATGCAAATCAGTGCTAATTTTGTCAACGAAAATTTTGACTATAAGTACTCACTGACGACCTTTAATTTCATAACTAAATTGTACCGGCAACGTAAATGAAAGAAGTCTGAAAATCGCGGCGAAATCTCCGTTCATTATACTCCGGCGAGTAAAGACGAGACGAAATTGCTGGCTCTGTTTAGGCAGACAACCTAGATCACAGCAGCCATCTCAAAACATTGGCTATTACCCTTTTTAACCAGTCATTTGCATGCATAAATCTGCATGTCTACTGTCTCCATGCATCCTTCTAATTGGATGATTTTTCCCTGCTTGGTGCATGTCCATGCAAATGGCAGCTTCCAGAACAGATAATGCTAAGGTCACACTACGTGATTTCAACCCCAATTTTCCGTTCGCCAACAAACCCCCAGTTCCCTTAGTGTGAGAAGGCTTGCACCTGGCAATGACAGCGCAGGGCGCGGGGGGAGGTGACATCCAAGGGAGGGAGTTAAAAAGGGGTCAAATACGTCCCGTTTGTTGGGTAACTGTTCTTAGTGTTCAGGGATACACACACAAGGGTCATCTCGGAGAAAAGAGCCTACCTGAAACTAAACTGAGATAAGTAAACTGTGTCCAGTAAACAGATAAGCTGTTTGACGCAGTTAAGCTTAATGCTTAGCCCTAAACGCCACACTAATGTCCCCTTTTGTCATTTCAGCTGTTACTGTATTATGTACTTTCTGTTTTTGAAGAAGGGTTATTGTAAAGTGCGAAGTCAGGTTTTGCACACAGTTAAATGGGTGTTTGGTAGGTGTTTTGATGCCCTGATAACAAAATAACAGAAATTATTACGGTACAAAGTGGCCATACAGTTTGATGGGTGTTTTTTAACGCCCTAAACCTGTACAATTTTTATTGCTGTCTGGGAAAGAGTGCTTTCGTTTCATCCGGAGGACATGACTGACTATATACGAGGGACTGAGATAGCTAATAGCTAAGTATAGCTTTATCCGTGTGAATTTACAATTTGCTTTGATTGTACTGATATAAATGGACAGTGTGTCATTTGTATATGGATGAGACACTCCTGGGAAAGTAGCCTAAATGTTGTGGGAACTCTGTGGGGCGCCGTGAAGTATTTTAATACTGGTACTTTAGGGAAACAGTATTGAAGGGCAAATGAAGATTCATGAACCATTTGCTGTATTTTCTGACTCCACTATATGGTGCTCTCTGTCCATAAAAGGGCTCAAAGCATGCCCCAAAGCAAATCAAGAGCGCCATCTAGTGGGCTCAAAAAATACAGCAAATGGTTCATGAAGCTTCATTTGCCCATCACTAGGAAACAGTGCTTGGGAGGGTGCTTGGTATTAATTGAATCCTTACCTGCTCCAGTTTCATTATTTCTGGTTCCGAAAGTGCTGCTAAAGATGGACTGTGTCCTGGACCACGGTCAATCACATCATTTTTACCTACAAGGTTATCCTTGTAGATTTAGTAGAATAGTGATACCTTCTTCATCCACATGGGGAAATGTGTCTTTTTACCTATCATCTCTTGCTCACAGAAATACAGGTGAAAGCAAGTTTTTAGGTTACTGTGTAGGGTCAGCCAGTGTCCCTGGAGCAATTGGGGATTAAAGGCCTTGCTGAGGTGCCCAACAGTGACCTTCCAATCACGGGCACAGAGGCCGAACTCACTGAGCCACACAGCACCCCCTAGGGAGCAGGGATGTAAATAAAATGACAAAAATGAAACCTGTGGCATCTTCTTGCTTGCAGTATGATCAGCTGGTGGCCAGCAGTGATCTCTCATTGACGGTTTTCCAGTTATCTTTCTGGGATGTGACCAAGACCAGAAACGAATCAATCAGCACAGAAAAGTCACTTTCCATGTTTGAAGACCATATACTTTATTTTTCCTATCATGACAACATCACCATGTTCAGCTTCATGATTACACATTAAGGTAGGGATGGCAAGCGATACACCAGCACAGGTAACCCCAGCAGGCTATCACTGTTACAGTACAGAGCGTCTCAGCAGAGGCAGTGCGAGAGCGCCACCTGGTGATCAGAGGCAGGCAGAGCGGTGCTGGCTCTGAGCGGTGACGACTCCCTCCAGTGCGTTGCTGGTTTTGGGGGGGGAGGAAAGACACATTGTGCTTGACTAATGGCCTCAAGTTGCGGAAACTGCAAAGAAATTTTAAAAAGACTAATAAAAGTCGTCGGAAAGGAACAGACAGGGTGCATAGTATAATCAATCAATCAAGTAGTAGCTGAGGACTTTTGCATGGATTTTGGCAATGAAGTTCTGGCAACGTTTTGGCATCCAGGGGAAAAAACAAACCAGACTTGGAGAAGGAAGTGGGCGTTTTAATCGCGACCGTGTTAAGGCTACATTTACCTTGGGAAAAAAGGTGCTACTGTAGCGCAGTCTGGGAGGCCCCTGGGGAGTGCATCTGGGAGGGGCCCCACTACAAAGAGCCCCCACCTTCAACAAGATGGGGGGGGGCTGGGAGTGCATTTCAGAAATCACTTACGGAAAATGCATGTTTTTATTCTGGAAGACCTGCAGACCTATTCGCATAGAATCACACGGCATTTTGACTTACCAAAGTCTCAGAAAAAACAACTCAGGAAGGACACTGCAACCGACTCCCAAAACCCACTAGGGAAAGATCTGCTTATATGCTTCCATAAGTGCACATTAAAAAAATAAGATCAGTTCCTGAAATGTAAGGCACCTCATTCTCAACTCTTCACTGAACTAGGAACTGCAGTATGGCTCCTTCATGTAAAACACAGGCGAGAGTATTATTTACAGAATACCGTAATTGCATAGATCTACACTTTTATACAGTAGGCAATGCACTGAGACTGTAACACTAACACATATTAGGTAACAGTTATCTAGAGAGGTCTTCTTCCCACAAGCCTCAATACAGATCTAGATTTCACTGCGGATACTCGATGCTACGGTCATAGAGGTGCGATTCTAAGTACAGTACGCCAGAGTACTTTGCTACAATTGTACAGGGTTAAACACCAGAAGTGTAACAGCAAAGCTTTGTTTTTTTTTAAATGTGCTACTAGCCAGTCAAAAGACGCTATGTTCGTGGATACAACAGATATCGTTAAAATATTCAAAATGTTTTTGTCAATGTGACCATTTCAGAACTCACATAAAATATCCTTCATATCTTCTTCAAGCAACCAAAAACCCTGTTAAAAACCATACACCCCTATACCTCATCTTAATATAAATACTGATACAGTTGAAAAAAATAAAACAAATACAAAGTTACGACATGATTAACCCGACAGCAGAGCGTGCAGATCAAAGGGCTGTGGGACAGAAACAGTTATAATGTTTGGTGCAAAAGCACCAAATAAATATAGGCTTTTCTTGGGGGAATTTGTGGCACCTGGGGGGCTGGATTTCTGCAGGACACTTTCAAGACATCTGTGTCAGTACAAACACACTGCAGGCAATTCAGAGTCTCCGGTTCACCAAACTGGATGCATGTGGAAACCCATGTACCATGGAGAGAACAGAGAACTTCACAAGCACAGAGTCAGGGGCTCGAACCCACAACCCCGGCGGTGTGAGGCCACAGTGCTGCCACCTATAGGATATTACTTGTGCAAATTCATTTTAAACTAAATGAATGCATGAATGTATTAATGTATGGAATTTAAAACATCTTTTTAAAATGAGTGACAACAATTTTCTTGGACAGTCCTAGAGGTAACAAACTGTTCTATACGCACATATCTGAGTGGTGTATAATTAATACACTCTCATAGGAAAGAGTCCCCAAACGGATAGTGTCATACGCACCTGCAATTCACTTTACCATGCGCTTGCATATCTCAGCATTAAGTATGCATTACTGCACCCACAAGCAGCAAAACACAGTGACTGTACACCGGCTTCACAGGGACCCAATGTGCGCACACACCGCTGTGCATAATGTAAATTAATCACTCCTCTACAGGCATTACTGTGCTTGTTAGTGTGCTTGTTAGTGTGCTCGTAAGTGTGCTCGTAAGTGTGCTTATTAGTGTAAGTACTACATAAAAGCCTTTGAACCTTTTAGTAATTGTATCTTGACATTTAGATATGCAAATTAAGATTCCATATTTGAAACTTGATACACGATTTTCGAGGGAAAGTGGCCTACAGCCCAGCAATCAGGATCAGCAATCAGCAATACAAGAATCAGAAGAAGAAGTGCAGAAAATGTTTTCCAAAGTTTCTGATACACTCTGCTTTAGAACCGGCAGTAACTTTGTTTCAGACTAAACAGAGGAACGTAGCGGATTATGAATTTTTTTACTGAAAAACTCCCACATTGCATTAGGTACCATTAAAGAGAATTAAACGGTAAATAAAATTCATAGATACTAGAAAAGGGCAGCATTACCATGTTTTAAGGCATTCGGAAAAGGTATGAATGACCACGACTCTGCTGTCAATTAATTCTGTATTAATTCATTAATACAGATCCTGTGTCAGTAGATACCGGTGGCGTAAACCAGCAATATTCAGTCAATTTTTCAGTTATTGCCATTGAATACAATGGATCAGACTCTGTAGGGTCACTGATCTGTATTGCCTAGCAAAATTTTCAGCAGATGTTTATAAATCCCTCTTTGCCACGTTCACACCTGCTCATTTACCGTAGCTAAGTAACGTGCGATACCACAAACGTTGATCTTTAAAGTGTACTCAAAACAATCCTTCCTTAAACACTGACTGTAATTTAGCCTGATTCGTCACACTGTCAAATCATGTCCTAGCAGGAAGTAAACCAAACTAAGACTTTAATTTATAAAAAAAACTAAAAAAGGAGAGAACAAGCATATTTTATCTGTGAGAAAAGAAAAACCAGTCCCTCCATCTACGTCCTTTCACAGGAAGCACGTGAGATCTGCCGCGATGCAGAGAGTCAGCCTGCCACAAGGTGGCACTAGCAAGCATGCTAATTCTCCTCCATGCTCACGCTGCTCCTCCGGCTACTCTCGTTAGATGCCCCAGGGGAGGCGGAGGAAAGCAGGGGGTCGCTGGCCCTGACCGGTGACAGGGTGCCGTCCATCAGGATGTCGTCTAGCTTGGAGGCCCCTTTGGCAGGACCGGCATACACTGCTGGCTCACCCGGCTCGCCGTGGCCGTCGCTGTAGGTGATGGTGCCATCGGTGAGGTCCAGCGTGGTGGGCCGAGACATGTCTGGCACAGGGTGGTGAGGGTGGGGGTACGGGTCCCGATGGCAATCTCCCAGGACTGTTTCCTGCTTGATGACCCGCCCTGCAAGTTCTGAGGGGCAGAGTGCCGTTGGGGACACCAGCGCCAGGCCATGAGCGCGGGCCTGCATCTCCAGCTCCTGGACCATGGGCACAGGTACGCACGTGCCTCCTCATTAAAGAGCACAGTCCCGAGTGCCCTGCCCCTCCCCTAACACGCTCTACCCCTCCCCCAACACGCCCTGCCCCCTCCCATCGTGCAGCCTGCCCCTCCCCCGACGTGCTCTGCCCTGGCGGCGTACCTGGATCCGCAGCATCAGGTGTCTGTTGGCGTGTTCCAGCCTCTTCTGCCGGTTCTCGAGATCCTTGGCTCGTTGCTGCTCCCTCTGCAGCTTCCGGATGTAATCCACGGACGCCTTCAGGATGGTGCCTTTGTTCCACCTCATATCCCTGGAAGGCCAAAGACAGGAGGTCCAATAAAGAGCACATTAAAAGTGGCAGGCTATAAAATACAGATAAATAACAGACTCACATTCAATAATGTTTTTCTAAGAAACAATCAAACTTACGGGTCGTTAGATTTCGGAATTAAAGTTCCCAGCTCTTTGATTCGATCATTTATGTTGAATCTTCTTCTTCTTTCGACTAGTGAAACAGGAACCAAGAGAGATCAAAGTGGCCTGTGACCGGGATGTGACATGTTTACACGTTAGTACTTGTTTAGTACAATACAGATTATAGTTTACCATAACAGACACTAATAAAGGCCCTCTCGACAGGTTCCACCAGCCAGTGAAAATGCAGCCTAATCCAGTTCAGATTCAACCAATAAAGCTTTGTGACTATAAGATGACTGCAGGTCTCCTTCTGCTCTCCCTGGTCACCACGCTTCACATCTACACAGCGATGTCCCAGCAGACAGCATATCGCACCCCAAAAGCAGTAACCCCACAGGGCAAAAGTTCCCTCCTCCTTCTCGCTTTAGGTGTAAACACTGAAAACTCACTTAAGTTGTGATTGTCCTTCTTCTGTCTCTCCTTGGCGAGAGCTCTCACCTCGGCCTCTGCGGACACAGGGAAACGTGAGGATCGCCCCGCGTTTCTATATTCACGCTTAACCTATTCAGTTTTCACACATCGGATTGACTTTACAGCTGCTGAAAAGTGCCGTGCATGACAGAATGGCATGCCGGCCGTGTGGGGATCTGAAGTGTCTCAGGCGTGGCATTTTGTTAGTGTTAATTTGATCTGAATAACAGTTACAGAGAAAAGTTTCTGAAATTCTGAAAACCAGGGGAACTTGGAGGTAGTCAGTAAGACCTGCCGCCCAGGACGCTGGAGCCTGAACTCCCCCTGGCAGCGTGGAATATCTGAGCAACAGTGTGTCAGTCATTTACCACGTCTCTTTCCATATTGTGTGCAATAATGCATTTACGAAAAGAGGACATTTGACAGACAGAGCTTCTGTAGTTATCAAGCCTTTGAAGAGTAATGAATAATATATATATGAGAGAGAGAAAGAGAGAGAGAGAGAGAGGGGAGGAGGTAAGGAGCGCGCGCTGATATAGAACGTTGCCGCACCCACCACACGATGAACCACCTCAGGGATGAGAACCTGAGTGCAGCCGTGCGGCGGGTGACACCTCAGCACCACACCAGTTCGAATGACATGGAAGAGTGTGAAGCATTTTCTGGTGGCTGGAGTGCCAATCTTGCCACCAACCCCTAAGTTACCCCAGTAAGCTGGAGGACCTGCTTGCAGGGCTGGATGTAGGTGAACGTCATACCCAGGACAAATATACAGCCGTGGAAAAAAACTGACTACTATATTTTTAAACGAATTTGCATTTTTAAATCCTGGTTTAATCGTGGTTCTGCTGGCAGAGGCTATGCTGACCTGCAGGCTGCTTCCAGGTTCAAAGTTTTTAAGACAGCAGTACACAAGAGTAAGGTGAAGCAGGAGACATTGGGAACGACCAGAAACCAGCCAGATTAAGGGCGGAAGTGACTTTCTAATGCCAGAGATGACCGTTAACTTATCTGACAGCTTCTCATGAATCGTAGGATGACATCGAGTGACCTTCGGAGGGATTGGGAAGCATTAAGTGCAGGTGTGAAGTGCACTGCTAGGACAGTCTGTATCAGGCTCCTAGAAGCAGGACTGAAGTCCCACAAAGCAGGGAAGAAGCCCTTCATTAATGAGAAACGGAGAAGAACCAGGCTGCTGCAGTTTGCAAAAAAAAAATATTATTCACAGACGCAGACCCATAAACTGAGAAATGAGTGAAAGAAAAATCTGTGCTGTAGTCTGTTAATTGTTTTTCCACAGCTGTATGATACATGTTTTCTCTCTTTGAAAGATAGTAGTATACTGGGCAATTTAACACATCTATGTTCCTGTACCTTGGTGTACTGATTAAGCTCCAGTTCCCAGACCATGACACTGAAGCAGCAGTAGCATGTTGAAGACGTACGTAAAGGTAACATACCCACTGGAAAGCCTTCTGACATCTCATAGCTGCCCCAGGATCCAGGCTTGTCCAGTAGGTGCATCGCAGCCGGAGCTAGGGCGACGCATTGGTATACACAGCACTTTATGGTTCTGTGCCTGTTTTTTGCTTATATGTTGCACACAATACGGATTCTGATGCGGGGGAACCTCTTATCAAGCCTGAAGGGCAAGCAACTCGCTTACACCCTGATAGACACAGCAAGAGACGTGTCCGTATGAAATCCCGCTCTGTTTTGGAGTGACAGAAGGTGCCCGGGGACAGTGGGGCTAGGACATTCATGCCATGATATCCCAAGGTGTTTGGAGAGCGTCACAAAAACATGACATATTAATCTGTACTTCCTGATGCCTAGCATAGCGGCATGAATGAGACTTACTTAGTTCACATGATTTTGCAGTATTTTCATTTAAGCTTTATACATCCTGATGTAATGTTTTCACGAGGAATCCTTAATCTCCATCTTTGACACTGAATAATCACAATGATTTCACAACACACCTCACACAGCCCCCCCCCACACACACACACACACACACACACACACACACACACACACAATCAGTGTCCATCCATCCAGCGCTATATACACGGACTCCCTCACCCACAATCAGAAGGACACACCTCCATCAAGGCGCATCATTCTTACAGTCCCTAGCTGAGTTTGGGGGGGGGCGGGGGCTCACCTGAGAATTCCCTTTTGATGTTGGGCAGATTGGCCGGGCAAGAGTTACTGACAGGGAGGGCATGTGGGGGCAGTGCTTGGCCGCTGTAGACGTCCAGGAGGTTAGCGGACACTGGAAGCTGAAGGGAACAGGGTAAAGGTGAATCATAACCACTATTCCTGGCTAATTTCTCTGTGTCTTCTTGAAAACCTTGAAGGCATGAACTACTGGAGTTCTGTCTCATGGTAAGCACTACAACCTCCCAGTGGACTTAATGCTTTGTTATTAGAATTTTACATAGGTATATCCATTTATCCATCCATCCATCCTCTAATTGCTTATGCTTGTTTGGGTCGCAGTGGGGCCTGGAGCCTACTAGCAGCACTAGGTTGGTTGACACCCTAGACAGGATGCCAGTCCATCACAGGACACATACACCCACACTCACCCATATATTACGTGCGATTTAGAATCACTGATTAGCCTCACTACATTTCTTTGGACAGTGGGCGGAGCCCGGAATGGCACAGCTGCTTAAATTGTGGAATCACCCTGTAAAATGAAGAGCAGAGTTACCGTATTGGTCATTTGAAGAGCCGGGTCCATCAGTCCAAGGATGTCCTCATTGTAACTTGATTCCAAGCTAATTATGTCGTCAATGACATCATCCATCTGCAAGACGCAAGGCAGGTTTGTAAAAACGGAGACAATTGGGTGTGACAACCATAAAACAAATGACTGTTTCCCCAGTACACCCAAGAGCACTTTAAAGGGCGTGTAAAAAACACAGACACAAAGAGATTCACGGTCACAGGGGAAAAGCTGGAGGATAGAGGGTGTGAGACTGTATATTACTGCTGAAAGGTCATGAGTGACCCTGATTAATGGGACACTAGGTTAAAGTGTAGTCCTAAGTGGTAGGCGTCAAAACTGAGGCACAAACCATAAACCCAGGAATTCAGTATGTGAGCAAAATGATCTGAGTAATTATCGGTGACCAGGGTCAGCCTTCAGAAAAATGAGGTTCACAGCAGCTTGCGATCAAACATTTATATTACAGCGTCTTCCAGGCACGAGTATCTTCCAGCATTTTGCTCAGAGTGCTCAAATAAGAGCCTGTATTCCCTCCCCGCAAGCCTGGCAGCTCCAGCAGCAGCCAACATCGGGCCGGAGCACGAGGCTCCCCTACCTCCTTCTCACAGTTGGAGCTCAGTGTCAGCAGGGCCATGGGGCTGTTGGGGGCGCTGCCTCCGGGTCCCGGGGGTTGGCTGGGGCAGGGCAGGCAGGCAGCCTGGCTGCTCAGCTTGCCTCCCAGCGTGGTGGACAGGTACTGCTTGACCTGCTGCCGCTGGGCCTGCTGGATGTGGTACTTGGTGGGGTTCTCCAGGTGAGTCTGCACCTGGCCGGGAAGGGCGACACCAGGAGCCAGAGGGTGAGTGATGGCGGCCTCTGATCCAACATCAGCCCGGGTTACACTAAAAATTCCCTAATTCCACCTTTGCCAGGTGAAAAAAGTTCCCATAACAACTTGGTTACTGCGTTGCACATTCACATTTAATGAAATATTATTCACAATAACACATTATTTTTCATTATGTATATATGTTTACAAATACACAAAAATCGAATAACGCAAATAACATACATAACAGAAACGTAACATCTACACGCCAAACATATATACACTTCTCATTATGGGATATTTCGGACTAAAACTGCTTCTCAGTGCTGCAAAACACATCAGACGTACATCATGACATAGTTATCAATCGATTTAAAATAGCTCGATTAAATATTTGATAAACATATACATATAATAAAAGCCGGGCATGATAAAAATGCAGCGCTTACCGGATAATGGGTAAAGTCCAGCATCTCCAGCTTGCCTAGGCACACCCAGTTAAGCAGTCATGTTTATGTCCCAGTAAGCCCATCTCCGAAGGAGCGCACGCACAACCCAGCTGGGTTATTAAAGAAAAAAACCAATTCGTTCCGGATGTAAAGAAACATCGGCTGACACAAGGGGCCATTCTTGCGCCGTGTTGTTTTATTTAAAATATGAATTTACGCCTTTATACGGCCAGTTTGACGTCAGTATCCACGCCTCACAAAGGGCTCTTTTAACCACCGGCTTGCAAACCCCAAACTGACACTCGCTTACAGCTAACTAACGTTTCATCTTTAGTTCCACTGGTGCCGGAATAAAACATTGTTTGTTCTGGGCGTCTCCTGGCACAATCGCCGCCTCTGTTGCATTAAAACAAGGCGGCACATGGACCCGTAAAATACGCGGAGACTAGGTGGACTTTCCAAAAACACGACCTGATGGAGAACAGCTCTCTTAAGTGCATTCAGCTCTGAGACCATTCTTAAGAGGAAATTAATAAAACAAATGCAATTGGAAGATGCGTACCGAAACGAGATCCAATGTTAACATATCAGCACCGGTATTAAAGTTCTGCCGTATGAGTTCATTTATCCCCGGCCTGTAGGGGGCGATGCACGTGGGTACTCTCCCTGACATAGGCAGTGCGGCTGATTCGGGCCGCGCTCGGCCGCTGAGCTCCTGCCCCACACAGTGCTGCGCTCACACTGTTTGCCAATATTTCGTTTTATTAAACTGGATTTTAAAAGTATACTTTTCTTTTGTGTTTTTACTGTTAGTTGGTAGCAACCTTTCCTTTAAATACAATTCTCACTTTCTGTTTATAGGGAATGCTAATTAATTTGTCTCTTAAAATCATTTTCTCATCCACAGCACAGGTATTCACTTGAAGCACAAATGAACAGAGTGTGGATGTCAGTATGTGTGGTTTTGTCATTTTTCCAGAGTGAGTGAAACTCTCTGTCTAGCCAGTCTCTTCTCCTAACCGAAAAGCAGGTGCCCACGATGACAAAGGTGACCAAACCTTTGTAACTTTGGTTTGCACATTTGGGGGGGGGGGGGGTTGAGGTCTCCACCCATCAGGGGGGGTTGTATCAGCTAGTTTTGATTTATTGGGGGGGTGGGGGGTTACAACCCAGGACAGGGTGCCAACCGATCACATGGCACACTAACACACCATTCACACCATTCACAAGCACAATTTGGCAACTCTAATTAACCTCAGCATGTTTTTGGACTGGGGAGGAAACCAGACGACGACACGGGGAGAACATGCAAACTCCACACATATAGAGCCATGGCGGAGACTCAAGCGCTGGTCCCAGACTTGTGAGGCAACTGTGCTAACCACTGTGCTGCCCTTTGATGTGAATTCATTTCCATTTATTATTTAACAGATGCTTTTGTCCAAAGCAATGTACATGTGAGGGTCCCAGGGCAGGACCAGTCAGTCACAGACACACTGCCAGCACCACACTGCCAGCACCACAACTATTACTGACAGCTAGAGCCAAACCAACAGCTTGGCTACTGATGTGTCACTGATACGAAGATTTCGGAATCCTCTCTTTATGTGGGAATGATCATGTTCTCAGCACTTCTATTAATGTTTTATTAATTATTGGGTTCAATAACATATTATATGGGTTTTCTGCCTGAAGTAATCCAGGGTACAATGCAGGATTCAGGAGGAATTAGTAGATTCTCCGTGGTGTTCAGTCCGTGGCCGCCGGAGTGAGTCTCAGAGCGAAGCCGGAGCTGACATGACTCCGGCGTTCAGAGATCTGAACACAGGACGAATCTGCCCGAATGTGCAGGCCTTTTTGGCCTGTTTACTGAGGAGTCTGGGGGCAGCTGCCCCAGTGAAACACCGCGTTAATCAGACATGGGGGGGTGGGGGTGGGGGGAGAGGCCCGCAGGACAGCAGCAGCATGGGGAAGAAGCAGTGCTTCCGGGGAGTCTGACACCGCCTCGCGTCTGCAGGCAGGATGTCAGCGTGCCAGGCCAGCTAAAGGCTGCGTACGCGGCAGGTACCAGCTGGGAGGCTGCTCGCAGATTCACACACCGCAGCGCCACATTATGCAGGACCAGCTGCATCTCACACATATCTTTCACTTTCTTATAAAAAAAAGGGAAGAGGCCCGAGTAATAAGTAATATGAATATGTAAAGAATATCACATAAACTGCAGATCTCCACAAAGAGGCTCGTTTCAGCATATGGACATAACACGTACTCAGTTGTTTTGTTCAATTACTCGATTACATTTAACAATGAACAGTGTACATACTGTATTAAAGTAGCCGTTCAGTTATGGGAGACATCAAGATTACCCAATAATGATTATTCACCTAACAGATGTTTATTAGACTTGGACCCTGTCAGCAACATGCACTTTCCTCATTGACACAGAGATACAGAGATGCCACAGACATGCACGCACAGACACAGAGCATGTATTCATATCTTTGTAGGGACCATCCATTTATTTCTATGGGAAAAACCCTAATCCCAACAATGACAACCATAACCGCAACCCAGCCCTAACCTTAGCCATAAGTAACCAAACAAAATAAAAGACTTTTGGTACTTTCAGTGTTTTGACTGCAGTCGCAGGTTTTTAAAATTATAAAACTGAGTTTCCTCTTCTGGAAACCAAAAAAATGTCCCCACAAGGTCAAAATAACATGTTTTTGTCACATTTTGGGGACATGTTGTGTGGGGCTTGTATGCCCTCAACAGGTCCCACGGCTTCCCCATGGGTACCGCAGGTCTATTTGAGTGTACAGTCTGTAATAGCCCTGCGGTGGGTGAGTGTCAATGCGGACACCCTCACATTAATGTAATAACGCAGGCAGAGGGGGTCTGGAAAGCCGTTTCCCAGAATGAAGAGCAAAATCAGGCTGGAGCCGCTTGCGTAAGTGGCCTGAGCGCAGCATACCTGGAGGGGACCCCACAACAACACGGCGAGGACATACGAACTCCACACACAGACCACAGAGACGCCGCGGGCGTAAACGGTCAGTCTATGCCGAACCTGACGTCAGAAGCACGTCGATGAAGGAATCTGCCTCCAGATGGACCGGCGTTTTGACCTTTACCAGTGGTCGCCCAGGGCAGGAGATCTCTTCCGAGATGGGCCCCACTCTCAACCAAGGCTCTGTTTTCCTTCCCCTGGGGACGAGGCCCCAGAAATGCCAGCATTTTCCCCGTACCGGCGTGTGTGTGAAGCCCAGGACACTCCTCCCCCAGCACGTGGATCGTCCCCCCCCCACCCCCTTAGCTTCATGACACTAGGATCCTCTCATTCTCAGATTTACCCTGCTATCCAGTGCAGGACGCTTCCCAGCAAAACACAAGATGCAGCTCAATCTGGTAGCATTTCAACAGGTACTGAATTTAAAGGGACTTGTTATTAAAACACAACCCAAACAGCTGACAGAGAGTACATAGAAATCCGAGAATACAGAGACCACCCCCGAGATCCTGTCCTGGTTCTGCCTAGTTAGAAGTTAAGGACCTCACACGGAGAGTCACTCACAGAGAGAGAGAGTACCTCACAGAGAGAGCAAGAGGCACTCAGAGAGAGAGAGTCACTCACAGAGAGTCACTCACAGAGAAAGAGAGAGAGAGAGACAGAGTCACTCAGAGAGTCAGTCACTCAGCACGGACACAAGCAGCAGTTCTTCGAGGAACGTCGCGTCTCCTCTTTTCTCCAGGAATTTGCTGCAGGTCTCCAGCCAGAAACCACCAGCCTGAGGTTCAGGGCAGCGCAGGAGTAGCGGAGGGGTGGAAGGGAAGCAACAGCGAGGCAACCGTGTGACCAAGATGCATGTGCTTGTCGTCAGGCAAATGTGAACCATGACTGGTGGGAGAGCAACGTGACAATGTCTGAATGAAGGAGAGCATGCACATGTTAGTCTCCCATCCATCCATCCATCTTGCAACCACTTATCCTGCACAAGATTAGTTTCTCATATGTGAGTTTAATTTACTGTTTGCATTTTCATCCATTCTGCCATCCATCCATCCATCCATGCATCCATCCATCCATCCATCCATCTTCCAGCTGCTTAGCCCTGTCAGCATCATGTTAGTATATTGCAAGAATACTTTTGCAATGAGGGAGACACAGATGGAAGACAGCAGTCAATGAAGAGAGTGGGAGTTGAGTACATGGTCTTACCACATGACTGCCATTCATAACATGAATTTACTGTTTTCAAATCAATAAAACTGCTTTGAATAATCCTATCTGCTACATGGCTAAAAATGTTGAAATGATTGAATGTGCTTGTCCATGTTTTACACTTTAATCCTTTTAATTGATCGGTTTGCACCCAGGGTACCCTCGAAACAGATAGCGGACAATATGAAACAGGACAGCCACTCAAAGTAGCGGCTAAAGGCATTAGCGGTGGCACTCAATTGGGCTTCCTGTGAGCTCCAGGGTAATGCTCGATTCTACTCTTAATTAATTAGCCTTTCTTAATTAATTAGCAGCTCTGAGAGGAGGCCTTTTCGCAAACGTGGGGCCGCAAGCTAGCAGCCCGACTGGAAAGCGATGGGTCTTGGTGGGTCTCCACCATACAGGGCTCTAACACGGAAACACACAGGGCCGCGGAGCAGCGGGACGCACAGGAAAGTAACACCTCTGTTGTGCCAAATCCAAGGCATTCGAGATGCGCTGACCTACCCAAGGACCAGCAGAGGCCCCAAAAACATCTATGGCCCTGCAAGGAGTTCACTTAACGTGCTCCATCAAAGACGACGACAGACTCAGGTGAGCGTGTGTATGTTAGCGTCAACGCTCACGGCCCAGATTTCCCAGGGCAGGCACATGACAGCAGATATCCAGACTGTGTCTGAGAAGCTGCCATGCAGTTCTCTATCCAGACGGACATCGCAAACACCAGAAGAGTGGGTTGGCCCTCGGGCCAAGCTTAATCATGCCATCTGTGATATCTGATGGTATTTAAGAGTCAACTGCGAACAAAGCATCTGTTGTGACTGCCTCCTGAATGAAGCTTCCCACAGCGTGACTGACCCATAAAATAGATATTGAGCAGTTTAGCATCCTGATAGGTGGGGAGGGACGAACACGCGGCCCTGAATGCAGAGAGCCCATTCGCTCCAGCCCTGCAAGGGCGCTAAGGAAACAGCATGGAGTGGAGCGAGGAGGAATGCGCCCACTGGTATGCTTTTGAAGAGCACTGAACACTAAACCAAACTTTACTCTCTAAGGTATCCACTGCGGTCCCCGTGGACACCAGTGACCTCACTGCAGCCGTGCTAATCCACAGCCGAGCCTGAGCCCAGTCTGGCCTTCCAGCCTCTCGGCCCCGAAACCCTTTGCGTGTCAGGCCACTCGAATACGGCTCGAAAAAAGCATGAATGTCTGGCAGATTCTCGCAGAAGCACCAGTGATCGCAGGCGTGAATAACCGAGTTTCCTCACTGCACTATAGCCGTTATTCATGGCAGGAAGCAAAGCGCCTTTGTTCAGATGTTTGTGTGTGATGCGAGAAGTTATTTGCAGCCCGAATGTCCAGCAAATGGTGCCGTTTACAATTAAATGTTTCAGCAGGACCACTGAGGCCCAGTAAATTATTATATACTTTTATTATTTTTTTTACACTTTACAAAAAAAAATGATCTTAAGACACAAGAGCGCCCTTCCTCAGCAAAAACCCAACCTTAACATCAGAAACACAGATTAAAAAAATACTTTTTCACTATATATTAATCATCCATCTATCCATTGTCCATACCCACATGTGCTATGCAGGGTCATGGCGGTCCACAGCCTATCCTGGAAGCTATGGGCACAAGGCAGGAAATAACCCAGGGCTTTAGGGGTCCGGTAGCTCATACCAGGGAGCCCAGGGAACAAGGCCGGGGGTGGGGTACAGGTGTCAGGCCATGGTGCCGTACACTAAACCACAGTGCCGCCCTCACGGACAACAACACAATGCTGTCCTCAGCCAGTAAGGGGAACCTTTGAGAACAGAGTGTAACTGACGATAATGATTCCAAATTCTGCGAATACCATCCTCCAGCCGTCGCTTACAAGCACAACGATTTCTTCTTAAAGATGCCAAGGATTGAAAGTATTGGGCCTAATTATGAGCATTCTTTGCTGAATTAGCGTTCGGGATACGGTAAGACTCTGCTCGCCTATGTCCTGATCCCTAAATGTATCCCCTACTAAAATTTTTCCAGGGTTACAGGTCATTTGGCTAATTAAATAACCTATCAGTCTTCAGACAAGTCCATCTGAGCTTAACGTTTCCTCTTTAATGGGCCAGGGCTCTGGCTGGTACCGCTAAGCTAATTTAGCCTGGCTGTGGAGCTTAGAGGGGACTGTGCTAATCTACAGTGCTGCAGATTCAGAGTGTCTTGCGAGTTAGCGGGCAGTGTGGGGTTGGGTGCATTCAGCCAAGGGGACATGCATGCAGGAACCTCAAAAAACACCTCAAACTCATTGCTGAGAGCTTAAGAAATGAGCGGTAAGCTCCAGAACACCAGACCCGAAGGTGAATTAAAGAGTATCAATTTGATCATACAGAGACTGTAAAGCACCCTAACCCAATGGGATGGAGATCCTACTTCAGATACACTAACACCAAACTCCCTCAAATACACTAACACCTCTGGTTGACCAAGCAGTCCGACAGGTAATGAACAAGCTAACAGGTAAAGACAGACCATGTCAACAAGCTGGACAGTCGCACGACACTGACTGTGACAAAGTTGCAGGAGGCACCATCCCTACAACAGCCCATCGACAAAGTTTGGATAGAAAAGAACATTCCATAATCTGCAAAATCCAGGTGAATAAAAACCACACACATCCAATAAGAATTAGGAAGAACGCAGGCGAATTTCCAGCCAGATAATGAGGATCTCCAGGACCATAAGAACATGAAATCAAATTTAAGGCATGAAACTCATACCAAGCGATGCCCTCTTTTTCATTATTAAACACTGACATCATGCTAAATTTGTGCTGTTTGAAAGTAATTATTAAGCTGTCTGTCTTAAGTTTCCTTCTGCGAATGAAGACCAGGAAATCCCTGGACAGCATGTGTGGTCATTCTTACAGGCAGGCTGCCATATACATGTTAATTCTGGAGTAATTACACCTCGCTGTCCCCCATGGCACTGAAATATTTCACTAGTCTGGAGTCCCCCAGACTAATAAGGATCAAAAGACGTCAATGGAGCCCAGCAAATAGGATTAAAGATGTCTGAGGCCAAGAGACTGGAAGCTCAGAGTGCATTAGAGAGGAATTCTCCCTGGATGAATGAGCCCCGAACGGGTTTGCACACAGTTTACTTGGCAGATCTGACATCTTCCCCTTAGGTCTGTGGGGCGCTTGCTAAAATCGCCTGCGGACAGTGATCTCTGCAGGAACCGCGGGAACGTCAGGAGGAGAGAAGAAGGATGAGAAGACGGGAAACGCTCGGAGATGGATAACGGAGGCCAAGAGGGGCGGGGCTTACCTTCAGCACCTCCATGGGTACCTGGGCGGCGGCGGGCAGGCCAGGTGCGGTGCTGACGTCGATGGCGGGCGTCCGGGTGCCGGGGACGCTGTGCGGCTGCCGCTGCAGGTACCGCGAGGCGCGCTGCTGCTGCTCCCGCCGCTCCTGCTCCCGCCGCTCCTGCTCCCGCCGCTCCTGCTCCCGCAGCTGTTCCCGCATCAGCTGCTGCCGGAGCGAGACGCGTGACGTCACAGCCGACGTCGTGTGGGAGCCGTGCCGCTGTGACGGATTACTGTGGGGGGTGGGGGAGAAGGACCAATCAGAATGCGGATGGTGGTGCCAGCTCATTATATCCATCAGGAACGAGCGGATCCAGTGGGGGGGGGGGGCTGTGGGTAAAAGAGGGGGAATGTGAGAGAGGTGAAGGAACAGCAGAAAGGGAGGGAAAGTGAAAGCTAGGCTGGTCACATTAGCCTGGCTGAGAAAATAGTTGGTGCCCTTAAAAACATGGCAAATTCATGGCGTAAAACACAGAGCTAAACCGCCGTTACTGCAGTCTCAGCCTGACTGACCTTCAGCTGCTGAAATCTAGTGTCAGATGAAGGGAGGGACAAGCAGGGCTTTCCATTACTGCATTAACCCGGGGGTTTGACCTAAATGCTCCCCCACTCACATCCTGACCGGAAGACCTGGACTGGGCCACCTACATCTCCAGATAGACAAACCCGCCCCCCCCCCTTGGCACCAGATTTGGGGACCCATGCTCAGCCCCTCCTTAACCCACATGCTGACGCACTAGGCCAGGGTCCTTGCTCAAGCACAACACCTGGGTAACGGTGTACCCTACACCTATGGCCACTCAGCAAGATTACAGCAGCTTTAGGAGCTCAGAAATGAGAGAACCAGGCACTAAAAGAAGCGGCAATTCGTTTGAAAAACCATCCGATTCCTGCCATTTCAACTAGACACTGCATTCAAGGGGGGACTCGGCCGAGCATGATCTTTCCCTGGAAATGAAAAGGAGGCGGCCGTGAGGCAGCTGTCAGCCGGGGTTCGAGGGGCTCCTCACAAAGCTGACACAGCTGTCAGGCAATCACACTAATTACACGCCTCCAAAGCAGCCCGGCCCACGGAAGTGACCCCTCGTGGGATTTACATACGCTTAGAAACGTCAAGGCGCTCCCAAAATCCTCCAAACCATCCCCACGGCACCCCGGAGCGGCACTGCATGCGAAGTTTGCTGTTGCTTTGTAACGCGTATAAATAGCTCAGGGGACCTCTCATACCTCAGGTTGCGTTTGACCAGCCTAAGGATGCAGTCACCAAGGGCCGCGTAAGAGTGCCGACGGTGAGCTGCGTCAGAATATCCAAAACGCATCTACGTCACTCACTGTCCACACGGTCTACACCACCATTTATTATGTGCTAATTTCCGCTAGCAAGTCTGTCAGAATCGCCGTCTTATGTTAGCATCAGACGCTAGCACAATTAGCATTCACTTTCGTAAATTTGTATGACGAATCTGTTCCATTCAGCTGTTCTATGGTACTTGTTTAAGTAGGCGGTTGGAAATTTTCAAGTTCTGAGTTACCAGGAATGCATTAATGCGTCATACATGCCTTGATACATGCCTTGACATATGGTGGTTTAACCTTCTTTTAAATGATTTTAGCGATCTGGCAAACTGCACAATATCATTTATAAAAATAAAAACATCAAGAACCATCCATGAGTCCAGGTCCCTCGGGGTGGGGGAATAAACCAGAATAGATCTGAATTCTCACTTTCCGTGTTAACACTGTACCAGGGTGGCGCTATAGTTACCGAATTCCACACTCATGTGCTGGCATCTTACAGTATGACAGCTATTAAAGGGATCCTGACATAAATAGGAAAATTAAAATGATCTGAGTCGTCCTTACAAGCACACCAGGGCTCTATTTATAGCCAGAAGCTTCCGCATTCAGTGCCCCCTAGCCGTGAGGTCAAGAAGGGTACAAATGCTGTTTTATCCGTTACCAGCAACACAGTCCTTCCTGAGATAACCCCGCCCCTTCCTGTCTGAATATCAGGCTAGCAGGTGAGAGGTCATAAATTCAGTAGTATCTGTGTGGCTGAAACAGCAGCTTCCCGAGGCGCCTGCTGCATGGCTGACTTTGGTTTCGCAATTCCAACTTAACAGATTCATGCTAGCATGGTGTCGAGCTGCCAGCCCGTTCAGCAGCTGTGTTGAAGAGGCACAGAAGCTGCTATAAATAGGAGTGGGCCCCACAGCGAGGCATGGGCAGGGAATTTTCAATTTGGGGGCTGACCTCCCCTTTGTTAGTAAACATAGGGCTCGTCTGCTGTGACCTGGTGACCGTTCACTGGCGCAGGGGGCCGGCAAGCCACCGCACAGCCCCCCCGACATGGGCGAGTGACAATCCACCTTTTTGGACTAATTTTCCTGTCTTTTTTTGTCCCAGGGGTTAACGGAGACAAATATATGAAAGGTGACACCACTCATCATACAAGGCTGCGAATCCCTACCACCAGCAAACTCAAGAACACCAGGAGACATTCCCGAAGCCGGAACATTCCGGCGAGATGACCACCTGTGACGTGCCGACACAAGTCGACCACTGAGTTTACGGTTCGTATGTTGCTCTGAGAGATCCAGAGCCTTGCACAATACTGCACTAACGCTGTACGCAGCAAGAGGTCGAGCAGTTACTGCATGGTATAAATCACAGGGACAGCAGAGCCAAGCATGCTGGACGGATGGACACACACAAGGAGAGACGGACACCGAGGTCTCCGCTGATGCAGGTACTCACAAAAAGCGGCCGTGGAGTGTGAGGGGCACTGCCAGAGCATCCATGTTTGCTCTGAAGGTGCTCTATCAGCCCTTGGGGGGCAGTGAAAGTCACAGCGTGTCAGCATAGTGCGTCTCTGGGTGCCCGAAGCGGGGGGGGGGGGAGGAGGGGGGAGTTCCAGAGCGGCCAAAACAGTCTGAACAGTCCCAGCTGAGTAAGAGAGGAAGCTGGCAGACTTTTTGAACGTACCGCCTACCCAGAGCTGAGCATTACATGCAACCCAGCATGCTAGCTACATGACGCAATGTCTACGAAAGACCCGCAGAGAAAGCCGACCCCTGATGCTCCGTGTTACTTCATAAGCATGCCCTCTGCGTTTGTTTACTACATGCAATCTGTAAAATATAAGGCTCACTTACCATGCACGTGGGTTTATACGGGCCTACTGTATAGAATGCCTGCGTGCGTCTGACCTGCAATGAACAGGAATCCCATAAAGCGTGTCCATGCCAACTCACTGGGTCTCTGTACTGGATAAGTGGTTGAAAGATGGACGCATAGAAGGTTATCCAGAATGTAGAGTTCTCTGTCATCAATCAGACATGGGAACATGAAACGTGTGTCAGGAGTACCTGTGTCATCACGCCATCCTGGATATTTCTACAATGACCTCGAGAAGAGGGAAATCCTATTTGCAAAACTAGGTAAAAACACTGAACAGCTGCCCGTCGAAAACTCGTTACGGCACCATTGAGTTACGCCTTAATGTCAAAGTTCTCTAGCTACAATCTTCTGATTTGATTCACTGCGAATCAAATTTAATTGTTTCCTGTCAATTTGACCAACACAGAGATGTTTCTATTTAGCAGTGGAACCTGATATTGTCTTTTTTTATGCACCCCACATTTCCATACACTGACAACCATTTTAGACTAATTCTGGATTAAATTAGTCAGGTCAATTGTCTCCTTTTTAGTCAAATCATGTCATGAAATTACAGCCAATGTTCCTAAATCTTCCAACCACTTACCTGGTAAAGGGAGGCAGTGAGCTTGATGTGGGGCCTTTCCTTGGAATTCAGTGCATGTAGCTTTGAGGAAGTATTCAGAATAACTTCAGAGAGGCAGTTATGGGGCCTGTGCCCTCATACCTCAGGGTGCATTAGTGAAGCACTCCACCACCTGCTACCTGCAGAACGGCACCTTACTAATTTTTTCTTTTTGGGTCCACAAATAATGGGAACAGAGGATCTGTCGTTACTCATACGGCCTGGTTTCACTGTATTTCATTCAGTTATCAAACCTACTTAATAAAGAACTCGAATGAACTGAAATACAGGACTGGGGATCTCTGGGTAGATTAGCCACACAAATGGCACTTTTCCACTGCAACCCAGAACCGAGCCATACCCGAGCCACACCGTGAACTGGTGCTTTTCCATTGCAAAGTTTGCAAGCTGTACCCGAGCCGGACCTGCGCTGACATGGCCCAGGGTGAATCTCAATACCAAGAACACAAAGAACGTACTTGTGGTCTTGGCAAGAGCGGTCTTGCTAACTCGCCTTCCAAGAATGAACTTGGGGCACAATCACGAATCAGAATCATGGGACTGGTCTCGTTTGGCAAAGATACAACTGATCTTCATTTTTGGGGCAGAGCAAGACCAACATCTGGGGATTTTTACCGTCCACGTGACCAAACCGAGCTGGTTACATCACCACTGTTTAACTGGTCGAAACGCAGGGAGATACCGGTAATCTGCATGGATTACCTGAAGGAAAAAAAAGGCATATTCTATACAATATTCATTACTAGTAGTATCGCACATTGCGATGTACTGATGCGTTCACGATGACTCGGAACCTCCTACAGAAAAAAGTACTATAGAATAGGAATGGATTTGTAATGCAAATTTACGCAAGCAAATGCTAATTCTGCTAGCGTCTGATGCTAACTTCAGACGGCGATTCTCACAGACTTGATAGCGGAAATTAGCACATAGTAAATGGTGATGTACGCCGTGCGAACAGTAAATAAGCGCCTCTTCGGTTTTGCGTCGCTCTCTGCAAACCCAGCCACGCTTTTACCGAGCCGGCCCTTCTGCGGTGGAAACCCGAAGCGAACCGGAACTGCGCTGTGACTACTCTCTCTTCACGGTACGGTTCGGGTTTGGGTCCGGCTCGGTTCCTGATTGCCGGTGGAAAAGCGCCAAAGGTGTTTCGTGAGCCCCTGATTCGATACTGAGCATCAGCTTGGCTCTAAATCTAGCAGGACATCGCTGCAAAAATTTGGGGAAGCCAGAGGCAGAGAGAAAGAAGCGCCGAGGCGCGCGGAGCACGAGTCAGCCGCCCTTTTTAAAACTGCGTGATTCTGAGTCAGCTATAAACCAGCACTCAAATTAAACCTAAACCACATCACTGGAAAAATCTTTGCTCTGAAGCACTGAATGAGTGACTCAGACTATAAATACGTCTTTCTGAGCCAGTTTCCTGCTCCTTTACCTTCCTCTTCTGCGAAAAATGCAGCCGCATCTGCGTGCGCCTAACCTGCTCGGCTCCCGAATCACGTGATAACTGGGATCGAGCAGAGAGTCCATGCGAGCTCATCACTCTCTATCTAATTCACTGAAGAGTTAAACCTTCTGCTGCTCTGTACAGAAATGACCACATATAAAGAGGCAAATTGCAATTATATAATACAGAGCTGAAAACAACTCAAACTTTAATAAGTAACAGGGACGGTACTGCCGTATGTCAGCAATGTCAAGTATATATACCTCATTCCTTTCCCATGTAACCCACTATAGCAAACATCTCCCAACCATCTGAGGAATACAAATACAAGCAGAGCCAAGAGTATGAGCTCTGGAGCATGACATGTGGAGCCCTGAGCACCTGCCCACATCAATCCGCCGCTCCTCCGCCAGGCCTCCCTGGACACACTACACCCCTGCTACAGGATGCTGGGAAGATGTTTCCTGGGAAAATGCTGACGGGGAATCGACTCGGCGAAGCCTCGATCTCCCACAACAGGAAAGACTGCCACTTTGCAGCATGTAAATCTGAATCCATAAATGAACATGATAGTGGAGCCATTTAAGATGGACTAACATGCGTGGGTCTCCAGCTGTCCCTACCCTGGGTTACCGTTAGAGATGCACAGCCCCGCAAGCCTGGCCATGTTTACCGGTCAGCAATCATAGATACCGAGACAAACTCGTGCCTGACCAAGTGACCTAATTACCCTTCCCATCCCTCAGACTGCACAGGGACCCCAGACAAACTTCATTAACCAGCCATAAATAGAATCAATAGAATGAAATATCAGAGAATGCCTCCATTTAAATTACATTTACCTCACTCAGCTATCCTGACAGCTGAGTGCACAAAAAGCCCATGTCCTGAGACCCAACAGTACCGGTCGCTGAGAACCGGAACCAGGTGAGCAGCTTGTCCCCAAGACTGGGTCACATCTCAGCGCCACCCCCCAGGCTCCACATGCTTTTGCTACGTCACTACCACCATCAGACTCTGATAAACGATGATGATAATAATAACATTAATAATAACAATAATTTGTATTGTTAATTATTGAATTATTGATCATTTTATTATCTGTAAAGTGTGTGGACAGTGACTGTAAAGTGTGTGGACAGTGACTGTAAAGTGTGCTATCGCCAGTGACTGTAAAGTGTGCTGTCGCCAGTGACTGTAAAGTGCGTGGGCAGTTACTGTAAAGTGTGCTGTCGCCAGTGACTGTAAAGTGTGTGGGCAGTGACTGTAAAGTGTGCTGTCACCAGTGACTGTAAAATGTGTGGAAAGTGACTGTAAAGTGTGTGGACAGTGACTGTAAAGTGTGTGGACAGTGACTGTAAAGTATGCTACCACCAGTGACTGTAAAGTGTGTGGACAGTGACTGTAAAGTGTGCTGTCGCCAGTGACTGTAAAGTGTGTGGACAGTGACTGTAAAGTGTGCTGTCGCCAGTGACTGTAAAGTGTGCTGTCGCCAGTGACTGTAAAATGTGTGGACAGTGACTGTAAAGTGTGCTGTCGCCAGTGACTGTAAAGTGTGTGGACAGTGACTGTAAAGTGTGCTGT
>JAAGVU020000123.1:16008405-16028218 GCA_011763525.2 Mormyrus iriodes | reverse complement strand
AACGCCTCGGGATTCCCCCAGAGGAGCTGGATGAAGTGGCCGGGGAGAGGGAAGTCTGGGTTTCCCTGCTGAGACAGATGCCCCCGCGACCCGACCTCGGATCAAGCGGAAGATAATGGATGGATGGATGGATGGATGGTATTCGAACAAATGTTCAAATATCGGTTAAAAAGTTACAGCCCTACCCCAGACCCTGTGCCCTCCTCCCCCCCACATGTACTGTCTATGTTCCCAGGCTGTGCGGCGTGTCTCACATCCTCACTATATGCCCTGTCGCGAGCTTCGTGTGCATAGCACCAAGCAAACCAGAAAACATCTTTGTATATCCATGGTGAATAAAGTTGATTCTAATTTAGTAACATTAACATTTCCCTATTCCAAGCGCTGACATTTACTAATAAATGTTAGGGCCCTTTACACACCAAACCACACAAAAGCATGTTTCATTAATATGACGGCCGGTAGCAGCTGGCTTGGTTACATCTTGCCGGCACATATTGAGGGTGATTCTTCTCGGCAAACATAAGGAACAAGGTCACATGGGGAATGCGGATGGGCGAATAACAGAGAGCATCCCTGCACGGGTGGGAGGCAGCAAGCGTTTGCAAACAAAGCCGCCCCTGTGTGTCGGGGTTACCGCACGGTAACGGGGCTGACGCCATTTGCAAGGCGCTGAAGCTGGGCTCCAGCGGGCACAGCGTGAAGCCACGCACAATCCATCCAAGTTCCACTGCCGGGCGCCGATATCGACACCCCCTAGGTCTCACTCCACACAGGAATCCGTCGCCTGAAATCCTGCAAAATTTTACCTTCCCTGAGCTGTAACAATTATTTGGCTAGTTGACAAACTTAACATCTTCACTAAAATTATACACATATCTCTCTCCCGGGCTTAGAACCTACAACCATAAGGTTCGGAGCGCCTGTCCTTGGCTGATACATTACCGCCTAAGTACACGATTCCAAACGCAGCTGAACATAACACTTCTAAAGAAGTAGCTGCCATCTCCCAATGTAAAACCCAGCAGGGCCCAGTAAACCAGTTTAAATTGTTATTTTACGATCTCAGCCTCCGTTGGTAAATTAAAACGAATCATCACGCCCGTTATCATCAGAAAGTGCAAGCTCTCACTCTCTTTTCTAAATATATACGCCTAATTAGCGCTGCGTGACTATACGCGCCGCATAGTTTACAGCTTCCCAAGATAGTAACTTTGCAGTTTCCAGCTTTCCAGTTAGCCCAGGTTTATCTTTTCTGTTTTCTCTGTAAAAAGGCACAGCCATGGCGGCTGTACGTATGCTCCACTCTGCCATCCTCCAACACTCAGGTTCATAGGTTTCATCCTCAGCCTCACACTCATTTATCTGTAAACAATTCTGCTTATCTCCGGAATTCAAGGCAAACGCCAGGCACCAGGCAGACAGAAACAGAAAATCTCTGCCTAATATTAAATACACTTACTGATGTGCAATAGCCTGCACTTCAGTGCCACATCATCAGCCGAGGAACACAAGCTGCCGTTTCTGTATTTCAGACGGCTTAAGAAACAGGCCTTACAGACCTATTAAGGCTACCTGTAGTTTCAGTCAAACAGAAAGTGCTTTAGCATATATCAATATATATCAAAATATATTTTTAAGGGACTGTAAACTGAAAACAAGTACTGTAGATCATGATTATTGAGATATATAATTTTTGGCTCTCAGTTTTCATCAACAGAATAGGTTGTTAATATCCACATGAACGCAGTCGCATTTTTGAAGATGTGAATGGATGCCAAATATCCCACAAGCATGCAGAATAGAAAACCCTTGTGAAATGCATGCATCGCCATGACAACCCCGCATTTTCTTGAAAGAAGGGGACAGTGATGTCTGCAGAAAATTTTGACTGAGGTGACCATCGGGGGGCCAGTTATATTTATGGGTGCACCATACTGTGTTTCTTCTATGGTTCCACTTAGAAAATAAAATAATCCATAATTACTTGGGGAGTCCATGCCCCCTCTCCCCCCTTAGGGAACCTTCAGTGTGCTAGTTTGCTAATTTGCGAAAAACCTATCAAACTGCAATTGAATAACTATCATTGTATATAAGACATCCCCAAAACACAAAGCTACCGCCCACCTTATCCACTTCATATAAAACAATCTCAACAAAGTATTCACATTTCATGCCACCCCTTTACAAAAACCTATAGAGACAGCAATTAAGTGGTTATTATATACATATATAAAATGAAAACAATCGCTAATTATCTATTCACTTGTGACCAGGATGCCTATTTGGCCGGTAATTCAGGATGTGGCCTCAGTCCTCTTAAAACTGGGCTAAAGTGCTGCAGCGCCACCGTTATAAACACAACAGCGGCCGGAGCCGGACCCGCCGTCCCGCCGGGGAACGCGGTCTCCGGCGCGGCACCGTCCCAGGACTTTCGGCGGACATCCACCGGGATCCACATCGTTATGAACACCAGGCTGACGGGACGTCGCCAGCCCGAGCTTCCTCTCGTATTATCTCATACTCATATTATGGATAGATAAGACACTAAAACATAGAATACCTGGGGGAAATAAGCTCGTTTTTACTGGGGATTTTCATGAAGTCTCGTATAGGCCTACTGAAAATATATTTATCCCTAAAATTAGATTTAAATGTGACCGCAATTTTCATAAAACCTTTACTTTTTTATTTAGGCCTACACTATTAAAATTTTTTTTTCATCTCTCACAGGTGATGCGCACGTTTTCTGTACCGGAAATAAACTATTATCATTCTGTTTACTTTATTTCGGCGCAACAAGGCTATCGTGTTTCTGCAGCGACACCATGAAACAGTCTCAATTTATAAGCCAGGCAGTTCTACAGTACGCCAGCAATTATATTAAGGAATAAAGTTATTACTCGATGATTGACAACGTGAATATTTGTTTTTACTGGTCACAGAAGCGCAAAGCGATAACACGGCCCGAGAAGGGTTTAAACAGAAACCAGAAGTGGCTAGGTGTGTGTCGTTAGAAATTCAGCACCATTAAATCTCAATATGAATATATACACGTTAGGATTACAAACCCCAGGCCACACTCCCAGTATGAAAATGATACGCTGCCCCCCCCCCCACACGGAGCGAAAGGCCGGGCAGGGCGCACGGATATATTCATCAAAAAGTAAATACCAAATTAATATTATTAACAGTGTCCAGTACTTTAGCAAGAATTCTAAGCATTGTTTCCAGTTAGGGGCTTCGTGTTATAACTCCTCAGTATTAGGAAAAAATATTACATTAAATGTATAAATAGGATTAATAAAGCAGAGTAATAGGAAGCACCGTCAGTGGGACTGATGAGTACATACGTGAAAATTAGTTAGGCGCGAGTTCCTCACTAATATTAGAAAGCACTATTTCACACGGAATGCATTAAAATACGGAATTATTCACTGAGTGAGGTGGCGCAGTGGGGCAACACATAAAGTGATTTATTGTAATACAGGGCGAACGACTCTGCAGAGAGCAGACCCAGCAGGGGGCGATGAATGAAGAGGCATTCCAGACGATTTGCCGGTTTACACATCTGGTTTTGCTGAAAGCAGGGGGACCGAGAAAGCTTCAGGACGAATCCAATCGTCCCCACCGCTCGCGTAGCTTACATGGGAAACCATACGAGCCGTGTGGGCGCAAACCGGATGAGAATCGAAGTCCAGAGACGCGGCTGATGCCCGTGTTTGCACGCTGTGTGGGCGTGTCCCGTACACTCCGAAGCAGTTCAACAGAAAACAGCAGAAATTAAAAAGCATAACGTCGACCCAGATCCACTATTTAATACCATGTTTTACATATCCTTAGGGACTGAATGTCAGAACGCAAAGGAGGCTTTACACTGGCCTTGATTGCACTTATTTAGGCCTTTTCTGTGTTCTGTTGTTTTCTGGACTATTCTGCACTCATGACTGCCAATAAACTATTCCCCGTAGGAAACAGTGGTAGTGCTTCAAAATACACAAAAATGCCATTCAGTTTTTAATACGTAACAGCGTAACGTAATTTACTAAGCGAGGAATTGGCTTCCTGGTATATGTACTCACGGATCCAATATCACTCTGCAGTTCAAGTGCATCGTATCTCAAAACCACGCCATGGAAGAGCATTTTACATTGCATTTGCATGTTGTTATTCGCATGTACAGTATAAAGCGGTTAAACGGGCGCAGTGCGATGGCAAGAAAGCAGATCGGCCGCTTTGCTAAGCGCACATGCTCACATGGTCCCTCCATGCTTCTGAAAAGCCGCCAATGCATTACGTTGCGTTTTGTTTTCTATGGACTCGGCTTAGTTTTGCACATTTATGCAGCTGGATTTCCAGCGGAAAGATGTATTTCTGTGCTCTGGCCTACAGGGGTCCATCTCAAACTGTTAGTTAGTCTGCCATACCCCACTCTAACAAATTAAAACCATGTTATTATAACAAATAGATACCGTTGTTGTTTGTTTACTGAAAATCAATTTGAAACAAAAGACTAATATAAAGGTACGCAAATAAATGTCAGTTATTATTGTTGTTGTTAACAACAATAAAATTCAGCAAGACACCATTAAACTAAAAGTGCAGTAAGGCAAACGTCTTAATAGGTCGAACATAACCTAAGGTTCAGATTTAGGATAGGCTCGTTTTAAAAACTGATTTAGATTACTTTAGGATATAAAATATTTTATAAAAGTACCATCTGAAAACTAAAAATATTTTTACAATATGTTTTACAGCACATGTCAGGTCATTAAGTTTATACTTGTATAACTTTTCTATTTTACTAAAAGAAAACCAACTGCGGCTTGACGAGAATCAGGTTTCCCTTTTAATATGACGGCGCTCTGTATATTAAGTTGAAAAAAAAAACAGACGAAAAAGAATTAACCGCGATTGCGCGAATATACGCGCACTAGGAAGCGCTTCCTTACAGCGTGTAACTGGTGATGTTGACACACGGCGCTTATGGAATAACCGCGCTGCTGACATACGGCACCTATAGGAAAACCCGTTTTACTGGACCCCGATCCCACCGGAGTCCGATCCGAGCGGTGACAGGGCGCAGAGCCGCCTCTCCTCACATTTACGCGTGGGACCAGCCGGCTAAAGCCCGCCGCCCAGCCATTGAGCTAACATGGCACTGCGCACTAACCTGTTCAGTGGCTGACTTTTCAGTTCGTAGTACGTCTTTGGCTCCTCCTGAAAGTCCTCGCCCACTTCAAAGTCCGGTACGATCCCCGATTCGGATTGCATCCTTGCCGCTGTCAAAGCGAAAAGTTTCTCGGATGCCGGCTTTAAATGTTAGGTAAGAAATGTTGCAAGTGTCAAGCTCGCAGTACCAAGCGTTACGATTGCTACGCCGTGGCTTCCCCGCCACTAGATGGCGCACCAGTCTTTAGAAAGTGTAGTTTATAATGCGCGAAAAAGATCGCTCGTAAAGCTGAGTGTGGCAGTGAAAAAACTACAAGTACCACAAATGCAAAGGAGCGCATCTGTTTCGTCAGCGCGCACTTGGTCTGCTGTTTCGGATAGACTGCAATCTCCGTGTCAGCAGCTTTCTATTTTGCCCCAATAGTCCCTGGAATTTTACCTAATTTTGTTGCTTGGTAACATCCCTGTGGACAAGAATGTCTTGGAGAATATCCTGTTATTTCTTAATTAAGTAAGGAAAAGGTTGGAAGCCATGCAACGTATCTGGATAATTTATTTGTTAGGTAACACCGAAGTTAGGCTATTTATAGCTGCCTACCAAATATCAGTGCTAAGAATAATATAGATAGAACACGATTAGCCTGTATATGAGCTATAGAACTTGAGATTTTCTTTCAACGTATTGTTAAAATCTCAAAGTCCGTCTAAATAATTTTACTAACTAATTTATAAATTAAGTGAATCAACCATATTTTTATTTGCGGAATTTTGTATTAAGACTTTCATCACAATAAGACTAGAATAAAGTAAGTGAACGAAGTGAATGGATTTCCATGTTTTGAGTGAAAAGATGAAAAATACATTTTAAAAATAATAATTACGAAATCAGTTTTTAAAAAAATTCCAGAAATGTCGAGGACGAACCATGACCCAGATAACATAGGAACAGTATCATGTTGAAATGAGAATAGTTATACCCCCTTCTTATGGCTTCGCATTTATTATTGATATAAATTTAACAGAATTTGGACGACAGTAGTCGAAAATGATTTTGTCATTTCTGTAACCATTCAACATATTATGCAACCCAGTTAGATTAAGAAACATCACATTGCCACTTAATTTGGACCGCACCGAAATCTCACAGCTGCATCTGAAAAAAAAATGCATTTCCTCGTTCTCGTCATACTGCCACCTATTGGCGCATTAATGTGGCGTGTATTTTAAATGTCCCCGGTCCCCATCGGCTGCGAGTCCAGTAGTTTAAAAACTTTCTTCCTTAAGGCGGCAGTATAAGACAAAAAAAAAACATAAACTCAAACTCGTTTCCTCGTTTCTTTGGTGAATTCATTACTTGCTTTTGTCCTAAAACATGAAGATAAGAAATGTATTAGACACATAAAGTATTATCCCAGTACTGAATGAGAGGCTGAAAGATGGACTTAGCAGAAGGCTCGACACTTTTCAGACTACCTTGTCATCAAAAACGCCCAAATATATTTTGTTACATATGTACGTATTACATTTTAAATATGAATTATATTGTCATTTTGTTGATTTCGTTGAAGGCTGCCTGGTCTGCAGATCATCACCATGTTCTTAGTTTTTCGTATATTTTAAATATCTATTTGTGGGTTTAGGGTCAGTGCGATCCAGATCGTTTGATCAAGTTCTTTTTCACGGCCACCACCTAGCCAGTGCTGGGACTGTGAGGAAAAAAAAGCCCAAAACTACCTGGAAGACACTTTTATGTCGCATTTCTGATGCGCGATACAACAGCGTGGGCCTGTATCACGAAGCAAGATTTCTTGCTTAACCTGATAACTTGTAGGATTTAAGGTATTCAGGGCTAAATGTAAGTGAATGTAAAGTCCATTTAAACTAGGGTACCTTAAATCTGACAAGTTATCCGGCTAAGCAAGAAATCATGCTTCGTGATCCATGCTCCAGAACAACTAGATGCTCGGACAACTGCCCCTTAATAACTTTGCTGACATTTTATTACGATACTCAACAAGAGTTGGTCTTTGTGAAGCCTGGACTAAAACGCAGCTCTTCCACTTTACAGCGGATTTCACACCCGCGTCACATTTCCCCGGACTCCGTCAGCACAGTAACACACAGGTGCCATGAGAGCCTCCCCCAGATGAATCACTCCAGCAGGCACCTCCAGCGCTTCGTCCCACTTCCCGGCCAGCTTGCTTGCCTGCTTCATCCTTGACCTCGTTTCGGTTTTGACAAATGGCACACACAAATTACGGTTTTCCCCGCGCAACGCGACCCGCACCTCGCCAGCCAAATGTGAGTCCGAGCCAGAGCTCTGTCAGGGAACTGTGCTACTATCCACCTTACCAAAGAAAGCTAAAATACGCAATGAAATGATACAAACAGTGCCATAATCTTTAATAAATATTCAACTGTGTGAGATGACACTAATATGGTTTCCAAAGAATAGTACACAGAATAAAATAAATAACGAAAATCACAAAATAAGAATCACCCGCTACAGCAGGCAATGAGGTCAGCAGCTGGTCTAGCGGAAAAGGAAATGTATTTGTGACCGAAAATATTCTGTCCGAATCCCCAGGTGAGCAGCTGCTGTTGAAAGACAAAAGCACTTAGCATTAATCTTCCGTTAAACTTACTCTGTGTAAATGGTTTGAATGAAACAAATGACAATACTGATATACACAAGGCACAGAAATCTTTATGCAAAAACTAACTGTGGCTATACACGCTATACAGTACTGTACTGCTCACGCAGAAGTCCATCAGTACAAATCATTGTAAAAGGGTAGCTTATCTCCGGTCTGCCTTATGCTCTGGAGCTAATTGGCTCTGTCCATATGCTCTAGCGCTAATTGGCGTCGCCCTCAGAACCACAATATTTTGTTTCACTTGTAACGTAATCAACATAACAGTGTCAGGTAACACAGTGGTTGAGCTCTTCTATGCGAAGGTTGCCGGTTCAGGTCCCGGGGGGGTTCTTACTCCCAGCTTCTAATCACTCCGGCTGAAAACGTCAGCAAAGCAAATAAACTACACTGAGCTAAAGATTTCAGCACAAAGGTCCCAGTGCAAAGAAGCCGGCGTTGCTGAAGTAGAGCTGCCGTGTTCGTGTCCTTTGTACCAAGGCTAACGAGGTTTGAGGGGAGTTTAATGAGATGTTAATTGAAATTCAGCAAAATGGGGGTGGGGGGCATCCCCCTGGGCAAATCCCTTAATGTCGTGAGGAAGCCATCCTGCCATACATCACACCAATCAGTTGCTTAGACACCAACAATATGCTTTTCCTTTTAGGATGGAAATAACCAGCGCGATTAACTTTCCGTGGCTGCCTGTAATGTAGGATAGACCCCGTGCGCCCCCTACCCACCCGCGCGCCCCCCTCCCCGGCTCATCCACCCCACTTCCCATTGTTCGGCGGGCTGTACTGCCATCGCGACTGACACGCCCATCCTTCCCCATTCATTGGCCCTGTTCTTTGTTTGTGCGACCTGCCATTTTACAGCCTATAACTCCTATTTGCTACCGAGGCGCTCCGATGATGGTCCCTCTCCTCGAACATCTGCCCACACATTTACACTCACTTCAGCTCTCACTGAGATATACGCATTAACACTCCGCAAAAACGTTTTGTGAAAAACACTTATTCTATTATTTCATTCAACATTAATCCTCAGCTACTGTTTACCTAGTCTAATGCACTGACTGTATAGATGCTAGCTCTCTTTTGTGACTGTAATCGCTATTTTTATACTTTTATAAGCGGATATTATCGTTCTTTTTTATGATAACTGCTTATGTATCTGTGCTCCTCGCCCAGACTGTTATGAAACAGCCAATGCTATCATCTGCGATGAACTATGCTTTCAAATGAAAATTAAAACTGTGTAGAATGTAAATATGTAATGAAGTCCTTCTGTTGGCACAAGAACGATCACGTGACCGACCGCAGTTATGTTTTAGGCAAACGCACGTGCAGACTCCCCGCATTGACCATGATTTCACCATGACAGGATGAACTTTAAAACATTCACATCCACATAGGAAGAGTGTACTGGGCATCAGGGGGATGAGAATTAAAGCACTTTAAGTGCATTAATTCACATAGTTAATTGTCCTCTGTTAATTTATGTCAATGACTTCCTTATTTTGAACAAACAGGCCTATCATTACAACACAGTCTATTCCAATATTAAAAATGCATTATACGTATTTCTTAATACATTTATTAATTAGGATATTTATTATATACATTTAGGCTATTGTTCATATAAGAATACGAAACTTATTTTCACGGTACTATAGTGTACAGACAGTAGGCTGATTTTTTTTAATGGATCTGGGAATATTTCAAAGCGGTGGTAATCCCAGCCAGCATGGCACGACCTCATCAACCCGGCGTGCCCTCCATCCGCAGTCGCTCCGGCATTAGTATGGGTGTAAAAGAGCGCGGCTCCTTCACACAGGGCTCATTGTGCATTTCCGTCCTGCAGCCCGGCGTGTAGCCCGGACCCCTAAAGGTGTCGATGGTGGCGGCGCTAATGTGATCCATTGCCGTATTTCGGGCTGCCAGACAGACGGCTGGCGAGGCGTGGTATGCGGACGGGACCGGGGCGGCGCGGCTTCCTGGAACCACGCAGAGTCGCGCACTTTCCGCGTTTCTAGAAGGCGATTCTCGTCAAGGGGGATTTAAAGGCGTTTCCAGTGCCGGTAAAAGATCCATTAAAATTCAGGAGGTGGATTTACAGATAAAGGAGAGGTGAGCTTTTGTTGCATGTTCCACTATTAAACATACATTGTGTTTGACATATACTGTCAGCATGATACAGAAAAATGCATTATTTATGAAGCATGAAACACCAGCGTACAGGCATAAGCGCTTTATATTTTGCGCATTGCTCGCGATACAGTTAATTTCTTTCTTTGGCGAACATGTTGAGTGAAGTAATAGGCGTATCGCCGAGACCGGGATCCACACGGAAACCTTAAGCATCACCCAGATGCCTCTTTCTTTCCATCTTGCTGTTCGCATTGGTCTTGTTGTCTTTTGTCATAAATCTGGAGGAAATAAACAGGCGAAGTGCCGCTCCTGTATAGCGTGTTTCCGGCCTCACGGGGCCGTCTGCCTTTGTCATGACAGCGGGCTGCCCAAGTTAGGCACCGGTACAGCCGCATATGCTCCCCGTTCAATTACCGGACTGCGTCTCTGGCCGCCGCGCCTCCGTTACTCGTTAAATCCCCGTTATTTGCTGGGCTCGGGCGGTCTGGCGCATCCCGCATCCCGCACGTTTCCCTGTCTGTATACCTGCATGTGTGAGTGACTGTAAGGCGCGGGGCCGTTTCCTTGTGCCTAACATTTCTTTGTGGCCTCTAACCAGTTGCGGTCGCCTGTAGCACACCTAGTTTCACAACTTAACCAGACAGTTTTGTGTCCTGTGGTTAATGTCCATTTCACCGATAGCAGGAGATCACATGTGAAATTGCGGCGTTACTGTGGCTGGTCAGATATTATCACATTACATGACTTGTAATCATGTTAGCTGTTTCACACTTAGTGCAATTCATTAGTCATGTAATTGTCGAAATGTATTAATTCTGATTGCATGTAGCGTAAACGTAATATACTTGATACGTTTTAATATTTTAATTGACTCAGTGAAAGAAACCTATCCTGTCAGTACAAATTGACTTAGTAATGGAGTTAAATTTTCATAAAATATGCAACATACATGCGATGAATGAAAACGGAAGATCTCCCCGGGGCAGTGCTTAAATTTCTAATAACTGTCTGGTTCATCAAATTACAAAGCGGATCTCATTGCAGAGTGAGCAAGGGCAGATTACAGCACCTGTAACGAGTGATTGCCCCACTTCCATTGTTGGCTGGGGGGGCGGTGAACGGGCCGCGTGTGGCAGATTCATGGGTTAACGGTCAGCTCTCGTTTTCCTGTAAACACACACGGGATGTGTTGATTGAACAATACCACCGTAGACATCGTCGGATAGAAAAGCACTTAAATACTAGGGTCCGGAAAACTAGCTTTGCAACTTCACTCTGGGTTTCCCGTTTCCTGGAATAAACAATAAATGTGCAAAAACAAAGAAGCCGTCCTCAATAGGTGCTGTTAGTTTGTTTAGTCTGTCCTCTGCTTGGCCGCAGAGGAGAATCAAGGAGATACAAGCACCTTTTCATGCTTAAAAGGACAAAATACTGAGTGACCACAAGAAGTATATGTAATGATTTTTCTGCTTTGATTGGTGTGTTGGTTCCATGAAATAGCACCCTCAAAATTCCCTGTTATATTGTAACATTAATTTGCTTTTCTGCTTAGTCATATGAGTAAATTCTAAGCATATTTCTTTATTGAGGAGTGTCTTTATAGCTGGACAGGGAACAGGAGCATGCATGCCTGCAGACACCCACACACACAGTGGTTTCCAGAGCAAAGCGGAGCAGCACTGTGTCGAGCATTTGGATGTTTTTAATGAGGTCAGCGGTTCCAATTCAGTACGGCCATTAGCTGGCCGCGCAGGGCCCATCATCGGCTCTGGCCGGCAGGACGAAGAGTTATCTGTCTGTCGTGACAGATTAATGGATTCATCGATAGAACACTTTTAAAGGTACATGTACCATCAAACGAGAAATGCCTTTAAGGGCAAATCAGAACACAGTAAAACCTCAGTTACATTCTGGATTTAATTGTGAGTAGATTCATTTCCACATAGGAATTCCGTAAGACAAAGTGATTCAGTAGTCGGCCCAGATACAATGAGTGCGCTGACAGTGCTGTGAGTAATGTGCACATCCTGCTTCGCAGGATGCAAAAGCGCGTTCTCCGGGCACTCCGTCTCCCTGCTCCCTTACAAATGTGCAACTTGGCTGCAGCAGGGAGAAGAGCCTCCTGATGGGAAGCTGGCTTATGGTTACGCCTGAAAATCTGCTGCTACCGTATCGATTGGTGCGTACGGCGGCTCCCGATACAGCGCAGGCCTGCATCATCTCAACCTGGATCGCTGCCTGTTTTCAGTATGAACTCCAAAGAAGTGTAAAATGCTGGTGGGCGGCTCTTGGGGAACGTGAGCTTCATAGAGACTGCATCAGTGTGCGCATGTGAGGGTCTAACGGATCTGGGAATCGGTAGCGATTAAAATGTCTGAATAAGGGGCTGTAAGTGAGTCGATGTGTCATGGTGGCACTCACACCTGGGCGCGATGGGGCTTCACAGCAACGATATGGCTTATGGCAGAATCACACAGGACAGATTTTACAATGACTGTCGCTTTCTGAGGGCTTCTACCGCTGTAAGGAACATGTGAGATTCAACACGAAGTGCGTGACGTAATTAACTGAAGGATTTATTTAATTACTTAGTCACTTTGCCTGCTTTTTCAGGTGTGAGCCTGCACTATTTATACCACTTTTGGAAATGTACAGGCCCATGGTCCTAGGGGCCCGGATCTCGCCTCCCCGTCCTGCACAGGAACTTGGATAGTGACACACAAACGAAAGGTCAGGGGCCACTTTCTGGAAAAAGCCGTTTTAAGGGGAGCTATAAATCCGAAGGATGATCTGTTGCTGTATATAACCCAGACTGAATCTTGGAACAGGGCAGCATCCTGGCAGGGATTCCGCAAACAGGAATCTGGCATTCCGGCTCGCTGTTGGCATGGAGGTGGGCAGGCGCTTTAGCCGTGAGAGGAAATCCTGGATGAAACCGACTGATGTGAAGTGACAGGATAGAGACAGGAAGCTGGACAGGGTGGCCTTCTCGCCCTCTGCAGAAGTGGTGGTATTGTGGCCGAAAAGGAGGGGCTGTCCCTCTTGTAAGGGGTAGCAGAGCTTAGCGGGGCTCATGGGAGAGAAAAACAGACTCGATTAAAACCCTATAATTCAACATTATCATGTTTAAAAAGACATATAAAACTATAACCTGTTTCAATAACTCAGAATGGTATCTCTTCAGTTTTGTTTATTGGTGTGTTTAGGTTATATATATATATAATTATATTTATAATTACAAGTCAAAGGTTTTTTAAAAATGAGGGATTGCTCACTGGGCCTGGTGCAGAGTGAAATGCACCTCAGTGGATGTTAATGGAGAGTCAGTATAAACAGAGGTGCTGAGAGAGATTTTGGGCCCCAAGAAAGCGTGTCATATAGGGCCCCCAACTCAGCCCAATCCAATTATGTTCCAAATTTTTTATGGTCCCTGGAATTGTCCTAACTTTCCCACCCTCCAAGTATAAATACTGTGCATGTAAGACACAGCACCCTGCTGACGCCCCCCTGTTTCGGCAGTGTGGTGTTAGCCCTGGGCTGTAAGCATTCCCCTTCTCAGCAAGAACTGAGAGACTTGTTTTCAATAAAGGACTTAAATGGATTGAACACTGGATGAAAACCTCTTTTGCTCTTCAAAAGCCTTGGCAGAAATTCATCTTTCGGATGCGTAATGATCCAAATAATATGGCCGGAGCATGACTGTGGCAGTTTAAGAACGCGATCATCCTTGGGCGACCCTCTCTGAGTCTCGGCTGAACTCTACTGAGCTGTCGTCCACAAGTCTGTCCCAAGCAACTCGATAGCTTATGAGCAGATCTGCCCATACGAATGCGCAAAATTCATCTTGCGCCAGATTGCAGACTCCTGCCAAATATTACTCCACCAGACAGCCATGTAAACACGAGTGGCAGAGTGACTCAGTGTTCAGCACTATGGTCTCACACCTCCAGGGCTGTGACTTTGATCGCTGACCCCGCACTGCGTGTGTGGCATGTGGGACAGCGGGTTAGGACTCTGTGATGGGAAGGTTGCTGGATCCAGTCTCGTGGTCATCTTTGGGCTCTTCTACATCGCCGCTTTGGATAAATAAATATGATGTAATTGTGAGGAGATTGCATGTTCGTCCTGTGCTCGTGCGAGTCTCCACCACGTACTCCTGTGGTACCCAGGCAACCTGGAGACTGCCAGAGTGAATGTGTCTCTGCCTTATGCTTCCTGAATCAGCCGAAGCCCAGGATCTACTGGCCATGGAAGTGGGCTAGATACTGCCTCCGCCCAGAGGACGCACTCATGCCATCAGTTTTTATGTGCATCTGTCCTTCTTTTTGAGAATTTGTTGAAATTCAGCGTCTGTCAACATTGACAGGCATAACAATAACCAGCTAATGACATCAGTTAGTTGTTTCTGCCTTTAAAAATATGTCAATATATCACATTAACCACAACTGGAGAGAAAATGTCCAAAATTCAATCAGTCCACAGGACATTTCTGTGCACTTAGTGAGTTTTGGATATTTAATGAAAGCTCTTCTTTGGATTACATGAGGACAGTTTCGGTTCCCAAAACTGTAACATGTGGGGGGGAAGCCTGAATTTAGGTCTCCCCTCAACAAAAAAAAATGAATAAGTGAGTTTTGGAAGTTTGCTTTTCAATTATGTTTAATAAAATTGCTGATTGTATATTACTTTAGTTTTGTAAATATTAAGTAAGTTAGGCATTATTTTCTTCATTAAACACAGGAGTGTATGAAGGACACTATGAATCTGACCAAAACTGTTTTAAGAACTACCTTTTAGGTTACGGTGTATGTATACAGTATTAACTTAGCCACTTTGATAACAGAGAGTACAGGTGTGTCATAAAAGGTACTAGCAAAAGAAATGGTGAGACGTACTATTGGTATACAGACTCTTCTGTTTATGTTCCAGTGGGAATTCTCTGCCAGCGTCGATGGGAAGGGCACGTGTTTCAGAGCTTTCTGGGCCCTGTGCTCGGTGCCAGTTTGGTGCCCCCGCGTGCCAATTTTCAGCCCAGACCAATCTGGCGGGCCAAGCCGCCCGAGCCTGAGAATTGCGGCTGCACGTAAACGCGCCAGCACTCCCTCAAGATGGGGTCAGCGTGTGCATAATCGGAGACCCCAGAGACCCCCCCCCCCGTCTGTTTCCTCGTCAACTCGGAATTCATTTAGAATTATAATGCTGGGAATCAACAAGAAATAAAAGCTACAGAGGCATGCGGCGGCTCCCACTCTCTGCGGTCTCTCTTGGCCACAAGAGGGGAATCTGGCAATTATCCGGCCTGCTAATCACCGCACCCGCACGCCGCCCAAACACCGTTAGCGCTCGTCCCTGGGATGCTGCGAGACGTGAATGTTAATGACGATGAAATGGATTTTATTCTGAATAGGAGGCATAGCGCCACATTGGGGACCGTATGCTTAAGTTTGCTGGCATGGAAACAGCATGGGGCCATATAGATTTAAGCTGTGCTGTTTCCTGTGGCTATTGTGGCCCTTGCTCTGTAAACGCCACCGATCGATGAGTCTCTGTGGTTAAAGTCCCATGTGTCAGTTCTAACTGGCCTGTTTCAGCTGGTCAATGGGGGGGGGGGGGGGTGCATCAGATTTACCAGGCAAACCAGCCCCGCCACTCTGAACCCACTCAGTAAGTCTGAACCAGTACTGAGGGGTTTCTCCCAGTGCCTCTGCGGGCCGCAGGGGGGCGTTAACTCTGGTGTGTGTCTCAGGCTCTGGCTCCAGCCTAATTGGTCTGATTGGTGATTATGCATATGAACTGGCTGAACTGGAATGACGTGAACGAGCTGTGAGGCACAGAGCTACACGCTACCACTTCAGGGAGGGACCTGAAAATGAAGCATATTGCAGTGTCTGGGTAATTAATATGAGTGGGAAAGGCTTTCGGCCGTCCCCGAGCCCGGAGACAAGCCGTGTTGCGTTGAGACCGCTCCGACGGCCATCCAGATTCCCACCGTCCATCAGCAGGCGGGGGCCCCAGGATCGGCGCGCACCCAGGGGGACCTGCGCTAGCTCTCTGGAGGCGGAGTCAGCAGTCACCTTCACGTTCACGATCGCTGGCCGCGGCGCAGAGCTGCTGATGGGCAGAACTCACCTGCTCCGCAGAACGGGAGGGAGTTTCGGGGATTCGGAGTGCGGCAGTCACTGCAGTGCTGCGGGTGTGCGGTACGGAAAGTCCCCAGGAAGTGGGTGTGAAAAGAAGGACTCACCTAACCACTGCTGCCTGTATGCTGGGGATTGGTTATAATCACAGCCAGTGGTGGTGGTTAGCAACAGTCAAGCCACAGATTTGCATGGGGACCCCTGTTGGCCACAAACAGTCACTACACTTGAGAAGCAGGGGGGAGGGCAGCCCTGATGTGATTTGAGTGAGGACCCAGGAAGCTGCCCCTGTCCGCACCAACCCATGATGATGAATGCAGACTGTCAGGGTGTGACCCTAGCAACTACAGTTGGACAGATATCAGTATATCGCGGCCAGACTCTGGGCGTTTCTCAATACCAAGAACACAAAAATCACACTTGTGGTCTTGACAAGACCGTTCTTGCTAACATGCGTCCCAAGAATGAACTTGGGGAGCAGTGAATCATGGGTTTGGCCTCCTTTGGTGAGGATGCAGCTGATGTAGCCTTAATAATTCGGGTGAAGCAAGAACGACATCCGGGGATTTTTATTGCCCTGAATACTTCAGTTCTTAGTATTGGAACTGGTCTTCGACAATGGAAGATGACATACAATGGGTACCAGAGATCACAAGTACAGTCAAGTACGCATATTGAGCAGCACCATCTGTCAGGGAAAGGAATGAGCACAGTGCCCACCTGTTGCAGATTTTAGCGAATGGATACCCTGTATGCCAGTCAGGATTGTCATTGGCTAATGGCATCAGTGCAGTGGGCAGAGATGGAGAGGACATACTCAGCTCTTCCCAGGGGGTTAGCTATACTGCGTTATATACAGTGGGGACGGTCCTCGCTCCGTCATGCTGTGGCCCCCCTCCTTGCTCAGCGACTGTTCGCACATCCATTCCCGGAGCCCACAAACACCTCCTCCATCACAGACTGAATCTCGCTTGGATAGTTCAGAGTCTCAGCTGTGAATCAGACACTGGCAAACTTCACTCCCACAAGACCGCAGCTTCCCCGGGGAGCTGGATCCAGCCTCCCTTGACCTGGGGGTCGGAGAGTCCTGAGGGCCAGTGGAGACGGCTGTGGCCTGTAATTGGGATGGACACGGCAGGAGTTAGCCTGTTTGCTAAGACTCTTGCGTAGCCCTGAGGGACGCCCCTGCAGCAGACTGCCCCTTCCATCCCGGTCATCTCCACATTTAACAGGAATCGTCCAAATGGAAGCGAGAGGGCACTACTGGAGGCCCCACTGCCATCGTAGGCTCCCTTTCTCAGCCTCGAAGAGCCACTTTCATATCCAGGCCAGCTGAATACCCCACTGGCACCTGAGGGTCAGCTTTCCACCTGAGCCCTCTGGAATAGTCCTGCAGGCTTGCCCTATAATGCAGGTGTTTGGACATGCATGGATCAGACCTCTGACAAAGGAGGCTTTTTGGAGAGAGCCTCTCCCGCTGGCCAGTTCCTCCTCCATCCAAACTGTGGTTTTCCACTCAGTCAGGGGCCTTAGGAACAGACAGCAATGCGGTTTTACCCGCTGACACACAGCGGCATGCCGGGGATGCCTTAAGCTGTGCAGACACTGACCTCGGTGTAGGGTCAAATGGAGGCCACCAGCGGCGTAACCCGGGTTCTGAGGCCCGACGCGGTCCAGGAACGCCACGGTGCTCCAGCAACAGGTACCTGGGCTTGGCAGTCAAGCATGGACCCACCTGGTGGTGCTGGCAGAGATGTGGGGATGGCATTCCAAAGGTGGAAGTGAGAGAGATAGGCAGAGAGTGAAGGAGGGAGAGAGAGAGGGAAGGAGAGAGGGAGGGAGGGGGAGAGGGAGACAGGGAAGGAGCGAGAGGGAGGGAGAGAGAGAGACTGCTACATGAGGTGCCCTGTGGAGTGTTTTCATTTACATACTGATGCCAGGAGGACATTGGTTCAAGGTTATATTAATGTTTATTTATTGTTCTTCATTGTTTTCCTGGACGTGTCGTGTCTTCTGTTTAGTGACAGCTTATGAAAAGGCAAACAGAAAATGCAGTGAAATCTGTGTTCACCCCCCCCCCCCCCCCAAGCTCGATAGAAGGACTGACTTTAGCTGAACTTCCTGTGGATCCTGCCCACACCAGATCACGAAGCCCAAAGGAGGGCAGAGAACCCGTCGTTCTCCTTCACCTGAAGTCTGATGGGAATGTGGACCCAGAAAGCTGCACGTCCAACTAGCAGGGATGCTGCTGTTTTGTGACCATTATCCCAAAATGCGTGAGCGTCGTGCTGACAGGGGGCCAGCGGTGCACAGGTTTACCGTGTCATTGGTCATGGAATGGCCCAGTAAACATGGACAGCAGATGGAATCGATCCAATAATCTAATTAAGAGATTGGATTAAATTAGCCCGGAGACCTACAGTGGTCAAATGACCCCTGAGTCAATAGATCATATCGCTACCAAATGTTTGTTACAATCTGATTGCTTATTGATCCTAGCACGCTGTAATGTATTTTTAACTTTATTTGAATGACCGCCCCCCCAAGTTCAGTGCAGGATGAATATTTTGAAGACTCTGAAGCCTTCTGAGCTGTTAGTCATTTGCATGCGAAATGCTGCCAGTCCAAAAAAATAATTTTTATCCTCATAAACTATGTAGAGCATGGATTCATAACCGCAGTATGACAAGCCCAGATTGCTCTTGCGGGAAGCTGTCTGCCCAGACTGGCCCTCAGAGGCGGTTCCTATCCATTGTTTACTGAATAAACGAGCCAGAGACGGACCCCACATCTGACACTCGGGTTTCGGAAACCTCAACAACAAGGTCCCAAAGGCGCCAGGCCCGAGGAAGGAGCACAGCCACAGAGGGCTGAGCAGCCCAGGTCCCGTGACACGTCTGTCTTGACGTGGTGTGTTTCAGACAGGCAAATCCGTGGACAGCCCTTGAGGAGAATATTCTTTACATCATATTCTGCAAACTGAAAGCTGACATGAGGGAGACTAGATGCTATTTCCTGGTGTTGCTACCTTCAGAAGCACCCCTTCCTCAGCCCCCCCTAATAATTAAGTGGCCCAGTAATGACTGGAACAGTCATTGACCTCAGAGTGGGGGGACCTGCCGCAGGACATCAGTGAGATGTGGTTAGCTTCTCATGGAATAACATGGTGTCCTGCAGTTCTGGTGGTTTCCCATAGGGGGCATCTTCCTCGGGGAGGTGACTGATTTCGGCTTCCTTCTGGGTACCTGGCTGATGTAGCTTCCAGAGCATCGGCAGGCTGAGAGCGCCAGGGCGAGGTCCTGAGGTACCCGCCATCCCAGTGGGCTGTCTGTGGCACCTTAAGAGCCTTCAGAAAATGCATTATCAGTGTCCTGGGGGAACATCCTGTGAGCTGGACTTGTTGTTATCATAGCGGCAGAGCCTCTGGCGCCGTGAGACCTGGGATATACGAAAATCCAAAAGGTCACGCAGTCCTGCAGACACACTACTCCAGTGTTTCTCAGCCCAGTCCTCATGGACCCCCCAGACGGTCCACGTTTTTGCTCCCTCCCAATTCCCTGGCAATTTGTAGACAGAAAAAAACTTGGACCGTCTGGGGGTCTGCGGGGACTAGGCTGGGAAACCCTGCACTACTCTTTCAGATACACTACCGTTCAAAAGTTTGGGGTCACTTCGAAATGTCCTTATTTTTGAAAGAAAAACAGTTTTTTTCAATGAA
>JAAGVU020000123.1:15984808-16008305 GCA_011763525.2 Mormyrus iriodes | reverse complement strand
TGGTAAATAAAAGTGTGACTTTTCATGGAAAACACAAAATTGTCTGGGTGACCCCAAACTTTTGAACGGTAGTGTATATGGATATATATGTGTATTTACAGGACAGAATTCTTGTGTATGTGTCAGTGTCTCTGGTAGTTTTGGGCAGGTCTGAGAGATCGGGGGTAATAACTAAACTATTATTATTACTCCAGTAGTAATGTCATTAATAATTTCAAGCTACATTTAAAATGTAATTTAAACCCTTCTGGTAATTAAACGACTCAGTGATACTGCTCCACCTACTGGTGTTCCTTTGCAAACTACTTTTTAATCTATTTTCTTTATTAACAGTGGCTGTCTAGTACAGTGTTTCCCAACCCGGTCCACAGGGACCCCTAGCCAGCCCACGTTTTTGCTCCCTCCCAGCCCCCTGACAGACAGTCTACATTCTTGCCACTTCCCAGCTTCTTACCGAGAGCTGGGAGGGAGCAAAACTGTGGACTGTCTGGGGGGTCCCTGAGGACCGGTATCAGAAACGTTGGTCTAGCAGATATCATGAGACCCCCCCCCCCCCCCCCAAAAGCAGAGCGGGCCCGTCTGCATGGTGACGATGCTCAGCTTACAATTATCCCGTAACACATTACGCCGCGGGGCTGGACCGGCCCCAGGGGGTGACATCACCGCAGAACTTTGGCAGCTAGTGCACAGTGACATGCAGCTTGCATCCGAAGCGCCTGTTTGCCTTTGTCTTGCAACGGGCAATGGAGGAACAGCACATGTGTCAGACGCTCGCGATGGGGGCAAAGCCGTGGTAACAGGTGATTCAGGGAAACATGAATCTGCCTCGTTCAATTCGTTAGATTAACGAGAGACACACAGCACAAAGACCCACTAATTAGTAGGAGGCCTTTCTGTCTGGTGAGCAGCTAGATCTGTTTACACTTGCTGACAATGACACATGTGAAGAGCTTGTCTGCTAGGACCGTGCACAAAATGCCCCCACCTTCAGTCAAACACCCCCCCCCATAAACTCCGTTTAGTGCAGTTGAAATCTCTACACCATGAAAGACTTTAAAGCTGCAAGCACTCTCCACCCCCACCCCCCTGAACATCATGTCGTGTGGATGCCAGACGTGTTTCCGCCGCCCTGTAGGAATCATGTCTCTGTCCCTCTAGGTGTTCATCGGCCCGGCCGTGTAGCTGGATAGTAATTCGCATTGTTCTGGAAAGCGAATCCCACACAGGCTGCCCATCCTCATGCATTATTTACTACCCCGCGCCCCTGTCCTCCGACGGCTTTTGTTTGCCTGCCCCCACCTCTAAAGCCCCTGGTGGTAAAGAAAGAGGCATCTTTGCCCCAAGCTAAGCTGGAACAAACACACTGGGGACATATTCCAATGGCATAATTCCCCCCCACCCCCATAAAAGAGCTATATTTTGCATCTGATAAGGACTAACTCTTATGTTGAATTTTGTTCAGCCAGGTATTTCCGCAGTTGTTTGCCTGAAGGCCGGCTCTTGTCTTCCTTTCAGTGGTCCTCAAGAATGTTGCCAGAGTTTGATATTTTTCAGATTTGGCAGCAGAGACCCGACTCTTCCTCAGAAACATTAACACTTACGTAAGCGCAAAGCATCCTGGCTCTACAGCCCTGGCAGATGAACTCCTTATCCCAATTTCACTAATATATCACCTTCATCCGTGCTAATGCAGTACTTGTTTATTTGTCATGTTCATGTGCCTGTTCGCGGGTTTTCACGCTGTTGGGAATTTCTGGAAGCACCAAATTATGTGCTATATCCATCCTCACGCTAATCCGGTACACGGTCGCACTGTAAAGTTGCCTTTAAGTTAGTCCTGCCACCGTCTCCATCCACGTTCTTAGTTGTGCTGTAATGCATACAAATCAATGACATCTCATTCACATTTTCAGTACCTGCAATCTTTATCTATCATCTGTGCATTTTATGAAGTCTGTCCTAAAATACCATGCCATTAAACGGTACGTTATGTCATAATTGTGATTTGGGAAAACCCAAGCTACAACTGCCGTATACACCTGTAGGATGTATGTTCAAAGGTTGTTTGTATAGCTCACATGTATTTAATCTGCTGGAGATAAACTCACACACACGTCTGACAGAGACAGAGGGCCCGTTTCCTTGTATGTGAGTATTTTTCGTGACGCGTGTGTATTTTTCCTCATGTGTGAGTGTTTTTTACTGCCGGGCTATTCCTTCTCCTTGCCGTGGCCCTGCGTCGGACGTGTGGCAGCTACAGGCTCCCACAAGGATTTTTCAGTAATACGGACAAACAACAGGATATTGTTTCCAGATGAACGCTTTCGTAATGAGCTGCGAAAGCCGGCTCTTCCCTCCTCTCCTGGAGATGTGTGAGCTTACAGAGCTGGCTGCTGTGCTCCCTGAGACAGCCTCCCCGTCTGGCTCCGTGTTCACTTATTACCAAGTAGTTCAGTCACGCAGGGGCATGCAAAACTCCCTCACAGCTGTCATACGTGTCCTCTGTGTGTTGGCATTTCGAAGAGCAGGGGCAGACCAGTGTGATTTGCAGAGAGAGTAGCCTGTTTTTTGCGTGGGAGAGAGAGGGTGTCATCCAGCCGTCCATCGTGTCCAGTGTCTCCCAGTGCCATGGCGACAGCCTCTCAGCCATTATTGATTCGCCCGTCTCCATGACGCCGGAATCATCAGCAGTTTCCCCCTTTAGAAACACCCAAAATAAAAGGTTCCTTTAACGTCGACGGGGGATATTCTCATTATCTGCATCGCTCGTATTGATTTGTTTATTATTGACATCACTGATGGCCTCGACTTCCTGTTGTGATGCTTCTCCTGGGATGAACCTCAATACAAAAAATGCGAAGACCATACTTGTGGTCTTGGCAAGACCAGTCTTGCGAACTTTCCTTCCAAGAATGATCTCGCAAGATCTGGAGGACAGAGAACGCACCGATTGTGGATTGAGACAGATGTGTACTTGTGTACTTGCTGTTCCACTCTGCTGTACGCCCAGCTGTAATTTCTATCATGGTATTTAATAAATGCACATAATCCAAATGTCCAGTCTAAATGACTAATTATTTTACACTTAAAATATTCATATTTATATAGACTCTGTGCAAACGCTATACACGGCTGTTAACCATTCCAGCTCAGCAGTATGACGAGCCAAAAATGTGAAAAACAGCAGGAAAATACTATCTGACAGGAACGACGGAAATGTTACTCTGATTAAGGTAGTTTAAGGTTCACCCCTTCTTCCTCCGCCATCACAACGGCACGCAATGAATCATGGGATTGTTCTCGTTTGCTGAAGATGCAGCCGATGCAACCTTGATATTTTGGTCGGAGCAAGACCAACATCCGGGGATTTTTACCGTTCTCTAACCTTGTGTTCTTAGTATTGGAACTGGTCTTCGGCAATGGAAGATGGCGTAAAACGGGTACACGAGAACGCAAACATGTTCAAATACGCATATTGAGACTCAGCCCTGATGCACTTAAATCTAAAGGGGTCACATTAAGAAGGAACGTTCGATAGCTGGTTACAGTCCCTGTCTGTCCTCTCATGCACAACATGCCAGGACTTTGTGAAGCATTAAAGATGGCCAAGCTCTCCCGCTGTCCAGTTGTCCGTCACCTAAATTCCTCAGGGTTCCCCTTGCGGCCCTCAGTCGCCCAATATGTCCTGAGGTGTGGTAATCATGCTGACATCATAATCCACATGCACAAACACTAGAGTATTGTTTCCAGATGAAAATCATCGAAGCGCCACGGATCCGAAAGCCAGACTTTCAATCTGTCGCCAGTGTCTTTCGGGGGCTGTCTGTGGCTTTGAGAGGCCTGGCTGAGACGTTTGTGGCCTCCTTCACGTCATACTGAGTGAATCCAAGCAATTAAAGCCTGTTTTAGACCTAGGCTGATTTTTTCCTCCTCTTGTAAAATAAACTGTGAAAGTACAGAACGATCTGGCGGGAAAGCCAGTGCCGTGCGACGAGGGCCTGTGACGGCCTTTAGGGCCTGTGACGGCCCAGATGAGATGTTTCCTTCTTATCTCTCAGCAGAAGGTCTGTCTACAGATGCAAGATCCCTGTGGGCTGAGGAAGGAGCCGCAGTCCGTCGTTAACATCTCCACCCAACTCCCAAAACATAGCCTGGACATGGAAAAATCTATCCATTGCTATTTAAAATGGCACCTAAATTTGGTGTAAAATCAGTGAATATAGCTGGAGAAAAGGTTATTTTTAGGAAAAAGGGCAATTTGAAGGGAGTTTTACTTTCCAAACTTAAATAGCGCCGTTTCGGTTTCAGTGAGTCAGACCAAAGCCACACAGTCTGCCCTGTTCGCTATTTTAATGATTCCTATGCCACAGCACGGTGGGGGTGCATGTGTTTGCAGGAAACGTCTGCTGCTCTGGGGGAAGCTGATGACCTTTTCAGGCTCAGACAGACGGTGTGGCTGCAGAAATCTGTGCCATGCAGTATGTCTCTGAAAAACCTGATCAGAGGAGTATTTTAATGATTTGGCTCCGGTGGTGATGTCTAGTTATGACTCCTTTCAGGGCTGATACACAGCTGAGGACTGGCATCGTAGGAACAAGGAAACATGGTTAAAAGACAAACCGGGACAGACATGTTTCTGGAAAGTTCTGTGAAATTGTGTATAATGGACATGCAGCCTGTTAGGGGCTCTTCATGTGTCGGGTACAGACTAGGAAGATAAGAGTGTGTGTGTGTGTGTGTGTGTGTGTGTGTGTGTGTGTATACAGCACTGTGCAAAAGCTTTCAGTACTTTATGAAAATGATGTTCAAATGATCTTCATGTTGGTGTAAAACTATAGTACTATGTCTCTCAAAGTGTCAGTCAGCGTAGCCTCTTGATAATATCTGAAAGTCACCCCAGAATTTCCAGCAGCCATCCAACACACCCATGTATTTTTTTACTCTACCACTACCCCACCTCATACGACTAATCAATTACACACTGACTTTTTAAAACTAATTCAGTTCATTAATTCATTGAGCTGGATCTGAAATGTAGTGAGTACATGGAAAGGCTGCGGTGCCCCTGAGGAGAGGTTAGGGACCTGCTGCAGTGATCATCTAGCCATCCAGCAAGATATCAGTAACTTTTTGAGAGCGGAGTAAATTCTTCTTAGTCTTGTTTATGTTACTCTTAATTTCTGTATGTTCCAATGTTAAATTGTACCCTTATTATCCAGATGAACAGCTTTAAACATTTCCTTTGACTGCCATAGACTTTTGCACAGTACTGTATATGTCTGTGTGTGTGAGCGTGAAGGGCTGTGTTTGTGTGTCTGTGAGTACAGAGGTGTCTGTCTGTCTATGTCTGTGTGTTTGTCTTTGTGTGTGTGTGTGTGTGTGTGTGTGCGTGCGTGAGGCTGGCCGCTCTCAGCTGTGTCCCTGCGTCTCTGGGTCCTGCCCTCCTCTCACTGGTACTCCTGGCATGTGGCTCAGCTGGACAGGTCCCAGCGAGCAGTGAGAGAGCCGAGCGTGGCGTCTGCCTCCCGCCTCCCCCGCGCATTACCTCAGTGTGCAGCCAGCACAGCGCCAGTTGTCCATCAGCATGGCTTTGGGCTTCATGTGTGGGGCAGAGGACCTGCTGCTCGGTGGCAGCCGGCTCGTGTGGGGCCTGGCCGAGCGGGCCCTGCGGGAGTGGTGCGAGCTCCGCCTGGGGCCATGCCAGCGATTCGTACAGAGTTGCTGCCGGCTTTGGCACCGCTACCAGGTAGGAGCCTGGGGGTGGGGGGGGGGGTGCTTTGAGCAGCCTATCAGCGGCTGCCTGACACCTGTGGAGATACGGCCTGTTTTCCGGAAAAATCCAGAAGTGATGGTTACAGATGGGCATATCAGAGCCGAGAGAGCCTTTCTGTAAGGTTTAATGTTGCGTTTCACTAACCACTGACTGCTTTTCCGTGAGTTAATGAAGCAGGCATTTCTCTCTGGTTTCCTTGTTGATGGCATCACTGAGACGATGGCTGTCAGGATGCATCAAGCCCACCGGCCTGCGCCCCCCTCTGCCAGGTGAACCCCACGAGGGGTGAGGCTTTTACGGGAACATGAGAGCGTGAGGCATCGGCTATTTCGATCTCTGCTAGTGATGTTTAAAATGCAACTGGGCAACTTCCATATTTGTTTCCGGTCGGCTTTCTGCTGTTGTTAGTGGCTGTTAAGGGTGCGTCTGTCTGTAAGGCCTCTTTCTGGATCACCTTCTAAAGTGCCAGGAAAAAGGGCTGATTTTCCACCACATCGGGGTTGCCGTACAGCGCTTAGGGTTGTCACTGCGGGCTGCTGGGAACTTGGACACTTCAGGTTTGGCCCTGGACTTTACTGCCTGGCCCCTCATGTCATGTCGGGTAGGAGCTTTGGTCTGAACTCCATAAAGTCACTGAAAGAGGTCGATCTAGCAGACTGGAAGCTGTTACGAGGCTGGACAGCCGGCTTCATGGTGCTGTAAGTACACCAAAGTCACTCTCTTTTAGTGACAGTTGTATGTGCCAGAGGAATGCTGGGTGGAGGCTGAGCCAGTCCCTCTGACGATGTACGTCGGACATTATGATCTTTTACATATTTTGGGAAATATTTAAATTAAATCTGTTTTGCTTTCTACCTTGGTCCTTAAAGTGAGGCTATTTTTCGACCAGTAGATTTTATGTCTCTGTGGAAGTCACCGGTATAATCAATAAGATAGCATTTTTAAAATTTTATTTATGTAAGTGACTCTCAGAGATGCTGTTCATAAGTGTCCCTTCAGTGGCTGTGTAGTGACTTCCCGCAGTCTGGGCTCTTGTCTATGCTAATTCCCTCATGGTTGACAGTTTAGCAGCTAATTACATTAGCAAGACACCTAAGGCTCTGGGGCTGGCAGTGAAGCCTTCTGTAGGTCACCGGTCACTGTTTGAAGTTTGATATCCCCCAAGACAAGGTTTTAGAATGATGACCACCCCCCCCCCCAGTCAAACCTCCTGGATATCATGTGACATGGCTTTTAACACAGTTGACCTTTCTTATGGGCTGTGGCCCCTGTCGCCCAGACCGGGCCGGGGCGTCTCCATTCCTCACCACGTATTCAGCGTCTCCGTTCCTGTACGCAGGGTGAGCATGTCGGCTCTCTGCTTCTGTCTGGGACTCGCTTTGGCTAAAAGGAAAAGAGTCGTGAATCAGTGACCGGCAGATCGGGACCTTGAGCATGGAGTGTATTACTGGCCACGCATTACTGATCATGTGCAAGTGGGATGCATCTTTGGAATGGTAGATCCCTTGGAATGAAGGGTGGGGGGGTGGAGCCCGCCGTGGGGGGTGTGGGGTGAGGCTGCTAAGCACAGATTTCTGTCGGGGGTCCAAGGGAGCAGCTGAAAATGCACGACCTGCCCACGCCTGGCATCAACCCATCATCCCAGTTACCATTACTGTCGAGTTTCTATTGTCCCTGGCTGGCATCCTGACAATCATTTTAGTGTGAATTGAGATGAGTCCCTGGCACTGACCCCCACATGGTGCATATTATCCCAGGGAGGGATGACGTGAGTGGTGTTACACACACAGTGCCATAGGGGGCGCCAGTGCCGAATGACGCCTTAGAGCAAGTGCAGAAATGCAGTGGATCCATTCCACTGACTCACACCCATAAAAAAACAGCTACAAAAATACTCTGAATGAGATTTAATTATCCGTGACACGCATAACCATGCCGTGATTACAAATACTCTACAACAAAAGAAATTCATGTCTGTTTCAGACTGTTTTGAATGACTTATTTGCAGCCACAGGCTAAACTGTGGCTCGGAAAAATTCCCTTACGCTAAACATTAATTAGTGTCTTCATTTACAGTTCTTTAATCTGTGGTTCCAGTCTTCCTACATTTAACCGGCCATGAAGGGAATTTCACAGACATGTAAGTCTTACATTTATGATGAAGATCCTCTTTATCCCTGGCGTAGGCTCTGTTATGTGCTGTAGTGTGATTTGAGGTAATTTGTCTGAAACAAAGCAGCTTTGATTAATATACCTCGGGTCACATAATGACAGCCACTCAACCCCTTAAGGGGTTACCATGGTGATTAATCTGGCCGTGGACAATGCGGCCTGTGTAATTAACAGCTACAATAATTCCTTCTAATAAAACGGATTAGAAAGAATCTCGTGTTGTCCATGTAGACTGACTGCTCAGATTTCTGTGCACCGTCTCCACATGTCATAAACATTCACGTGCTCTCTGGAAAGCTCTGCCAGCTAAGATTCGGACCGTTCCCTAGCAGAATGCACTTTGTTCTCAGGCAATACAATAAAAAACACACAAGCGTGAGTACAATGACAGACAATGATGCCAGAGTAGACAAACACCCATTTTATACACGTATGAAAGACACATTAGATGTAGAATCTGAGAATAAAGTGTTGAGGTTTTAGATTGAGGCAACATTTAGTGGATAATTAGCATTTGTTGAGGATTGTTTGCTGGCTTTTGTAAAAGCTCAGTGTCTGAGTGCCCAGTACACTGCCCGTCAGACAAGGGAGGGGGCACGCAGGGAGGCGGGTGTCCATTACGACATAGTCAGTCTGTGTCTGCCTGAGGCACCTTGATACGTCTTGTCGATGCTCTGGACTGGAGAATTAGGGTAGATGGAGGAAGGAAGAATGCCAGTGTTTTTCAGGAGAGGAGCTTCAGCGATGTGATGAAGGAGGCCGGGCAAAAGCATGGACAGTGTGGACTGTCGTAAAATGCTTTCTAAACACTGCCAGTGGCCCATTACAGGAATGTTAACTGGATCTAACAGGACCTAACCAGACCTAACTGGACCTAACAGGACCTAACCGGACCGATAATCCTGTCTAACCTTGATATTTGTTGTGTCTTTATGTCCCTTTTTCTGGCACAGTCTCGGAGGCAGGCAGACCAGCATTTAAGTGCGCACTGTACACACTGTATGACTGTGTATGTGACAAATAAAAGTTTGATTTGACCGCACACTACCACTCATCCTTTCCGCTGTCAGCTCCCCATCACCCAACGTGTGAACCCGCGAGAAGGCCTGCTTCCACCAGAGAGGCTCAGCCAGCCCAGGCGGAGCCTGCCTGTCTTACCGTAAACACAGGAATAAGTGCCTCACCCACATTCCTGAAGGCAAAGCTCTCCGAGCAGCAGTCTGAGGTTAAACTAACGCAGAAAACGATGTGTGTTGTGGTTCTCTGCTGTGGCTGTACTAAGTGCTGATATCTTACACCTTTTTCTGTTTGAGGAATACATGCTGTAAATCTTCCTTTTTCGCCAGGAAAAAGGAGAAGCTATTTTAGATAGTGGCATGGCGAGATGCTTGATCTTTGACAGTAATGGACTTTTCATTCGCAGAGTAGTGACCTGCCCTCCAAGGAGAGTAATGTGTTTATTTAAATCATGCGAGCTGCGGAGTAAAACAGCTTGGACACAGTCTAGAGCGATAAAACTGAGTGACCCCAACCAAAGACATGCTAATGCGTTTTCACTTGTGATCTAGGAATCAAATTTTCAATTCCATTTTTTTTCCTTTCTGGTCTGAGAGCACTGGATAAGGGCAAATGCGTTCTCCAGCCGAGGCTTATTTATGAAAAGTGACATGCCATGGTGACTGGCAGGGGCGACCACGCGGCGCACAGATGTGCTGAGAGGCGCTCAGGTGGCTGGCGGGGGTCAGGGGTGGCCGCGCGGCACGCAGAGGTGCTGAGGTGGCTGGCTGGGGGCTGACGGTATGGTTCTGCTCCTGTTCCTCAGATGACAGAGGGCAGACTCTGTCAAGTTCACCTCCTGGATGACAGGAAGCTGGAACTGCTGGTACAGGTATGGCCTCATCTTTTCACATAAGACTGTCAGTTCATAGAGAAATTCAGGGACATACATCACACACACACACACCATGGGGAGGGGGGCAGTATGTGGCTCAGCGGGGCTGTGCTTGTAATTGATAGTTTGCTAGTTCACATCCTAGAGTGGTTGGTAATTGGCTAGTTGAAATCCCAGAGTGATTTCACTGTTGGGCTCTTGAGCAAGGCCCTTAATCCCAACTGCTCCAGAGAGTGGTGGACCCTGTTTTCTCGAAAAATCTGTCACTTCGGTGCCTGATAAATATATGCAATGTAACATATTCCTTATCATAGAAAATGAAGAATATATACATAATAGATCGCACACCACATATTGCTTATCATAGAAATTAAAAGATATAGATATAATAGACCTGCAACCTGAATAGGACAAGCAGGTATAGAAAATAGATGGATGGATATAATACTTCATACTCGGGCCACATATTCCTTATAATGGAAATGAAAGGACCTACATATAATCGATTACACACTACATAGTCCTTCACAGTGAAATAATAGATATAGGGATAATAGATCACATACACCACACATTATTTTCAGTGAAAGCTCTGGAGCATGAAAATGAGATACTATATCCCAAGATGCAAAAGTCATCAAAATGACTTCAGCTGCTGCCTGTGGTTGTGGGGGAACCAGGCTGATCAATATCATTATAGCATGGCCTCTCTGGGTGGACGTGAGTGATGGACGATGGTCAGGAATGAAACCATACAGAACTTCAGCCTGAAAAGCACCCTGAGTCTGATGAATGTAATGTTATATATTTAAACCATGTGCAGATTTAGCTGGTCTTTTTTAATCAGTAAATTATTTTTAAAGTATTTAAATTCCTGGGGTATAAGTGACTCCCTGTGGCTCCTTCTTCATCCGCACAGCCGAAGCTGCTGTCTCGCGAGCTCCTGGACTTGGTCTCTTCTCACTTTAACCTTAAGGAGAAGGAGTACTTTGGAATCACCTACACAGATGACACGTAAGTACATGTGTGTGTGTATGGGGGGGGGTGTCACAGATCGTCTTTTACAAGACTTCGTATATGTCAAATGCTTGCCTTGTGTCTCATGTGTGTAATTCCATGTTTTCCATTGACATTTGGCAATACACCGAGCCACCCGCTTCCCAGAAGGTGGAAAGCTGGGCAGGGTTATAGGAACTAAAGTATGCCCTGATGGGGCCACAAGTACCATTTGGACAGATCGTTTAGCGAGACCCTTTCATCCTAATCCAGTCCACTGTCTCTGCGAGGGTCACTAGGGCGTAGGTGGGCTGGGCCATCAGAGCCTGTCTGTCTCCTGTCAATGTTTTCAGCCAGCAGAGATGAAATAAAGACTACATCCTAATGTTATAGCAAAGGCACAACTGTCTTAAAGTGATATGATGGTCAGAGTATGGAACTGAACAGGAGGCTTGTAAAAAAAATTAGAATCGTGGGAGAATCCCATCCATCTTGCAACTTTTGCTGGTCAGGATGACAGGAGGGCTGTAGTCTGTTCCAGGCAGTACAGGGCACAGGGCTGGGGGACACCCTGGACGGGATGCCAGTCCATCACAGGGCACAGGGCTGGGGGACACCCTTGACGGGATGCCGGTCCATCACGGGGCACAGGACTGGGGGACACCCTGGACGGGATGCCGGTCCATCACAGGGCACAGGGCTGGGGGACACCCTGGGCGGGATGCAGGTCCATCACAGGGCACAGGGATTTGATACAGACTGGATGAGATTCCAGTCTATAACAGGGCGCGCGCACACACACACACACACACACACACACACACACTATGGCAGATTTAGATTCAAACCCCCACCCCAGGGAGGGGCAAGGCTGCAGTGTTAACCGCCAAGTCGCCGGTGACCTGATGCTCTCAGACACACAGATGGGACTCGCAGGGCGACCAGTTTAAGAGCTGCTCAGGGAAAAAAAAAACATATTAGGATTCAGACGATTACAGACGATTCCCAAAATTGCTCCAGAAATTGTTGCACCAGTTTTCAGCTTTAAATACGCAAAGTCCTACGCGGGTAATTATGTTTCTATGCTATGAGTTTGTTTACTGTTTCCCATCCTACAAAATTAAATATTAAAAATGAACAGTGTAATATTAAAAAATATATATGAAAATACAATTTTAATAGTATTACGCTTTGGAGAATCACATACAAAGGAATTCGAATACAAAAGGCTTTATGTAAATTAGGACTCAGGGGTCAAACCCATCATGTTTTCGATAAATCTTGACAAAGTGACGGGAAAAACAAAGAAGACAAACTGATACAAAATGACAAAAGGTGACAGACGTCACACGTCTCATTTCCCAGGGGGCAGTGCAAGTGGCTGCAGCTGGACCGCAGAGTGCTAGATCATGACTTCTCCAAAAGGACGGGACCGATCGCCCTGAAATTCCTGGTCAGGTGAGAACTTCCACATGACGTACATACAGTCTGGTTTAAGAAGAATATGCACAGAACAGAGGGACTCTTAATATCCCCTGGGGTCTGTCCCACATGTGGTTCCGTTACATGCTTAGAGTGTAAAGAGCACAGTGGTTGTTCAGAGAGTAAGAGCAGTGTGGGAGATGGGCGTGGCAAGCATGCGCCTTACTGCCTATCCTCCAGCAGGGGACGCCAGGCCCAGCAGCTCCGTATGATCTGCCTTTAGAAACCAGACCTTATAAGTAAATATATAACAAAGATAAAGGTGTAAACCACTATCAGCTGGGTGTAGCCGAGGTGTGTTCCAAACGTTTGCAGAAATCAAAACCATCATATGTGTGTTTATTTATATGCAAATATTGTTTCACATTTATTTCCTGTATTTGAATTTCCAGGTTCTATATTGAGAACTTTTCATTTCTGAAAGAAAACATCACAGTAGAACTGTTTTTTCTGAACGCCAAAGCTTCAGTCTATAATGTAAGTTATTCTTACTGAGACCAATAATATTTTCCATCAAAAGTGTCTGTGATCCTTTTCCTCTGTATTTCTCATCCATCCATCCATCCATCCATCTTCTATAACCACTTAATATCATAGCACAGAACACATAGAAATATTCATATAATATAACTTTATAAATATAACTCCACTACCAGCTAGTACTCCATAGCTAGTAATTATTAATGAAATTTAGATATAATCATTTTCCGTATATTACAAAAGGAAACACCCCCGAAACAGTTTTGGACCCACAAATTAGGCCATTCAGTTGCGTCATTTAACTTGGAAATGCGTTTTAAAATGCTGCCAGTTGTTAGAAGAAGACATTCTTTTGGACAACGGCAGTGAAACATGGGTTGCTACTGCGAATTCTGCTCAGGAAAGCCTGCCGCCAGATCTAAACGACTAAACAAACTTGGTTAGCCAAAAACACAGTCAGCATCCGTCAAGCTGCTTTGTCTGTACGGAGCACAGCTGTTCGCCACGGAAAGGCGCAACACGGGTCATTGTGCGACACTTTCTTAAAGGCGTCATTTATGCAGGCGCTAGCGTGGCAGGCGCTTATTTTGATAACACATTGCGCAGCCTAGCTTTTCATTCTCTGTTTACAGACTTTGAACCCATTTTCTGTTTTGTTAACGTCTTTTCTATATTCCTTTTAACTAAAAAATGCTTTTCTTCTCCAAAATCTTAACACTCAAAACAATAAATGTAACTTATTTTTCCGAATTTTTTTTTTTTTACTCTAACAGCAGGAAAAAAAAACAATGAACCAATTCACTGCTGTACCCTGCTCTAAAAAAACGTGTATAAACGACTTGAATCCCGCAGACAGACTCAGCCTGCGGATCTCACTGGCAATGCCGTATTGTTTTTAGCAAAATTTTGGATCGAGACTGTATTAATTAGAGAAGGGAGAGCTCCATCAGGCATTAAGAGCTGGGCCGAAATGGACAGAGACCGTATTACGGGCCAGTGCAAAGCCGGGGAACGGGAACTCCGGATCATTCAGGCAAACACGTAGACTTGGCGGACGTCCAGAGCCGCACAGAAGGGGGCTTCTGAGGTTACACCACTGCAAATAATCGTGACATTAAAGTAAGCGGTAACGTGCCCCCGTCTCTCACTAAATCAGACAGGCAACTTATTTTCACCTATGTAGATTTTTTTATCGTTTCTTTACCAAGGCGATGGACAGATATACAAAATATTTTGGCACCAATATAATAAGGGGTAGTTATTGCATCCTGAAGATTGTAAACAGAAGTCCCCGGATGTACCTTGCCTTTGTAAGACTGCGGTCCACTGACTTACGTTGCTTGTCAATTTCTTCTTGAAATTCAGATGTACATGCAAATAGGCCTACATGGAAAAATAATCATTAGCCTATGCACACATTAACAAATATATCTCTACAACTCCTGAATTGCAACTATTTCTTAACGTTAACAGCAAATATTTTCAATATTGTAACTAGTCGATTAGCTCCGTGGTATTGCAGAAGTGGCCGAACTTGATGTACAGAGTGATGCGGGCGGGTAGCGGCCCTCCGATGTCTACGAGAGACCTAGAAAGCAGCCGCACGCCATTCGCAACGTTTAACCACATTTCAGATCTAAGTCAGCGGCCAGCTGCTCGCCGGAGATACAGCACTAGGCTATTTCTCTAAAACTCAAACAAATCGCGGGGTGTTTCCTTCTGCATTAAATTGCAACATAAGTAACAAAAAAATGTAAAACTCGAAACAATGTTTAAATTGTAATTACCGTTGGGAACTTGAGCGATGAACCTGCTAGCGAGACCGTACCATGTTGACGTTAGGGAAAATCTGCACTTTTATTACAAATATACATGGATATCACGGTTTTATCTCAAACCCAAGACTTCTTATTTTTCCGATATGTGAGAATAAAGTAATGTACCGCGATTTTTTAGAAAGTAATGAGCCCTGTAGCCCCCCGACTGTGGGCACTAATGGTTCAGCCTGTAGCTGTCCGGTGGCTGTGGTGTGTGTGTGTGTGGCGCGTGTGTGTGTCGGCTGCGGGCGATCGTGTCAGGTCGCACACACGCTCCGCTCGAGTTTAATTCATTTCTTTTCTCCCCCCTTTATTTCGAATTGTTTTGCAACAGGGTGACATTGAAGTGGAGAGTGAGGATGTTTTCAAGCTAGCCGCTTACGCCCTGCAGGTACGAGCCCTTTCCTTCGCCGGAGTTTCTGGGAAACTCGCCCCGTCCCGTTTTGTTCTCGGTAACTCGGCAAAATACCATAAAATCAGACCGACGCGCGAATAAGACAGTATAAGCCTGTATTATGACCTCCGTTAATAAATCAGGGGTGTAATCCGCGCTTCGCTTTTTTTGTACGGGACAGTCATACATTAACTAGGTTACTAACTAGTAGTGTGTGTGCCGTAGTGGCGAGCGCCTCTAAAGTAAACAGCACGCGCTGTGATGCAGGTACGTGACGCGAGCTTTCGCTTCTCCCAGTTGGCTTTGATGGCACCAGTTTAGACAAGGATTTCTGTGTGTGTTGCGGGGTCACCTGCTGGTTTATGGCTCATGATTTCTTAATATTACGACTTTTAATATTCTTTTTAATAATATGACTTTTAATATTATGACTATGCATTGGTGTGGTGCTTGGGTCAAATGATTGACTTTCATCCTTAGTGTTGAGGAAAACGCACTCCAGACGGATACGTAATCGCATGTCGTAAGCGCCTGCTGTACGTGAAGGTTTTTCAGTTAATCATGCATAGTCGACAGAGTTTGGACATGTATGGAATGAGGGTGGAGTCTGACCCGACACATCAAATATCGTTCGATACTTGCTTGTTATTTGAGTTTGCATTTTTCATCTCTTCACTTTGCAGGAAGCTAAAGGGGACTACACGAGGTAAGGACGTTTTTATTTTATGTAAGATTTACTTATGCTTTATGACGGCTTGTCGATAATTGCAGACAATCAGGCCTTTCCTCTGCTGTAACACACACAGTACTGTAAGGAACCCAGTTCTGTGTGCAGAGGATGATGGAATTCAAGCTGCGTGTTTCAGAAGATTTGAGCCAATAGTTTCTTCAGCACCTGTTTTTAAGCACACAAGCTGACCAGTGACATTGCTGTGTATAGGGCAGCCTGATTACACCCCACCCCCATAACACACACACCCACCCTTACTGCTTAAAGGTCACCTGAGCATAATATATCTGTACGACAGTCTGGCACGTCAAGTAATGCTTGTAGTAATATCTGCTCTGGAGGTTTGCTCTGTGTTATTGTGGTCCTGTTTTGGGTAGCTATTAAATTAAAGATGCCCAGCGTTTTTGAGATGTCGAGATTTGTACTTGGGCATAGCTCAGAGAACAAACACTGGTCAGAAAGGTCACCGTTGTAGGTTAATGGTTGACTGCACTGTTTGGAGTTGGAATTGTACGTATTATATATCTTTCACAATCAGTTTAGATTTTGGAATGATGTATCTTATGTTTGCATAATTTTGTTTTGGTACCTTTAGCAAAATCCATCTTCTGAGGGAGATATCTTTGGCAAATAGCTTGTAACTTTCATCCCTGGAAATTTGCCCAGTACCAAGAAGCTTAACATGTGTTGTGTAATTCTGATGTCGATACCTTCTCTGTTTCTTGTCACTGTGACGTCCTGTTGCATTGGTGCTTTACTCTGCGTTTGTTCATGGACGTTATGATACGTAAAGCTCTTCATAGGGTAGTTGTTTTATTTGACTGGAGGTAATTATACTCATACTTAAATGTTCAGGACCGTGTAACGGGGGAAAAACTGCTTCTGTTCCAAAGACAGTGTACTGAATATTAATTATTTCCTCACTATTGTTGCTAACGCACCTAAGTGGTGTGTCATTACTTGGCAAAGTGTTATACGAAGGCGGAGTGATAGTTTGTAATGAATGAGATCCTTCTGTGTTCCCCATTTTTTCCCCTTGGTGGTGCTATTTCAGCTCCCAGCATAAGGTGCTGTTTGATGAGCCGTATTTTAATGACGGCTCAGCATTAAATGGTGGAACCTGTGCATTTCCAGTCCCTACATGGCGTTTGGTGACTGCATTATCTGCTATAACTTGTACTCCTTCTCGATGGAAATTCATCAAGTCTTTGCTGCACGTTTCGGGAGAGCTCTCAAAGTCTTATCAGTGTATCTGTTGACAGTTATGTTTTATGTCGTTAAACTGAGCCACTGAGTTTTAAATATCAGCCTGCTGGGGTGGGGTGTGTTATGCTTTGTGCTGGCGGAGTCCGGAATGATACTGTGAGAATATCTGGCCTGCATGAATGAATAGAGGGAGGGGGGACGATTGTGTTCCCCATGTGTCTGTCTCTCTCGTACACGCGCACACACGCACGCATACACACACCTTCAGTGTGCCTGTCTCCCCCTCACAGTCTCTCATTCCTGCTTATACTGCTAAAAGTTGAGGGAGTGTCCTGAGGGCTTTCGATGAGGCATGTAGGAGTGGGGCCTGCTCCGCCGTGCTGGGGAATACCCGGGGTTGGGGGGGGGGGTGCAGATGTGCTGCCGTTTGCTTGGCACTGCCCTCGGGGCCCCTGTTACCGTGGCTGCTTTGGTCTCTCTGGGTAACTGCTCTGGCGTCACCCCCTGCTGGCCAGATTTGTGGTGCGCTTTGAATGGGCTTGCTCCGTTTAGCCATTTTACAGACAGGCCTGGTTGTGAAGCAGGGTGGAAAACCACAGAATGCAGTTCCTACTTGCTGCCATGGGTTCTGTTGTTGAATTATCTTTAGTAGCAGGGGGTGGTGTTCATGTCTCTGTTGTGGTCCTCTTGTAGCTCCTTTAAGGTACTTAACCTGCAGTGTTCCAGGAAAATATCCAGTTGTGTAAGTCATTAAAATTACCTGGGGTGTTCAGCTAAGCAACAATGAATGATAACAATAACAGGGTCTGTGGATATTTGGATAATAAAATGGGCATTGGTTTTGGTTTTATAGATGAAAACTTCCCACTGAAATGGTTGTCAGGATTGTATGTGGAATAAGCAGTGTGTCAGCCCCCCCAGGTGTCAGCCCCCCCAGGTGGCTGGGTGTGAGCTGGGGAGGCGCGCTCTGCACATGGGGAACCTCGAGGCGACGCCATGACAGTTAAGCGTCGGTTAATCTCGGGTCCCCTAACACTGCCACACCTGAGCCGTGCGCCTTCCTGCCGTATCGAGTGGGAGAGGGATGCGAGAGAGTGCCAGCGTTGCACTCGTCCAGCCGGGCAAGAAGGTCAACCTGAGGTCTTTGTTGATTCCAGAGAGTTGTTGGGGAACGCTGAAGTTCTTGGCAACAGATTATGGTCCTGACCCAAGCTTTCGTTTCATCTCGTTTTTCTGCCCAAGGAGCACAGATTGAGCCTTTTAGCAACCAGATGGATCCACCGTTTTCTTACTTTACTGCTGCATTAGTTCATGTCTTTCTACTTGTGCTTCAGATTATTGGCATATAAGCTTCATGAAATTTACACGTGAAACCTTTTAGTTTTGGGGAAAGATGTTGTTTTCCATCTGGAATGCTCTTGTGCAGTGAGTTCACTGCGCCTTGCCAGCCTCCCTGAATGGCTGTCATTTAGCAGTGCAGCCTGCCGCCCAGCCAAATCATGGTCCCTTTTGTTGACTTTCTGTTGAAAAGCTCTCGGCACTCCCACCTTGTTTATGGAGTGAGTCAGAGCCGGCCTTCAGCCTTTGACAGTCGCTTGCAGGCTGTTCAGCTGGTCGTGTCCCTCCAGATCAGCGCCTGCATTCTGCACCATACCTTGGTGATTTAAACAGAATTTGGAAAAGCACTGATAAGACTGTTTCCTAACATCAGGTCTTGTGAACCATTTTCCACTGATTTTCATATTTATACAGATTGGCGTAAGGGATTTTGGAAGTTGCATTTTAGCTCCGAGTTACTGTTGAGTGGGTTGTCGCTAAAATAAGCAACTGCTTGGCCATAGACCTGACTTTGGTTATGTTGTGCTGGTGCTAACTCCACCTCTTGAGATATCTGGACTTGCCTGGAGGCTGTCTCTAGCTCTGCTGGAGATGAAAAGTGGCCCGCAAAGCATTTTAAGCTGGATAGCACATCCCCCCCCCCCCCCTTCAAAGCCCTCACAGCTAATTCTTCCAGCATTGGGGTATGAAAGATGTCGTTATTTACCTGAAAGGTGTGAAACCTCATCCTTCCGTGCTGCCAGGCATATCGCATCGCATATTACAGCCTTCGGGTGTTTCTCATCCCTTCCTTGCTTTGCAGGAGTGCGTTAGTCATGTGATCCAACGAGCATAGAGTGAACACCTCGAAAGCACTCCCATCCCGGAGGGGGGGGTGTGTGTGTGTGTGTGTGTATGTATGTATGTGTGCGTGTGTGCGTGTGTGTATGTATGTATGTGTGTGTATGTGTGTGCGTGTGTGTGTGCGTGTTTTTGTCTGGCTGAGAATCACCCTGAATTGTGTGTCTTGCAGAAATCCTCCAGCGTGTGACTCGCTCTGTGTTCCCAGCTGGGCTTTGTCATGACCTGCACAAGGAGTCACAGATGCCTGTGACTTGTTACCTTGGAAACGCTGACTGCAGTGTTCCTTTTTTTTTTCTCTGCTTTATTTTGCTTTATGTAGGGAATCAAGGCTGTCTTGGAATTGTGCAGGTTCAGGAAATAACTGGGGGGGGGGCGCGGTGATGGCCCCCTTTATCGGCAAATGCAGCATGTTGTCTCCTATCCTCTGAGATAAAATGTTGTCCTGGCAGAGGAATGTTGCTGAGATGGAAAAGCGTGCTCTGGCATGCAGGTGTGTGTTAACGTGCGGGTTTCTCCACGAGCAGATTTCCTGTGGATATGTGCAGAGCTGTGCAGACCTGCGCTTACATGATGATATGAGGCACCGGTTTACGTAACAGGGTTAAACATGAGGCGTTCAGCAGCCGTGAGGGGTTTCATTGTGCTTTGCGTGGCGTGCGTCTGACGGCAGTATGCAGAGAGCTTACAGTCTAGATATGAATGCAGATAAATTCGAGTAAAATGTCAGCAGGCTGTGTTTGCAGTAACCATTGGGTCTGTGTGCAGTAATTGACGCATTTTGCTTTCAGCAGCCTAACAGGGGATCTCGCTGGATTCCTTAGCTGGGGCGACAGCGCTGTTTCTGTACTGAGCGTCCCTTTGTTGTTTTCAGTGATGAAAACACAAGAAGCGATCTGAAGAAACTGCCAACCCTGCCCACCAAAGTCCTGAAGGAGCACCCGTCCCTGGCTTACTGGTGGGTCCTTATTCACGGCCGCCTGCCTCCTCGCCGCTGCTGTGCGCGTTGGCTTTTTGACTGATAGTTCTTCAAACCATTTTCACACAGTGCTGAAGCGTAGAAGATGATCAGGCTCGACTTGATTGACCCGTTTTAAAGAGTGTTGCGCCCATAAGTACCTTTCACTTGTTACTGCCCATTCATCAGACGCTTGGCTTAGCCGCACTTCCGCTTAGCTGTTTATCTTACGGCTCACTTATGCATTGCTCTGGACAAAAGTGTGCTGACTAAATGCATATCAATGTAAATTAGATTTGATTTGATTGGCTGACATGATGCCTGCCTCCAGCCTGGGGGCTGTGCAGCCTGGCTCTGCTTGCTGTGATGGGGGGCTGTCTCGCAGATGTGCCCTGTTTCCCCACGGCTGTTCAGGGCTGCGTCCTGGCAACGAGTGGCCACTGGGAACATTTCAGTGCCTGCAGGGGAGCCCCTAGTGGTGCATGCAGGGAAGGGCAGCTGGTTCAAGCCCCAGTCTCGGCAGAACAGTCACATGTCTGTGGGCCCTTGAGCAAGGCCCTTAACCCCCAGCTCCAGGGGTGTTGCACATTACCTGACCCTGCGCTGTGACTCCCAAAGCTATGGAGAGCAGGATGGGGTCAGCGAGGAGAAGAATTCCAGTATATCTGTACCTGTACCTGTACTCGTACTTGTGCAAATGGCAAATAAATGGTTCATCATTTATCTACCTGTTAGCGTCAGGGACCTGATCCAGTCAAGGTGTCCTGCTCTCTGTTTGCAGTGAGGACCGGGCCATCGGGCATTACAAGGCACTGAAGGGGCTCACGCGAGGACAGGCTGTCGTACAGTAAGTGGGGGCAGGGGGTTTATTGGCAACATTAAGGGGTACAGAGGCTCACCTTGTCCTGAGCAGCCTTCCGCAAAAGGCGGGTAATTGCCTGTCATTCGGATTGCGCTCCTGTCAGCAAAATGTGATGATTTACCGCGCCGTAGCGGCAGAGCAAGGCTGAGCCACGGTCACGTTTTGAGCCTCCTGTCTCGGCGTTGAAGGCCCATGGTGACGTTTTCTGGGAAATAAACTCCGTTTGCTGGATTCAAGGGAAGATAATGTTACCCATAAACCACGTGGTCAGTCATTAACTGGCATGACTGCATCTCTTTGCTTTATCTTGTGCAGGTATTTGACCTTGGTGGAATCCCTTCCCACGTATGGAGTTCATTATTATGAAGTAAAGGTAAAAATATATATATATTTACTTTGTTCTATTAGGTCATGGGGGATATAAAGGCATTGGGAGCCCAGAGACTCATCTGTTTGTTTAGTTTGTTTAGGCTTTTAGGTTTATGTGAAGCTTGTGGGTAATTTGGGCCACTTGTCTAGAATGTTTTTCCATTTTATTTTGTCATCTTCACAGAGCTTTAATCATTTTTATAAGAAATCTTAACATTTGACCTGTGATTATTATGAAACTTCTTCTGTCTGAGGCCTGAACGTAGCGTTTATTGCAGAAATGCGGGATTTAATAGTAGGTCCTCGTACTCGGGGTGAAAAAGCCCTCGGGCAGCGCGCTGACCTTCCCCAGCTTCTGTCATAAAACTCGCCGAGCCGCAGCGTCTCCAAGAGCCGTCCGAGCGGCGCACTAACTCTTATTTATGGGGTTCCCGGCTGAATTGGAAAAATCCCAGCGGAGGGGTTTGCGCTGTGATAACGGGCGAGAGGGAGGGGCCAGCGCCCCCCGGCTCCTGCAGCACGGCGCTCCGCCTGACAGACGCTCTCTCTGGCCCACAGGACAAGCAGGGCATCCCGTGGTGGCTGGGAATCAGCTACAAGGGGATCGGCCAGTACGATCTGCAGGACAAGCTGAAGCCGAGGAAGGTGCGTCCGGCTCCTTTGCCTCCTTATTGCTTTGCATGGGGTAGTTAATGTTTCAGCGAGGCGCAACCAAGGCGGCCAGAGCTGGGAGGTGCGTGGGGGTGACCGTCCTCGAGTCGCGTCCCGGGAGAAGCTGCGGGTCCCTGCTAGCGTGATGTTAGACAGTGGCTGCTTTGTCTCCGAGGTGCCGCACGGGGCGGTGATTTACCTGCGCGCTGTGTTTCCAGGGTGAAACTCTGGCAAGGCTGGAATAATTATCCCCGTTATTAAACAGGGATGAAACGGCCATCCTGCTGAAAAAGCAGAGGTAGCAATTTCCTTAATTACAGTCTTCGGTTCTGCCTCTTCTGTTCTCTACTGGATTTGGGCAGGAGAGCCAGCTCCCCGTCACTCCGTGCTCATCGGCCCCTGGCTTTCTGTACGCACAGTCGGGTGCTTGACAGCCTTGAATGCCACTGAAGGAACGGGTACGTCCCCTTCTTAAAACGAGGTCCCACGTCCACTTCCCAGCCCTGCCCCCACACGCCGTAGTCATGTACCTATGCTGGGGATGGGGGAGTCTTCAGCCCCACGCCATCTTTCGCGGGCTGCCTCACGGAAGCCTGTCGCCCGCTTCCTTTCAGGGTGCTCGCCCGCGTGTTGCCCCCCCCCCCCCCGCGCCATCCACTCCTGGCATGCGGAGCTCATTATGCAAAGCCGCCTGTCATTGTGTGAGTTTCTCGGAGAGAACATACAATTGATTAGGCCATAAAACACAATTAGCTTAGCGGGGATCCTGAGAGGACCAGCTAAAGGCCTGCGGTTTCAGTTTAGCCCACAGGGGAGTCCTTCAAAAGACCTTCAAAGTGCCTGTTTCAAAGGCTTAGGTGTCCCAAGGTAGTCTATGGGAGGCCAGGAGGGGACTAGGTCATTTAGAGATAATTATTGACAGTCTTAGCTTGGCGTAGAAGTTTCCCTGATACCCACTCAGTGTTTGTTTTATTTGAATGGATATGCCAGCTTAGTCAGAGAGGAACAGGGCTGTGCTTATTAGTACAAGGGGACTGAACAGCAGTGACAGCATTGTTACAGGGTGTAGTTGGTGTGGATCCTCGTTTCCTGATATTTATTATTGATGCGAGTACATGCTTCAGTGCACCCATTCGGCACGTGTCGGCGTCCGGTCCTGTGCGGGTGAGCGGCACTGCTCAGACCTCCTACAGGTACTCCAACCAACCTGCTCCCTGCCAGCACGGTCTGAGGTTCCCTCAGCATCTGTGGACCGCTGTCCAAGCGTGCAGTGGTCCTACCAGCAGCCTGCACTCCGCATTGCAGTGGGGAGTGTTATTTCCATTTGGGTGAGCAGCGGATAGTCTGTAAGCTGCAGCTGGGGGTGTTAAACTGCCCTTTTGTTATTTAATGGGGTCCTGGAATGAGCATGGCCCCTCGTTACATGTTGGCAGCCCCCCTCCCCTCCCCCCCCCCCCCCGGGGGGGGCCAATGTACAGGGGAGCGGGCCAGAGGGGGGGCGGTGGGCCCCCCCCGGGCCCCCCCCCCACCCAGCGGGG
>JAAGVU020000123.1:15941627-15976092 GCA_011763525.2 Mormyrus iriodes | reverse complement strand
GTGGGCAAACCCCAGCGCGCCTCCCCTGGCCTTCAAAGCGCAGTGCAGGGGAGGTGAGCCCCCCCCCCCCCCCGAGTCCTGACTCGTGCATCACACGTTCCTTTACTGTCTGTCTCTTTAATGCAAGGTGTTTTCAGGATTTCCCCGGGGAGGTGCAGAAGTGACTATGTGTTGGGCTGGCCCGCACATCCCCTCCCTGAGATGGTTCTGTCTCACATGATGGCCACTCTCTTATAGATTCAGCTCCTGCCGCAGCCCCGAGTGCCAGCGGCGGGGTACCTTTGTCCCCGATAGCCCTTCTTCCTCTGCCTCCTCTTCCTCCTCCTCCTCCATGCTGTCCTCCCTCCCGCCCTCCTCTCCTTCCAGCACCGGCCACAGGCTCGAGAGGCGTAATAAGCATGCCTATGCTAAGTTTAGCCCACGCTAGTAAGTACACAGCTCCGGGCGTGTGGACTCGCCCGCCTGCCCGCCCACTGCCGCCCCGTCTTCCTCTCCGCTGCGCTGTACTTTGCTCATCTGCCTGCTCGCAGTGCCGTTGGCCCGTATGCAGACTTCTGTGTGTCGCTTGTTAGTTTGGCTTTAATGTTTATTGTCTTTAATTTGCTCAGCCCTACCTGCATGGATGGTTTGGATGTGCCTCTCCTTCCTGTTTACAGTCAGTGTTGTCTGTCAGTGTGCCCACCCAGGCGGACGCCCAGAGTCCACTCTTGCCTGCTATGTGTCCGTCCCCCTCGCATGCTCTCTGCTCTGGGCATCTCCAGCTCCTGAACCTCAGATCTCCCACAACAGGCGATTTAGAGGGTTCATCAAGTTTTTTGACATGCGAGAGGACATCCCACAAGTGCCTCCAGATTCAGGAGTGGTCTGCTGTGTGTCGAAGGGCAGTCTTCGCGTGCTCGGTGCTCTGTGATTGGCTGCTGCATCGGGCCCCTGTCTGTGATGCATTGCTGCTGGTTTTTGCTCTCACAGTGAGAAGGAACATTTTAACCCCACGTCAGGAAGCTGCTCTAATGGGATCCGTACGGATCGCTCTCAGACCGGATGTCAGCAGCAGTTTTGTAGCCAGTGACGTGGGGTTAAATTGTTAGATGTTTTGCTGTGTTCTGTGTGATCTGCTCATGTCTGTTTGCCGAAATCATGGTGGTGCTGCACGTGCTCACAACCCTCCCATCTGCCTTTGCAGGTCGTATGTAGACATGAACCAAATCGAACCGCCAGTCAGCAGCCATCTCAGCGGCACTTTGGACTCGGATGCCCAGATGATATACTGGCATGAGGACTCCAAGCCTGGAACGATAGTGTAGGACGCCTGCGCTCTCAGAGTGCCGTTTCTATCCACGCACGTGCCTCCACAACAGGGACTGGTATTTCTGAAGAAGGAAAGAGCCAAAACATAGGGGAGGCAGAACCGCAGGGCAACGTGGGAATTGGAGAGCCGTGGTCTGCTTCCTCTGGAAACTGTGTACAGACAAATAGGTGGATAAGGAACTTCTATACACGTTCATGTAAAACAATGCTGCTGACGTTTTGGAAGTGGAGTGGGATGTGGGGATTTTAAAGACCTGTGACCAGTAAGAACTGGAAAACAGCCATGACCACTTAAGCACCAGTTCTACGGCTTGGAAAACTGCCAGTATCCCATTGGTATCCATCACGAAGCCATTGGCGGGCATTATGGCTATGGTGGATATTCAGACTTATGCACTTAGGGAAATGGGAAAATCTATTGCAGCCTGAATGGTGGCCACAACCAAGCAGCCCGGTTCCTGTTCCCCATCATGTGTGTGGAGCGGCAGGTGGCACTGATGTGCTTGTGGCCCTGACAGAGAAGCCTTTCATAAATGGCACGTGGCTGGCCGCCACACCATGTTCTTCCTCAGATGCCAGACCTCTGGGATGGGCTTCAGGGATGGACCAGGTGTTTGTTGGTTCTAGACTCTGATCATGGATTGAGTGTCACTTTTGCCGCTTCTGATGGCATTCCGGCCTCTGTAGCTTTTTCCTCGGGTTCATTAGCTATATGACAGATCATCGCTGAGGACAGCCATCGCATCCCATGCTGGAATCCATGGCCCGGTGCTCCTATCTTTGAAGAATTTCCGTGTAAATATTAACACTGTATATAGGATGTTTTTAATTTTTTTTTTTATTGTTTAGTTGTTTGTGAACTTTGTGTTTTAAAGCATGTAATATATAGTCAACAATCCCAATTTGGTAAGCTGGTTCTTAGTATTTGTATTAAAACTCAGTTGAATTGAAGAAGGCAGTTTTAAGTCCTTTGGTCTCTGTGCCTGTCCAGTGCTGACTCAGTGCGGCCTGCATTGTGACACGTCGCTCGCTTGCACCCCGGGTTCGGTGTTTGAGTTTGCCTGGTCTGCATCGAGACGGAGTGTTTTATAGTGCCTGGCTTGAGTGAGAAATGCTATCGAGTGTCGCCCCACGCCCACATTACCTGAAATTAAACGGCAAGCAGCCATGATTAAACTGGACATGGCAGGCCTGGTCACCCTGGAGCTGAAAACCCACAGCGGGGTGTAAATCCAGCTTAATTTAGTTAAACTGGGGAATTGCCCGGCTGATTCTCATTATATGATTCCCCGTAAAGAATGGAGAGGTGATGAGTCTCAAGGAAACGTATGCAACATCCACACTAATGTTATATAGCACCTTTTATAAAATAGTCAACTTCAGCTAATGTGCTACAGGGAAAACATACCTGTACGCTGCAAGTGTGTATGTTTTCTGTGATATCTCCTGTTTCCACTGTGGCCTGCTGGACAGGTTTTCTTTACACTGAAGAACTGAACAGACCAGTTTTTAGCCGGTCTGGCCTGCTGCCATCCCAGGCTGAGACCATTGTCCCACTTCCTGGCCTCCCCACCACACAAGGGCTCTCTGAAAACTCCCCTCCCCATGCTGTCCTGGTGCTTCGACATTCCTTTACGCTTCTGTCCTTTGCAGCACATTTAATTTAACAGCTTCTGTCCTGTTCAGAGGATACTGCGGCTTGTACTGGGACTCTTCCCTGTAAGTGTGGGAGCCAGCGGATCGCCCCATCTGGCCAGAGGAAATGCGCTCAGCTGTTTCTGTCCTTCCAGAAGCCTCCATGGAGGTCACCCATCTGAGCTAAGGGCTTGCTCTGCCGCCTCTGAAACACAATGGCCCCATGTCTGAATCCGGCTTACCTTCCACTCCATAAACCTTGCTCACTTATGTCATTCGTCTCCCCGGTGACTGTCTCCAGTCCTGTACAGGGTAAGTAAAAAGGGTCATGATGAATAGGTGCCCGTGGAACACTCTGGCCCAATGTTTGAAAAACATACTTCATAGACATGCCTGTCAGGGATAGACGTGCCCCAAAAGGCGTTCCTGTCTGGACAAACAGCAGATCTTTTGGCTGCCAAGGCGCAGGCCTGTTAAGATGACCCATGCAGCAGCTGCGCTGTGGAGTGAGGTCAAGGGGTATCTCCGTGAGGCTGGCTGCAGAGATAGTGTCCTCTGTCTCATTCTGATAGGGTGCAGCCTTTGGAGGGGCGGGGAGGCTTGGAAGGAAGAAGGATGGCTGTGGGGGTGGCATGAATTACATCTCCTTGCCGTGGTGAGACGATTAGATCTGTAAATGAAAGCAACCTTAAATAATACTGTCAGTCAACAAAGCATCTAACCCAGTTGGCCTGCTCTTAGTGGATGTATCAAATAGGGTTGAGCTCTTTTCTTTACTTACGATGATTTACTGTGTAGTTGTGCCCAACAAAACCTTAAAATTTACTGGATTGTCTTAGAGGTGTCAGAGGTGACTCTTGTCCAGGGTGTTCTGCAAAGCTTTTAAGCTGTAGTTCTGTGTGCAGATAATCATATGAGCAGTGATTCTTGGCCATGTCCTTTACCAGCATGTCAGTGCCGCAGACTCGAAGCAACCTGGATTACGTTATGGTGGGGAGGGGTGACGGATCTGCCGTGACGTGGCTTGATTGCCCACACTGTATTTTAATCCACTGCAGCTTATTGATTAGTGTCAGTGAATGTGATCGAGCGTAAAGAGAATATCACCCCGGAGACACCTCCAAGAGCAAAACATCTCTGGTGCTCAATAATCATTAAAACTGCTTGACAGCTAACAAAGTACTGAAAGGTGTGGACCTGTAACCTGTTAGCCGAATTAAACTTAAATAAACAGTAAGTAAGCAGAGGCATCGCTGTTACAATCAATGTACATTTTTAGTACCTTCAGTTGCTCTAATCGTAGAACATTTCCGGATTAGCAGCTGGCCGGAGGATAGTGCATCAAAACTCCTTTTGGGGACCCGGTGACCTTCTCCTCTGCCATTATGGTCCTTACTTCCCATACAGTCAGTCCTCCATCAAGGAAGCATGAGACTCTGGAAACTGAAACAGTAGTAGTTGATTGTTTAAATTCCTCAAGCATGACAAAAGGCACACCATTAGCTTTTGTTTATCAGCATGACAGTAGCATTTCTTTCAACTCAGGCATAAAAAGATGCAGGTATCGCTGAACATTCCTGCAGCTGATACACTGTAGCAGGGCTGCACAATATCATACCGCCATTATCTGAAATATCGATAAAACAAAAAATTAGGATTTTACCCAAAATAAACTATAGCCAAAAAGAACTTATCAGCCAAAAGAGTGTGTCAAATTAACTGGTGGTGTTGCAGTGAGTTGTAATGACACAGATCAGTTCCAACAAATGCAATGTGATTACAGGGCTTTGGGGGCCAGGCATAAAACACCAGCTTTTCAGGACTATACGGCCGTTTGCTTACGCCCACAATTTGATAAGCCGATTAGCTGCACGCCACAAATATTAATGAGAGTCGTATTGTGACGCCCAAAAGCTAATAATCTGTATATATTCAGAGTATTCTTATCTTTAGTAAATATGTTGGACTTTCTGCAAAAAGATGCAGCACACCACCGATGTCTCTTTACCTAATTCATGCACAATACCTCCTCTCTTAAAAGATGATGTGCCAGCTGATCTGTCCCTTTCTTCACCACCACTTCAGTGCTTATTGGTTCCATAATTTACCAAAACGGTCGCATGTGGCGTGCTCCCCTATCCGAATTTATACTGGCTACTCCTTCTCTCTGACGCTTGCATCATTAAGTAGAAAGAGTGGACAAAGTTAGTTAAAAAATAAACATGCACTTTTGAGATGACAAATTGCATATATTTTTTTTAAACAAACCAACCCTAACCGCCAGCTGGGTGTGAGAGCAGGCATTTGGCATGTAAACGATAGGGTTGGTTGTAGAGACACTGGTTTGCCCTAAGATTTAGAAGAAAATGCAGAACTGAGGCTGGAATTTATTTCTCTGCACAGGCATGAGACGGTTCAAATATTTTAAGAAAAATAGGTAAACTGAATTTTCATTGTGTGTCCTTTATGTCTGGATGATCAAATCTTGTTTCAGCGGTATCTCTCTGATCTGGGAACTGTGAGGTGTTTCGTGTTCTTCTTCTTCTAAAATGTTTCCCTACAAAGATTTTGAAGGACACTCAAGGACACTGGAAACTTAGGTACCCTTTATTAATTAGCAATTAGTAGTAGGCAAAAATTTCTCAGGCCTAGCCTATTAGGCAGATGTGCGTTATATGTAAAGAATAGTCCTGTTATGGGGGGGGGGGAGATTCGCAGCAACCCATTGAGGCTTCCTGAGAGGAGCAGACAGACATGGCACCACCTCCACCAAGCTCCCTGGGCTCCTCACTCCTTCAGTTTGCTCTCCTGGATCATGGTCAGGTCCTGTCCAAGCAGGCCCTGGGCCGCGAGTATGAATCCCATGGGTGACTTCCTGAGCCCCACCCCTTCAATTCGGCTTATTCGTCATGCTGCGCAGACACAGTGATGCATGCAGAAAGATCACCACGAGGACCGCGGGCAAGGATTATCCACTTCGTCCATGTCCTGAGATGTTTGCCTACCCAGCGTCTGTATTCTAATGCCAGACTAGATCATAATGTCCCTAAGAGGGGTGTGTATGACAACACAGGACACTGCATTGGGGGAGGGTCATAACCTGTGCTTGAGAAAAGCTTTTGTAAATATAACAGTAACATAAACTTTCTGACAGAAACTTCCAGGAACTATTTTAAACCCTTGTTCCATAAAATGACAAGAAGTAAGTCAAACAGCCTTGGGGGTTTAGAAGATCCTACTCCTACTCAGCCAGAAGGGTGAGGCTGAACCACCACCTTACTCTTTTTGGAAGCGCCCTCCCCTTCCAGCTGAGAGCACCTGAGCCAGCACTCATTCCTTAGATAAACCGTCCCACATGACGAGTGGGAAAACTGGTTTCTTTGTCTTGACATTCTTCTTCCTCACAGCTAACACCCCTTAAGGAATGAGAGCCTCACTGAACTCTGTGCTGTACCGGGGTGACTCTCACGCCCCCACCACAAGTGGCCCCCTCTTATGGTCCTGGTCTGCCCATGGCAAATGCACAAAACAATAGCAGTACTTATAAGCAATGGGAAACATTATCCTAAAGAAGACGACCATGTGTCCCCCGGAGAGAGAAATCGGGAAGTAGCTGCCAACCATGAAAGTGACGACGAAGACTGTGGGGGGGTTGGAGTTAGGGTTAACCTCTGGGGGGGTTGTTCTTCCTAAAATTCTTGATGTCTGCCTTGTTTTCACTATCCCACACGGAGCCCAGGAAGACCAAGACGAGCACCGTGCATCGCCGTACCAGGAACCTGCAAAGGAATTGCAGGAATGTCATCGTAGAACGTGGCGTAAGACATGGCGTGCTTTAGGCTGTCCAGCAAGACCTGGATATGCCGGTCATAATACCACAGAGGAACCACGTTCGCTCCGTTTGAGGCTGCCTCCTAGTTGTCCCTGGTGGTCATCTTTGCCGTGAAGCTCATTTCACGACGGCGTTCGTTACCATCTCCTTTCCCCTTGTGATGTTTTTCCAATGATGAATGCGATGCGTGTGACTCCACAGGGCGGATGCATTTCGGGTAACGTGATGGTTTCGTGGACACTCCTGGAAGTGCTATGAGAAACTGTGCCCATCTCCACAGAAAAACAAACTGCTATCTCTAGAGTAACAATTTCCGCATTAAATGAAGCCTGCTGGTTTTGCTGCAGCTGGCCCTTACTGAACTTTCCACCCCTGCTGGCTTGCAAGGGCACCCGCTGTTCTTCCCTGTTAGTCTCCTTGTGCAGGATCTGCCAGCAGCTGATGTCGTCAGATTATACCCGCTGGCCTAGACACCCACAGCAGCGGCGGCTCACCACAGCCAGATCACCACTCCTTCCTATATTTAGAGGCAGTGACTCCGCGTTTCCAGCCGGGGAAAAAAATAACCGTTACCACTGAGAGAACAACAGTGACTGACTCATTCGAAACACATTCACCGTAAAAACTCTTTTCAACTGAAATGGTGTCAGTTTATTATTACTAATCGTTTCAGTGTCTCACTCTTAATGAATCACTCGGAATAAGGTGTGTAACTTTTAACGAATTCCATAGTGCTGCCAATGAGATCATAATCTGTTTTATCACGTTAAAGGAATTCAGTTAGAAACAATTGCTAATTTTTACCTTAAAACAAGTTTACAAAAATTTGTTAGTACAACAGTAGAAATATAAGTACAGTAAATGGACAAGGCGCAATCCACACAAAATAAGATTTTATGTATTTTTTTTTATTAAATATTAGTGCTGTGCCAAGCCCTCCGTGGCTCTAAGTACTGGCAGGTGAGAGCCGCGGCACGTGGGACCCAGATCTGCGCTTCCTGAAGCTATCCGCACTCCAGCTTGCTGCTCTGCTCCATCGGTTTCGGCTGAAAGAGGCGTCTCGGCCCCGCACAGGAGCGTGGTTGTGATGATGAATATTAATGTCGCTCAGTGGGCCTCTGCGTCAGCCTAAGTCTGCTAAGCTGATGCTAGCCAATGGACACGGACATCTGGGGGCCTTTAGGCTGTCAAGTTTAGTGTGTTATTTATAATTAAAAGTAAATTTATAAAAATATACACTTAACATTCAAAAATATCTACTTACCCCACAACCAAAAACACAATGACGCCCATTACTAAGTAGCTGGTTTCATAGTACAGCAGGTTGCTGGCTACTCTGTTGTTCCATTTTGCCAGATCCATGAAATGGGGTTCCCCATAGCGCTCAATCCCTGGGTCCGAGGGGAGAGACCTCCATCCCTGACATTGCCGTGGTCCGGGTCACTCGCATGGTGTAATGCTGTCAGGATAAATGTATCAGAACCCAGCCTCAGAAACATCACAGGATCACATAAGGTGGAGCTCCCACAGGTGTACTGTAATGTTGGTTGACATACATGTGCAAAACTAGAGCAGACTGACTTTATCCAGGCCAGGTCCAGCTGCATTCTCCCCCTCCTCTGTTTATGTAGGGAAAATAACATGTTTCATGTAGGGGAAGGCCATGCCCCCACTCACAAACTCCATTCCTTATTGTTTCTTTTGTGCACCTTGCCTGCTACACTTGACCTGCCCTTAAAGTAGCAGTAAACAAAATGAGTAAGATATTACCCACCGTTACAGAGCCCCCCCCCCCCCGGATGAAAACGCGGCTGCCCGCACTGTTCTGTTGAGCCCTTCATTTCTGTTCTTCCCCTTCTTTGGGCCTCCAGCTCAGGTTTTAATTCGACGGCTGAGGGTCAAATAAGTAAGAAGTTTGACTATATGGTTTTGAGATATTGTATATTTTTTATATATTGTATATAAATTTTATATATTTTTATATACTATAATTTTGTATGTTTCAAAACAAAGAATTTTCTTGATTTATTACCCATTAGTCTGTGGTGATAATGGTAGTTCTTTGGTAATACATTCCTTTTAACTGTGTACATATTTTGCACATACATCTACCCATATAAATGTGAATATATGTAGTACATAGAAATCATACACACACACAGACACATATATACATATATATACACACACAGACACATATATACATATATATATACACACACACACACACACAAATAGGTGTGTACATACATAATACCATATTTTGTCACACATACATCTGTATATTATAAAGTGCATTAAAATTATAAAATGACAAATTCATATTCTATACATGAAAACCAGCAGTTTCTTACGTATTCTGTAATATACTGTATATGAACTAGCATAAATATAACAATATCACAAATATATAGCACATATATACTTAAAGGAATTTACTTATATATATACATAATCACAAATATATTGTACGTATATTTTACAACAAATGAAAAGAGGCAATCCGTCATGTATTTTTCAATATGTTGCAACATATTTTTACAATACATTTTGCATTATATTTTGCAGTATATATTTTGAAGCAGATGCTTTTGACAAAAAATCTATTGAAATGTCCATATATTGAAATGTTTTTTTCGTATACATTTCTCCGTCACATTGACACACAGAGAGTCGCGTACAATAAAGACGATAAGCATGTACATAAACATGTGGATGGGGATTTACAAACACAAGCTTAATTTCACACAGAAGGGGAGCTAATGTTTAACCTGTGACCTGTAGGCGAGTGGCTCACTTCGAGGAATGCAAAAGAGCTGATACCTTACAGGTGGGGAAAGGTGGGCTAGCTCCACACTGTCTGGAACACACATGAAAGTAATTACATGGGGTGTTTCCCAATATGTGTACTTGACCGTACTTGGGTTCTTGTGGAACCATTTGATGTCATCTTCCATTGACACAGACCAGTTCCAATACTCAAGAACAGAAGCACAGAGGACGGTAAAAATCCCCGGATGTCGTTCTTGCCCCGCCCCAAATATCAAGGATACATCAGTTGCATCCTCACCGAACAAGACCAGTCCCTTGATTCATTGTGCTCAAAGTTCATTTGGGTGAAGTTAGCAAGACCACAAATACAATCTTTGCGTTCTTGGTACTGAAATACACCCATGGTCTAGCTGCTAGGAAATGCCTGGTGCCACAAGGCCCTCCATAAGGGTCGGCTGTCCTGGTGACCATATAACCTGACCCACCTCCATCCATCACAAAGTCCAGTAGGCAGAGGGGAAGGCACCAAGGGCATCAGGAAGGCCACCGGGGGGTCAGGCTGCTTGTCAGCACTGGCGTGGAGGCTGAAGCTGGAATGTCTGGGGCTTGTGTGACCTTGGGATGGTACGGGGACAGCAGATCCTGGTGCACCATAGCAGTCCAGGCCCCTGCTCCCGTCCTGACCGGATGCACCGCGTCCCCAGTTGCCCAAGCACCTCACATGGCTCTTGTCAGGTCCCCGACAGTTTTGGCGAGAGTCCCTTTCGCCTGTGGGGTTGGCACACGCACACTGCGTTCAGGGGAGCTCCCTGGCAGTGCGCCTCATGGGCCCTCTTCTGCCAGGCACTTGCCAATGGCAGCTGCTCTTGAGTGAGAGCATAGATGGTCCCCAGACGGTGCCGCAGTCCAATACGTACTCAAGAGCAGTGCTGGGCTCGACTCCAGGAGGCCCCCCAATCCCCAACTCGACTGGGATGTGGAGTGACCCAGAATTAGCCCTGCTAGAGTGAATCCTGCAAACTCCTGCGCCCGATGTCCTGTAGGCCCACCAGCAGATGCTGGTCCCAATCACACTGGTGTTTGCTAGTGAGGGGGGTGAGCTGTGTGGTGAGGGTCCACAAGGATGTCACTCTGTGGGTGCAGAAGAGTGTTCTGGGGTTTTTGTTCCCCAGCAGCTGTCGGACCTACACTATGACCATTGACTCAAAGATTAGGCCCTGGTCGCTATGGAGCTCCTTGGCCTCCAAGGCAGCTGAAAAGCTCATTCACGAGTTTCTCTATGGAGTACATCCAGGCTGTAACCAAGCCAGTAAAAGTGCTGGTGCAGTCGGGGTTCTAGTTCAGTCCGAATTGCCCCACACCCAGAGGCCTATGGATACACTGCAACACTGCTCCTTTGAAGGACTCAGGGATAGGCAGCTGCTGTAGGGACTCCCCCGTAATGGGGTCTCCCAGTGGGCATTCAGCGCTGGTCCCTGGTGGAGAGACGCACCTCACCGCTGCCATTATAGGACCATCTCAGGATGTGTTGCTGTGGCGGTCTTGCAGTGAGTCCGAGGCCAGAGCAGCTTCCCCAAGCTGTCTCCGCTCCACCTGTTAGCAGTGACCACATTCACCCCCACACGGATGCCAAGACAGGGTGTCTGCGTTGTTGATGAGCTGGCCCTCCCGCTCCTGGATCTCAAGGTGACTGGAATTTCTCCAGTCACCTTGCCAGCTGGACCTTGGGCTCCCTGAAGTTTAGGAGCCATGCTAGTGAAGTGCGCCTGGTCTGCAGTTTCTCTCGATCTGGCTCAGGCAACGGGTATAGTATCTGACAACTCGCTCTTCCTCCAGGTGTGTTTGCAAAAGAACAGCCCCAATTGTAGCAACAGGTCAGGCTTCCACTGCCTCCACCTTCTCGAGGTCTATAGTGATGCCCCGTTTACAGACCACGTGGCCCTAGAACTTCACTGACTGCTGGGGACTTCAGTAAGTGCTGGGTTCCTCGTTGTTGGTGCCATGGAGAGTAGGACGACCCAGGCTCTGGATCTTCCAGGACAGGTCAAGGCTGGTGCATGGTGGGTGAAGAAGTCCATTCACAGGGTGCAGCCATCGCTGATGGGGCCAGCCAGAAGTCGTGGGAAACACGGATGCCCTCAACCTGAATCTGCAAGTGCCAATATCCATTCATCAGGACCATCTCTGCCGTCACGGTGTGCAGGTGAGAGTGGGTGGACTCTCTGCTCCCCAGGGTGGAGTCTCTGGCGGTGGGCAGCAGTCCTGATCTGATGATGGAAATGGTGGAGCTTCTGTTGACCAGGATGTGGCAGCAGACTCCCCCAATTTTGCACAACAAGAATGGACTGTGTAGGTTGCAGAGTCATCCCAAGCAGTACGTGGTAAAGGTAGCCTGAAGGGGTTTCAGGGCTTGGTGGCTGCGCCTCTCACACTGTTAACAGGTGGGTCTTTCAGTGCCTACTTCACAGGTGGGGAGACATGGGCTAGCTCCACGCTGACCGGAACGCACATAAAAGCAGTCACATGGTCCTGCTGCAGCGAAAGCTCCAGCGACACAATATAAATAAGTCTGCATGTCCTGTAAGCCCTGCATGAGGCTCACAAGTCAGACTAAATAAAAACTATATGTACCATATGTAAATTTAAATGTGAATTGTGACTTCACACCTCCAGAGCTGTGGCTGTCCATTGATACCACAGCTATTCGTGTGTAAGTTGATACAGTTTTTATCCCCATTTTCTTTTGGGTTTCAGCTGTTTTAATATTTCCTTGAAAAGACATGCAGTTTGTGTCCATTTGTATTGATAAATCTATTGAGGTGCATACCCTCCGCTCGACCAGCATCACGTGGATGGATCTTTCTAGGATTAACTTAAAATAAATAAATATATGATTGCTCATCGTGTCTAATATTCGGTGACATGGGATCCCACAATCCACTCCCGAATAGATGTTTTTACTTCTCACTATTATTAAGCTGAATGACCGCGCCATTCCTCAGGATAACCGTACTGTAATACTAGCAAACTAGCTGGAACCAAGCAAGAAGGCACTCGTGCCACCGGAGACCCCCGCATTCGCCTCTAATTGGACCAGTCAGTTCGCGCGAAGCATTATGGGAAGACGGCGCATCATGGAAATATGGCGGATGCGGTGGAGCCGTAAGTATTAGTGTGTACAGAAGCTTCAGTGGCCGTTAAGCGGACGGTCCATGCTTATGAGTTTCGTTTGAAACCGAGCGTGTATGAACCTTCTTTTACTATCTCTTTGTAGGGAGAAGAAAAGAAGGAGAATAGAGGAGCTGGCTCAGAAGTTAGTGATGAAACGATAGAAACTGACAGCAGGTTTGAGGTTACGAAGACAAGGGAGTGTTGCAGACATTTGCCCGATGATGAATTAGCTAACACAGCATTCATAGCTAGCTGGCTAATGTCCCAGATCAAACAAAGGCTGTTTGTCTAAATCAGCTAAACCACGACATGTCACACTGGGTTATATTGCTGAATTCACGCGATATTGCTGGCTGCAGCCGGCCGTCAGATATAATAAGACTCCATGCATAAAATATCATGTACTGTGGCCCCAGTTTTGCGCAGGCTGTTTAACAACATAACCGTGTACTGATGTCTGGCCTGCATTTGCACACCAAGCTAAATTTATACTGATACGTGGAGGATAAATATTGATTTTTATTTCGCCTTATATGTATTTGCCAGTATAACGATGCACGTCAGAGCCACTCTTGGAAAGCTTATCTCGCCCATCAGATCTACTGCAATTGAATAGAGGCCGCATGATTAACTATTGCTAATTGTCATTGTGCAATAAAAATGCGCTGTTCACAATATAATCTTGTAAATAGTTTGGACGTAGCGGGGCACATGTAGGTCACAGACTGATGTGCACCAGCATGGTTAAATGACAGACAGAGTGGTTACCGCAGAGTCACCATCTATTTTCAGTTTCAGTGCGTCCGTAGATGCACTAAAGTTTAGTCTACGGATATGTCAGGCATTTGCAATCCGTGCCTGATCCTTGCCTCTGTTCCGTGTAGGATGGCGCTAGATGACACGAACTGGGACGGGCGCTGGAATCACGTGAGGAAATTCCTGGAGCGCGCGGGGCCCTTCACGCACCCCGACTTCGAGCCGAACCCCGAGGTGGGGGGCGGTCAGCGCGCATGCGCGGCCGCGGCAATGACTCAGCTGCACTAAACACTGAGCTGAGCCTGCAGCGGTATAAACCGGAAATAAAAAAAATCAGTGCCTTAATTAAGCACCATGCATCATAATAGCCTTATTGCTGCTTACAGAAGGTTAACCAAACTTAGTATTCTTTCCGAGGCATTTGCTGTTTGCAGTAGTCCCCATTTTTGACTTTCTCATGTTTAATGCATATATACAGCATGTTACTGGAAATTGATTCTTCAGCACTCCTGGCAGGGATTAAATCTATCTGCCCCTGATCTTTCTTTTAAGCAGAACCTCTTTCGTGCCATCTCTAGAATCTGAGACCCCAGGAACAAGGTGACACTTAAACTGGATCAGCTGTGAATATATGTGAATGTTTTACTTTCAGTCACTCCAGTTTTTATTGGAAACATGCAAGATTCTGGTCATCGGAGCTGGTGGCTTGGGGTGTGAACTCCTTAAAAATCTGGTATGGCCCCTGTGGCTTCAGACCATCTTATTTTGGTTGTGATTTATTGTTCGTCATTGGGGTGGAGCTGCCTTACTGTGGATTGTCATTAGATTTTCGTACAAACTGTATATGTTTCTGTGTAAATGTAACAGTGTGACAGAAAGATGTTATTTTAAAGCACTGAGTGTTCACTGTGGCATTTATGATTTCTGCCTGCTCGCGTCTTACGAAAAATGAATCAGGGTGAGTCTCTGTTAGTAACAGAGTTAGCTAGCCATACAGATATAGACATAGTTTAGTCATCTGTGCTCCTTTGTGTTGAATATTGATAAAAGCTTGTCATCTTGTCCTTTGTTACTAAGGCTCTGTCAGGTTTTCGATACATCCACCTTGTGGATATGGACACCGTCGATGTGTCTAATCTAAACAGGCAGTTTCTTTTCAGGTCAGTGTCCATAAAAACCATTTCCCTCTCTGTGTGTATTTAAATTTTGATATATCATGCTTTAATGAAATACCTACTTCTGTGATTATCAGTTCTCTCTCATTGTCTTGGCTCTCTTTTTCAAGGGCGAAAGATGTGGGTCGCCCTAAAGCAGAGGTGGCAGCTGAATTTATCAACAGGCGCATCCCAGGATGTAGCGTGACTCCGTATCCTCCAGCTGTGGGTCCCGGCAGCACGGCCTTCACTGACATGTAACGGTCGCTACTGACTCACTGTAAGGAAGGGAGGGGCATTGTTCAGCACATGCAGTACCGATCCTGTTTTTCCTTAACGCAGTCAGACATTTTCAGAAAATCCAAGACTTCGATGAGTCATTTTACCGGCGTAAGTACAGCACTTGTCCCAGTCCTCTCATTGGTATTCTGAAACATTCTTTACCTTGACAAGATGACTCACACCATAGTGGGATGCCCTGACAGGGAGACACTTAATATTCTTATCAATTCACTGTGTTTTTGCCTCCTTGGCTCTGTCAGTAAAGTTTTGTTGATGAGGCCAGTTTTTATATAACTCTGCTAGCTGTCTGTCCTCTAACATCAAGCCGGCCGGCTCTTATTTCATTATGAATCCGTATGTGATGCTACGAAACTGGATGTAAAGATCCTGCCCAGGCACTAGGTGCGGAGTGGGACCCATTTTCAGCCCCAGGACATTTACGCCCAAGACCAGCCCATTTGGTCTTCATTCGGGGAGAACTTTGATAAATGATGCTACAGTTCAAGTCTTATTATCCCAATAAATTTATTACTGACATTTCAAGAAGAAAATGAATAATAAACAGCATTTCAAACTGATCCAGCAGTCTGACTTTTTCGGCCCTGCCTGGTCTGTTTCTAACATCCATTGTTTGAGAAACTTCCCGTGATTAGCCATAATAAACGATTAGCTATGGCACCTCCGTGACCACGCACTGCACTCACTCCATTACAGATGACATGCGATCACACTGACTCACTTGCCGGGGATTTGCACATTTCTCTGTGCAGAGCAATTGTGGTCTTGTGTGTGTGTATGAGTGAGTGAGAGAGAGAGAAAACTCACTGGTTAAAATTCTGAAGCTTTGCTGTAGAATTATTAAATTTCCGATACAGTTGTAAAATGATTTCGTTTCAGACCAGCTTAATATTAAACTTGTCAAATAATTTTGTTTCCGACCGGCACAGAAGCTAAGCATCCCACTGGGAATTCTCCTGAGTCTCCCCATTGGCCACCCCGGGCCTGCAGGGCGCTATATATATTTTTCCCATCAGTATGGACGCAGTATAAATAGTGACAGAGTGGTATTTACCCAGAAGACCTCAGTCACGACGCGGCTGGTGGAATCCTCACTGGGCTCTTTTCCGTGTTTCAGAGTTCCACATTGTCGTGTGCGGCCTGGATTCCATCATCGCCCGCAGGTGGATGAACGGCATGCTGGTACGTCACTTTATGGACAGCACCTGTGTGCAGCCCTCTGGGCATACCTCCGAGTGCCTCTGACCTGCTGCTTTTCCACTCTCCCCCACCAGATGGCACTGCTGACTTACGAGAATGGCGTGCTGGATCCGTCCTCCGTTATCCCACTCATCGACGGGGGCACCGAGGGCTTCAAGGGTAACGCCCGGGTCATCCTGCCCGGCATGACTGCCTGTATTGAATGTACCCTGGAGCTGTACCCTCCCCAGGTGTGTATCTGTCTGTGAAATTGCCCTCTTAAGCGCCGCATGGATTAGGGTGCGGGCAATCTGTGACAGGCATTCCCTTCTGAAGTCAAGGATCGTTGCCGGGGGATCTAGAGCCTGTCCCAGGCAGCACTGGGACAAGATTCCAGTCCATCACACAAAAAATCACAGAGTGTAATCAGTTTAGAGACATCGATTCAGCTAAACAAACCTGTCTTTGGCCTGCAGGAGTAAATCAGATGCAAACCAGGGCGGTGCAATTAAGTGAAAGTTTCAGAAATAATAGTTTTTCTCTTGGAGCTAATTTCTCAGTACGGAGGTTATCGACTGTTTTAGGAGGCTGAAAGTGTCATGTGATCAGGAGGAGTTGAAGAGGGCGGGCGCTGGTGTGGTGAATGAGAAGTGGCATGTCGTGGCCGTAAGGTTGTGGGTTCATGTCCCCTGATGGGGCTCTTCCATTATAGCTTTGAGATGCCGTCATTCCCAGTCGACTGACACCGAGTAACAGTGTGACAGTGTGTAGCTTAGTGGCAAGAAGCACTGCGATGTGTGAATGGGGGCCCAGTGCCAATCAGCGACTGTCCCTAGAGGGGAACCTTGTCCAGTATGGCACACACGTTTTCTTACACGTGTCCTTGTCACAGATCACCTACCCCATGTGCACCATCGCCTCCATGCCCCGGCTGCCTGAGCACTGTGTGGAGTACGTCCGTCTGCTGCAGTGGCCTAAGGAGAAGCCCTTTGGGGGTAGGCTTTCTGACAGCCGCTTGCAGCGCTGCCAATATTTCTTAGTAGTAGTAGTAGCTTTATTGTCATCCCAACAATATACATCCGAGTACACAGTGGGACGAAATATTGTCCTCCTGAATCAAAAAGTGCAAAACAAAAACATAATATAAACACAACATAGACATAACTAAGATAAAATAAAATAATATAAAATAAAATAGAAATGAAATGGGAGAATAAATACACAAGAATACACAATAATGAGTGGACAATAACGAGTGCACAAGAATGAGTGCACTTAGTCTTAGGCTCCACTCTAGTGGGAGATTCTGCTGTGGGACATTCTCATGTTCTCCCACATGGCGTCCCTAACCCCCACCGGCCGCATCCCCCCCAGACGGCGTGCCGCTGGACGGCGACGACCCCAAACACATCCAGTGGGTGTTCCAAAGATCGCGGCAGAGAGCAGCCGAGTTCAGCATCACCGGTGTGACCTACAGACTGACTCAGGGTGAGCGCAGGTCAAGGAAATATCGACGGGGTCTAGAAATTGGACTTAAATGTGGAGTCTGATATTTGTATTATTATTAAGTGCTTTTTACAGAGAAAAACAATGATTTTCAGTTTAATTTGATTGTGCACTATTGGAGTTCGGATGAAGAACAAAATTATCGCGACATGGCCCAGCTTTTTAATGAGATTAATCAAATTCCAGCTATTTGGGATGTGTATCCATACACCATTTTGTCAACTTGGATGTGTTACATGATGACTGTGTGAGTATTTAGCCGAGTTAAGGTGTCTCATTCTACAGTAGTCAGCAGACTGGGCTTTAATCCCTGTTTTGTTTCCCAGGGGTTGTAAAAAGGATCATCCCAGCCGTCGCGTCAACAAACGCCGTTATTGCAGGTACGTCCTGCCTGTGCCTCGAGTCCGGCGCGTTGTCCTTCTGTCTGCAGAGGCTGTGAGAGCCTGTCTGTAATCAGCACAAGGCAACAATGTGGTGATGACGTTTTGATAACGTTGTTATTGTTTTGTGTTTGTTTTAATCCACCCCCCCCAGCTGCATGTGCCACTGAGGTCTTCAAGATCGCGTCGAGGTTTGTTCTGGCTCTGTTTACTGATAATTTCCCGGTCTCAATTCCTAACCGCTAATTTATGCCCCTCTTGGTCTATTCATGCTATTTTCCACAGTGCCTACATTCCACTGAACAACTACATGATGTTCAACGATGTTGATGGCTTGTACACGTACGCGTTTGAGGCGGACAGGAAGGTGGGTTCATGCTAAATGCTGAAGCATTCTTGGGTCTGTGTGGCAGCCACAGGGGACTGGCAGCCCGCCTCTTATTACCGGCACCATGTTTGGCTGTCGTTTCTCACGCCCATCTCACTAAAGTGGACACTGGAGTGGCAGGGCGAGGGCTCCTGTCAGTGAGTAAGGACCCTGCGTGTTAACTCTGTCCCCTCAACTTCTGACTGCCACCAGGAGAACTGCCCTGCCTGCAGCCAGGTACCTCAGGAGCTGCAGTTTGCCCCCTCAGCCAAACTGCAGGATGTGCTGAACTACCTGACTGAGAGCGCCACCCTGTGAGTGGGTGGGGTAGTGCAGGGAGAGCTTTGACTCTATGGAGAGCATATCTGTTCCCTGAAGACTGGTGTGTTAGAATGAGCTGTTTTATTGTAGACAGATGAAATCTCCAGCCATCACAGCCACTTCGGAAGGGAAAAATAAGACACTATATTTACAGGTAATATTTCTTTCTATTCTTGTCACTTTTTTTGTTTTTCTTCTCCAAAAATCTGATTGATCTGTGTTTTCTTTGTAGACCATAGCCTCTATAGAAGAGCGAACTCGGCCCAATCTTTGTAAAACGCTGAAAGGTAATCCAAGTCCTTCACCCACTGTTCATTTGGTCTTTCCTGTGAACATGAGATGTATGCATTTGTGCGTTTTGCAGACCTTGGGCTTATTGAACAGAGCATGCCTAATGGGCGGTCGCTGTTGTTTGGCAGAGCTCGGCCTGACGGACGGACAGGAGTTGGCCGTGGCCGACATCACCTCCCCACAAACCGTGCTCTTCAGACTCAGCCTGAGCACGTAGGCCGTCAGGGCAGGACAGCCTGAGCAGCCTCGCAGTGCAATACGACTCAGCAGAAATGCAGTGCTTACAAAAGACTTCGGTGTAAATATAGCATCACTGTGATGAAGTGGGGAAATGTATTTTAGAGATCCTATCAGTGGTCCTGAATGGTCTGTTTTTAAAAGCTATTTCTCATGTCAGTAAATGATTAGCCATTTCACATTCACGTGTCACATCCTGGTAATCTTAAACTGTGCACATTTCGGTTTTAGGCGTCATTTAACTGTAGTAAGGCTGCAGAATGTGCTGTCATGTGCAAAAGTGTCATTCATTTGAGCAGCCTGCATTTTTTTTAACTGCAAACCTCAGCCGGATAAGGGTCAGAAGACCGATGGGCGGATGGTGCACTTTTACTTTCCCCTCACCTTTACATGCTTAATTGTACCCCGTTGGGCGTGTTTTCATTAACAGTCCACTATTAAACTTTCCCCGCACTCACTGGCGTATTTCTGTTTGTGGGGAAGATGTGGGATCTGAACATGGTTCTTCAATTACAGGGAATGAATAATGCTGTTCGCCGGGTACCAGTAAAGGCTTTGATCTGATTTATGCTGCTGAGGACAGGTTTCTCATACTGGACAGTGTTTTACAGTCTTTGCGTTTTCCAGTCTTTTCCTAATAGTTGCTCATAAATGCATCACATTTCAGCACAACAAAAATGCAGTAAAATTTGGTTGTTTGTATATCATCCATCCATCCATCTATCTATCTAATCGTCCCTTCATGCTGTGCTCTTATGTTGTGTGCATCGTCTGATCCCGTTAAGCCCGAATTTCCCTTCGCGGGATTAATGATATTAATCTTCAGAAAAATAATAATTACCCTGGAATGTGGGCCATCAAGTAAAATACCACGTAAAGTAATGCTAAGGTGACACTGTATGCACCACTGCATTAGTACCCTTTTTCTGACACGTTTATACGTGTATATAAGGTTTGATGGGAAAACCAGTCCGGGAGGCGGGATGCGTCCCTTTAAACGGGAGTGACATTTCACCGGAAGTGACGTACCTCCCGTCTGGTCGGTGCGACGTGGATAGGAAGTGAACGCCGGAAGAAGAAAACACTATTTACACGTTACAGCTAATAACTCTCAGCGGCGGAGCCAGACATGGCGTAACAGCGGCGCATAGCCGCCTTCGGTACTGAAATGGTCGTTTGGGGGCGACGAGGACGCCGGAATAGCTTTTAGCTCGGCCTCGAGGGCGTAGCTCGCTAGCCCGTTAGCCGCGCGTCGTCATGGGATGCTAACTAGCTGCGGCGCGCGCCCGGACGCCCCTTCCATCGGTCTGACGTTTATCTGATAACCGCCCGGGGAGCCATGAGCTGGTTTAACGCATCGCATCTGTCCAGCTTTGCCAAGCAAGCGCTGACCAGCGCCCAGAAGTCCATAGACAGGGTCTTGGACATTAAAGAGGAAGATCAGTGGGGCGAGACGGCGGTGCCGACTTATGCGGGTAAGCCGAGCGCTTTCTCGCCTGAATTTATTTACCTTCTTGGTTTCGGGACACTTAACAAGCCTGAATTAACTAAGCGAGCCTTATCAACTAAGCCCGGCTTGTTAGCGGGCGGTTGGGCAGTAGACCCTGCAAGTTTATAAATGTAGTTAACGAAGTAATTAATTGTAATTCCGGTTTCACCCCAGTGTAAATGAACATTATAACTAGTGAGAATCTGACGTAGTTTATTTACCTGCTAGTGGTGTAAATGATGTAAGGCTTATGAACTTTCATAGAGACGATTTGGCATAAGCAGTTTTATTAGAGCCCGTTTTCGCCGCAGAGCTATGGCCAGTGGTTCTAGTAACCCTTTCCTTCTATCACAGATATACCTGGGAAGACTTCGCTGAGTGGCGGCTGGGGTGTGAGGCAGTGGGACTCCCCCTCGCAGGAGTGCCCGCCGACTGTCCCCCAGTCCACCGAGGCCATCACTAAGCCCGTCACCCGCACCGTTGTGGACGAATCTGAAACTTTCTTCAGTGCCTTCCTGTCTCAGGGGGACCTGCCAACTTCAAAGACCTCCAGTGTGGTGTCTGTACCACCAGCCAAGTCTCACAGGCCGCAGAAGGAAGACAAGGACCCTGTGCTGACGGAGAGTGCGAGTTCTCAAAAGGCAGGCACTGTAGAACCCGGTGTCCCAGTGCTCATGGAAGTGGTGACTAGTGAACCAATTCCCCCTGAACCATCAAAGCCTGTGTCTCCCACAGACATTGTTTCAGTGAATGCCGTTTCGGAGCACTTGGCTCCTCTTGCTGCTCTCGCAAGCCCTGAGGACTCGGTGGCTATGGACTGCGAGGGTGGCTCAGTCAGCACTGCTGCTGTGTCAGAGGTCTGTCAGGTAGACAAGCCTCATTCCCTCCCCGTGGCCCGAGCTGCGGACAGTCCGGACGGAGCAGGGTCTCCTGTGCCTCTGGCGTGTGAGGGCTCCTCGAAGTCACAACCCGGTTCCGCCAAGGACGTCTCACTGGACTCCAAAGACCCCAAGTCGGAGGACAGGCAGAGCAACACGCCGTCGCCCCCGGTGAGCACCTTCTCATCTGGGACGTCCACCACGAGTGACATCGAGGTCCTGGACCATGAGAGCGTTCTGAGTGAGAGCTCAGCCGGCTCCCGCCAGGGCCCCGAGGCCAAGGCTGGCCTGCACTTGATGCAGAGCTCCTTCCAGCTGCTGTCCCCCTCCGCCTGCCCTGACTTCCAGCGCCTGGAGGAGTACCAGAAGCTGACCGAGAGCTGCGGCTCCTCGGACGCCTTCGAGCGCATCGACTCCTTCAGCGTGCAGTCGCTGGACAGCCGCAGCGTCAGCGAGATCAACTCTGACGACGAACTCCCAGGGCGGGCGTGCACGCTGGCCTCTGTCACCGCCAGCCCTGGCACCCCTATTGCACTGGTGCCCGGTGCTGAGCAGGAGGAGAAGGCTGGCGGCGGGCCAACGGATGCCGCAAGGGAGCACGCGCTGGATGAGAACGAGATGGAGGAGAGCGGCAGAAGTGCTACGCCCGTCAACTGTGACCAGCCCGAGGAGATCCTGGGGCGCGAGGATGCTGGTGTGGGGTGCAGGACCGTCGGAGACCTGGACAGGAAGACGGCAGGCGTGGGGGAGGCTGGGGAGAGCTCAGCCTTTCAGATTACAGAGCTTCAGAAGGTGCTGACTTGCCAGCTCCTCTTACCGCCGGGAACTTAATTGCCTCATTTATGCCTCATTTATACTTCATTTACACCTCATTTCACTCAGTAAAATAGAACAGGGTATAAACGGACATCTCTGTACTTATAGCTAATGGTGATTTGGTAGGATAGTGTCATGCTGATGAATCTACTCTTTATTTTAAGAAGGGGAATTTGAAGGGTTTTAGGATAAGGGTGGACGGTGACTTTTGAATCCTCCTCTTTGTGTGGGGAGTTTGCATGTTCTCCCTGTGTTTGATGGGTTTTCTCCTGCAGACCTTAAACATGACCTTGAATTGGTATCTTTGTGTGCGTGTGTGTGTGTGTGACTGTGTGTGTGCTCTGCGATAGGCTGGCGTCTTGATCGGGGTGTTCCTTGTTTTTTCATAACGGATTGTAACGTACTGTGCTTCCTGAGAAAGGTTCCAGGATGTACCGGATACTGGTTATGGAAGATAAATTGATGGAAGGAATGCACTCGCCGGACTGTTTGCTGAAATTTTCTGTACATTTCCTGCAGATTATTGATGAGCTGACAAGCCGTCTTGAGCTGAGAGAGTCACAGCTCTTGGCTCTCAGCAAAGATAAGGCTCGGCTAGAGGAGGAGTTTGACAACCTCAAAGAGTGAGTGTGTGACTGTTCCACTGGGGTGTGTCTAGAACGTTGCTGGCCAGGCTCATGTCTGGCTTTTAAAATCACTGAAATGGAGGAAACGCCCCCACTGGCACTCAGAACACCAATGTGAGACTTTCCTGGTGAATTGAGATGGGTTCTGGTTACGTGTTTCCCACATGGCATCATTTAGCGTGATACAGCTGTGCTCTTGTTGTGCAGTGAGATGGTCAATCTGAAGGAGGAGAACACTAGCATACATTTGCTGCGGGAGGAGTTCACCCAGCGCATCGCCGACTCCGAAAAGAAGGCCCAGCTGGCCTGCAAGGAGCGGGACTCTGCCATGAAGGTGAATGTCACGCCTCACCTTGTGACCGATCACACGGGAGTGTCGCGCCTTCCCCTGCGACCGGTCGCATGTGACGCACCAGTATAGAAACACTTTCAGGGATAAGCTTTCATTCCTTTTATCTCACAGACTGACACACAGAATTTATCCTCTGCTAAACTAAATCCTCAGGGTGCCGCTGAAGGCTGGTTAATGTGTTCCCCGTCCTCCCTGACCTGCTCCGACCTGATTTAGGAAATGAAGGGGATGAGGGAGGAGCTGTCGACACGGCTCCGTTCCAACGAGACGCTGGAAATAATCAGAGAGAAAGAGGAGCAGATCCGGGGTCTTCTGGAGGAAGGTGAGGCCACTGGGGGGGTGCTGTGCCGGTTCAGGCTGAAGCCCCCCCAGAGCAGAACACGTTTGTGCTGAGAGCCATGTCTGCCCGGCAGGGGAGAAGCTGTCCAAACAGCACCTTCAGCATTCCAACATCATAAGGAAGCTTCGGATGAAAGAGAAGGAGACTGACAGCCAGACCGCTAAGCAGGCCAAGAGGGTCAGGGAGCTGGAGGAGGAGTTGAAACACCTCCAGCAGGTCAGGCCGACTCCTCTTTCCAAGCTGGTGGTCCCTGTGTGCCGCTTTGCAGGCCTCTGACTGCCCCCTTTGGATCGCGCTCGCAGGTTCTGGACGGCAAGGAGGAGGTGGAGAAGCAGCATCGTGAGAACATCAAGAAGCTGAATGGGATGGTGGAGAAGCAGGAGAGGGAGCTGGGCAGACTGCAGAGCGACACCGACGACGTGCAGGAGAAGAACCGCAGCCTGCAGGCCGCCCTGGACAGCGCCTACAAGTAGGGAGCTTCAGTGGTGCCATCTGCTGGCCGCCGGCTGCCTCTGCTGTGTCCATCTCCACGCAGTATGGAAATCTGCTTCATCACATGTGCCATAAACCCCATCGATCCAGCAGTGTTATATACTGCAGAGACGCAGTTTTCATTAGAGGAAGGTAGATTTAAAAAATGTATAATAAACAACCCACAGCTTTATTTAAAAATTATGGCTGTAACTGACATATAACCAAATTTTATTACAAAAAAGCGATAAAGATGGTTAAATGGTTAATACCACATTATGGTGCTTCTTCAGCAATCCGGGTTTGAGCGATTGAGCCGGCTGGCCGTCTAAGTGCCTGTGCCTTCAATAACTGCTTATGGCTGCTATATGCTCTAACCGAGGCCCTTATTTTAAAAAATACATCCGTAGCATCTGTAGGTGCGCAGAGGCTGAACTGCAGAAGCTGATCGGCAGCGTGCATTATGGCCTTTAATTTAAGGCCGTAATGGTGAGAAATGGGGGTGGCCGCTTAATGGCCGGGGTTGGGTCAAGGTGACAGATCGTGTCTGGGCTCCAGACCAGCGGGGGCCGCCACAGTCACTCTACTTCCTCCCCAGGGAGCTGGCTGAGCTGCACAAGGCCAACGCCACTAAGGACAGCGAAGCCCAGGAGGCGGCTCTTAGCTGGGAGGTGGAGGCCAAGGAGAGGCTCAGCATGGCGCTGGAGAAGGCGCAGGAGGAGTCCCGCCTCCAGCAGGAGGCGCTGGCTAACCAGGTGGGCTGTGTGTCCCAGCCCTTTCTCAACACTGCCTGTTGCCTCGTGGTTGTTGGTTCAAATCGTGTGTGTGTGTCTGTGTCTGTGTGTGAGTGAGAGAGGAGTTTGCATGATCTCCCTATACTGTCTGGGATACGCTCCCAACCCAGACTGGTTGTAGGACAGATTGATGTATCTTTATTATAATAAATTAATAATTTGTCAATGTATATTTTCAGTATTTCACTTCCTCCTTGCACTGTTCTTTCTCTGTCCCTCCACCAGGTGGGGGACCTCCGGCTGGCGCTCCAGCGAGCAGAGCAGCAGCAGGCCAGGAAGGAGGACTACCTGCGGGAGGAGATCGGAGAGCTACAGCAGGTAAGGGGCAGATGCACGCGGGCTGTCCGGGGGTACGGGCATTCCACTGTGGCCCACGCGAGCTTTTGACACCCGCTGTCTCCCACAGAGGCTTCAGGCAGCAGAAACGCGGAACCAGGAGCTGAGTCAGAGTGTCACCTCGGCAACGCGGCCGCTGCTCAGGCAGATCGAGAACCTGCAGGCCACTCTCGGGGGCCAGACTGCATCCTGGGAGAAGCTGGAGAAGAACATCTCTGACCGGCTCGGTGAGCAGCGCGCAGGTGTCCATCATTAGACCTTGGGGGTGGAGCTCTGTCTGTAGCTAAGTGGTGCCCCCCCCCCCACCAGCTGACGCCCAGGCCCAGCTCGCCGTCGCCGTGGAGAGGGAACGTTCGGCCTCCGAGGAGCTGCTGGCGGTGAAGTCCCAGCTGGCCTCGCTGGAGTCCCAGAATTCCCTGCTGCGGCAGGAGAAAGGCCGCCTGCAGGGCCAGCTGGACGTGGAGAAGGCCCGGAGAGAGCAGATCGAGGACGACAGTAGCAGGTAGTGCGGAAGGTTCTGGTCATGGGGGTCTCAGTAACTGTACTCCCTAATAACACGAACTGGAAAGATCTTATAATTCTGGGAGTTGCAGTCAGTGAGATGATAGCACTCATCTAGGCCATTCAGTCCCAGAATGTCTGGATCAAGCTCCCATGTGACCTGGTGCCCTGCCCCCTCTCCTCAGGGAGCGCGTGGAACTGGAGAACCTGAGAGGGGAGCATGTGCGGGCGCTGGAGGAGGCTCGGAAGGAGAAGGTAAGCCCTGTGGACGTGCGATGGCCTGCGACCTCGACCGAGAGCCCCCCTGCTGATGATCCTCCTGTCCTTGCCCCTCCCCCTAGCTACTCCTCATCAATCAGCTGGAGATGGAGAAAATGAAGGTGGAGCAGGAGAAGAAGAAATGCTACATGGCCCAGGAAGCCCTCAGAGAAAGGGTAGGCAGACTGGTGCATTACTCTCAGCTGTGTCCCATGCAGTGCATCAGCCCGCTCTCACCTCCAGGCTTTCCCAGCAGGAGAGGAAAGCCCTTGTTCTGTCTGTGAACGAGGCCCCCACCGCCTCCACGCCCACCCTGTCTCGCTCCAGCTCCATCAGCGGGGGCGACGCCAGCGGCCTGCAAACTTCGGCATTTTCTCAGGTGGGTCGCTTCACTGCCCCCTACTGGCCCTTTCTGGTAATTTGTCATAAGGGTGATATTGTGTGATTGGTCAATACTGAGAGCCTCATTTACTGTTCAGAACTGGGGAGGAGCACATGTCAACAGCCTGCTCTGCAGCATAGCGTGTCCCTTTATTATGTAAAAGTGTCCAAGCCACTTTCCGCCACTAGATGGCAGCATAACTTAACCTTGGCTCATGTTCCTCAGAATCGTATTTTTATTGGCCAGGTAAGGGCACACTTCCAAGGAATTTGACTAGCTGTTTGCGCTGAGAATTGCACAGATAAGACAAACTTTAAATAAAGCTCAATGTATAGCATTAAAACGTGAGATTCCTGAAGAATTGTGCAGTGAATGGTGTGTAGCAAGGGCAGTGTACGCAGTAATAAGTAGATAACAACATAATGAGCTATGAATTACAGTTACAATTAAAGCAGAGAGTTCCTCGCCTGTCAGGAGGGTTTCGCATAAAAATGTTCTGTCGCTGCTCACCACTCCCCCTCTCCTCCACTTCAGGACGACTCTCTTGATCACCCGTTTGGCGCGATGCACACGTCGGCGAGCGCCAGTAACCTGTATGAGGTGGCACGCCTTGGTGGCGGCTCCAGCATCATTGAAAATCTGCAGTCCCAGCTGAAGCTCCGAGAGGGAGAGATCGTCCAGCTGCAGGCACGAATTCGCACTCTTTTCAAACGGGATCTCTTCTGCTGCCTTGGTGGTGTTGATGAAATGTTTACAGGCCTTCGTAACCTAGGCACTTTAAATCCACGAGGATTGAAATTCTCAGCTGGAATGAGCGCCTGCAGTGAGCCTGTGCTCCTTTCCACACAGCTAATCTCCGAGACTTATTTTGAATCGGCAGATTTTCAGGAGTGTTTATTAGATCCAGTGTTTTATTACTAATGTCAGTGGATATAGATTAAGGCCGCAGGCATTAACGGCAGCTTATCCTCCCAGCTCGAGATCTCCAACCTGGAGAAGACCCGCTCTATAATGGCGGAAGAGCTGGTCAAACTGACCAATCAGAACGATGAGATGGAGGAGAAGGTGAAGGAGATCCCCCGACTGCGGGTGCAACTGAAGGTGAGGGAAGATGACATTGGCCTTTTAATACTTGATGTTGCGAAAGACATGTCAACAGTGCGTTTGATTAGCCAGCCTGTGTCACATGATCATCACATGACCCGTAGCTGCCACAGCTTTAGCGGTTATGCTGATTTCGGGGTGGTGTATAGCTTAGTGTGTCAGGATGCTCCTCTTGTGATCAGATGGAGGTTGCTGGTTCAAATCCCAGGGTTGGCAGAGTGATGTCACCTTAATCCCAGTTGCCCCCCCAGGACTGGCTGACCCTACGTTCTCAATTGTACATCACCTTGGACAAAAGCCTCTGTTAATCAAATAAATGTAAATGTATCATTCAGTTGGATCATAAAACTATTATTGTACAGTTTGGTAGAAGGAGCCTAATCCAGGCACACTTATCTAGTCATAGTACATTGCATTGATAAATCACAGATGGGGGAATGTTGGTGATTTTTGACCAGGATCTGTTTTAAGTTGAACTTGCCTGTTGTCCCGTCATTTTCTATATGTCCCTGAACTGAAAACTCCCTGACATGGGTAATTGGGACTGCGCCCCCTTCTTTTTCGCTCTTGTCCTGTTGCGACAGTAACATGGCCCTGGAGCAGTCTGTGGTTTGAACGTCCTTCCGTTCCCCTCGTCTGTCCAGGAGCTGGAACAGAGACACAATACCATCCTGCAGATGTATGGAGAGAAGGCGGAGGAGGCAGAGGAGCTGAGGCTGGACCTGGAGGACGTGAAGAACATGTACAAAACCCAAATTGACGAACTGCTGAGGAACCAGAAGTAGCCTCTTTGCTTCACCAAGTTAGATGGAATAAAAATAAGAGAGTGACTTATGCGTGTGCTTTCGACAGGCCGGGCCTCACCAGTGACACCATCATCGTCAGCACTGGTGTGCTTTTGCTGACAGGCTGTTTCATTCCGCTGTAATTCCTGTTACTCAACAAAACCGTGATTCTGAGCTCGTCTGCCTCTAACCGATCCTGCTTTTATCAGGATGTGAATCAATCGCCTGTGAGAAAAGTATAAATTTGGGAATTACTGAGAGAGGCTTTTAACAGAATGTATCCCTTAAAGTAACTGGAGTGTTAAGAAGATCCATTTGGCAAAATTCTTTTTTTCTGATGACCCGTAGACACCCCGTGGTACTTTCTGTGTTTGTGAAGCTCTTTGATGAATGTTTAGGGGCAGGTGGCTGAAGTATCTTACTGTAAGCACTGAACCCTGCAGGAGTTAAAGCGGATTCTGCCCACTGCTATGGCCGGTGGAGTTTCTCTACTCAGGCTTTGGGGAACATGGAGGAATGTCTGCGCATCCCAGCAGCTCTAGATTCAGGTTTCCCTCCACAAGTCAGACACAGGAACAGGTTTTGTTGGTTGTTTTTTTTCCCACACTATTATAAGGGCGTCTTCACTGATTCGACCCCAGGTTCTTTTAAACCGTAGGAGGGTGTGATCTTTACGGTTTGCACTAAGTAATGTTAAGTTTAACGGTTCTTAAATTATACACAATCTACTGAAAAAAAGAGGGGAAAAAGCTACGAAGTAGTAGGGCCTGTACTGTATGTAATATTCTAGATATTAAAATGTTATTCTGTGATTGACTATATGGTGTGGAATCACGTAGCACATTTTGGCAGAGGATACTGCAAATGTATAGATTTTTGGTTTTTCAAATAGTTTCCGGTTGTAAATTAATGTATATATCAAATGTGATTAAATAAGGCAAAATAAAGTATTACTACACGGAAGCATCGTTTCTTTGTATCATTTCATCAGTCGGCCTAATGGCCAAAATCCAACGTAGGTCTGTATTTACCGTTTGGAGCGGATTTTGCGGGTCCGGGCGCCACCTGGTGGCCGAGAGTTTATCGCACGCCGGCGAATAGTTTCCGGTGTTATGGCGACTGGCCGCTGCGCTTCTCTTTAGTTCGTCTGCAACGTAAGTAAAGATGTAGGCGCGGTTAAATATGCAGAGTTTTGCCCGTGAATGGTTTGTAAGCGGTGAAATGCAGGCTGAGCCTTTGCGTCTCCGCATGCCTGTACCGCAGATGGTCGGATCAGCCCCGCCGGGGGCGCGCCGTCTGCGCCGTGCGGGGGGCAGATGCGGGGTTACATTTGCACCCCTTTTAACACCGACTACTTTTAGCAAATGTAAACGAGTCATTTGCGCTCCCCAAAATGTCAAAGCCCCAGCCTCCAAGAGGATAATAAACGCCAGGAGGCGATTTAGGCGGCTATATATAGCGACTAGCGGCGTGTGTCATATTTATTAACATTGAATAGAAGAATATAATAATAGAAAGCTTGATGGGAATGATATTACCGGCAAAATCCGTCTGGGACGTCAGGATGAGTAAAAAGGGAAATGAAGCGCTTTAGATAGTTTGCAATTGAAGGGTTGTATGTATATCTTGCGTATACTTTGCTTATATTCATATAAAGCGGCTACAGTTACATTTAATACTGCGATGTGGTTGTTTTAAGCAGCTTTAATCAACGTGAACAAGTGTTTCATGTTACTAATGAGCTGGCAAACAGGAGGACAGTGATATTTTGTAGATATGCCTGCTTTTGTGATCTGGATTCCAGCAAGCGGCGTGGGCATTTAAAAGCACTTTTCTCATGTTCTCTGTGCCGGCGGATCGCCTCGGCGCAGCCAGCAGTTTGACAGTCTGAGGCATCAATTTTAAGTAGTTGTTGTTGATCTGTTCCTCTCCGTATTAGTCTATTAACATGAGACGTTTTGCATTAAGTGCCGTTCAGACTTCAGTTCGCCGGTCCTTAATTGCCGAACAATGGTAGGAAAGGCGCGAGTGATGCTTCCTGCCTCCGCGGGGCTGAGGCTGGGACCTGCGGCTTCCCACGCCGTGCCGAGGCGCTTGTTTCTCTGCTGGCTATAAAGATCCTGTCCCGTGTCCCCCGACGCGCAGAGCTTCATGTGTGCCGGCGCCCTGGAGAGCCTTCATATGCACTTGTCCATGAGAGACTATGTCGTTGCTGGGAGTACTGGGAATGGCCTTTGCTTGCGCCGTGGCCAGCGCAGAGAATGACGGCCGCCCCCTCGCCCAGCAAGGGAGTGAAATGCTGAACTACAGCAGTTTTTCCTTGCCGGAGGAGCACATCCCATACTTTCTTCATAATAACAAGAAGATCGCAAAACTCTGCAGGGAAGACCCGCATTGTCCTTTCAAAGTAAGTGAATTCTAACAACTGTAAGCTTTAATGTTTGCTTTCTTCTCGGTGGTGTGGGCTTTACCCCTGGATGAAGGTGATAGACACTCCAGAGCACTGTCTGGAGAGCAAAGGCTCATACCGGGAGAGTCTAGAAAGTTCCAACTCGTTCTCTTCATTCTGTGTCCGACTTGTTCCTGTCCTGGCAGGCTGCGCTGCGGAACATGAGGGCCTGCTGGGGCTACGAGAAGGACTGCAGTCCCGAGAACCGGTTTGGCTATCCCATCTGCACCAAGGTCGATACGGGATGGTATGGCAACTCCGGCTGCTGCCCCGGGGCAGGCGATGAGCAGATAAACATGAGTCTGGCATCTTGTCATCTTGCTCTGAGCGCAGACTCCTGTGGGCTTGGCTCCGTCGTTCCTGTGCATGTAGCTTTGGCCGGACGACGCTCCCATTTCTGATTTCCTCCTGAAGGGTTTCGGCCACATGCACCAGTGTCTTCTCCCCCTTCCCGCCCCCAGGGTCAGCTCCCTGCAGGCTGCTCAAGATCTCTTCTGGAGGCAGGCTGACTTTGGCTATGTGAGGGAGCGCCAGGATGAGATGAAGACCTTCTGCAAGGCCTCCGAGCCAGTGAGGCCCACGTGGACTTATCTCCTGCTGCATGAGTCACTGATAGCGGGATGTAGCCATAGCCTCGTTAGCTCAGCCTCGTGAAAAATCTCTGGAAATTGAGATTTTTGCCTAGTCTTGGTTCCGTGTTTGTAGTTAACATGGTTGAGGATTATTTTTTTGTTCAAGATTCATATAAATGCAATTGCCAGTTGAATCTATTAGCCTGTGATGACCGGCCCTTTAAATCTTGCCAGTTCAAGCCTTCGCATGCAGTGGGAGAACGTTGCAATTATGTGTCTTGCAGGGAGACTCCTCCTTAAAGTGCAGCAGCCACATGCAATTCTGCAGGGCCACCAACCTCTACATTGACCTGAGGCACCCTCCAAGGAGCCACGAAAGGTGAGTCTGCCGGGGGGAGGGGGCAGTGGGCTGCATGGCCGCAGGGATGGGTGTAGAAGTTTCTGTGGGACTCTGGTACCATCACACAGCCTCGCCTTTCATCTCTCAGGCTCCCATTGGCTGGGCGCTAGCTGAGCACAGACAACTCGCACGATAAAGAAAACCTAACCCTAACCTAACCCTTTTTCTGTATGTTCACTTATTGCTTCTGTAACCATCCATGCGTATTGTTTTTGCCTTATTTTTTTCCATCCATCCATCCATCCATCCATCCATCCTAAAGTACATGTTCAATGTGCAGTAATTTTCTGTTAAGAAAGCTGCTGCCTTCCAGGTATAAGGAGGACTTCCTGCAGGACGGGGAGATCGGAGGGCGGTGCAGGCTGAACACCAAGGCTCTTCAGTCAGCGGGGCAGCACAAAAGCCCCCTGCAGTCCTGGTACGAGACATGCTGCAGTACTGGCCTGTTCAACTGGAGACTCCTATACTACAGCTGTGTGTGTGTGTGTGTCATGTATATTTTATATTGTAGGGACTAAATTTTGACATTGTGGGGACCATTGTTTCGGTCCCCATAAGGAGAAAATCAATTTTATAAAAATCTGTGACTGTAATCAAAAAACTAAAAATGCCAAAATTAATGTTTTGTGTGTGTGTGTGTGTAAGATTCCACAAGCCAGCTGCCTGTACTTCTGGCTAGTATCTAGTTTAATATGCATTTACAAAGGTTGAATGATGCTGTTACTAATTACTATTACTACTAATACTACTATTTTTTATTAATGATCACAACAACAATAATAATAGTAATAATAATCCTACTTGCATAGCGGGTCTTTCTGGGTAACAGGAGACGTGTTGCTGTGTTTGATACTGCAGGTACGCTGAGCTGCAGACTTACAGCAACCTTCCCCTCAGCCCCTTAGCGGAGTTGCAGTGTGACCTGGTGGTGGAGCGGCCCACCATTTTCATGAAGCTGGACGCGGGTAAGGCCCTGGGGGCGTGGCTCTGTGGGTCAGGGGTCCGTGGCCTCGGAGCTGCCAGAGTAAGGGGCCCTTCCTCTCACTGTCCCTGGGCAGGAGTCAATATGTACCACCACTTCTGTGATTTCGTCAACCTATACATCTCCCAGCACCTCAACAACTCCTTCAGCAGGGACGTCAACATCGTCATGTGGGACACTGTGAGTCATCTTCCGAGCTGCGGGGGTGCTTTGCCACAAGCTACTTCCTGCCCATTGTTCCTCCCCTCTATTTTTGGAGGGAAGGGAAAAGGCTAGGGCGGTGGGAGCCTGTGAGCTGCCAGGAGGTGGGGCGTAAGGGGGGGCGGGGCCACCCAGCACACGCTGCCTCACCTTGAAGTGAAGTTTTTTGGCTTCTGTGTGTACGCATGATCCGGCAACGTCGTGTTTGCCGGACAGAGCTGGCATGATTATGGAGACCTGTTCAGTGACACGTGGCGAGCCTTTTCAGACTATGATGTCATCCACCTGAAGAAGTTCGATTCCAGGCGGGTGAGGGCATTTCTGCTGCCTCCTTCCCTTGTATGGCCACCTGGGGGCGCTCTCAGGCCTTGCCACGACTGTGTTGCTCTTCCTCAGGTGTGCTTTAAGGACGCCATCTTCTCATTGCTGCCCCGGATGAGGTACGGCCTCTTCTACAACACGCCCTTGGTACGTGCCGGCCTCAGTCTGGACTGGGTTGTGCTTCCCACCTTGCTCACGGTATACAGTACCAGTCAAATGTCTGGACACACCTCCTTTTAATACATTTGCCTCTATTTCTATATTTATAAGGTAAAGCAAATATTGCAACGACCAAGAGAAGTGGTTGGCATTTCAAAATTACCTCAGATTTCTGGCTCTTCAAAACAGCCCTCTTTGGCTTCTATGGCAGCACTGCAGACTCTCGACATTCGTCCAACCAGCTTCCAGATGCAGCCACCTGGAATGGGTCTGCAACAGTCCTGAAGGAGTTTCCACAAGTTCTGGGCACAAGTTGGCTACCTTGCTCTTACTCTTCAATCCAACTCATCCCACACCAGTTCTGTAGGGTTCAGGTCTGGGGATTGTGGGGGCAGGTCATCTGTTACAGCATCCATCTCTTTCCCTGTTTACAAGATAATACATCGCTTACATATCCTCGAGATCTGCATAGGGTTGTTATATTGATGAAAAACAAATGATTTTCAGTAGGTGTGTCCATACTTTTGACTGGTTCTGTAGATTCTTTGACTATAGTCCCCCCCCCAAAACCAGGTTTGCCCTTTGCTCTTGTTTACCGTCCAGATGAATTAACCAGGTAATCTTGGGCTGTATAATGAGGTTTCATTGGTAGACTGGTTGTCTCGTAGGGGGTGAGCCTGTGTGTGTCTTTACAGTGTAGGTGCAGATATTTCTCACTCTTGTGATCCTTTGATAAGTGGGTTACAGCCCATCAGCCACTGCACAACCTGCCAGCCGTGTTTGATTTGCAGATCGCAGACTGCCACAGCAATGGGATGTTCAGGGCGTTCTCACAGCACATCCTGCACCGGCTGCACATTCCCCAGGAGGTCCCTCTGGTAAGCCACACTGCCATGTTAAGGGACTCCCTTAGGTAGGCCTTTCTGCTGTGTTAAGGGGCTCCCTTGGGTGGGCTGCACTGCTGTGTTAAGGGGCTCCCTCGGGTGGGCTGCACTGCTGTGTTAAGGGGCTCCCTCGGGTGGGCTGCACTGTCGTGTTAA
>JAAGVU020000123.1:15920228-15941527 GCA_011763525.2 Mormyrus iriodes | reverse complement strand
CTCGGGTGGGCTGCACTGCTGTGTTAAGGGGCTCCCTCGGGTGGGCTGCACTGTCGTGTTAAGGGGCTCCCTCGGGTGGGCTGCACTGTCGTGTTAAGGGGCTCCCTTGGGTAGGCCGCATTGCCTTGTTCAGGGCCGTGTTCACTCCTTGTTTCCCACCCCCATTTCTTTCGGTTTCCAGCACCATGAAGCCTTGTCACGGTTCTCTAACTTAACACACAACAGCGATCCCTAGGTGACCTGCAGCTGTCTGTCGGGATTTCAGCTGCTCTGTTCCTTCCTCCCTCACTTGAAGTAAAACAAGCCAGCAACTGTTGCTGGGATGTAATTGCAAGCTGTAAAGGAGTCTGTGCCTTACAAAAATAATATATGATTCTGGCCACTAGATGGCAGAATGGAACATCATTTCATCCAACAAAACCAGAACCACTGATCTCTCTAAATTTTAGTTTGTGGGTTTTTTCTTTACAAATGTTTTTGTTATTCATTGATGGTATATACGCTTCCCATTTAATGGGCATGCTGGGTAAAATGGTCCAAGTTTAGGCTTAAGATTAGCAGACTGTCATTCTGTAGGTCTCACTGTGTGTCTGACTTTACGGAAAGGTATGATGCTGCCTACTGTACTGGAACAAACATTTAGAGTAAGACTGGGAATCTACTTCAGGAGGGAAATCTGCATCTCAGATTATTTATTTACATGGTACAGCCACTTCCAGAAGTTTATAGCTTAACCCATGTGTTAATTATGGGGTCGAAGTGACCCCAGTCCATTTTCAAAATGAGGTTAAATTCTATAGAATCTAGAATTCAGAACAGAAGAAGTAAAATACACAAGGGTTAAAAAGCCTGTTGTTTCCTAGGGATTTTATAAATTGTCATGATTTGGTGTGAAATACCAACACAAACCTCCACAGGATAATTGATGGATGGATGTATGAATGGATATAATGATGTGTGTGTGAGTGAAATGCCCCCCCCCCCCCACATTAACTGGAGCCTGACGTGTGACCCCTGGCCTTTTTTCAGGACGGCAGGATTCGTGTCACACTGCTTTCCCGGAGTACAGAATACCGTAAGATTTTAAATCAGGAGGAGGTGAGCATTCAGCACCAATGCTTCCTGCTTGATGATTTATGGCTGATATTTTTCAGAGCAAAACCTGCCAATGAAACCTTATTTACTATAAACCTGAGCTGCAGGGGGCACGCTGTGTTTGGCGAGCTGTAATATTCACTCGGCCGGCCATTAATCACACCATGACGGTCTTTGCTGCAGCTTATCGGGGCTCTGAAGACAGCTCCTTCGTTTGAGGTCAAGCTGGTGGATTATAAATTCAAGTGAGTCCATTATTGTGGTACTGGAATGGTGCTGTGGGTATTGTGGCAGTTTAAGGAGTGTCAAAAAATGAATTGACCTGATGTTTCTGTCCTCCACCCCCCCAAACGCCTAGGGACATTCCTTTCCTGGAGCAGATTCAGACGACACACAATTCGGACATCTTTATAGGGATGCACGGGGCTGGGCTGACCCACCTTCTGTTTCTTCCGGACTGGGCCGTGGTGTTCGAGCTGTACGTTCCCCCCCCGCCCGTCAGTCCTGACGTGACATACCGCTTCCCATGCAGAGCTGCGGTGTGCAGACGCCCGTATCTCCACGAGATCAGTCTCGGCCGCTAGCCAGGACAGTGAAGCACTGTGTAATTAAAGAGGCATTAATCACGGTGGGACGTTTCGGGCGCTGCGCCACTCGCAGCTGAGGACGGAAGATAGTGTCCGCCTGTGTTTTTTCTGCAGATATAACTGTCAAGATGAGAGCTGCTACCGAGACCTGGCCCGCTTGCGGGGGATTCGCTACGTGACTTGGCAGAAGAGGGACAAAGTGGTTCCTCAGGACAAGGTGGGGGAAGCCATGCGGAGCAGCTTGCCAAATCCATGGGGGGGCAATGTCCTTTTAATGGTGCCGCTTATGAGATACAACCAGATTTATCATGCATGTGTACCTCTGTGAAGACGTCCGTCTCCAGCATTTATGCTTGGTACACTAAAACACCTGCATCTGTGCAGTAAAACACCTGCACATTACAGTACCTGCATCTACTCATTGCGGCATCTGCATCTGCACATTACAGTACCTGCATCTGCGCATTACAGCACCTGCATCTGTGCAGTAAAACACCTGCACCTGCGCATTACAGTACCTGCATCTACTCATTGCGGCATCTGCATCTGCACATTACAGTACCTGCATCTACTCATTGCGGCATCTGCATCTGCACATTACAGCACCTGCATCTGCGCATTACAGTACCTGCATCTATGCATTACAACACCTGCATCTATGCATAAATGCGCCTGAATCTGCCCCTTAACTCACCTACATCTATATGTTAACACATTTTTTGTACATATTTGTGCATTTGTGCACCTTTCTGTACATTACAATAAAAAAACAAATACTTTTGTTTATAAATATTATAAACAATATTTATATCATTTATAAAATGTTTATAAATTATAACTATCTATACATTTACTTATTCTCAGACCTCCATCCACGGCATCACTCACCTCCGTCTGGCATTTAACCATGGGGGGGGGCAGGGTCCCAATGAGGCTGTAATACCTGCTTCCCTTCTGTCTGCACAGGGCCACCACCCCACTCTGGGAGAGCACCCCAAATTTACCAATTACTCCTTCGATGTCGAGGAGTTCATGCGCCTAGTCCTGGGGGCGGCTGAGCACGTGCGGAGCCACCCGAAGTGGCGTCGCAGACCCCAGCGCGACGAGCTATAGGGCCCCTCTGCCTCGGGGCTGGGGGGGGGATATTCCCAGGCAGTGTTGTGGCCAGGTGTGTGTATGCAGCGGCGTGGATTTGCACTCCTCCACTATACTCGATGTGTCTCTGTATGTAGCTGAAAATGTTACACTGTAAACAGGGCTGTTTGGTTCTGAGACGGACGGGAGGCCTTTCGGGGGGAGCCTGTAGCAGGCCTCGGAGGAGTTCCTGATTCCGGTGTCCCAAGCCTTATCCTTCCACTACAGATACGGGAGTGAGTGGTATAGTAAAAGGCAGGAGTGCCGATGCATGTGTACTTTCTGTACACTGTCTGCCCCGTGTTCCTGGGGCTCTTGGGGAAAAGGGTGGGGCCTCTCTCATGATGTCATGCTGAGGTCACGCCTGTGTCTGTGAGAATGTCAGGACTCACGTTACCCTTCAGTGTCACTGTCTGCTTATTTTTCCTCTCTGTTGTCCCTAAAAATGTGTAGTTTATCATTTTATTTATCTCGTGTGACCCTTGTTATTTGGGCAGAACACACTTATGGGAAAGTATTGATTATGATAAATGTGTATTGCCATTTTGTGTTTTTGTGGCCGGCCTAAACCGTTCTCGTTTCGTGTGCTGTGACTGTACAGCTTTATCAGCATTTATTACCAATGCATGTTGTCACAGCTTTGCTTTTCTGTACCCTAACACCTTATTTAATTCCCTTTATACACCATATAAATATATTAATATATAATATGGTGTTAAGTGAAGGATTCTTAGTGAAATATGTTTTAGCCTTTAGAAAATCTGATGCAACAAAACACTTTTAAGTTATTGCTCTGTGTTTCAATAAAATAATTTTGGCTCAAAGAGCTGTTTTGGTATTTTTTCTTCTTTGATATGTATGAATATGTTCAACAGGAAATTATCTCCCAAGACAGAACCTAGTTAGAAACTCTAAGAGAAAGTCCATGTGCAATATACAAAAACTCAAACTACCATCTAGTATCAATGACATGAGTGCACAGGAATTAAATATACATCTACATATACAGTTTTTATGGGGAACATAACCTCTGTAAAACATGAATTCGTTTGATTACCGAACTCGCCCGTTTATCATTGAACTCTATCTTTTACATTTTTACTAAAACGTGCAGATAACGGTAGGTCATTAAAATGGCGATTTCTGTATTTTGCTGACTTCCGTTTTCCATTGTTTACTTTCTCTCTTTTCTCTTTTATCCTGCGCGTCACCCAAATAAAGCCCTTTAGACGTGAGGGCAGTAGTTTGGGTCACCCCATAATCCCCCCCATAAGGCAACTCCATCAATCTCCCTGACCTCAAAACGTAAAATTATGGCCGTCGAATTTACTGGCACGATCCATCCAGCAGATGGCAGTGTAGCATCATAAATGAGACCCCAGCTTCGTAAATGAGATCGGCGAATATCGCAAACCTATGCACTGTTAACCACGTATAATTTACACCCTACTTACCACCCACCCATCATTTACATGTCTGTAAATTCACTTGTAGCGCGAACATTTGCCTATTAAAATGCCGTTGCAGAAGATTTAGATAACTAATGAATAGTACGAGTCTGCACAAAGGCTATTCTTTATGGTCATTAGGCGATTATTAAGTGCCCGAAAAAATTGCATCTGAAGGTAGACATTATAACTATGTGAAATAACAATTAATGGCCAATTTATTAGGTGCACCTAGCTGATAGAGCCAAATTTTGCATTCAGAAACACCTCGGTGTTAGACGGGTTGTACACTATGTTCAGGTGAGCCGTTATGCACTGAGCTGTATATTTTCCACTTGTGGCTTTACGACTTACCATTATATTGTGACATTTCTCATTAACGAACAAGATTTTTTCTGCCATAGAAATGCCAGTGACTGGATGTTCATAGCGCCTTTCTCTGTAAATCCTAGACATGTAGCGTGAAGATCCCAGAGATGTGGTTATTTCTGAGACGCTGGGAGCAACACGTCTGACGTCACACCACCCTTAAACCCCTTACGGTGGGCATCTCAGCCGCACGGTAAGCGGGCTTCTTGACCCTGTCTGTGTGCTGCTTGCGTGTATTAAGTTGCGGCCACATGATTAGAGAGGCGCCTACACTTTCTGTTAGCAAGCAGGTGTACCTAATAAAGTGGCCACAAAGTGTATTTTCACTTACGGATATAAATATATGCATATTTATAGTATATCGGAAGCAATTTGCTGTCTGTCTGTGCTTTCCCATAGGGTAGAATGCTTGCCGGTGTTTACAGTCTCTCCCACACATTCGGCTTCTCCCAGTTACAGCGCAGGCAATGGGGAGAGTGTGCCGGGTCCCCGGGAGCCCAGTCGGTCGCTCATGTCCATCCTCTCGCTTTCTCGCCTGCAGGTCGGGCTGAAGGTCTGCGCCAAGTCTGCGAACGGGGAGCCGGGGCCGGGCCGGCTGGGCCAGGGCAGGGCAGGGGGAGGCGGCTCGTCTGCTGCTTTGTTCTGGCCGCACGCTTCGGGGGAGGATGGATACGGATGAGTCTGGCTTTGGCTCCTCTCTCCGCAGATGGATGAGGACACATGAGCAGTTTGTTACCGGCGGGGATGCCGGCGCCGGCCGCCCGCTGCTCCATAGTGATAAACTCAGGGCCAGCTGTAGCAGCTACGCCTCATCTCCGCACATGTCCGTCCCCACTAGCCCCTGTAATCGGTGAGTTATGGCCCTCGGAAACACCGTGCTCCCAGTCAGCTGATGCCGGGAACCATTCATTAAGCCAAGCTGAAAGCCGCAATCTTCCGCTCCATGCATTTTAATAAGCCTTTACTTGTGTGCCCTTGTTCTCTAATTAAATGACGGCTTGTCATCTACAAAAGCATTGTGGTACACTTGCTCCGCCGTGTCGGTTGTGTTCACCTGCAATGTGTGGTGAGCAAAAGGATGCAAAAATATCAAATGAGTTATGTTTAATGCTCCTTTCAAAATAGACGTGTAGAACGGAATAGTTTTACGCCACTTTCAGGATTTGCGTATTGTCTCTGTGATTCTACGATGCAATTATAATGGTGCTTTTAAACCTTTACCTGTTTAGTTCAGATTATACTAAGGCCAAACCAATATTCTACCAATAGATGCCTTTCTAAGTTCTACTTCGAAAAAACGAATCAAAGCGAGCGATAAAGATTGGCTCTGTGCATATGGCTTATGCTTATAACGGGCGTCTCGCGGTTATACGAATTTTTAGTGTCAGTTGCACCGCGTATAAAGTCCCCCGGCCCCGTCGTCATTTTTGCCTACTGCCGATTCGAGAAGCAATTTGTTTTGTATATTATTAGTATCCGTCTCTCCGCCTATTCACATCCTTCTGTCGTTATGCACAAGACCCATTATGCGTTCGTCATCTAAACTTAATCTTATTCGGAATACGAAGAAAACATTTCTCACCACCGCACTGAATAAATCAATCGCAGACACTTAACTAAAACAGCACATGACCACAGAGCCTTTTCTTCGGGAGTGTGCTTCCGAAGGAGCATCAGCGAGGTTGATGGACTAAAAGAAGGAAAATTCCTTAGGCCATGGACCTTTTTCCTGGAGGAACCATTATGAGCTGTAGCGACTGTGAGGATCTATGCAACATTTACTGTATTTTCACCTTAATCAAATTGAAGATTATATCCAGTGTGAATAAGTGGGCCTACATCAGTAATGCATAGTAAAAAAAAAAAGAAAAATCATTATTAAAGTAATTCGCAGAAGAGGATGACAGAACAAAATACGGTTTTGAATTAGGGAGCTGATTCTTAGAATAAAATTAATTAAAGCAAAATTAAACCTTTTTGTGTGTAAGCGAAGACGTATGAGACCAAATAAATTTGCAGGAATTTAAAAAAATAAACGACCAGCACTTCGAAATTAATCCATTAAGCCCTTTTCATACTGTCAGCAAAAATCAAAGCGAGGGCTCTCCGATTCACATTTACGGGCGGAATTAAAATGTTATGCTTTGATTATAACTATCGTTAGTGAGCTTATTAGACCCGCAGTACGGAGACCGTCCAACTTCCCCGAAATAATACCGCACGTGATATGTAAATTAGCCATGCAACTGGGCCGGAGCAACCTGTCCTTGAAAACGATTAAAGTGTGTTAAAAAATAAGCTTAATTAAAATGCTAAATGGTACATAAACTGCACCAGTGACGGTAATTCACCGTTTTCTTTGTTTTTGGACGTTTGTTTTGGTGCACACGGGAACTGGACTAATACGCAATTTAAAATAAGCAAGGTCACTCGCTTCGTCTGTTGTGGGCTGGATGTGTTATCTCCACAGGATGGCCGCCCCTAACCTTTCCCATAATGTTGAAAACATCACAATCCTTCAAGACCGGGATTTAAAGAATCCGCTTTGTAAAGATCTATCGCACTGTAGCAGAGAACATACCAACCCATTGCTGCTCTGTAATACGCTTACGGAGTTTCTAATTGGAATATACACCAGATAGACCTCTTATTTGCAAATCTAGGCAGCTAGTTTTTCTTTCAAACTGGAAAAGGGCAGATTATAATATACCTCCACTATAAAAGACAGGACCATTTTGTCAGATATAAAAGATTTCAGCTGACTATACATTTAATGGGCAAATACGTCATGAGCTGTCATGAGATTATTGTTTTTGAACAGGTGATTTTTTATATCACCGATAAATTATGACGGTTCCTCGCAGCTCCCGAGCTTAATGCTTTTAAAGCATATTTTGTGAGTGCCGACGCTGAAGACATATTTTCAATTTCTGACGCGCCCTTCCCAAGGCGCAGTCGCTCACGACAAGCAGGTAACTCACAACTATATGGCTACTCGATACCTTGTTTTAAAACTGTTTTATTCCGGATAATATGCTCACACATAATACATAGTAATATATAGTAACTATGCTTGCTAAAGGTCCCGTTAAAATAAGCCATAAAGCCCTGGGGGGGCTTCGTAAGGTTGCCTGTGATTAATATTTTATTAGTCAAAATGTGTTCAGTCCTGAAGAAGTGTTAAGTGCCCCAAAACAGGCTGTAGGGGTACGTGCAATGCCATCGTACTTCCACTTATATATGAATGGCCGTATAGTTCACTAAAATTGAAATTCTAATTGCCTGCTTCAGACCTCTCATGTACAGTGTCTTCTCTGATTACGTTAAACTAATCCCGGTGTACGTGTTTGGTGGGAGGCAGAAAAGGCTGAGGGAGGCGTGCGTTTGTTTCTGATTCTGAAGTTGTGGTTTTTCGGGTTAGGTGTAATTTTTGGACCTGAAGGATCTCTTTAAGCCCCGGCTCACATGTGCACCACGCCAACCTTCCGCGTTCGGGTAACTCATTTTTAAACTCAAAAAATAGGACATGTCCCTTTAAGAGCTCGGACATCTTCCACAACATTAAGATAAGCAAGCTTAATTTCCTGAGTGGGAGACTAATGAAAGAGGTTTGGAAAAAGGAAGGAACAGATGGTTCGTTTAATAAGTTTTTCTGCGGCGGTGATGGCTTTTCGAGGGCCTGACGGAACGCCCACCGCCAAGTCGAGGTTTGTTAAACGACGTTATAGACCGCAAATAAAGTTAAAACCACAGCCAGACCTTTCAATCATCAAACACAGTGTTGATCACCAGAAAAAGGCAGAACAATCTATTTGCTATTTGCGAGGATAACTTGAGAAATCCATGATTTACTTTCATATTTTGAAGGTGATCTAAATGCTTGTTGAATATTTACGTGTGGATATTTGTTAGTGACTTCTCGGTTACATTTGGTCATTCAATACCATATTAACATTAACACTATATTAAACTAAAAAAACTGCAAGCGCACGGTGAAATATAAATGAATATGCTATGAATGAAATTAAATGTAGCCTGATAGATGGAATCCACCTGACCTGACCGCTAATCCAGCAGAGGTCCGAGTTCAGCCCATAGTGTTTACATGTTTTTCTGTGTCCTGCGATAGACTGTAGTTGATGAAATTCTATATTAAAATAAACTTTAGTCAGTCGGAAGCAGTTCACCTCCAGAGTTGCAATAATGCAACGTGTTATTTGCGTTGAAATTGAAAAAGCTGTACACAAACTGTTGAAGCCAGAAAAAAAAACACATTTTAGTGTGACGATGTGAAGTTTTCAGCTTGAAACCGAAACAGACCGCTCACATTAATACTTGTAGAGCATGACATCATTGAACAGAAGAGGAATATGGCAAATGGGCGGGGGCTTCGCACGTGTTTGGGATGGGGAGGGCAGCTTTGCGAGTCTCCTGTCAAATCGATCGCCGCTGGGGAGGAGTGAGGGATCCCTGGCTATCATTGTAAGCATCGCCGTCACTCAGGTCTCCTTCAGCCCCTCCAGGTTAGCGGACTTGCCAGGCAGAGGGTGACGCGCCATCGCCTACCTGCCGCTGACACAAGAAGTTACTCGGATCATAACTAAAACACGTCTGTTCGGATTATGCCCTTCATCTGTGCGTTTCTGTTCTGTGTTGGTGCAGATGTGACCTTCCTCTGGTCTTGGTGCATGTCTCTGTGCGACGAAATTACCCAAATGTGAGCGACACCAACTTCTAATTTAAGACGACAGAAGCGGCGTTGGTATCGGCTTTGAGATAACCGGTCCGGGGGTCCGGCTGTAATCGTACCTGCGCAGTGGACAAATTATTACATTTCCCTGAAGTCGGAAATTAGAATCACTGAAGTGAAGAAAAGCTAAGATTTGATTCTGGCGGATTTCTTAAAGCCTGTTGGGGTGAATTAGACCATCGATCGTATCGATTCAGGTAAGACCGTACATATTTATTCCCATATCTGTGCTTATAGTGATGTGATGCCCTGCGTAATTCCCTCGTTTTGACTCTGGTGGTGGTCTGTTTTGGTGTTTTTGTAAGCAGGGAGAAATTGTCACTCACAAATTGGTTTAATAGTATATGTTATGCACCACAGTTGGTCTAGAGGTTGCTTGTTAAATGTTTTGATATTTTTTTTTTCTTTTTGGGAAGTACACTTATAGCAAATGTGGTAAGTGAAATTATCTTAAGTGCGATTCATCTCTCTTCAAACCGCTCTTCCCATCATTCAAGGTTTGATTTCTGAGAATCGTGCCATTGAGGACGCATGCCTGAAGTCGGAGTTGCTAAAATTGGTTTAATTTGCAATCAAAGTTAGACAACCTCTTCTACACTTTTAATATAAAATTTGCAATTGGAAAAAGTGAGCGTTAGAGCGCTTGGTTGCGCTGAATAAGATCTGAGCTGCCGCCGGGCGCTGAGAGTCGCCGAGCCGCCGATCTGACTCTGTCACGGTGCGAATACCGTGCTCAGCACGGGGAAGCGAGCGACCGGCTCCCGCAAGCTTTACTTTCGTGGCAGGACTGTGGAAACGCAGTATTAACGTATATAAATTAAATTAATTAGTTGCAGACGAAAAAAACACGCCAGGATTTGAGCCCTATTTGGTACGTTTTAGGATTTATCCGTCCGTTATGATTTTTGCCCCTTTTGCCAGTCGACACAGCTGCTATCCGGAAATTTGAATTTCCTCCGCGATGTAAGGTTTTATATAAGAGGACGCCGCTGTTTGAAAGGTTCCCGGAGACTTAATGCTCATTGACGGGTGCATTTCGGCTCAAACGGAGCAGTTAATCCTACAGAGATTACACTCCCACGCCCCCCTCCACCTCCGCACGAACCGCTTCTGCTTTCTGAGAGGGCGGCCGCCGCCGATCCTTTGCAGCTTCACTTTGAATGAGAGCACAGCGACTCTCCACGGACCGTCTCGGAGTGCGCCTGCGCTCGCCTGTCCCCCCCCCCCCCAACTCCATTGAGCTGTCAGATATATCCCCCCAGCCTACATTCCACTATTATTCCTACCCAGCCCCCCCCCATATATCCTATGCATGCTAATCCTTCCCTCTGACCCACACCTGAACTACCCACAGGTGTCTGGCGTGGCCTGTCTGACCCTGCCTGTTATCTCGTTTTGTTTTGTTTTAATTGGTCTGGCTCTTTTAAAGAGTGAGATGCGAGGCTGTTCAGTGATACAGGTGATAAATAATCTGCTCCCCTCCACCCTGGTTGCGCTTTTTTACAGATTCACTCCATCCACCCCTGATTGATAGATCTAGATCAGATCGGGCAGGTGGGGGCTGGGGGTGTCTCGCACATGCAGCGATGACCCTGTCTTTTTATCCCCAGACAGATTCTTCCATCTCATTCTGCTTCTCTACCCTCTGGAGTGCTGCCTCACCTCTGTAAAACAATGCCACGCCCCCCCCCCCCATCATTCCAAACAGCCCACTTCGACTCATGGTTTGTCTTGTCGCTTGGGAGAGCAGCTGCAGGGAACCAGCTGAATGGACTGCAAATATACAGCTGACAGTTTGTAATGACTCACTCTCTAGCGCCCCCTGCAGGACTGCATTACATTGCATCCACCGTGTCCAGGCAGGTGGGGAAATCATGAAATGCTATGCGGTAACTCGTTCTGGTGGCAGCCAAACTTGTATGTAACCCCAAATGTTTTATTTTCTGTATTTATTTTGTAATAAATGAATCTAATTTAAGTTGTTCCAGCATAGTGTTTTAGCAAGATTACTGATGATTAGCAAACTTGGACCAGGCACCGCCTCTCTGGCAGAAGGACACCACTGCCTGAACGTTAGCGGGACCAGAACTTTAGTGACACCCAGATGATGTAGAAGGAGGCTTTAACCTGCCGGTAGGTGGGACCGTGGTGAGCCGAATGTGTGCCTGGTCACAGCAGAGCCGGTGAGAGCGAGAGGAGGTGGCTGGGTCTGGGGGCAGGGTGTGTCATTTCTGTGGGCGGTTATATTACATCATTTATCCTCTAGCCTTGCTGGAGCAGATCACACTGGCATGGGGTGGGACTGGCCGCAAATGTCAGTCTTTTACATTTCATTTTATTTTTTTCCCCTGAGCTGTGAAAGGAACAAAGAAATATCTTTGCAGCGAGAGGTTAGATTTTGCCTTAATCCCACGCTGGCAGAGGGCCTCTTCCTGCTGTGCGCAGTACGTCAGCCGTGTCTCTGATTCTCTGGCAGCCCTTACTGTGGATCGCCGTGCGTATGGCCTGCAAAATAAAATCTAATTTTCTGCTGTATAAATAAAGCTTTCATTTAATTACGAAGTAAATGATGCTGATCTCTTCTGATACATTTTTAATGAGGAAAATGTAAGTATACATCCTGTGTCTTTCATAGAATTAGCCTACCAAACCTTAAGAGGGCGTCAGGGCCGGTGGAATTTAGGGCTAGCTGGGGGGTGTGTAGATGTCCCCCTAGAGGAAGCTGTGGCTGATGGGGGAGTTTTATGTAACGGAGTCTCGACTTTGCGAGGATTGCCCTGGAGGGGTGTTTCTGAGCCCTCAGGGGGGGCACTTGAGCAATATTGGTGTGGTTGATGGAGGACTAGGAGAACCAGCCCTGAGGGTATCATTGTTGGGAGAAGTGGACAGTCCGTAGGGGGCAGGAGGATACAGTGTCACTCCTGAGTGATAGAGGAACAGATGAATTATTGACAGGGCTGCTGCACCTCACTGACTCTGTCGGATGAACCATTGATCAGCCCGGCCAACTCCCCCGCTCTGCATGGCCGACGCCTCTGGCCGATAATGTAATTATGGGGATGCGGGTCCCCTGCATTGCTTTGCGCGGCCACAGGGGGCCTGGAGTGATCAAGATGTTATCGCTGTCTACCTGAGGGCCAGTCGAACCAGAAGCGGGCTGCGGCCGGCGCGCAGAGATGATCCCAATCGATAGGTGTGATCCATAAATAAACAGCATTTAACACGCCTGTGGCGACGATGAGATCTGCTGCGTCTGTCGCTGTTGAAGGTGGGCGGTAACTATGCTTGGCATGCTGGTGGGCTCACTTGATTTTGGTTAATTACAATTTGGGTGCACAGCAACACTTATTAGAGATGTCCTTGAATGTGTCTGTTCTATTGTTTTGTTTTGTCACTCTAGGCTGGAAGGCAGGCAGACCGAGGGCGCGGTGCAGGGCCCTGTGCAAATGCTGCACGGGGTTTCCGCTGCGTGGGACCGTTTGTTTTCGTTCCAGCTCTCAGATCTCGTCCGTTTTGCCGTTTTCGTTCCCCGTGGCATATTGTTGTGACGCGAGCTGCTTTTCCTTTTTAATGGTGATTCGAAAATCTAACCTGGCTCGCTGAGGCTGGCTGGACCAAGAAAAACGGATGCTCCTAATCAACACCCTCATCCGGGTGTTATTTATGTATTTTCTAATGGGGACGCGCGGGCTGTTGTATTAGGGGCTCAGGATACCGTTTCTACAAAGTACTCGTCATTGACCTCCCTGTCTGAGCGATAATAAATTTTGATAGACCTTTTTGGTTTTGCTGTTGCTTGAAAAGGGTAGAGCAGGTGGTTTTGTCTGCAGTTACATATGGCTGTTCAGCGTCTGCACTTAATCTGTCCGTTCGCCACCACAGTGTGTTTTTCAATTGGGTTTTTCCGTTTGCGGTTCCCCCAGTGCGGTTTATTTTAAGAGCTTGTATAAACCATGGTGTATTTACTTACAACTGTTCTGAATGTCATGTTTTATAGTAAACCGCAAGGTAAAAATTATTTAGGCTACTCTTATGGCCTGGGAAAATCACCATGGTGAATTCTGATGGACATTGTGTTCAGAATGAAATTTTTTTCACCACGGACATGGTATTCAGAAATGTAGCCTACTTAAAAACACGTTTGCCCATGTATGGAAAGGTTAACAATCCCCGGTTACTAATTAGCATATTTACATAAGTTTATTTACAATGTATGCTGTTTATGTTTTATTTTTCTTAAATATATAGCTTAGAGTATTTAATCACATAGCTTTTCTTCAAATTCCGATGTTTGCGGCAGACAACAAACTGCAGCTGCGTGGTTTGTCCACCAGGTGTCGTCATCTACACGCCAATTAGCAACTGAGCGCTCCAGGCCTCTGGAATCATCACCCGGGCAGAATTACCGGACGCTCCACTGAAGCCCGAATTTCTGCGCTGGCTTCATATTGCAAATGTTGAGAAGGAGTATGAGATATAATCGCTGCTCCTCAACCCCTGCTGAAATGAAGCAACACGGTTTGCGCCTCAGCCAGACAAGTCATTAAACTTTAAATCGGAGGAAGGAGAACGCTTCCCTTTAACGATTTTAATAGCGACTACAAATTCAGTTTAGATGGATGTATTAATATTGATATCGTTACCTATGGTTGTCTTTGATTACTTTTACCTATGAAATGGATCGTCTCGTCTTATTTTTTTAACCTTTTGTTTGCGCAAGAAACTAGATTTGTAATTTGAAAAAAAAATCTGAAATTTGGCAGAAGATATTTAAGTTAAAATTTCACAAGGCCTAAGGACATGCGAATAAACATTGTTTATCTAGGTTTGTTTGCGAATATAAATGGGGTAACAGCTAATAATACAAAATGTGCAAAGTCGCAAACATGAGGACATTGTAGAGGAAGAATCGAATACATTTTCATCTGATTTTAAGTCCAGTTGACTTTCTATTCAAAGTGAAATTTCTGGTTGGAGACCCATCGGCAGTGTGCATAAGGACAAACTATTTATATAAGATAAAATCCCCGAAGAAGCGTGGGTTGGAGTTATCGTAAACAGCATGCAAATGTTGCTGGGACTTCTTGGTGCATAGAAGAAAAACAAATCCAGTTCTATTTAATTAAAAATAAAATTTAAGACATTGGTCTTGCGATTTCTCTTGTCCAGACAACCTTTGTATGTCATTACTTAATGTGTTTGTATTTCAAGTTGATAAGATCCCCTTTATCACATAAGTAACGGGTTAATTAGAAATTGTTTTATTTCTATCATACGGTACCGCAAGACTGATGTATTCGGGCAGCCTTTTCGATTTCGCTTATTGATCTAGGGGGGCAGTTTGCTGTATTTCATGTGTAAGCGAGCCTCCATGGGATTCCGAAGGCAGGGGGCCCGAAACTGGAGCGTTATTATCAGCGATGTCTACTCCTTTAGCGGTAGGCGGAGCCGGAGAAGCGGTGAAAAGCTGAAAGGCTCATCGGCGGGAATAAACTGCGGAGCCTCGGTCAGCCTGGAATTAGATGGCGGGTCGGTATTCCTCAGGAAGCCGTAAGCCCAAAACGTTTCTATGGAGAGCAAGATTAAAGGACAGATGGTCTTACCCTCAAAAGGAACATGCAATGTGCCCCTTTTCGCAAACATTAATAGTTTTAAATTGGCCGTTCATATTTATCAGGGTGTGAATATTAATGACAGATTTTAAAAGCCTCAGTTATTGCTTTCGGGCCGAGGGGAGATATCCAGAGTTTGTCTGTCCGAAAGCCTCACTTCGAGTCGTTTGTCGGAGACTTAGAGAAGACCCCCCCGCCTCCGCTGTGCGTCCCGGATGGCCGGGATGGCCCACTGCTGAGACCCAGAGACGGCACCGTCTCGACTGAGGGTTTGAGAAGAAAGACCTACCGTCATGGAGATGGGGTGGTGGGAGCCATGTCTACCAGAATGGATGAACGGTGATTCAGGGCGAAAAGCCTGCAAGAAGCCACCAGTTCTCGTGAGCGCCCCCTGGATGTGGGATGGTGCTGACCATCTTCATTAGAGATCCCTTCGGTTCAGGCATGAGAAGGTGACAGCTGGTGCAAACGCTTAAGAAACTGGGCCCTGTAGTCGGGGGGTGGGGAGGTTGATATAACAGGTTTAAATCCCGGGAGGGCTGCCGTGAAGTGAGGGCCTGGATACTTTCCGAAACGCCCTTGAACAAGGAACGAGCTGACTGGCCTTTTGACAGCAGCAGACGCGTATAAAGTAACTCCATTACCAAGCGGGAATCCTGCGCAGTACGCATTCCTGGCAGTAAATGTTGAAATAACAGGCGGCGATTTTCTATTTTTCTGTCTTTGCTGTAATGCAAAACAGTTTTTTTGGTTTGTTTACCTTTTCCGCATAAATGAGTATTTACAGTGTGGAAGGCGATTAGGCTGGCCCTGGCCTACGGCCCCGCCTGCAGGGCGGCTCTGAGCCGGACGCAGGAGCGCGTCCTTCCTCTGGGACACCTTTACAGCAAACCCTGTGCATCAGTTACGGCCATAGGTCTGTGACATCTCTGTGTGGTCCAGTGACTGATCCTCCCCTCCCTCTCCTGCTCTATCACTCCCCCGTCTCTGCTCACTCCCGTCTGATTATTCACCCCTCCGTAACGCGCCAGGGGAGAGCAGTGGCCTCGCTGCATTTACATTTTATTCACAGATTGCTCCATCAGTCTGGGGAGCCTCACCGCACAGCCGTACGCTGGTTAGAAATGGACGCTCGTGCCCAGAAAAAAGAGTGACCACGATCCTATTACTGTTATCAAAGGGTGCAAACGAGCAGCGGGGGATCGACGGCACAATCGGAGGAGATCCAGCTGGTTCATCGATCTTAGATCTCAGATTGATGAAACCTTTACATGCGGAGAAACACCCTAAACGGGGATTCTTTTATTTTTTGCAAGCTTTCTTAGGGAAGATTTTTCTAATTGGGCACATAAGGTGATTTGAAACCAGATCAAATATGAGATTAAAAGATTAAAATAGAATTTTAAAAATCTGCTAAATAATGTAACCAGATCGAGTTGGACTATTTAAGATTAAATGGCTACTGAATTCATTAACGGCATCTGACAGTGATTTACACACACAGAGCCTGGTACCTGGATCATGCCTAAGGTGGATGCAGAGAAAAGAGATTATGTTTAATAAATGTCAAATTGTCAAATGCTTAGTAACGCCACCAGGGGGCAACTGGGCACCACTGGGTGGAGTTATGACACCGACTACTGTGTGAGGCCGGCTGGTAATGGGTTCAACGGTGGGAATGAGGGGAGGGGTGTTTGACCCCCCCAGAATGACAAAGTGGGAGTTCCACAAACCCAGTAAGAGTTAACACCGTGAGTCTGGATGCTGTGTCACGGCTTCCAGGACACAGAGCCGACAGGGGCACACGCAGAGAGCTCTGCGGTGATGTCACACGTGCTTCTTCGCTGTACCGGGGTGAGATCTGATCCTCCGTTTGTCCGCTTGAGCGGCCCCATGTCACGGTGTCGGTGAAGGAGAGTGCCGTCTGCTGAGTGCCAGGGCGGGGACACCACTTACCTCTGCTGCCAGTGTATGGAGGACCGCGGAAGGCGTCTCCGTGTAAAAGCGTGCGCCAGATTTCACTAGGAATCACGCAAAAAACTGTTGGATTTTTATGTTCATTATTCAGCAGACTGTTTATTTCTTGCAATAAGTAGTTCAAACACAAATGGGGAAAAAACAAAAAGAGACATTCTGACTCTTTCAGGAGAAGGCAGGCACTCCGGGCAGTTAGGTGGCCGGTGAATGTGTGGGTGGCGGCCCTTAGCTCCCAGGCTGGCTGTTCGGGTGGATGGGGGCTCGCTCACTCCCCAGCTGAGCCACCTTGGCCGGCTCGGCGAGGTGGGCTGATAAATCCGCGGCTTGTTTTCCACACTGTTTGCCCAGTGGCTTGGCCGTAGGGAGATGGCTACCTGTGGCAATTACCCCAAATGAGACCCCGGGGATCCTGTGTGTGTGTCTGTGTGTGTGTGTCCGCCAGCTGCTCTGTCTCCCTCCACACTCTGCCTCCTCATAAAGTTTTGATGTCAGCGGGCGATCACATTGCATTCCCGGGTCACCGGAGCGGGTTAAGCGAGTCTGACGCAGCGGCGACAGCTGAAACTCGCCGAGCATCCCGCGAGCCTAACGTTACGAGCCCCTGACCCCGTTGCTAGGCAGGCGGTGCTCAGTGGACGGCGGCCGTGACGGGCATTCGGGGAGAGGGTGGCGGCATCCCAGGTGCCAGCGACTGCGCTGCCACGGCCCTCTGATGGCGCTGTCTGTTTCTCCGCAGGGCCGCTCGGCCGCCAGCGCTGAGCCCAGGCGATGACAGCCGCTTCGTCCAGCCAACCCAGCACCGGTGCTGAGGAGGAGTGGATTTAAGGAAGTGAGCGAGGGAAAGCACGGAAAGGTAGGAAAGGCTTCCCTGCCGGGTTACGAGGCGGCCACACAAAGAATGGCCTTGCCTGGATGCATTAGCTTGAGATGTGTGAAGATAACCTTTTGAGTTTCTAGTAGCTTTCTGATGCGCAGAGCAGTTAAGATAAGATAAGATAAACTGTATTAATCCCAAGGGAAATTTATGTGCCATTAACATGCTCAGTGCAACAGAAACCCTGGATGTCGGGAGTCATATACAGGACTGCCGGTCACTGCAATCTCAGTGTGGAAAGTATTAAAACTGCTAAACTTACAAAATTTAAACTATAGGATAAAGTGCAAAACTTAAGAGACATTTCTCACTAACCGGTGTACGCAAGATTCAAACGAGAATAAGAGTGAGAATTACAAATAAATATGTAGAGTAGCTTTAGAGAGAGACTTGCATGCAGGACCGTCAGGGCCAAGACACATGGAGGTTATGGAGGTAACTACTGTCAGACTGGGATTAAGGATTTCCCCCAATGTACACCAGTAACCTTGACCATAATACAGAGCAGGGTAGGGTAGAATCTTTGGGGCTCTCCGTGTTTGTGATTGCTCTAGAGAAGGCTTCTGGTCCTTCAGGTTCCGGTCCTGGAGGGTCAGTCCGTAACACAGTTTGTAGGTTTCCCTGCTCAGACACACCTTATTCAGCTCACCAACTGATTGCGAGGTTTAGCAGGTGTGTTTGAGCAGGGAAATCTGCAAACTGTGTTGCGGACTCGCCATACAGGACCGGAACTAGGGAGCGCTGCTCTGTTGTTCGCCAAAATGCAAGCAAGTCTCCCTGTGCACAAAGGTCTCTCTCTCTCTCTCTTTCCCCTGAAGGACGATGGTGTGGGCACGGCCCGTGTGGTCATGGCGAGCCGCTCTCCTGCTGTGCGTGATGCTGCAATGTTGCCGGCTATCATACGCTGGCAACCGTAACTCGCGAGGACAGACCGGTGAGCCCTCTTCCTGCCTCTCGTCGCCCTCTAGAGGCTCATTAGGGTCATGTGGACACAGTTGTGACGATGCTATCAAACAACCGCTCTCCCCTAGTGCCCCTCTGAGCTTAGTCATTAATGTAGACACCTCTCGGTAATGCTCTGGCGAGCTCTGGACCTCGTTTTCTGTCGTTCTCTCAGATTTTTCATGTAATGTATTGTCCTTTAGGTATGGCTTTGTGGACTTTGGGTTGCTGTACAGATTAATGGTCCGTTTAAGTCCAGAAGATGCGGAGTTCTCTCAGCTTTAATTCTCACTGGAATCTTTGGCTGAGACCGCGACCCCTGCAGGGAGGAGGCGGACTGGGGATGTGTGGGTGGAGGGTACTCGTCGGATGGCTTCTCATCCCGGGGGGCGAGTGTGAGCTCCTTCGTGTACAGAGGCACCCAGAATCTCAGAGGGAAACAGCTGGTGAGCAGACACCAAGGGGGGGTGGGAGGGAGCGGGGCTGGGGGAATGCTGAGCACCTCCCTGCATGTCCTCCAGATGTTCAGTCACCTCAGGTCCGTCTGCACCCCCTCTCCTAATGGGGAGCCCTCGTGTCGGGTCTGCGACATTAAAATTGTGCTCTCTTACTGCGATTAACACGCACCGCTTACAGTGACGAGGGTAAGAGCTTCACGTCCGCCTGCCGCGCTCCGCACGAACTGTCACCTTCGCATGGGAAGAAAAGACCCGCTTCGGGCTAAAAAAAGTCCATAGCCTGCTGCTAATTGACACCCACAAGATAATCCCCATCTGCATTATTCATGAGCTCCACTTTCCTTGTAGCGATTGTGACCATCGCCACGTAAATAATTTAGGCTGCCGAGAGGTCATACCGTCGTTCTTTTTTGCTGAATCATTCATTGAAAGTGAAATCTTTCCTGACACAAGGGCTTTCCCCTCCTAATTATTTCCTTTTGTTTTCCGCGGTGGAGTGAGTCTGGCCTTTTCTGGCTTTCAACTGCTGCCTTTTTAGCCAGAGGGGACGCGGATTTAAGACTGCCGTTTACTGATCCAGCGCTAATTGCTTCGCGGCTTATGGTGGAAAGGCGGGGTAATGCACGTACGACGCCTTTCATTAAATTTACTGTGACTGAAAGACGTTTTGGAACATGTGCAAACAGCGTCTTTACATGCAGCTATTTTCGCAGTTTTACACTATGCCGGCGATGACTTTTATTCAATCGATTTTTTTCTGTTTGTATAGTTTTTATTCTTCAGCCCCCCCCCCCATTGTACCGTTTACTGTAATTCCATTCATCTCCACTAGATGGCTCCAGTGCACCAAAAATGCTTTCCAAGTTCAGTGACCCATTTGCGCCTTAAATATGGAGCATTTTCCATTCAGCGCTGAATCGGTTTGGTTACCGAACATGACAAGGAGTATTAAAATTCGAGGCAGTTGAGAGAAACCCGTTTTTAGCAAGAAAATTAGATCCGTGTCAGACGATCTAATACAAACAGTGGCTTTTGCAACCTGGTGGTCTTGTGGTTAAGATTCAGCCCTGTAACCCCCCGAGCCACTTGGCGGGCCGGTGCGGCGGAGACTGTGCCTCTCTGCCTGTGATCAGAATAGTCGTGTCTCTGTTGGGCCCTTTAGCGAGGCTCTGAACCCCCCTGAAATGCTTCAAATAAATGGCTGATCCTGCACTCAGACCCCAAGCTTTGCTCTCACCTGTGTCTGTGTCTGAAAGGAGAGCATGATGGGATACGAGAAGTGAGATATTCCAATGTACCTGTACTTGTGCAAATAAAGGATCATTTAATTATATTCTTATTTGCCCTAATTTTTATAGACGATTTTTAGATGCTATTTTTATTTTAAAGAAATGTTTCATTCCGACCATTCAATGGGCTTTTCAGCCCTCCATGGCGTGGCAGGCACCGGGCACGTCTATGAGTGCCATAGGGACCGAGCCAGCGTGAAACAGTGATGTTTGCCCCTTAAGGACCCGCGACAGCGAAGCTTCTAATCAGGAGGCGGGATGCAGGGAGAGGTGGTGCTGCTGGTCCCGCTAGCCAGAGGCTCTTGGTAACTGGACTGCTGTAGAAACGGGAATGCTCTTTTAAATGCCACACGGGAGACGCTGCTCTCGTCCTGACAGATGCATCTGCCTTCAGCTCACATATCCAGGTGTATAAATAAGGCAGGTGTAAAATTCACTCGGTTCATTCTGTAAATCTTGTCTGGATAAAAGCAGGTGGCCTGCAATATTTTTATTTTCCCACTATCCCCTGTGCCCCCCTGTGTGCTGTGAAATGATGCAGGCCACCCCAATTCTCCAGGTGTCACTTTTTATCCAGCCGTTCGTCACATGATCGGGGGGGGTCTTCTCCTCTTCTTGGATGAGAACATGTCGGCGGCGAGGTCACACACAGACTGGGTGCCTTTCTGCTCACCGGTGGCGGCGAGGTCACACACAGACTGGGTGCCTTTCTGCTCACCGGGGGCGGCGAGGTGACACACAGACTCTGGCTGCCTTTCTGCTCA
>JAAGVU020000123.1:15886413-15917450 GCA_011763525.2 Mormyrus iriodes | reverse complement strand
GCAGTTCTGAAGGCGAAAGGGGGTCAAACACCGTATTAGTATGGTGTTCCTAATAATCCTTTAGGTGAGTGTATAGTGTTTTGTGTACGTACAGAACAGAGGCTGTTCAATGCAGCTACTGTAAAAATGGTTTAAAAACAGACGAGTGAATTTTGGGTGCTTATTCAGTGACTTACCCTGCTTCGATAGGCCTGTCATTTGTTTTGCCCGGAACAGTGTTGGACCCCAATGACACTGAGCTCAGTCCGTGCTGTGATGTGGGTGACAGGCATTTTGTTGGCCAGAGGTAACGATGGAGGCGAGCGTTTGTGTGCAGCTGCTGGCTGTGAGGGAGTGTTCGTTCCGTGTTTCCATAAAGTTGCTATGGAAATTGCACAACGTTCACGTCCAAGAATCACACTCTCCTCCGTGTCAAGTTGCTAGGCTACAGTCTTATTTCCTCTGTGATCCCGGGGATATGGTGAAATGACATTGTGACTGGCACCCATTCCTGTGTAAGCAATAACTCGGCGGAGAGGCAGCCTCTAATTTAAGCGCCTGAAGGGAAGCAGGTGAGCGCACATCCACCATGGCCTCACACCTTCTCCGGGGGAGTGGTGCTGCTAGCCACCAGTGCCCGGACGGATATCACGGGCTGCCAGGACAGGATTACCCCGGCGGTTTGGTGTCGAACATGGCAAACATACCTTAAATTGTGCTGCGGAATCCCACTGATCCCTCAGCCAGTACAGGACGACTGGGTCTGTCTGTGTACTGGAGCCGGGGACCTTGGCATTAAGGCTGTCTGAGCTCGTTTAGGGGGAGTGTGTACAAGTGGCTCCCTGTAAATACCAGGCAAGCAATGAAATGACAACTATCACGGGCTGGTCTCTGGGGAGGCAGGGTCCCGAAATTCCATGCAATGTTTTTGAAACCGCCCCCCCCTCCCCCAGGTGGCAGTCCTATTCAAGTAACCCGCCTTGCCTGTTTGTCTCCCCTGTGGGATTCTGGGGCATGTGTGCCATCGCTGGCTTCCTGGAGCACGCTGGCTGGCTGCCCTCTTTTTTTTTTTGCTAGTACTTGTGCTGCCACCCGTGATGTTACACTGGGCTGGACACGCTTATTTAATATGCCTGTCCACCCCCCGCCCCTCAGCCCATTACCAGGTGAAGCAGGGTACCTGCGAGGTGGTGGCCGTCCATCGCTGCTGCAACAAGAACAAGATTGAGGAGCGCTCACAGACCGTCAAGTGCTCCTGCTTTCCGGGCCAGGTGGCCGGGACCACCCGGGCTCAGCCGTCCTGCGTGGAAGGTAAGAGCCCCCCCCCCAGTGATATGCTGGCTGATACATAAGGCAGGAAGCTGCTTTTTTATTTCTTCAGGATGATATGCCTGACAAAATTTTAAATTGCTACACTTCGAGAAAATGAGAGGGGAAGGTGGCTCCACCTTTGAGGGTGTGTCTGTCCACATTAGCAAAATGAGGCCCCACCTGTCAGGGTGTGCCTGTCCCCATTAGTGGAATGAGGCCCCGCCTCTCAGGGTGTGTCTGTCCACATTAGCAAAGTGAGGCCCCACCTCTCAGGGTGTGACTGTCCACAGTAATATTACCATGCTCTGCCACTCCGCACAGTTGATTCACTTACGAGTCATTCATTGATTAGACTTTCACAGATGACTTGCTTCCGAATGGGATGTGAATGAGCCTTTAAATGTCGGATTAGCCAGTGCGCTCCTTCTGAGCTGCGCGTGTCCTGTTCACAACTGGCTTCTTTTGTGTCGCCTGAACTTTTCAGCATATCAGCCCGTCAGCGTAAAGAGTCAGAAAGGTCAGATCCTGTTGTGAAGAGCTCAGAAAATCATCAATCGTAAGGCCAAAGGAGCGGGAAACTTTCTCAAGTACATTCGCTTATTTTATTAGAATTGTGTTCGTTTCAGAAAGATGTTTGGATCTCAGTAAAGGAATAATTTCATGCATTTGGGACAGAAACATTCATCTTAGGGATTTGAGATTTCCTTAAATATCCATCAGAGCTGTAATGTCTGACAGTGGGTCACTGCTGCAAAAAGACAGAGATGTAAGTCTGTTTCCTGGGAATCTGCACTACTCCCACACTAACCCTGGCCAGGGGTCTGTGGACCAGTCTTGAGGGTGACCCCCCCCCAGCAGCCGGCCGCCATGGAGAGAGGCTAGAAGTCCCCCTACCTCCTGTCCAGGCTTAGCGGGGTTTGTGCCCAAAGCAGACAGGAGGCAGGGGGTTCTGGTGACCTCTGCAAGGAGCTACCCGAGTCCTTCTGGGAGACACTCTGCTGGAAATGGCATCAAGCCACTTCCCACTGGCCTCCGCCGCTCCGAAAGGGATTAAATAAAGATGTGTGTCCTGTGCATCGCACCAAAGTATCATTCAAGCTGTAAGGGGTAATGTGTCTTCGGGGCTTGACAGACTTGCTGTGGGCGTTTGCATTACTGTTTTTGTGATTGGTTTTGTCAGCTTCTCCTTTACCCACCGACTCGTTGTTTTGCTTGCTTGGGCAAACCGGTTCCAGGGAGAACATGCTGATGGAAGAGAAGCTTTAGGGTCACATTGTGCTGTGGATTATAGAATAATGATATAAAAATTTGCGCTGCATGTGTTGAAACGCTAGCCCAAAGTTACTACTGTCTGATTACGTATACGGCCTGATCCAGAATTCTACAGATGCGTCAGATTCCTATGTATTTCTCATTGTATTCTAACAAAGAGTAAATGCCAAGAAAATGATTTGGCTTACTGTAAAACACCACATAATTGTATTAATCTGAATTTATTTCCATACATATACCCTTGTTAGGTACTAATACACTCTGGCCACTAGAGGGCTCATTCTCCAATCAGATAGCCTCTGGAGACCTGCTGTCCACAGCTGTGCCCCATTAATTGTGAACTTTATGGCCGCCTTTACAATGGGCAGCCTGGATTTGGAGGTGACTTGACTTCCCATCCACTGTAATGAAATTCTTTGCGAGGGAAGGGGGAGCTCAGGGACAATGTGCTCCCTTTTTGACCTAATGAGCACCCCCCTCCCGGCTCTGAGCCCAAGTACCTCTTAAACACATGCAGATTCAAGTCCCCCCCTCCACCCCCGACACACATCTGCTTTCACATTCACACCAGGCCCTGAAATGGGCAATTAGGAGGCAGTTAAAATATGAGGGATTCCTAATGCCTTTCTGTAGCCACTGCTAAATAGCCATAATACTGTAACTCTGCTATGTCACATCCCCCTTATTGGTCACAGCGATTAGGCTGTCATTAGCGGCCGCTGCAGGGTGGGCCTGAAGTGAGCAGCACAGTGCTCCCCCTGTCCCTGCCAGTATCACCCAAAAAGCACAGGGGCGTGGCTTTGGGTGTTAGCAGACAGGTCAGGGTTCCTGTGTGATCCTCCCACTCCATCGGCCTCTGCTGGAGCCCGACCCCCCACTACCGACATCCCTCAAACCCATGACCTGGGACCCCAGTGACCTCCCGAAACACTATTTCTCGACAGATTAGTCTAGGGCTGCTTCTAGGTAGCCTGGCTGTCTGCCCTTCTGCAGAAATGTGCAGACTGATCGGTGATAGGGGAAGTGTGGCAGCCACGGCCCTCAGTGCTCTGCAGTGCCACCACAGGATGTGCTGGCGATGGTTCAAGAAAACGGACGTGCTGGAGGTGCTTTGAGAAAGCAGACGTGCTGGTGGAGCTTTGAGAGAGAGGACGTGCTGGTGGAGCTTTGAGAAAGAGGACGTGCTGGTGAAGCTTCGAGAAAGAGGACATGCTGGTGGAGCTTCGAGAAAGAGGACGTGCTGGTGGAGCTTCGAGAAAGAGGACATGCTGGTGGAGCTTCGAGAAAGAGGACGTGCTGGTGGAGCTTCGAGAGAGAGGACATGCTGGTGGAGCTTCGAGAAAGAGGACGTGCTGGTGGAGCTTCGAGAAAGAGGACGTGCTGGTGGAGCTTCGAGAAAGAGGACGTGCTGGTGGAGCTTTGAGAAAGCTGACGTGCTGTTGTTGGTTTGAGAAAGCGGACGTGCTGGTGGAGCTTTGAGAGAGTGAATGTTCTGTCAGTGCTTTGAGGAAGAGGATGTGCTGTTGATGGTTTGAGAAAGCAGACGTGCTGGCGTCGATTTGAGAAAGCGGAAGTGCTGCTGGTGCTTTGAGAAAGCGGACGTGCTGGTCATACCTGGACTGCCAGGCCAGGGCATAATTAGAAATTCTGGGCCCTCTGACAAAATGTTACCTTGTGCCTCCTGCTTAATTGAATGTATAATTTTGCATATTTAAGGACCACTGTGAGGTGTTGGGCCCCCTGAATCTGCCAGGTTATCCATAACCCTACTCCGCCCCCTGCTGCCAGGTGTGGGCTCAGCAAGCAGCCCTATATCCTCACCCCTCCTGTGCCTGGGCTTTGAATGTATGTGTGAGATTGCATGTCCCCTCCTGGTCTCGAGTTACTCTTTGGAAAGCCCTTAGCATGGGATTGTGTCTCTCATGGTGGACTGGCATGCCTTAGGATTAGAGTGCTTGTTAGTCAGTATGGGATAGGTGAGTCACCCAGTTTTTAGTCATTAGCCGCGCAACGATTCATCCAATTCACCGCTTGGCTCGATTCATGGTACTGGGTTTGCGATTTGATTTTCCCACAGTATTTTTGGAAAAAAAATTTACATGAAGAAAATTTTATTACTAAAAGAATGCAATATTTATTTTCCCCATTCTTTATCAACATTAATATTCCTTCAATATTCCTTATTATTTAAGCAGCAATAAATTTATGTACAAATATTTGTAATGATTGGAGTAAAATACAGTAGCCTGTTACCTATTAAAAATTTAAAAAGTGAATAATAAATAGGCCCTTTTTTAATAACTATTTCGCCGTTCCATAGTGTTCTCTCTGTAGGTTACTTTAGCTGGTCGCTGATAGGGGGCGGGCCAAGTTATTGCACCGTCTGCTGTCTAAACCACGTAATTACAGCTAGGAAACACTAAGACGTTATGCAGGCTAATAATAATATGAGTTATTTTGCAGTTCACATTTCATTTCCACAATTTGGACCGTCAAAAATTTCTCCCGTGATTTATTGTTGCACGAAATAACTTTACATGCCTATCGGCCGTTGCTGGGACATTTAAGGGGCCATCAGGATCCAGTGTAAGTCCCCTGTCCATTTTCGTATGTGTCCCCATAAGACACAAACACACTTCCCGCCTGAGGATGCAGCGTATTTCTTCCCCTATCCCCTTCTGACGGCTGGCGTTACGGAGACCGGATTGGCACGGCCGTGTTCTGTGCGTCTGCTGTTTCCCACATTTGGTGGGGGTTAGGGATTGGGTCACAGTGCAGGGGACTGTAAGCCACCAGCCGGTGACCACGTACTGAAAGCTCGGCATCGAAGGGAACGCGTAAGACAGGATTCCTAATGCCTGATAAGTAAGGGTCACTGCGGGCATCCATATTTATGATGGCCCTCTGGTGCTGCCCCTGCAGAGCCTGGTGGGTTGGAGCAGACCGGACCACGAATCATCCTGAGTTATTAACCTGTGGGAGAGTCAGTGAAAAAAAAACAGGGTCAATACTTGTGTAAGCTCCATGGCATAGGGTTGGGCAGCGCCAGTGTAATCTAATTTAATGCTGTAAATGGATTTAGATTGGCACAGGGGAGGCCCACCGGCTGGCGGCCAGCTCCAGCGGAGACCACCTGACCAGCCTCTGCGCTTTTACTGGTTAATCTTTTTCGGTTATGCCATTTACCGGCCAGATAACTCTGAGGGCGTGAAGACTTGCATGTGCGTTCTGGGGGAGGGGGGGTCTTGGGAGATTGGAGTGGTGTTACCAAATAATTTCCAGAAGGCGACAGATGCCCCTTTCCAGCACACGTGGGGCCCAGTGAAAGGACGGGGGGGGGGCATTTCGGCTGGTGGGCTTCTTCATGCTGCCAGTGAAATGCCCCCAACCCCCCTCCCCCAGGCCCCCACGCCTTGGTGGGGAGGCGAGACGGAAACCCCTGCTGGCAGCGACTGTCTGTGTGTTTGTGCCCCGGGACTCTCTTTAAATGTTAACTACTTGGGGAGGGTGTTACAGGCCCGCTTTGCCACAAACACACCCCTGTCTGCATTCACACATGCAAATGAGCACACACAAACACGCACATACATGCACACTCATACTCGCACATGCACGCACGTGCATCCACACACACACACACACACACACACACACACACACACACACACACGTACATACATACACACACATGCACAGCACAGGCACACACACACACCCCCCAACCCCCCAGCACAGACACACACAAACCCCGCCCCCCCGCTCGCAGAGCTGCTGGTTCCATCTTGCGTCTCGTTTCATCATTATGCTAATAAGCTCGTCGGAACATGCCGCAAGCGCACGTGTTTGTGTGTGTGTGTGCGCTTTGTGGAAGTGTATCATTTATGAAACAAGTGTTTGGTTGATTTTTGAAGCGACCCACCCCCGATCCCCCGATTTGGGGGGGGAGGGCTGTAAAAAACCCCAGACTGCAGACAGGGTGCTTTGGGCTGTGGAGCGCGACGCTGCTGCAGTTATAGCCGTGTCCACACGATGTCAGAAACACGACTGCGACTCATGCGGCCCCAGCGGGCCCCATCCGCCAATTACAGGAGTTTATTTGAGGGCGGGATCTGGCCGCCCCCTGTTAGGCCACCCTCACCGCCGGGTTTAAGTTCACATGTTACATAAACTGTCAGAGTGTTATGGTGGTCTGGTTTGCTGGGTGACATTTTCCACCCCTGCATGAGCTGCCTCGATGGCATGACCATCAGACCACTGGGAACAGGCCTTACAGGAATCTGTGCACCTCCTCTTTTGGCGTTCACATGGTCAGAGCCCCCTGCATTATGCACCTGGCAGCAGGTCCACATATTAACTCCGAGCTGCTTCACAATAACACTGAGTGGACAAAATCCAGGATAGTGGAGAAACAAAACTCACCATGTATAGATGAGCCAAGGGGCTTGCAAGGATTTTCAAAAAAGGTATCAAGGCTCAGGTCCAGTATTTGAGTATCTTGTTGTTTGGATGCCAATTCATCTGGACCACTGAAGTATCCCGAAAAAGAATCCAACGGATCCCATTTATTTCTGTATTTCCTGTCACCAGACAAATCAGTGAAGTTGAAATTCTGAGTTTCTGTATCCATTTTCTTTCATGAACTCCGGACTTCCAGAGAATCAGGTCCAGACATTTTCCGGAGTTGCCCTTTCACATGTGTGGCACACAGCCAGAGATTATCTGCATCAGACCTACTAGAAATACTCTGGTTGGTTTAGACGAGGGGCGGCTCTTGGGTAGAGTGCGCGGGAGGCAGGCCAAGACGCGAAAAGTTGGCCGCGGAAATCACTGTGTTTCCTTGACGTCACCACTGACATAAGCTCCCAAATCTCATCATCTCCCCAGTTAACCGTGTTCATTGGGGTCTTCTGCATGTCAGCGAACCTCCTTCTTTGCCCTTAGATGTTCTCAGTCTCATGACAGAAATGTCATCAACATGCCCACTCGCTCACGGTGAATTCTCCGGAATTCTCCCTGCTCCATTCACACGTGCCGGTCAGTCGGATATTGCCTGGGCTTCGTGCTGGGGACCTAGCAGGGTAAAGACCTTTTAATGTCTGGTATGACTTATATAGACATTTGCGTTCACAGCACATCTGGCTGATGTCTAGAAAAGTTCAGGGTGCCAGTGCATGTCTGAGAGGGGCTTCTGTGAGTGAGTGGAACTCTGCTCCCAGCCCCTGGATCACTCAGACCCAGCTAACGCAGTGGCTCATAATCCTCCGTGCCCTCGGCTGTCTCGACACTGCGCCACCCTGAACTCCCCTTATTTAGCATTTCAGTCACATGCTCCGCCCCTTCCCTCACCTTCTCTGGAACCTGTCTCTGAGCCATCCAGGTTTGTTATGGCTTCTGATTTTGCCAGCGCCTCATCTGTGGGAAAATGCACAAAATTAAATATGGGATCTGGGGGGCAGATTAGGCAAATGTCACGAAGTAGAATTGCATGTAAATTACAGCAGGCAAAAATGAGCCATATTTATCCCCCTTACGCTGGTAAACATGAATTGTGTTAATATGTTATTGGAGATAATGATCATTTGAAGGTTTATGGTTCACACAGATCTAGCCAAATTGTGTATTTGCATCTACATTAAGTACAAAGACCCTTTAAGTCGGTCAGTTATTCATCCCTCGGCGATAGATGCTTAGGGCCTGGCATCGTAGCTGCACATCTCCAGTGTTGGAGGTCTAAAGCCACCCCTGCTGGATGTGAGATATGTGCTCATCTCTTTGTCTTTTGTGTGAGTTCCTGCCGGCCCAGGTATATTTACATCTTTACATTGTCCATAGTGCTCGTGTGTCCATACGCCCTACGACGGGCTGGCGTGCCACCCAGGGTGTACCCTGCCTTGCATCCTGTGCTGTATGAGACTGGATATGTTCCTGTACTGGTTAAGTTGGGAGATGGATCCTGGAAAAGCAGTTACCAGTGACAGATGGATGTACTAGAGGACTCGTCACATTTTTGTCATGGTCGCTGTACAAAAGGCAGCACAAATAACAGTAAGCGTGTAGTCTTACAGGGTAGGTTAGCCCTCTGATTGCTGGAGAGCTGTTTCTCCTGTTTCAGCAGCAGGTAAACATAATTACAGCAGCCGGCACCATAACTGACATTCCAATTAATTAAGGGCTTAAGATTATTCAGCTAAATTACAGTAGTCCGTTATTGTGTCCCTGTTAAATAAATCACAGTACATGCTGAGCAGTCCTAGAGGTGGAAGCTCATTCAGCCCCCCTCCCCCGGCAGGACCAAGGATGTGTCCCATTGGTTGCATTAAGAGGTGGGTGGGGGCGGAGCTTCTGGCTGCATCCTATGATGGTTTTTTTGTGTACAAATGCTGGGCAGCATAAAGAAATTTAAGGTTGTTCCAAAAGACTAACAAGCTTTTTTCAGGCATCATGACTGGACTTGACCGGAATGGTCAGAGTGTCAGTTCACAGCAAGTGCCTCAGACACCATGGCCTTCATTAGCTATGGCTGTCACCTCCTCCATCACCAGGCTTGCAGGTCGAGACATTGTCACTGTTCTTTTGAGCAGGATTGTATGCTATACTAAAGAGTCAGCATGAAAATGCTGTAAATATTTGGGCCCATACCTGACCCTAGCTCTATAACTATAATGCCAACCATATTCCAAACCATAGTGCTAACCCTAAGCCTAACCAGAACCCTAACCCTAACCCTGACCAGTACCCTAACCCTAAGCCTAACCAGAACCCTAAGCCTAACCCTGATGAGAACCCTACCCAGAATCCTAAGCCTAACCCTGACAGAACCCTAACCCTAACCAGAATCCTAAGCCTAACCCTGACCAGAACCCTAACCAGAATCCTAAGCCTAACCCTGACCAGAACCCTAACCCTAACTCTTATCCTAACCTGAGCCCAAACACCACACCTAAGCCTAGCCTTAACCCCTATGCCACCCTTGCCAGTACTGCTAGCATCATCGCCCTGACTCATTGGCCCATCCCATTAAGCGTGTGTCCCCCCCACCCCTGTCAGTCACCGTTTCTGTCCTTTCCCTGTCCCTGTGGGTTTGGGGGGGGATTTGAGTCTGGTCCCCTCAGAATTTCGTGGAAGGCATGAGAACTTTACACTTTTCCTTGTACTCTTTTATTAGGAATGACTTAACCTGACCCCGCACAGTAGGGGCTAGGTGGGTGAGCCGATGGTCTAGACAGGAGATCATCTGGGAAATTCTTCCTCCATGAGATGATGATGATGAGAGCGAATAAGGGGTTTGTCTTGACTAGTGTTTCTCATCCTCGTTCCTCTGGGACCCCCAGAGAGTCCACAGGAGCTGGGAGGGCATAAAAATGTCGACCAGCTAGGGGTCCCCGAGGACTGCATGGGGAAACACTGTCCTTGCTGGAGAAGGTCAGCATTCGGCCAGCAGGCTGGAGCCCGTCTTTCCTTGCATGCTCTGCTGTCTGACAGATGGCCGAAATTCCATCGTTCGGGGTTCAGCTTCTGGTGGCCGCTGGGCCATGTCGCTGTGGCTCTCTGCCTCTCCATGCTTGCTGCTGCCTATGCGTGTTGCTCCTCTCCATCTCTCTGCCACTCTGTGCTTGCTGCTGCCTGTGCGTGTCGCTCCTCTCCATCTCTCTGCCTCTCCATGTTTGCTGCTGCATGTGCGTGTCGCTCCTCTCCTACTCCCTATCTCTTCTGTGCTTGCTGCTGCCTGTGCATGTCACTCCTCTCTGTCTCTCTGCCTCTTCCTGCTTGCTGCTGCCTGTGCGTGTCGCTCCTCTCCGTCTCTCTGCCTCTCCGTGCTTGCTGCTGCCTGTGTGTGTCGCTCCTCTCCATCTCTCTGCCTCTCCGTGCTTGCTGCTGCATGTGCGTGTCGCTCCTCTCCGTCTCCCTGTCTCTTCCGTGCTTGCTGCTGCCTGTACGTGTCGCTCCTCTCCATGTCCCTGCCTCTCTGTGCTTGCTGCTGCATGTGCGTGTCGCTCCTCTCCTACTCCCTGCCTCTCCGTGCTTGCTGCTTCCTGTGATTGTCGCTCCTCTCCGTGCTTGCTGCTGCCTGTGCGTGTTGCTCCTCTCCGTCTCTCTGCCTCTCCGTGCTTGCTGCTGCTTGTGCGTGTCGCTCTTCTCCGTCTCCCTGCCTCTCGGTGCTTGCTGCTGCCTGTGCATGTCACTCCTCTCCATCTCTCTGCCTCTCCCTGCTTGCTGCTGCCTGTGCGCGTCGCTCCTCTCCATCTCCCAGTCTTTTCCGTGCTTGCTGCTGCCTGTGCATGTCACTCCTCTCCATCTCTCTGCCTCTCCCTGCTTGCTGCTGCCTGTGCGCGTCGCTCCTCTCCATCTCCCAGTCTCTTCCGTGCTTGCTGCTGCCTGTGCATGTCACTCCTCTCTGTCTCTCTGCCTCTTCCTGCTTGCTGCTGCCTGTGCGTGTCGCTCTTCTCTGTCTCTCTGCCTCTCCGTTCTTGCTGCTGCCCGTGCGTGTCGCTCCTCTCCATCTCCCTGCCTCTCCGTGCTTACTGCTGCCTTTGCATGTTGCTCCTCTCTGTCTCTCTGCCTCTTCCTGCTTGCTGCTGCCTGTGCGTGTCGCTCCTCTCCATCTCCCTGCCTCTCGGTGCTTCCTGCTGCCTGTGCATGTTGCTCCTCTCTGTCTCTCTGCCTCTCTGCCTCTTCCTGCTTGCTGCTGCCTATGTGTGTCGCTCCTCTCCGGGTCTTATTTACCTACAGTCGGCTGCCCAGCCCCAGCTGCTCCCCGACCTCCCAGTCTTCCTTCAGTGGCGTTCTCCTCGTCTCCAGCTGTTTTTCTCCTGTCAGTCCGCCTTCAGCCTGTCCTTGTTGTTCTCGGTGCCGTTGCACATGAGTAAACTTGCGGCCTCAGTAGGCGTGACCCGCCTGTCCGCTTCCGCGGTGTCCTGCCACCTACACATCTGTCTTATTTTTTAGGGTGCAGTAATTAGATGGATGGTTGGATGGACGGATGGATAGATAGATTAATAGTTAGATAGATAGATAGATAGATAGATAGATAGAGACAGATTGATAGAATGGCAGATCGATCTGTTCTTTAGTAAGTATTACTAGTGTGTTTTTGACAGGTATATCTTGCTATAAGCTGTTTTGAATGGTATGGGGTGGTAGAACCCGACATGTACATTTTGACTTATGGAAGGGTGTGTGAAACAGATCATTTATGTCAGTCAAGAATAGCCAGTAATTGCTATAATATGTAGAAGTAATAATATGATTCTGAGTCCATTTAGTATAATCTGTGTTTTAAAAATCAATTCTGATGGAGCTGAATCCATCTTAACTCTTTATGGGAGGGACACACACACACACACACACATACAGACATACACACACACACATACACATACAGACACACACACAGACTCACTCACACCACACAGGCTCACTCACACACACACACACACACACACACACACACACACACACACACAGGCTCACACATGTGTACGCAGGATCCAGTGTGCTCGGAGGCAGGGGGTGGCTGCTGCTTCTGCATGCCCCCCAGTCATCTTCTGCTTTCCCTCATCCACATGAAAATCACAGTCTTCATGAAAGCGCCTTTCAGCATGTTTCAGTCAGCGGCTGAATCCCTCTACGTTTCTGAGAAAAGTCACCTTGTCCTGGTGGCATCGTCGTTTCCTAAGCAGGAGACTGATTTTTAACTACACTCACTCCATCTGCTGTTCATATTTATTTATGTCAACTGCGATGGAGAAAAGGCGTAGATTTCAGTTTTGTGCGGACGTTATTGGTTGTGCGTTTCTAATTACAATGTTATTACAGGTCTGGTCAACATTATTGACAGCTCTGAATTTCACATACATCATTGTACAGTTACTCCTTCAAAAATGTGCAGTGAAACAGCTTATGTCTAAATGCAGTCGTGTGTTTGACATACATGTGTTAGGGATGAAAAATGTTTGGGAGGAGAGAGTATTAAAATGGAATCATTGCTATGACATGATTGTTGGCACCCTTTGAAGAGTTCAGATCAGTTTGAAAAAAGAAGTAGATTGTTATTGCAGTGAAATTAGACTCACCTGTGGCCACAGTGCTCACATGACTCAAATTACCCAATGAGTGATGACTTTAATGCTTAAAAGGACCAGTTTTGGTCCCCGTTCCTTTTTCGCAATGGTGAAGACAAGAGAGCTCTCTGAGGGCATCAAAAATGCTGCCTCCAGCCGTAAGAGTTCTGAAGGGTACAAGGCCTTGTCCAAAAGCCTTGGCACCCCTGTTGCAACACTCAGCAGTGGAACTGGTAAGAAGCTCCCAGGACATGATGGGAAGGGAAGAAATTTATCAGAGAAGCTTTTGAGGGGTTGGTTGAACTGTGGCGGAAAAACAGCACATCAAATATCCACAGAGCTTAAGGCTGACCTGAAGCAATCAGAAGTGATATGTCAACCTGTAGCACAAGACGCAGACTAAACCAGAGAGGGCTTTACGGGCGAGGACCAGGGAGGAAAGGATGGCTAAAGGAAACATGAAAAAAGGTAGCGATTTGTTTATAGGCGACAGAATGAAGCTTACGAGGGATGGAACGCCGAAGCTACAGTCAGACACAGATGAATGTGGTGGGGCTGCATTGGTGCCTCTCTTCCTGGGGGCCTTGGATGTATTAAAGGAACCTGAATAAACAGAGGGTTACTGAGGCATTTTAGAGCAGAATGTATTGTTCAGTGTCAGGGAACTTGGCTTCGGTCGAAGATCACGGGTTCTGCAGCAGAACAACGATCCAAAGGATATTTCCAAAAAGCACACAAGAATGGTCAAGAACATGGATCATTTTAAACTGGCCAGCGATGAGTCCTGATCTCAGTCTGATCGGAAATCCGGGAAAAGGAATCCTGAACACATTCAAGACCTGGAACAAATTACAACTGAAGAGATGCAGAAACCGGTAGCAGGCAAGTGCAGGAAGGTTACAGACAGCTACAGGAAACGTTCTTGTTACCAAGAGTTATGCAGCCAAATGTCAGGGAAGTAGGCGTTTAACGCAGGTGATGTTTTGCTTTCCATTTCTGTGAAAATACTATATTTAATTTGAAAAGGCACTTTTTTGTTGAATAACTTCGGACATATGATTGAAATGTGATGCAAAGTTAGTACATTCCCAAGTATTTCTGTAGATATTGTACATGATATGCAAATAAAATCAGTTGACCCGATGCGTTGACTAACGTTGACTAGAACTGTACTTGTGGTTTGTGCCGGAGATAAAGCTGAGGGTAAGCTTTATTGGAAGGTCAGGCATAGTCATGCAGCTCACAGTGTTTCCTGAACCGGGCCCTGGGGCCCCACAGACGGTCCATGTTTTTATTCCCTCCCAGACAGTCCACATTCCGCATCTCTGGTAGGGAGCTGAGAGGAAGCAAAAATGTGGACTGTCTGTGGGTCCCCAGGGCTCGGATTGGGAAACGCTGGTTTAGGATCCCGCCTGGGCACAGAGACCGTCCCTCACGCGCGCTTCCCTTCCGTGTCGTTCTCCAGCCTCCATCGTTCTCCAGAAGTGGTGGTGCCAGATGCAACCTTGTCTGGACGGTGAGGAGTGCAAGGTCCTTCCCGACCTCACCGGGTGGTCCTGCAGCACTGGCAACAAGGTGAAGACGACCAAGGTGAGGAGATAGCAGGTGGCGACTGTGCCCACGGGGGGGGGGGGGGGGGGGGAGGCATGCAGGCTAGGATTACAGTGGTCATTCTGGATGGGCCAGTAAATCCATCCCTCAAAACAATGTCTGTATACCGAAAAAGCACAGGATGCTGATAAGCATGCTCATAGTTACTTTGCCTCTGCCAAGTGAAAGAATTCCAGCGGTAACGTCACAGTGATGTTTCGGGTGTTAATGTTGTATCAGTTTACGAAGAGCCAAGACTATATGCTGCGTATGCTGGCTTAATAATGGCAAGGGTGTCGGGGGCCTTGTGAGTACAGAAGTTTATCAGTTCCAAGGTTCATCACCTCACGTTTATTTTAAACGCACAGGTCTAGCAGGAGGACTAGTAAGTTCACGTCTGAGGTAAGGGCTCGTCCATGGAACAAGAAATGACGAGATTATAAAGCCATGACTACTGTCAAATTATAGAGGAGGGAAAAACTCTGAATCAGTGAAGGTGCCCAGGGAGCCTCGTTCATGAATCTCATCACAGGATCAAGCGAGACAGGGTTGATCCGAGGAGATCCGGGGTCAGGCCAAAGCCTAGTGACAATTATGCTAATTGAATGAGCGCAGGCCGTGTCAGAGACTAATTGATTTATATGAAGACCCTCGACGGAGCCAGTAATCCGGTGATCTATGAAAGTTAATTTGCGGCTTGTTAAATCGAGCAGGTGTGGTTTATTCACAGGTGAACTATAAAAAGGAAACAGTTGTGATGAGAAGAGAAACACTATATGAGCGTTTACTTGCAGAACGGAGTAACAGTGGAACATCTGTTGCGTTCATTAACATGCATTATGGCTGCTGTTTCCGTCGAGGGTTTCACATTAAGGGACCTAATTGAATTGGCAAGAATGTAGACAAAATCGAGGCGTAAACGCAAGACTTCTGTGTGAATTAATGGCCCCGGTGGTCAGGTGACTGATGGCTGAAGTTGTCGCCCTCATCCTCGCTTTCCGCCATGATCGGGGGGCGGTCAGCCGGAACGGGTTACGAGCGTGCTCAGTGAGGGGGCCCCCAGCTCGGGGGGTCATTAATTCTACATTTTCTCACTGTAAAAAAAGAGCGGAGCCCTTGTGACATTCAGCAGCAGACGCCACAGTCATTCTTGTGGCGGTAACTGGCCCCCAGCCCTCTCCAGCCCAAACGTAGCCTCTCTCACTCTCTTACTCGCGCCCTTCTTCTGTGGAGGAGGACGACGGCACAGAAGTGTACCATAACGCGATGCTTTGGAAGCTACCATCTCCTGCGATCTCACACATCCCCTACTCAACGCCTCGTCTCGTTCGGTTACTCCAGACAACAGCGCCACATAGTGGACGCAGCAGCCTTGCGATGTCTGCAATGATACCTTCATATTAATTCCTAGGGTGTATACAGCTGAAAGCTGGTTGGCCGCTGGAGTGCCCCGGGTAGCGAATTGCAGTCCATCCAGTCACCTGCTGTGTCACTGAGGCTCGCCTGTCCGCTCTTAACGTATCCTCTCTCTGTGTCTTATTGCAGGTCACTCGGTAGCAAGAAAAAACACACAGACCGGCCACGGCCCCCGAGGCAGGTCTCATCGTCTGTATCCCGCAGCGGTGATAGATAAAACAGACTGAGGAGGGAATGAGGGAAGGACCACATAGCTGGCAAGGCCAAAGCAAGGCCAAAGGTGTAACCCTAAGTACATGAGAAAAAACGGACTCTCAGAGACTCGGACTGTGGAATAGAGACCTCGACCCCAGACCCATAAAGACGGCCCCGAGTTACTGTACATGCGTGTGTGTGTATGAGGATACAGACTTCGCCGCGAATGCCCCCAAAAAGCATTTAGACCACGTACCACACTCTGGACGTCAGACGGGCCGTGACAGCCCCGGCGGGCCCCTGCTGGGCGGCGCCGGCCTTCAGGAATGCGGGTTTGGCACAGCCACGACATTTAGTGCTCTGGGCAAGTTAATATATTCACAAGTGGGGGAGGGCTCATTCATTTCAAATCAAATTATTGTTAAATTGCTCTTGTGGGTCAAGTTACTACCATGAAATGTTTTCTGAAAGTCATTTTGCAGCCCTAATTAAGGTTGCTGATAGGATCGCAACAACATATTAAAAATTCATGTCATATATTTGCACCAGTTAACTGTTTTCTGAATTCCCCTTTTCCAGTCACTTCCTGTCTGTCGCTCTTTGATGTCACGTAAGAATTAAAGGACATATTTTGTAAGATCTGTGCCTCCGAACTGGGAAAACGCCGTTCTCCATTACCACTCGTGCTGGTACGGTACTAGTTAAGGAGAACATTGCCCAGGGTTTGTATGTTCATGATTAGCCAGATGATGACGGCCATGATCTCCCCAGATGAAGCGGTCAGTCTGCTAATAGTGTTTATTTTGGGATGCTGTCCTTTTGTCTTCTGCTGGTATCTATAGCTGAGAACCTGCAACGTGCTCAGCGCAGTGAGCGGGAATAATGAATACGGACGAGTAGCCAGTCTTCACAGAAACGGACGGGCGCCGGTTCCGCCTGCACACAATGCACATATCCTCCTTCCTTATTTATGGTCTCCTGCGTGCTCTTAAAGGCGCAGAGGGAATTTCTTGTTGCTTTTATCTTGCTTGAGATTTATTACATGTGTACGCACGCGACGATAGAATAAGATGGATCTCTTTTATCGGGTCCAGACAAAATAATTACAGGCGGGGTGGGGTTGGGGGGGTTCTTGTGTGGAAAATATCAGGCTGTGGCCTCCTGGTGACATACCTCTGTCGAGATGCTTTTTATGGGGCAAGAAGTCCTTCAGAGGGGCTGCTTCGAGGGGCACCATGAATACATCTCTATGTGCTTCCTGTGTGTGTGCGGGGGGGGGGGGGCACACCGTACTCATTAAAACCAGGATACTCTGCTGCTGCTCTCCTGGGAAGATGGGCGTATTTTTAGGGCCCATTGTGCTGGCATCAGGCCCCGGAAGAGCAGCCCCTCCCCCACCAAAAAGTCACACCATAATGTGAGGTGCGTAGCATGAAGGTCGGAGATTACTCTTATCTCTTATCACACTCAAAAAGTGAGGATGTGGATATGACAAGTGGCTCAGTTCCATACCGTGCTGATAAGCTCTCCTCTTTAGGTGTGTATTCTGCCATTTATGACTTAATTATGTGGGTTTGTACATCTGTACATACAGCATTCTGATTTTGGAGATGCAGGGGTGATGCTGTGTGCAGTTTATTTTGTGTGTGTGTGTGTGTGTGTGTACGAAATGCCACCCCTCTCACGCCTCGCCTGGGGGTCAGTGTTTGCGCCCAGACCCTGTTGTTGTGCTGCACACAGGCTGTAGCATTTATGCAAACGTTCACAGGCGCAACACTGACGTGTCTGTTCCTCTGGGACAGAGATCCCTGGACTATATGAGGCCCTTCGACGAACAGGAACGGGGGGACGGGGTGGCACCGATGGTCGGGTTGAAGTTGAAGTTGATGACCGGGGGGTGGGGGTTCATTAAAGCAGTTTTGCTGCTGGGCTGTACGTGGGTTCCTGGCTTTGAGGAGCCCCTGTGTCTCCTGCTGGGAACACAGGTCAGTGACACCCTGGGTTACTGGTTCATTTAAGAGCTTCCTTATGATTCTGTGTGTCACCACGCTTCACCTCGATGGCTGATGGGGGCGGGCACTGCAGCAGCCAATGGGAGCGTAGGCAGGGGAGGGGACCAATGGGCGGTGGAAGCAGGTCCGCCCCGCTTAGAGTGGAGTGTCTAGTAAACCTGTGGAAAGAGCTTATGATCTTCAGGGTGAGCAGCAAGGGTCTGAAGAATGGAAGGGGGGCATTTTGTTACCCCCCCTACAATACTTCTGGCAGGAGAACCAAACGATTTACTAAACCTAAGATGCAAGAGGTGGGCCATCGCTCCTGGTGTCCCTCTCTAAGTTGGACATGGACAACCTCTTTTGTACTCCTAGATACTCAGTGACAGGCATGTAGAGTGGCTTGTCCCCAGACCTCACCCCCCTGCCAAAACCCCTGCACCCTCCCCGCCCCCAAGTGTCTCCTGGCAGCGATCCCAAACTCACCCTGTAGGCGATCAGAAGTGAGCAAGAACCTCTGCCTTTCGCACCCTCACTGAGACCAAGCCTCTACTGGCCTTTGACGTCAATTTCCATTGAAGAGATGATAACTTTTCCTTTTGTTACGATGTCAGAATAGTGTAACCTGCGCACCGTGGATGACTAAAGCATTTATCAATAATTAAAGACGCCTCAGACCATTGTGAATAGCTCCTCTCCCAAGAGTAGCTAGTGTCCTCATTATGGGATTTTATGGCTGTCAGATGTATTTTAATATTGCGATGGCATGTTACAATAATACAGCCCCCTCACCTTTAGTAATGGCTTGCTGATTAATTACATTAGTTATGCTCCCTGCACAGCACACAATTTATTAGAAATTACAATTAAATTCAATTAAATATTAAAAACTAAACAATCAAAAGGTTTTCATATTAATTAGCTCTATGCACGCAGAATGATATTGACATGGGGACAGAGGGAGATTCATTATGTGGTTATTCACTGGGTCTCTCAGCACACAGCCAAAAGCACGCTATCTCCTGAAAGCAATTAGCTACTGGAGGCTCTGTTGACCTGGGTGATTGTTCGGGTGGCCGGGGACATTAACGTGGCACCAGGCTTAGTGGCGGAGAGCCAGCAGAGCCCCGAGCCCCCGGGAAAGGCATTTACGGCGCGGATGGCCGTGGCGTGGAAACCTCATGAATATCAGTGGCACTAGGGAGGTCCGGTAGGTTTTCCCGGAAACATTGTGGGCTCTCGCTGAAAGATGGGAGTTTTGGGGAGGTGCAATTAAAGTGCACCCAGAGTCATTAAATCCGGAGGGGAGCTAGCAAGGCATAAGTTATGAAAGGGCTGTGATTCGACTCCTTCCGTCTGCACAGCTGCTGAGATGAGGAAGGACATGGACTTGTGAGCAAATCAATCATCCACCGTTAGTTCGTCTGAATTATTCATTCTGTTACTCTGCTTATGTATCTAATTAGGCTGCATTTTAAAACTGAATTAATCTTTCTCACAAGCAATCACTCTTGTGCACCCCGAGCCTCGGTGGCAGGCCGGTCTGTATCGGAAGTAGAACCTAGCGCCCGGATTTCGGAGCAGTACAGGATGTGATACACACAGCACAGGATTAATATGTTGCATGGAGAATCTTTGCCTCTCCACCCCAGTCCTTCAGGCATTTGAGCATGTAAATCTGCACCCTGTGTCATCAAGGAAGCTTGAGGTTGGACAAGGGAGGTCCTGGAGGATGAAAAATACTACGTGGAGGGGTTTGTCTTCAAACCACAGCCAGATGAAGGATCTCATTGGGGGAGACGATGTCCATCATCAAAATGCAATAAACTGAAGCCTTTCCTTGAGGGAGGAGGTATCCATCTTCAAAATGCAACCCGGTGACAGCGATTAATGGGAAAGGAGCCATGATCCTCGAAATATGGCCTCATGATAGCTCTATTTGGGGGGGTTGAGGAAGAGAACAGATTGAAACACAACTGTGGCATGTTCTGAATAGCATTGCTCTTCAAACCACATTCCTATCTGTGCTTATCCAAACCGGCCAAGAACTTGCTACATCTAGCTTTCCACTGTAGTGGTTCCTTAACCAAACTGCTCCAGGGGATAAATGAAAGTATCACACGCATCGATGACAAATATACTCACACTGTGGATGGGAAACATACATCCGAACACTGTCAACAGATATCTGTGCTGTCAAGATCTTGCCTGATCTTTTGGGGGAGCTGAGATGTTCTTTCTGTCTGCATGGGGGGTGACCAAGTAAAATGCAGGACAGTGAAAGCTTTTCCCAAGGAAAATCACTGAGAGCCCAAAGCGATGTAAAAAACACATAAATCCCATTTACAGCAGCTAGATACAGATAATATTTTAACCGCCAATACAAAATACTAAAGGACCCTGCAACACAGTGCTGGTCAAGACTGACGGAAATTGAATTAAGCAGTACATGACACAGAAACAGCGCCGGAAACACAGGCATCTTTCGAGTCAGCCTTTAGTCAGCCCATTTCAGGTTCAATTACGCTCAGGTCCAACGAAAATTTGACCTGGTTCAAACAGTACTGCTCCCTACAGCATTTTTGTGTGGTGGGGTTGGGCTTCTGCGTGCTAAATTAGAATTTCGCCATGTTTTCCTTGCCTGTCTAATGCTGTGGAGTGATTGCAGGCCCATCACCAGGTCCTGCACCTTCGAAGAGGAAAGCCTTCTGGGTCTCTAGGGCCACCCGCCAAGTGTGAGACAGATGCCCTGCCAAAACGAGGGGCCCCCACCAGTGCACCATTCAGGAGAAAAAACAACGAACAGCGATGCACGGCAACTAAACAAAGGCGTACAGCACATGCGGAAAGCAGGCAGTTTAAATGACTGAGCAACCTTTACAAACAGGAACTCTCCTACAAAACGCAAAGGTGAATAATTGATGAGGTGTAAGTGGATCTGATTTTGAGGGATTCTGAGGATTGATTCTGGTCGTGAGGCGTTGGAAACGGAGCCAACTTCCCCAGGGCCTCAGCGGTCAGACGTGCTGTCTTTGGTGTGCATCCTGTCGCCCCGCCATGTAGACGCTTCCACTAGGAAGCAAAGGCACCGCTGCCTTGTGCGGAGGAATACAGCGGCAGACGGAAGCCCGAGGAAGGGGAGAGCTGTGGTCGGGGAGACCTTTATCTGCAATGTTCCACCCCGCCAACACTCTGATATGGGCACTAGCGCAGGAGGATCTCATAAATCCACTGCTGTACTTTAGCACCGTCGGCCATTTTCACAGCAGGCTGACCACGCCATCAACACTCATATGCTACAGGCTTAGCACTGATATGCATTTGATGCGATTGCTTTTTAAATGCGATCTTTACTGCTGTTTTTATGGTATTATTTCTGGTTAAATATAGAAGCCTAAGTGACATTCTAAAATATCTTGAATCTTGAATAAAATGTCAACATCCATCCATCTTCTGTAACCGCTTGTCCTATTCAGGGTGGTGGGGGGTCCGGAGCCGAACCTGGAGGCTGTGGGCGCAAGGCAGGGAACAGCCCAGTATGGGTCGCCAACCCATGGCATCACACACACTCACACACCATTCACACACACATACCTACGGGCAATATGGCAACTCCAATCAGCCTCAGCATGTTTTTGGACTGGGGGGGAAACCGGAGTACCCGGAGGAAACCCCACGACGACACGGGGAGAACATGCAAACTCCACACACATGGAGCCCTGACAGAGACTCAAACGCTGGTCCTAAAGGCGTGAGGTAATAGTGCTACCCACTGCACCGCCGTGCCGCCCCACCGCTGTACCACTCCACCGCCGTGCCACTCCACCGCCGTGCCACACCAACAAAATTAAACAAAATGGAAGCATTTTCACCATGAATGGCCAGAGTCGGTCTGTGTGAATGCTTCTTTGATTGTTGCTTTATTGCCTCTGATGCACTTTGTGATATTTATTCTCGAAAGGTGCTATACAAACGAACTGCTTACTGATTTCTCTCTTATCTGAAATCTGGTACCTCCTGGAAGCTGCCAAAACGCAGAATGAACACCCAGATGGTAGAATTTGTTGTATAAGAAAGATGTAGCAGCCCTCCAGTAAAGCATCTGACACTATCAGAATGTACACAAAGGTGCACTGAAGTAGAGCCCTGCATTGGGACTGGGGTCCCGCGGGACGCAACGCAAATCTCCCGGGAGCGGGCGGTTTTAAGGTTGCCGCGGGTCCCAAGATTGCTGGCCGGATGGAGAGTGCAATTAATTTTGGTAATGCAATTAAGGCTGGAGAGAATGAAACTAAAGAAAATAGTTGAAAATCGGGTATCTGGAAAAGCTTTAGATCGCTTCCCTGCGCTGTGGAAGCTTGTGCGGTTCGTTATGTATGAACCTGCGTCCAGTGCGCCATCGGAGAGGCATTTAGTGTCTGTGGGCGCATTAATACTTTTTGGCCTCAGTTTACATGTGTATGTGCGATTCAAAGCTGAGAGGTTTTTGTTGAATTTGTTCTTATTTATTCTTTTCTTGTTCTGCTGGAATAAAACATTCGATGCATGTAAACGTATTTCATCGTACAGTATATCAATTAATGGGTCTGCGGTTGTGTGCGGGATTGGACACAAATATTGCGGAAGCGGGCGGTAATGGTCAGAAATTCTGCGGGAGCGAGATTAAAAAAATAGTCCCGCGCAGGACTCTACACTGAAGCTTATCTGGTGGCTTGTGGTTGCCCAGATCTCAAGTAACAGTCCATGTTGATGTTTTGTTCATCTGGAGTGCAACATCTTCACCTGACCACCAGAGGGAGCCTAGGAGTAACGTCAGACTCAAGTGGTCCAGTTCATCTGCCTAATAGTTAATTCCCTAATTACTGGTTAGTGTCTGAACCTGTGTCTGGTTAATCTCCTTATTTAAGTCTCACATTGAGGCTCTGGCTTGGGGTTTCTTTCCTGTGAGTTTTGGACCCCAAGAGTGTAGGGCTTATGTACAAACTTGAGGGTCTCTGGAATTTTGGTTGATTTTCTCCACATCTCTAAAATGAAGACCACCTTTAATCTCTGCCTCCTTATGTTTCTTTGGGGGGCATGCTGTGATGGCATCCACAGCTAGTGTAGGATGCAGTAGACGTCACTTGGGGTCATGTGAGGCTTCGTGTGTCTTGGGACGCTTGTTGAAGTATGTAACAATGTTGCATATTTTTTGGTTTCAAATCAAAAGTACACTGACAAGCAATGCTTAACATATCTGCAAAGATCTTCCACACAGACATTTTCTTTTTATTAAGTGTCAATTTTTTTGACTGACTCAGTCAGTTCTCTTCTTTACATTTTGCTATTATATGCTATTGTAGTCATTGGCTCCCAATGGATACTACACACAACTGTTTGGTGTTTTATGTTATTGCAAAGGTGTTACTAATGAAAAAGCCCCCAATGAGGCTGACTGTCACTAATCTTCTTACCTCAGAGCAGCTCCTGTAAGACTATAATTGAGTTTCAATTTATTACTGTTTGATTTGATTGTTTTACTTAAAACCACTGGCTGTTTCTAATGTGATATTTTGTTTCTAAACAAAAGAATAAAGTAAAGATTTGATTATGAAACCAATAAATTTGAAATATTATTACTGAATTAAGCAAGCGTCCCGAGGCTTCCTGTGAGCGCTCTACGTAGCTCTCATAAATGAAATCAATTTTGATACACTCTAAATATGGTAATAAAATACTAATAGGCACACTGGAAAGTATTGTTCTATCGAAACGCCGCCCAGACGGAGGACTTACCTGCATGCCAGCTTCACTGACATGTTTACTTGCAGAAATCTGTTGCTTGCCCCAGTGTTTGAACTGAGCCCAGAGAACTGACTTTGCTTGTTGAGCACAGAGTTATGGGCTGGCGGCCACTATGCTACGGTTGGCAGCGTCGGCGTGCCACATGATGCCAACAGCCTGTTACCCTTAATGTATGGAGACTGTGCTAAGAATGACTTTCTGAAAGCTGTGGTGGGAACGTCGGCCTCTCTGAAGGCTTTGTGAACGTGATATCAGTCAAGAGCTTCACTTCCCATTTAAAGATAAAATAAAGAGATGCCAAACTGACAAGCCGCAGCATATACAGGTCAAAACTTAAGAATGGTTCTGGATACAGTGAACGCACAACTCATCAATCCTCAAGGTGGTTTAGGATACAAAAGTATGTTCTACCCGGTACTAGTTGAATGTACCTAATAAAGTGAATCAGGACTCAATTTTCACTGCTATGCAGATGATACTCAGTTGTATCTCAGCACTAAGCCCTCCACTCCCCTCCCCTCCACTCCCCTCCTCTCCCTCCTCCGTCTCTTGTCAACTGTCTGTTTAAAATCAAAACCTGGATCTCTTCCAATTTTCTCAAGTTGAATAACAATAACTCCGAGCTCTTGCTTGTAGCTCCTAAGCTACTGCTTCAGAAAGTAAGTGGTTTTCTCCTCAATGTGAATGGATACTCCATCTGTCCAACCACTGAGGTCCACACCCTGGAAGTCATTTTGGACTCAACACTCTTGTTCCAGTCACACATTAAGTCCGCCACCAAATCTGCTTTCTTCCACCTCAGGAACATCTCCAGACTTTGGCTGTCGCTCACTGACTCTGCAGCTGGAGCTCTTATCCATGCATTCATCACTTCTTGTCTGGACTATTGTAATGGCCTATTATTTGGTCTTCCCAGCAAAGTCCTTGATAGGTTACAATATGTGCAAAACTCCGCTGCCAGAGTTCTAACTCGTACAAAGCCTTGGCAGCACATCACTCCTACCCTTATCAGTCTGCACTGGCTTCCGGTTCAGTGTCGTATCTCCTACAAAATCCTCATCCTAACCTACAAATGCCTCCATGCCACGGCACCTCAGTATTTATCTGACCTGTTGCTCCCCTACACTTCATCTCGGAGACTACGGTTCACGGACAAAGGACTACTCTCCGTCCCTCACACATCCCTCACGTAATGCCCCGTCTCTGGACATTTTCAAGAGCTACCTGAAAGCTCATCTATTCACTAAGGCCTTCAGACTCTGAGCTATTTTATGTAATGTGACCTTGGGTTCCTTGAAAGGCCCTATACAAATTTAAGTTATTATTATTATTATTACTACCAGGTACTAGCTAGGTATCCCTAATAAAGTGGGTCCTAGCCACATTGAGTGTATAATACAGAGGACCCTCTACAAAATGACTGACACTGGTTTAATTAAAACCGTTCCCTGTCCACATTACTCTGACTTGGCAAGCCCCGTGCAATATGGCAAAGTCCAGGCAAGCACTAGATGCAGAGCTAATTAGACTTGGTAACGACGATGGCGCGTTTGCCGGGTAAACTCTGCTGATGGATGTGGCCGGCTTGCGACGTCCGGACGGCTCTTCCCACCGAGTCTGTGGAGAGCCGTCTGTGGCTGCTGTCCATATCGATTAACCAGCAGGGGGCGGTCTTTTGGTCCACCACAGGCATGTCTTGCTGGGTTCCCTCCCGCAGTACAGGTGTTTTTCCCCCATTTTTCGATGCAAATGAACCAAGTAGCAGATACACTTTCTATCAAACAAAGACACACCTGTTTCCTTGTCATCGTATTATGAGAGTGATTATGATTGTCGAGAACAATTGTCTCTTAATGTGAAATTAATTGTTCTCAGATGTTATTGTTAAGTAGTGAAAACATAAGAAAACAAATTATTAATGAATAGGAATGCCTGGCTTTTACAGGAAGGCATGAACACACATATTCCCATATTTGTCCAGTGATTTATTTAGAATTTCTATAACTTTTCTCAGACCCAAAGGGTACATTAAGAGATTTTGAAAACAGGCAGAGATGTTTGCCGGAATCTTTTCCCCAGACCATTCTTATGCCCTATTCCCCACAGTTAAACAGATCAGTGACGATCGCACAAATTAACGAGCACTTTGTTTGGCGCCTGGCCCAGAAAGTGACATTCAGAGAGCTGCCGTTGTTCACGCGGACTTGGCCTGAGTCCTGGCCACCTGCTTGGCGTCCTGAATGCCAGCGGCCTGGGGCCCAGGCACGCCACGTTCGCACATTCCCACGCGGGTCCTCCGCCACCACTGCCTCATTAACAGACAGGACTAGCGAAGTCGGGGAGAAAATCCTCAGGGGCCGCTCCTGAGATCCTCAGGGCGAATCCCGAGATCCATCACCTTCTCCATCTGTAAGCTGCCGTCTGTCGCCACATCCCTGCACCTTCAGTTGTCTTTAGGAAATATGCCACGTGTGTCAATATGACCTTGGGCTACTTCTGGCCAAGCTTGTGGCTCTGTGTGCCTTCAGAAGATTCCTCACCTGTTGACCTCATATCAGACACTCCGCTGATGGTTCCACACGGCCTGGCTTCTGGCCTCAGCCCTATCGAATCACCTCTTTCAGGATTTCTCAGGCTAAGCTTTACCGACCACCATCAGAGCCCACAATCCGATCTTGTCGGCAGGCATCTTCAGCAGGCTGTGCTTGACGGAAAGTCAAACATTCTGTTATGATCCTGGATGTCTGTGACCATTAAAAAAAAACAACAGAACACACGGCCAGAACAAACTCAGACCTATATTATTCTGCACTGAACTCAGGACTTTTTCATATGTTTTTCCTTGGAACTGAGGTTACTGTTAAATACATACTACTCAATGTTTTACTGTCCTGTGTAGTTTAAAACTGCAGCCTATGAATTACTGACCCGAAATTGGCCTGTATTAAAAATCGCCTTGGATTTTGGGGTGCGAGTGGGGTGGGGGATCCCCTATGATAAGTTTTGCAGGATCACATTCCCATTGGCCGCCCCGAAAAAATGCTTGGTAGCCAGATGGTCAGTCCAGCCCCGTCTGTGCCTATAGGCTGATGCCCTGCCGTTGTTTTGTCATTGTCTATTCTTTGTTTTGTGATCTAACAAATTCTCCTTCTAATGCAGGTATGTTTTATGCTTTACTATAGTACGATATCGTTTATGCCTTTTTCCTGTGTATTTTCCTGCCTCAAACATCCATCTGACTGCACGCAGGCTACCATTTCAAAGTAATGAAACAAATCAACTTTTTTCATTTGTCATCGTGCTCCGGTTTTGCTCGTTTCATAGCCAGCCCGGTGAACTGCTCTGAGATCACATTTATAAGAAGAAAAATAAGCTTTTCAGCTCAAAATTCTGCATTGCCGATGTAATAAAAACCATTACGGTAACATTTCATCAAAAACGTCAGGAGAAACACCTCCCTTCCGGCGCAAACTCGCCGAGGATGTTTGGAGAGCTCCAGCATTTGGCATCCAGAGCCATAGATCATCTTCCGCCGGCGGGCGGTCGCGGGGAACCGGTTATCTGGCTGTCCCTGCGCGGTGCCATCCTGATCGAGGACGGTGGCGTCCCGCAATTAACCTGCAAAGTAATTATGAGCGACGCCGGGCGTCCGACACCGGAGATTAAGGGGAAATGAAGGCTGGACTGAAGTGGCTGTCAAAAGGGGGAATGATGGCTGCAGTGCGCTGTCAGTGTTTACTGAAAATATTTCAGAAGTTCCAGATGAAGAGGTTACGGCAAATTAAAAGGATCAATTAGCTCTTGGATACAGTTTTAAGATTCATTAGTGACAGAATAATTACTAAGGAACAATGTGTTGATAATTACATTGCCAGTAATGAACGTGCTGCATATAACAAGGGTAGCGTTGAGAATATAATCATGAGCTGATAGCTTATTATGGAGCAGATATAATCAACATTTTTGCTATTTAAATTTGGGAAATGGGCCCCTCGATGGAAAATGGCATTTTTAAACATTCGAATAAAATATTTTCTTAGTGATTTAGGTATGGAATAATGGCTTTCTATCACGTCGTCCCCACTACCCTGAGGACCCACATACGTTAAGATGACGTAAAAATGTTAAAAGTTTAATAAAATAATTACCAGGCGTCCCGCACGCAATCAATATTAAATGAATTCTCACATTTGTCTAACACTGCGTGCAGTAATCATAAGAAAATCAGAAAGCGTCCTTTTCGGGAGCCCAAACGGGGAGCTCCAACGAGCCCGCATGCATTAACATTTCAGCATTAAATAGGAGGTCTTGCTTCCGTGAAAAACACAAATCAGGCGAGTGTGTTTTGTTGCCCGCAGGCTGGGGGATATGCAGTGCGCAGGTAATCTAAAACGAGTGCGAAAAATGTTGATTTTACACAGCCGGTTTGTTTAACCTCAATGCAGAAAGCAGACCGGGGGCTTATCTCCGTATGACATTTCCGTATTTCTGTAATTGCGTTATGCTCATTCTGAACGACGTGCAAAAGGCAGGGGTTAACGGTACCTTTAAGCAGGATTATAAAACTTTATTTCTTTTCCAATCCACTGCTTTATTTTGTAAAATGTTTATCAAAATTCCTGGAAGGAGTTTGGATCGGTCAGAAGCGGATCGGGCTTGAATATTTGCTTTTCATGAGACAAATCCCGGTGTTTGCTCTGGGCAAATGTTAGAGGGATGGCCGTGCCTCGGCGGCGCTGAGCGGCCCTTCTGCAGACCAAAGCAAAGTGCTGCTGTAACCAGGACAGACGGCTCTGCAGGAGAGGCCCTGTAATCCTGCGCCTCCTCATATCGATATTACATATGTGAACAATCGGTGCTGCACGAGCACTGTCATTAGTGGTACTCTGTGCAAAGATGTGATTCTAGCCTATTATTATGTCGTCTATACTAAGACATGATGATAATTCATTGATCCCGGAGGGGGGGTTGGGTTGGGTGAATCGATGTCTCTAAATGACCCGTGACATGAGATTGTGTATGTGTGTGTGCATGTGTGCCCTGTGCGAGACGGGTGTCCTGTCTACAGCGTCCCTTGTGTTTTGCCATGTGGCATCCTGTCCACAGCGTCCCCTGTGTTTTGCCATGTGGCATCCTGTCCACAGCGTCCCCTGTGTTTTGCCATGTGGCATCCTGTCCACAGCATCCCCTGTGTTTTGCCGTGTGACATCCTGTCCACAGGGTCCCCTGTGTTTTGTCATGTGGCATCGTGCCCACAGCATGCCCTCTGTTTTGTCATGTGGCATTGTGTCCACAGCGTCCCCTCTGTTTTGTCATGTGGCATCGTGTCCACAGTGTCCCCTGTGTTTTGCCATGTGACATCCTGTCCACTGCGTCCCCTGTGTTTTGCCATGTGGCATCCTGTCCACAGCATCCCCTGTTTTGCCATATGCCTGCTGGGATATGGTTCAGGCTCACCACAACCCTCTGCTGGATAAGCCTTTATGGAAGGTCGATGGGTGAATGTGTCCAATATAAACTGAGTGTATTGAATTTAAAGAGCATTTTTTCTCAAACATATGGTAGGTAGATTTGGAAAATACCTGTGGTATTAATCTGAAGATATTCCACTGAACTCTGTGTGAAGGTGTCCAAACTTTTTTACGTTTGTGAGTCTTAAGTGCAAAACAGTAATAAGTGCAGAAACATGTATATTAAAGAGCAGCATGCCAGATATGGAGGTCATGCAAACGCACAGCCCCCAGCCTCCATCAGCCTCCATCAGCCTCCATCAGCCTCCCCGCTGGGCGTCACACTGTGTCTCTTAAATGGAAAAACTATCTGCATCGCTGCCACTGATTGAAATGTCCTGCTCTTCTTACTGAAGGGTCGGATTTACCCCTTAAACACCACACAGACAAAGTGAAGAAAGGCGGTTAAAACGAGCAACAGCTCTGCTCAGTAAAAACAACCACGTTTCTTTCTTCCATGACTGTTTTAGGATGGAAAAAGTGTCAGATCACAAATAATAAACATAACTTGGAGGGAAACACACACATAGAATGTTGTAAAGCAGCGTTTCCCAACCTGGTCCTCAGGATCCACCAGATAGTCCACCGTGTTGCTCCCTCCCAGCTCCAGTAAAAATGTGGAGTGTCTGGGGGTTTCTCAAGGACCGGTTTGAGAAACACTGTTGTAAAGTGTATATCCTGCGTAAATATGATTAAACAACGGATGACTCATCTTTACACTATCCGTGAACATCTTCCACTACTGCAGGGAATTGTTAACTTTGCTGACTTCTTCCATCTGCCCTTCGCCCTTTCCTCATTACCGTCGATGGTGGTTAGTCTCTTTTGGGTGCACGTAGCGGCGGGCATGAACGCCGATTTGAAAAAACCTGCTGTGTCCATCTACGCAGCGTGTAAAGAGCACTCCTTTGTCCGTTACCTTGAGTCTGTCGCCCTCACTGCCCCCTGCTGGTCAACTCTGCCACCTTCCCCGGATTCATGTTTAATTAATGTCCAACGTACTTGAGCTCACATCTCTGACCTGACAACGTGGCCCCCTTTTTCACATCAAATCATATTAGCCCGACCTGTGATTAATCTTCACACGAGGCAGCCCTTTGAAGGGGTTGACACCTTATTAATTTTCTTAATTAGATCTCTCATTTGATGTCAGAACAATACATGCTAATCGCGTATTCTTAAGACCTCGCACTTCTGAGCCTGCTATTCGGATTGTTCGTGCAAAGCGAGGTATTTGAAGGAACTTAAATGCATCCTGGGTGTGATTGATGCAAATCATACAGTACCAAACTGTCTCGCATGTCAGATTTAGCCTGGGCTCTTTAACTTTTTATCAAGTCATTCTTCAATCATTCACTCTCTATAGCCTGTAGGGATCTCTGAAAACAGCATACATATGGTACAAGTAACAAGTATTTACAAAAATATATATTTGTCAGTGACTGCAGTTCTTAGTACAGATGATATGTTCCCATCCACGGCTGACCTTGGAGGCATCATCAGACCTCCGTAAAGACGAAAGGCCCAGAGATCCAGCAGGGCGTTTCACAGCAGAGAATGTGGCCTCTTCGTCTATCATGGACATTGCTGCATATGGACACATGAGATTGTGGCCTTCTTTACGGTGTCCCGATCTGAGCGGCTGCCCCTCTCTGGCTGTAATGGCCCATCAGCGTCAGTGCTAATGTAGCCCACTGCGCTCAGGTGTCCCCTGCACTGAAAACCCAGCCTGCATTAGAGGTTATGCATAAACACAATAGGTACCCACACTGGATATGCACAATGGGGACTCACACCGGCCACACACACCAGCGACACACACTGGATATGCACAATGGGGACTCACACCGCCCACACACACCAGCGACACACACTGGATATGCACAATGGGGACTCACACCGCCCACACACACCAGCGACACACACTG
>JAAGVU020000123.1:15847610-15864348 GCA_011763525.2 Mormyrus iriodes | reverse complement strand
CAGAGTCAGTATGTTCACACGTAGTTTTGTGGCAGAGTCAGTATGTTCACACGTAGTGTTGTGGCAGAGTCAGTATGTACAGACAGTGTTGCGGCAGAGTCAGTATGTTCACACGTAGTTTTGTGGCAGAGTCAGTATGTTCACACGTAGTGTTGTGGCAGAGTCAGTATGCTCAGACATAGTGTTGTGGCAGAGTCAGTATGTACAGACATAGTGTTGCCCTGATGCCTGGGCTATGAACAGTACAGTATCTTTTGAGTCGACAGTATATAGTGTTCTGTCTTTCTCACTGCTGATGTATGAGATATTTTGCATACACCCAGTACCACTGTATCATTTATCTACAGTAAGGTTTCCTAGACTCCCTTGTTTGATTTAAAACTATTTTATAATAGGGAACTGTGTTCATCTTTGTGAAATACTGAGGTCATCGCCATTGTTTTTTTCTAACAATATAAAGGCTGATGTTCCAAAATAACAAAAAAAATGAAATCCATAGGTGACAACGGAGGACCTGTTAACACCCACGGTGTGAGATTTTACCCGTTTATTTTCATTTTGGATGTATTTTATAATTAGCTATCGCAAACCTTGTTATAACCTCAGCCTTTTGCTGTGTATTAATTTCTGTAGCCTGTTCTTTTATTGCACACCCACACATACTTACATCGGTATGGCCATAATTACAAGGCCACATCTGATATATGTTTATGTTCATCTTTAGAAAAGGAAAGAAAAAACGTACAACTGCAATAATTATAAGGTTAGAAAACACAAAGGTAAAAACGAATGCCCCGGGCTACCCTCGGGGCGTCTGTCTGACTGCCTCTGCGCTGAATGCGTTTTAAAAGGCCTGGCACATTGATCTGGAACGTTCTTCATGTTTCTGTGTGTTTGTGTAGTGTCCGTTCTGGGCTTAATGTTTTGATCTGGCTCGATTGCGGTCTTGGTATCGATCTGGGACCAGTTGAAACGCAATCCGTGTATTAACCCTGCCAGTTTCATGGGGGAAATTAGGTAATGCTTACATGCATGAGTTCAGCTTATTAGCATTTTGGCTCAGTTTTCAGTGGATCCATGAGTCACGTGTATCTGTGAGAAACAGACATTTCGACTGGCTTTCCGCGATTTCCCTACACGACATCCTATCTAAAGACAACCGGTTAATGCCTACATCTATTAATGTCATTGTTACACAATTAGTGGCCGACTTTCCAACATGCACGTGCATATTAATATCCCAGCAATGCTTCTAAACAAGGCGCCGACATGGAGACGCACAGTGTAGGAAACGCAAGGTCCTCGTGGCCACCATCCAATAATATACAGAGTGAAAACACACGCAGCATAATTTCTGTTTTGGCTGACCGCGGTTTCTCAGAAACAGTCGCAGAAAGCATCGCTAAATGTGTCACGTTCATAAGTGGTCCGGTGGTTTGAGGAAGACCAACCTTTTTAGAAGCAATGATGTTGCCCCATGTCAATTCAGCCTTCCTTGAACTTTGCTTCCAGAACTAAAAGGATGAATATGGCTGGGTGTTCTGCAGAGGAAATGCCACAGGGGTGAGGGCCAGAGGTCACATCTGTGTATTATTCATGCTCTTTTAACCTTCCTCACCTTAATGCGTGAGGACAAGAGGTCCCCACCTTCGTGCTTCAAAGTTAGCATACAGAGAGTTACAAAAGAGTACAAAACAGTTCTCTTCAAAGGCAATCAAACAATATCACAAGCAGACACAGAAGTGTTAAAGCGTTTTAGACATTATGCAAACAATTCAGGTTTTAAAGATTAGTATGGCGACTCTTACCTTGAGAAGTCGGAAAAAGGGTATCCAGTCAACTTCTGTTCACGTTATCTGGTCTCTGGGACGACTTTGAGAAACCGTTTGCTGGCTAGTCATGATTCAAGACTGATTTCACTGTTTCGCATGTCCAAAAATATGTGCTCACAAATTTCAGAATGAAGAAGAGGGTGCGAGGTCCAATTGAGTCAGAGACTGAGATGGTTTTTGGCATGCCCACTGCTCCAGTTTTATAAGTCCCATGTTCCTGTTTATACTCGCTGCCTGATATGGCAATGTATGGTCAGCAGGGCTGTTTCTGACTGATTGTAATACTCCCTGCACCTGGAGGGAAATTCTTGGAAAGAGTGACTACCCCCCATTCACATAGTGTCCCTGAGCAGTTTGTTGACATCCAGTATATGGGTTTTTTTCACTGACACACTCTGACAATGGTTAAATTGAGCTCTGAGCATGATGTTGAAGATCACACTTCATGTAAAGTGTTGGTCAGGCGCTGGGCTGTTCAGATGGCTTGGACTAATGCGCCTCACTGTGGACTTCTCATCGATCCACTCACATTTATTTAGGGTTTACATTGTGGTCCGGCTCTTTCTGATGTGTGAGTGTAGAATAATTAGCCGGTGTGGAACTGACGAGCCCGGCATGTTTACCAGCCGGCTGCCACTGCTGCATGCTTTTTATGCGACTTCGGCTCAGCGTTACTGGCAGCTGTGACTGACAGGTGCGTTCGCCGTGGTGCAGGAAACAGGCGACGAGCTGGATGACTAGCTGCTGGGCATGCGTCGACACTGCCAGCCAGCCAGGTGTGTTTTTCGCACCATGGGTACATGCAGGAGACATACAGGGGGAGTCGCTAGCTAGTCTGTGTGCACGGTGGCTGGCGTGGGGTCAGGATCCCTTACCCTGGTCGTCTTGATCTTGTTCCCCGAGGAGCACATCCAGCCAGAGTTGTCTGGCAGCGTCTTGCACTCCTCCCCCTCCAGGCAGGGCTCCATCTCGCACCACCATTTCCCAATGACGATGGAGGCTGTGGGGAGGGGGCAGTGAGTCTCTGGCCGCATGTACCAGAACAGCAGGGCTAAGCCCGTAAAGGTCAGAAGCCCGAGATTGCATTCATCTTTACTTTCGCATTTTAGAGCCTCGAAGACACACAAGAGCGACCCCATCACACAGGAAGCCCGGCTATCCATTAGCTTCGCTTATTTTCAGCTCAAGCAGTCTCACCAACAGCCAAACGCCAGATGATTCCATGCTATTTCGACAATGGCTGTCTTAGATGCTGATAATCAAGACAGAATGGATGTGCAAAGGTTATGTGATTCAAACAGGAGCAGGTGACTCTACATTGGGGTTACAAGTGAATATGTGGGTGTGTGTTCTGCACTGCTTCCTGGGAGATGTTCTGGATAAACAATGTTTAGAGCTGATTATGAAACCCCTGATAAGTCAGTGAAACACACTGAATTTTCTATCGAACCTGCATGTGCAAGTTAACGTCAGGTAGCCCGTGTCTCAGGCGTGTCTCCGACAGCTCCTGATTCAGCAACACTCACGGTAGCTACATTTAAAGTTGATAGCTATAACGAAAGTTGATAGCTACATCTGAAGTCGATAGGTACAACTAAAGATTATAGCTATAACTAAAGTAAACAGCTATAGCTAAAGTTGATAACTAAAACTAAAGTCAATAGCTATAAATAGAGCTCAGGCAGGTCCCTCACAGGAAACCCAGCGCTGTCATCATGATGTCGAGGTATCCGTGTCACTTCGTAGTTTGTTTCCACATGGATTCGTTGTGAGGAGCGCTCAGGTTCACAAGGGAACGCATGCTGGCTTTGGTGGAGAGACCTGTGGCCTGTAAAGTTACCTGGCACCAGAACACTAGGTCAGAAACGAGCCATGTCTGACTAAGCAAAAAGAAAATCCATCTGAGTGGACATCCAGGTACAAGCTGTAGCACAGTAGTTATGCCTTCCTCTGATGTAAAACATTTAAATCCCCACTAGTTAGCATCTCCTACCCAGCAGGCTATCAGTGGGTGAGTGTGCTGCAATTTCTGGGGAGAAGAAGGCTCGGATCATCTTTCAGCATCTAGTACCTGCCTGCCCTGACCTGCCTGGCCCGTCCTGCCTGGCCCGACCTGCCTGCCCTGACCTGCCTGGCCCGACCTGCCTGCCCTGACCTGCCTGGCCCGTCCTGCCTGGCCCGTTCTGCCCGGCCCATCCTGCCCGGCTCGACCTGCCTGTCCCTTCCTGCCCGGCCCGACCTGCCTGTCCCTTCCTGCCTGGCCCATCCTGCCCGGCCCTTCCTGCCTGGCTCGACCTGCCTGGCTCGTCCTGCCTAGCCTGTCCTGCCTGGCTTGTTCTGCCTGGCCCATCCTGCCTGGTCCGTCCTGCCCAGTCCGACCTACCTGGCCTGACCTGGCTGGCTTGTCCTGCTTGGCCCGTCCTGCCTGGCTCGTCCTACCTAGCCCATCCTGCCTGGCCCGACCTGCCTGGCTCATCCTGCCTGGCTCGACCTGCCTGGCCCTACCGCACACTCTGCAAGTTCTGCACTCTATTCATTTTGCTGGGCCATCATTACAGGCTCATTATGCAAACCCGAATACACACATGCAAACATCACTCCCCTATTTAATCTTGCCTGTGATTAATTGTGGCTTTCGTCACAGAGGCAACAGAGAGGAATGTGGAAACTTCCGGAAACTGGGCAGATATGAATGGCCCTGCCATCTCCTTCTCAGTCGCTATGGCACCGTTTCCTGGGCTCTGCCGCGTGTGTCCTCTGAGGTTTCCCTACAGCGTAATAAATTGTGTTTTGTTCCCGCACAGCAAATGCCCACCTTTGACTTTCCCACCGTACTGCAGCTAAGTTTACACCCCCCACAATGTAAACAGCTACACAAAGGACACCCCCACCTGCTCCCCCATCTCCTTCCAAGCTGTTTTTAAACATTGTGGGTTATTGGGTGCGAGCGGTGTGATATTATTCCAGGCGTCAGAAACTCAGAAAATCACGTATTCTTCCCGTTTGAATGGCTAGCCGCTCACAGCTAACACTGAGCGATCGTTTTCCTGAGAGTTCATTTGTACGCGGTAACTGTTGTGTTTGCTATAATCCACGACAGTTCGCTGGTTAAAACTTTTTTATCAGCTGTCACGCTCGGCCGCAGCGTATAATGTCAGTGACACGACATTCATAATGGATAGCTGTTTCTCAGACCTGCTTCCTCACCTGAATCCCCTAAGGAGACTTCCTGCATCCCCTGGGTCCTAATGCAGGGCCTCAATACACGGACCTGTCAGATGCTCATACGAGAAGCCATAATACAAAATATGAATCCATTAACAAGGCCATATAACATAATACACAAGGCGTGCAAAATGTTATTAGAGAGTAATAGGTAATAAAAGGCAAACCTCTGCTCTAAGAGTTAATCTACAAGGTAATAGGAGTCAGATTATAAAATACATTGTGAAAAACTAGCAACACACAAAACCATTATGGAGCTTCCATTGTGAGTGGAATTCCAATACTAGCTAAGCCTACGGATACAACTGGCAGGTGCATAAAAACAAAGCAAAGAATCTCTCTGCCGCAGATATAATGTTTCCAAAGCCCCTCAGTGCCCAGCATGATTAGAATCACTGCTTGAAACTGAAGGTTAATATCAAAGACACGTGAAATGTTCACTCTCTTAATGTTCTCGTCCCCTGTGTCAATGTAACCAAGGTTACAGGGCAGCTATTAATCAGTGGCTGCTCTCTGCAGAGGGTCGTTCCCCATCTTGGTCAGAGTGAATACTCTGCATTGGTGTTTGAAGCAACACAAGAGCTTCTGAGGACGCCATTTCCGAGAATCACGTCATGCTTGTTTTCTCCGTCTTGTTCGGTGCCTGCGGTTCTTGACAGCTTGATTAGGTTATTCTGACAGGCAATGCAGAGGCCTGCCCTTGTACCCAAGGACCCCACCAACAGTCAGAATATGTGCTACCTGGGGGATTCAAGGCCATGTGCTGTTGTTCGGTAATTATCAGGAAGTGCTGATCAGCAGTTATGTTGAAATCAAAATGTTTCTTTTTATCTGGCACATCAATTTTCCATGCACGTATTATATTTTGTCGGCACATATATAAATTTATGTCTGGTTTTCTTAAGCAACACACATAACACTTGTTAATACTCAAAATACTGAACTTAGTGAAGAACTGTTAGAAATCGAGGGCAGTAGACTAATCAGAGGCTAATCTCTGTCTCAGGCCTCCTTTTTGTTTATTCATTTTTTTATACAAAGCGCCACAAGTCCTTCATTTAAGTTCTAGGGGGGACTTTCTATTCTACACTGAACGCAGAACTGCTTCTGGAATGAAAAGCAATACCCACATGAAAAATCAATCTATAAAATAAAAAAGAGTAAGAATTCAGATTAAAACGCTGCCTTGCCAAGGAGTTTGAAATATGAGGCAGACTTTGCCTGTAAGATTAATGATATTTACTACAGAGAGAGCTGAACTGATAGCACAGTAATAGCAGAGTGCATTATACTTCAACGTATCATATATGAAATGCATATTAATTAATTGCATTAAACTCTAAGTGAAATTATTAATCTAATATTATCACTGGCCCAGTAATATACTGTACAGAGGTATTCAGGTATTAGTCATCTTCACCTTGCCATTGTTCTAATATTGTTCGTGTTATGTTATTTAATCATTTAGTACAGTGTGAAATTTTGTAAACTGGCAAAATAACATTGAGATGTGAGCCAGGAAAAAGTCCATCTCTTACTTAGAGTCCATCTCTTTCACTGTGGGTCTGTGTTTTGTCGGTTTATTGCGGTTAGGGTACAAGGTTACAGGACCTTGGACAGCAGCCGGTCTCGCTCACACTCACACACCTGGGTCCTGTTAGGCAGCTGTCCGTCTGCTCAACGTCTCCTTAGCAACGTGGGCGAAGGGGCAGAGAGTGCGGGAGTGCTTATCCAGCCTGCTCCCCCCCTCAGAAGCAGAGCGTCCTCTCTCCCGGTGAACCTTATCTGTGTTCCTGTTCATCTTTACTTCTTTTCTGCGATTCATGTAATAAAAAGCCACCCGCAACATCCTCATGGGTCTTGTAACGATCTGCAGAACGTCTCTTCTGTATGTTAATAGCCTTGAGGGACATCTGATTCATCGTTTGACGTTTACCAGTTTATACATACAAAATCGTTCTACATAAACAGAGAGCTGGAACACTCTGCAAAGACGGCACTCTTTGAGATTAAGAGGCATTTATCTACTGATCTCACGGAAAGACTGGTGAGTAAAATGTGCATGCTATGCAAATCACCGCAGTACTGCGAGGTGAGTAGCCCCCGTCTGTATTCCTCATGGTCTGCAGCCAGTCTTTGTGCCAGAATCAAAACGGAACACCGAAACTTTGAAATGCATTCTCAAAGAAAGGGCCCCCCTTTCATATTACAATTCCTAGCCTGAACCTGCCATACTCCACCCATGATCTCCTCGCATATTAAAAATGGAACACGATTCTGTATATCTTCCTACCAGAGTAAACATGAGGATGAGCGTGATAAAATAACTCCCCTTTATGTGAAGCGAATTTCACTAGGATTTACTGCAAATAACTTCTTCTGAAATCCCCGATGACATCATAGAGCATTATTTGAGGCAGCAGGCGTTCAGAAAAGCAGCCTCCCAAACCTTCCTTTGCTTCTCGGCCTGGACGTCTCGCTCCTGCCCCGGCATTCCCGGTGTGGGGATCGCCCCCTATGCCATCTGCACTGCTGTCAGGCCTCTCCAGACGACCTTCTCTCTTCGAGGAGCTGAATTATGATCACTGAAATTCTTCCCCTATGGCCGTCTGCATAGCAGAGAAACAACTTCAGGTCAACTCTGCTCTCCCCAAAAGGAGGAGAAGTGGATTACTGGACCATCAGACACACCAGAGGCTACTGACCCTAGTGTCATGACCATTACTCTCCGGCAGAAGTGCCTTCTGCCTGCGTGCGGGTGCTGATCACAGGCGAAAGCAGTAGCTCTAATCCGCTTCCATGTCTGACAGCTAATGTGGCACGAAAGGGCCCTGGATTGTGGCTCGGGCTTGGCGGCTGCCCCCCAGCACATCATTACCGACACACAGCCGCTCGTAGCTCCACGCTGCTCACGGCGAGACGCTGGCGGACCGCTCAGCTCCCAAAGGCTTTTGGTTGGGAGCTTTTAAAAGAATATTTCACAGGAAATGGCATCAGGGGATACTATCAACTTACATTTCTAACCAAACAAAAACTTTCCATTTTCCGTAGAGAGTGACTTTCAATTTAACACACATTATCATTCCTACGATGTTCTCATGTTTTTAACATTTCCGTTGACTACCTGCTAGAACTGAGAATACGTCTTCGGCTTGTCCACTTTAATGGTTTATTGAGAAACCCACATATAATCCATCCATCCATCCATCCATCTATCCATTTTCTGTAACCGCTTATCCCATTTGGGGTCGCGGGGGGTCTGGAGCGTCCCACATCTAATTAAATGATTATTTACAAGTTCATTAATAAAAAGGGACCTATAATTAATTTATGCATATATTTCCAGTGACTGGCGACAGACGTTTCTGTCAGACAGTGCTAATAGCAGCTCTGAGCGCCATGAAAACACGACTCTGTGTATGACATTATTGTCAACAATTATTTCACTTTACAGCGTAAGCTGCCTCTTCATCAGCTCTTCAGGTGCTGCTGTGTTGCTTTTCAATAACAGTTTTAGCTAAAGTTACTATTATTGTGCAGAATGCCTTCAGTGCGGCCTTCCTTTATTAACTAAATGCTTTTTGTGTAAACAAGTCCCGGGGCGGCTTGATTAATTGACCGCAGTGAACCGTGTGGTGGCGTATAGTGTCTCATTTCTTCCTTAATGGATGGCATGAGGACTAGCGGCTGATTGTAGGTCTTAGCGGGTTTAATGTTTTGCAGAGTCTGTGGTTAAGCGGATGCCACCCATGCTGCCTCCTTCCCCTTACACCCCGAAAGAAAGTAACCCCATTTGACATGCGATTAAACCCACCGAAGACGAAAATAATAATTATTATTACTGCGCCAACTGTTAGCTGACCCAAGCTATGGCCATTCTGCTACTTGCTACATCCCACAGACACGTCCCTTGAGCAGCTTGCTGGATGAACTTGGTTGGTGGATATGATTCTTCTGGAGTCCTGTCCATGTTAGTAGGGCCTCGGAATCTGACCGAGCCTGATGCAGGGAGGGAAGAAAGAGTTTTACGAAGTTCTTACGAAGTTCTCACCTCAGAAATATGGCTTAACCTTTTCCTCTTGGAAGATACCTGACCTCATGACTGCCCTTTCAGAAAATTACAGGCAGTTCAGCTTTAAGGGTAGGAGTGCCCCAGTGCGTGCCTCTGTTTGAAATGTATGGCTATACCACCACTTATCATCTGGCAAATGTTCAGGCGACCATATCCGAACACATCCCTGCATGGCCTGTGAGAAAATCACTGCCTGTGCCAAATAGATTCTGTATTCCACGTAAGGTGTTTTTGGGTTGTGAGAGAATAAGGGTGGATCTCCTATCAAAGCAAGTAGGCAGCAGCTAGCAGAGGTGGGCTAGCAGCGCGCTCCCCTTATGCAGCACTTTGGACACAAATACCACATGTATTCCATCACTGCATAGTGGATAAACTGTGATTTTTGTAATCTTGTGAAATCTCTGTGACCTTGTACTGGATAAGCAGTTATGGAAGATGGATGGATGAATGGACGAGTGAAAGAAAGAATACTCTTCAAAATCAAAGACAAAAAGGTTATAGGAGAAGTTTCCGAATTAAAAAAAGAATTGGGAAAGATGCTAGCAATGCGGGCAACTTTATTTAGAAGTCTTCAAAAAGTCACCCAATAAGAAGAGACGGGCCTCCAAATTTAGACGGCCGCTCTCGCTGCGTGAAAAATGCAGGTATGGCTCCTATTCTCAGGCAGCCCGAACCTATAGGGGGTCCCAGGGGTGTGAGGCAATCCTCGGAAGTGGCCTCGTTACTCATGAAGACAGAGCATTAATCACATGGACCCGGGCGCGCACGCTTATCTGGGCCGTAGCAGCGCTGGGACTCCACGTGTTTAAAAGCACATTTTTTAAACCAAGTGAGGGGACGTCGGGCAGATTAATCGGACCCGTGCAGCCCTGCTAATCGCATGAAGCAGCTACACCCTCACCTCGACCCCTCCCACTTCTGGGCCGTGGGAGTGTCGCTATGGTGATCGCACATGCATCATCACGCGATGCAGGTAATCTCCTTCATTAGCCAGGCCCTGGGGTGGGTTAGCGGAACAGTTTGGGTCTGGCTTGCATAGCACCATGCGTCTCTGCTACGTTCCAGGTACAGGAACCCCACCGGACAGGAATGCAGGTCAGGCTTCTGAACCTGTGCTCAGGAAGGTCACCAGTTCGAATCCCATGGTCAGCAGCCACATCGCTGTTAGAGCTGTGAGCGAGACCCTTAACCGCCCTGAAACAAACTCCACGGGTGCCAGATAAACAGCTGACCCTGTGCTTGGACCCCAAGCTGCACTCTCACCTTTATATGTACTTGTCTCAAAGGAGGGCAAGATGGGACTTGTGAAAAGTAAAGCATTCCTACGTGTCTGTACTTGTGTGAATAAAGCTTCTTTTCATCAGATCTGATTAGGATATGTAAGTGGAGCAACTTAGTCCACGAGTGATTAGTGACGACAGCCAATGCAAATCCGTGATGCTAGCTGCGGACTCGCCATCCATATCTTGGCATCTTGGCAAGGGCTCACAGGCAAGCCTCCTTACCTCATTAACCCGCACAGGCTGTCCTCAGCTCTGTGTTTGTCTATCTTCACAGGCATGTAGCGGGCGGGTTTTTGGCCCACGTTGGCTCATTTAGTGAGCCACCCCCTGCCCAAAGACTTTCTGATGTTCCCAGGCACAATACACACCGTACTTAGAGTTTACATTTTTAATTGGACCTTACTCAGTATTTGATGCACATGACAGGCTGCTTGTAAAAGGCAGCATCGCCTAGCTCATCCGTACATTCTCCTGAATGCCATAAGAAAAGTTAGACACAAGTAACATGGAACCTCACCCCTGCCCTCGTCTGGACAGGAAGTCAAATTGTTTTTGTGCAAGGGAGGTCAAGGGCGATTGGTTCTTGACCTTTGCAGTGACCTTGTGTGAATGGGCTTTGTTCCTCCTCGTTGTTTTGCTCTGAGGCACAGAAGCACATTATGCACAAACAAGACAGGGGCAGAGTTTGAATTGGAACACACTGAATTAGTGACATCGAGACCTGTTCTGCTTTATCTCAGATATATTTCAGAGAGAACACATTCCTTAACTAGCAGAGTGCACTCCCAAGGTCAACATAGAGGTTTACTTTCATCCTCTGGTCTGGATTAATGAATTAGCCCTGTCATTTTAATACTTGCGACATGTGTCATAAATAATCTGTTGTTTTAAGGAAACATGCTGTATTTTTCAAAACCTCACTGGTACACCGATTAAAGGATCAAGGACGGCAGAGGTCGGGTTAGAGTAAAAGCCAGAGACTTTTAGAACTGAGTCTGACCCCCCTGATTTGGTAAAAGACTTATTCTGAAGCCTCATGACGCCATACCAGCAGAGCTCCACTATCACAGTGTCTTGTTTATAATAAGATGCACCATTTACATAATTTAAAAAGTGCTGCTTAAAGGTCCCGTAAGCCAGTGGTGCCCTGTTCTCATTTTATAGGCTAGTTTTCACTCGGAGCTCAAAATTCTCAGTTCTCCATGTAATCCTAGTGTTTCATTAGTCGATCGGATATTAATAAAATGCAATCTTACCATTTTGTAAAAGCGGCAGGGTGCTGGCCCTCAGTCGCTACAACGGCGATGGCGGTGATCGTTATTTGGCCTCCGAAACCTACTCCTGTTCTCTGAGCGTCAGTCAGACAGCATCACGCCATGAAACGCCTGAGATGTACGGAAATCTAGACAGCTCTGCCCCTCTGTACCCTACCTCACCACTGCATTACTGGAAGTTTCTAAATACTACTTCCATTCAATCCCCAAGGTGGCCGGTCTAGCTGATAATTTTATCTATCAACATTACAGCTACTGTAGCGACATGTATCGGGTAAATATCCGCCGGTTATGTGGCACACGGCTATGGCAATGTCATGATGGCCAGATGATCGCATAGATCAAGATGCTGTAGAATCATCACAGGACACGGCCAGCATCCACAGAGGTCTAAGGTGCTGTGGAAACGCCATCCTGAGACTGTACCGAAGAGGCTGCCCTTTTCACATAACATCAATGACAGCATCCACCGTCAGTTCTGTTCTGCCCGATCCAGCATTCCACATATATATGTACACTGTAGGTTTGTGGATATTTGTGGCTGAGATGTGGGTGTCACCTGCAAGCAGACTGGATTTCAGCACTTGTGACTCCCAGCTCCCAGGGCATCAGTGACTTGCCATTTCCCACAATTCTCAGCATCACTGCTGGCCTGATGGCTCACCTGCTTGTTTTGGTTCACCGAGCCGTGAAACTGACTCCACGCTCCAAACAGTATTACACTCTTTAATTGCATTAATTCATGAAACATTGTGTACCAGCATCACAGGCAATCAGTACTTATTTGCAATTATATGTAATTTTTTGCAACATAAGTGAGAAACTATCAGGTGGGGATTGAAAATAAATTCATGGAGCAGGACGTGGCGGTGAGGGCTTCAGAATTACGTGGTGACTGACTGCATCGTTAAGGTTCCTTTTCCTACACTTGACTCACAGAGTCACATACGTCTCAGTACATGACCACATACTTTCCGTCTTGGCTATACCGAGATATCACACAAGCTCCTCAGTGCAAGCTCACACAAGCTTTTAAAACTTGATTTAAACTGTAGTTGATTTATGTAACGTGACCTATTACCTTGTCAACCACCACAGAAGGTATTGTGACGAATTTCTGCATTTACCTGTATTGATCTGCGATATATTGTGACTAATCCTACTGCCCTCAGCTGGTCTTTTCCACAGGGAGATCCTTTAGCCCAGTTCTTTGCTGGTTTGTTAGATTAATCGTTCCGAAAACAATGACAGCCAAGGTCTGCTCGAGAATAATACAGTTGAAGAAAACTTTTAATAGCTGAATGAGTCAACGAGGAGTTTTTACGTAACAAAACCTGTCACAACAAAGTGGATGTGAAAAATATTTTTGGATGATTTTTCAGAACAATATATCAGGGTCATGGCTGCTGAGCCACAAGGCAGGAAGGCGGTGAGATGCAGCATATCTCATGGACACAGCAGATGGCCAGCTGGCCTGACGGAGATACTCACCGTCGACGCACGACGGCTTGTTCCTTGTCGTGCCGGCCACCTTCCCAGGCAGACAGGAGCATTTCACTGTCTGGGATCGTTCCTCAATGCGGTTTTTGTTGCAGCACCGGTGTGCAGCGATGACCTCGCACGTCCCACCCTCTGTCGACAGACACAGAGCCACAGTGGCATTTTAGTGGCCGACAAATTGGCACATGAGCACTAACAGGTACAGCGGGCTCTGGCCACCGCTGTAAACAGACAGGGAGGCAAAACAGAGATAGTACAATCATATGAGAAACTCTGAAACAACTCAGCGGATTCTATTAAACAACAAAAACCTAACCACTCCCTAACCTTCTCCAGGATAAGCAGTTAGGCAAAATGAGTGGATGGATGGATGGATGGATATAAAAAGTATTTTATGAAGCTTAAATGTCACAGTTTAGTTTCAGTAACCTGTCCCTTAAATGACATCTTTAATGCACTTGAAATGCTTTGAAATTTGCTGATCAAACAATATCAGCCTTTCCAGTAGTTGACCCTCATCATATTATGGGATGTCTCCATGGAATCCATTATGCATGAAGACAATGCAATTCCAGGAATATTCTACCAGGGTATGAAAAATATCACACGGGACAATTAATGACTCACTCACCCATTATCACAGAGCAACTTTAATTCACTCTTGAACTTTAAATTAGATTTTCAGCGCTTAATACGACCATAAGTGGATGGTAAGCTGTTTTATACGTTTCTAAGCCTGAGAGGCCGTGCAAAGGCTGGAAGGGGAGCTGAGAAACCTTGAGTCCCGCTGGCAGTGGGTATTGAAACCTGAGACACATGACGAGTGGTGTGGCAGAAATTTTCCAGGGAGGCTTGGTGATGGCAGTGGGGTCGTAGTCCTATCTACATGCTTCTGGGCCATTCCAGAGCAGCAGAGCATGGTCCTCCACCTGCCCATTGTGGTAGACTCACAGGAACACTTCTGTTTCATGTCAAGAATTATTATTATAGCGAAACAAATGAAATCCCAGCATGAAGGGAACACTGAAGAAAAGAATACAGTCAGGCTGATTTTCTCTCATTTTCCATTAAAGTTATATTCTTATATTCTTTTTGACAACAGACAAAACAAACTTATGCACTTTTCTGGAAAACAGCAAAAAATGTCAGGCTTGCTGGTGAAGATGTGTTTGACTGTCTCTCACGCTGGCTCTCACAGAAATGCTTTTGTCATCAACATAAACATTAGAAACTAAATTATGGCATTAAAAAACATAAAAATAATGTCATTTTTTAACACATTTAGTTTGAAGCAAAAAACTATCCATATATGCGTGCCCCCCCATTGTGATCCTAACGAAAAGCTTTGTGACTCTCCACATGCAGTATAAGGGTTTGATTCTTGCAGTAAATGAAAAGCCTGTAGCTGGATGTTTTTATACTGAGAGGTAAGTACCTGTGTAGCTAAATACAAACTAGATTTTGGCTGCAATGGGTCACCTGTCCTAAATAACTATGTTAGTCTTCCTTTCAGAGAGTCACCAACAGGGACACCGGCAGGGGTGCGACTCAGCACCCCAGGCCACCTAACAGAGGTTCACCCCTAGATTACTGGCATATTTCAGGGCACTTTTCTACATCTGGGTATCATTTACTATTTAAATTACATTTACTTATTTAGCAAACACTTTTATTCCAAGCGACATACAGTCCCCCCCCAGCACAGAATCTCGTCCCATTTATGGCACCCCTGAATACAGGTGCCCAAGGGTATGGGAAAGTTTCTCGGGCTTTAAATAGTCTACAAAGCCAGTTTCATGCCTTGAATTTGGATGGATCGGAATGTTCCAGATCCTGAAATATCCTGAGTGATTAGCTTCACTGCATTTCCAGTAACCGCTTAGCTGACCCATTCATACACGTGTGTGTCTTAAAGTGATGCTCCTCTGAGGGCATGCACCAGGTGCATCAAATCTCCATGCCGGTCAGTCTACCAGCTGCCGGTTATCATTGCCCCCTCTCTACTTGTAGACGGGCTGTTGACGCTTAAGCCCGACGGACAGACTTTACTAATCCTTGCTGTCGTCATCTCTCAGACCGTGGGCTGACAGGTGAAATTCCCCGCCGATGCTTAGCTCTGCACAGGAGGTACTGGCCGTACCAACATCGCAGCTGCAGATGGGAGTCACTTCTTCTTTGCGACTCTGAGAAGCAGCATGGGACATCTACTTCAAAAATGCATCATGACAGCTGTTACTCAGAGAGCCCTGTTGTTTAGGCCAATCAGAAGGTAGCAGCTAGAGTCCACAGGTACTACCCTCCCTTCTTGGGGAAACATTAGCCTGGTGTTTAATTTACACCCAAGAGAGTGCTGATGCGATATGCAAGCTCCTCTGTGCTGATCATTACCTTACCTCCTGTTTTAACCCCAATGGCCTATTCTGTGAATCAAAGAGAGCCTGAAGAGTATCAGTTACACTTAGGAGCTGTTTAAGACCAGAGCACATGTGTTACACACAGACAATTACCGTGGTGTCAGATCCTGACGATAAGTTCATATCACGATGCATCAAAGCCGGGATCAAATGTCTAGCAAATCTCACCACTGACACAAGAATGTCTCTGATGACTTCCTTCCATCGTTTTGGGTGCTGGGATTTTAACCAAAATGTTAAATTAAGTGGCCATTTCCACGCTACTGCCCTGAATGTAATTAAATATTAAAGGCAGGTAGACATTAAGGATTGAGGACCATCTGTCTGAGGAACGGCCGTCATGTAACGGAGCCTCACCACACCGGGCATGATACGAATGCGACGGGCATGACTGGGGCCACGCGGAGCTCACGGCCCAGCACGCACGCGGCACCTGGCTCTCTCCTTTGGCAGCTCCTGCACAGCCGGTTTCCCTGCCCCGTTATTTGTGAGGCCCCATTAGGTTACCTAAAAGATGGCTATGGTTTTATGGCCGTTTTGGGATTTTTTTAATGCGCTGTCCAAGTCTCTGAATACACAGCCCCGAGTAACTTAGCTGAGGTAGTTCTTCCCCAGTGCACAAATCGATTCCAAGGACCAGGCGGGCAGATGACTGGACAACTGGCTCTATTGCTTAGAGGTCTGGAGATGAAAGCACCCCGTGAAAATTTAATTAGCTCATGTGCTCTCATCGGGTATCTTCAGAATCCACATTGGCGTCGAGTGGTTCGACTGGAGTGCTACAACATGTAAACATCCTTTGTGTCTCTTCCTGAGTTTTCCAAGGATTTGAAGGCATCGGGTCTGTTCTGCAAGAATCACTTCAGCAGGAGTGCTCTATGCCAGTCACCTGCTGATCTGCTTAAAACCTCTCAGCATCTCAGCAAAAAAGAACCAACGCCATCATGTCTATCCAGCCACCTTCTGACACAAAATCCAGTAAAGCACGAGGTGGCGACATGTGCTGTACAGCAGGCCAGTCCACTACAGGCTGCACACACACACACACACACACACACACACACACACACACACACACACAAACACACACACACACACACACACACCACCAAACCCACGCACACACACACACACACAC
>JAAGVU020000123.1:15826957-15847510 GCA_011763525.2 Mormyrus iriodes | reverse complement strand
CACACACACGCACACACACACAAACACAAACACACACACACACACGCACACACACACACACGCACACACACACACACACACACAAACGCACACACACACACAAACACACACACACACACACACGCACACACACATTATTAGGTATGTATATCGTTGTGGGGACTCGGCATTCATTTATATGACAATTGTAAAGCTCTTATCACATTAACCAAAAGAAACCCACAAAATACAAGACATTTGATATTTTTTGATTGAATTCACAGATTTACATTTTTAAGAAATTGAATTTTCCCTTTTGGGGACCGAAAAAATGGAAAAAAGGTCAGAATAACAGGCTTTAATCACATTGTGGAGAAACTCGAACCATCAACTCTCAAGGCTGAGGTGCCGCTCACTTCTGGCAAAATACAAAATCAAAACTTATTTGTGACTGCAGTGTCTATCATAAAACTGTGTATAAATGTGCATAAAGTAACAGTCCATCTGTAGCTGAAGCAGGCCGACATTTCGCTTCCTGGAACGTAGTTTTTTTTTTTGCAGAACAAGCCCCATTACTGAGCAAGCAGACACTGGCAGAGAGTGTAACCTAGACAAAAGCTTCGTTTTAAAAGCTGATTCACAGGTTCATAAATACATAAATATTAGGTATGAATAATGCATTGATTTCATGGCAGTGCATTACAAACAGAGAAACATGATTCCTTTTACAGCAATTAAATTAAGTGTCATAGAAAGGCCATCAGGGGGCAGGAGGGTGGAGAGAGGAAGAATATCACGGTTTCCCTGCTGCTGACTTAAGTTGAAGTGTCATTAAGTCAAGTCTTGTGACACAGTTATTAAATATGTGGTCTTGCCCTGGGAAGATAGCTTCTCTCTGGAGAGAGGGTGTCGCTCTTGCACAAGCCAGCGAGGTGCCTAACCTGAATTACTTTGCTAGAATAATAAATCTCATTAAGCTCTTGAACTGTAAGTCACTTTGAATATAAGCATCAGCAAGAATAGCAAAAAGAAGAATCAGTTCTGATTTAAAACTGAAGGTTTTAAAAACGGTGTGGAACCACTGTGCGCGTCCATCCACCCCCACGCGATTACATCACTTGGTATCATCCGTGACCTGTGACCGATCTGTCCAACAGGAAGCCAGTCCTACTGATACATGCGGTACATACTAATGAGTGATTTGGGGAAATAGGCAGGACATTTGACAGCTATCCTCTATAGATGAACAGAGGGATGATGTACAGTTATTAATCTTGTTATTTGATCCAGAGCTCGTTTCCGCTCGGAGCGTTTAGCATGTACAATTGAAAAGGGAAGCTCAATACAAATGGTGAATCATCAGCCAGGGCGACATTTTATTCACATTTGCTTTTATGTGGTGATGCGTTAGACGTTAGATGTTCAGAAGATACTGAATGTGCATGTTTAGCATGCTAATGTTAATGCAAAATGGATGCTATCAGTATTATCAAGCTAAAATGCTACTCATTTCTTTGCCCATTATGGTCCAAACCATTTAACATGACCTCTGTCCCTGATGTTACACACTGACAGGGAGCAAAGATCGATGGGCAACGCCGAGCTCAGCGTGCAGGCTAATATGCTCATGTGTTGTCATTGTCCATTGGTTGATTTCATAGACCGGTTGGTTATTAGATGCACCAGGGAAATCCAAACAGCACTGCAGACATCTCACTCTTTCATGTAACTGTGTGAAACTTGGGTTTGCTTTAGCGAACCACATCGCACAGAGATTCCCTGAACCTTCTGGGGATGGATGGGACAACAGGGACCCTTCAGTCACTATAAAATAAAATATCTGTTTTGGGCAGGAGAACAAGAAGCAGTATATGCTGCACAGCCGGCCTCCTGCGCGCCGGAGGCCCACACTACGGAGCCTCGGCTTTAGGTTACCGCCAAAACAAAACGAAACACAAAAACACAGTGTAAACAAGACTCCGGGAAAGGCGAATCGATATGAAGCTCCACGGTCACCTGGCGATGGCTCTGCCTCTCGTACCATACCCAATCTGAGAAGGATTGTGGAGCTCACTCCAGAAGCTGCAGGCTGTGCAGGAGTATCACTCCGTTCTGAAGCAATGCTCAGCGGAAACATTCTGACCCGTTTCTGCTGTGTGTGTGTGTGTTGTTTTTCTTGATTGCCTGGTTAAATCCTCTCGTTTTCATGGGGAGACAATCACACCGGACCTAAACAGCTCTGATTCTCCCATGGCCTGATCAGAAGAGGCAGAAACGACATGCCAGCCAACAGTATGCAGGGCTGGTTTCTGATTTCCTATCGGCGGTTATGCAGCTGGCGTGCGTCCACCATGAGCGCACGGCCAGCCATATTGGATCCAAGTCATTTCACAGTAGAATGCACCTTGGACACCGTCGAGGCTCATTTTGGTCTCCGAGGCTGAAATGCTCTCTGACTCACACCTCATAGACGATAAAGAGAAGCTGGAGACTTTAAGCGATACACTGCGGCATGTCCTCCAAGTTCCCTCCGAAAATAATTGTGCGTAACCCCAGAGTGGCCCACATCCTCAAATGAGTCATTCGCTGAGGGCCAGACGGAGAGGCAACATTAATGTTTTCTGAAATGGATTCCCGGGTCAAGACAGCAACCCCGAAAGACGTGGTGGGTACCTTGGTCATAAATTGTCCCCCTCTGCAATTAGGCTACTGCAGTGGAGTACCCAGGGCTTCTGAAGAAAACATCACTGAGACCTTTCAGAGCCCCAGAGGAAAGGCAAAGGGTTTCTTGCAGGTGGTGTTAAATCTGTGTCACAGTTACAGCCTGACTTAGCTGCAAAAAACACCTCCTGACGAGTGCCATTTTTGCAAAATCCGATGGTGTAGGTGATTAACTAAAATGGAGGCGAGGCATTTCCAAAACAACACAGATTGGTGAGAGATAATTTAGTTCAGTCCCTGTTTATGTTTGGTGTGTATTTAACGAAGTCTGATTTAGGCTGAAGGTCACAGTTAGGAAAGGTGAGCAGAAAATCATCTGAATATGAAAGAAACTCACATGATGAATTATTTAGGTGTTATCAAAAGAATATCCAAGAGAGCCTTGGGAAAAGATATGATATACGGGAATATCAGTTCACTGCATTTAAGGTCCTTAATGACTTGATGTCTTCATTATTCCAAATCACGATGTGCTTGCTTTACTTTTAATTTAATACATGAAAATATGTCACTCCGCTGAATTTCAATGAATTGCTTTTTTTCAACATGACAGCTTTGAAAGGTGGTAGAAGACTCGATTTTTATTTTTAGAGCCACTGATTTTGAGCCTCAGAGGTCCCGAAGGATGGATAGGGTTGGGGGAACCGTCCCATGTTTGTAAAAAAATTATGCAGTCTGCAACCGTGTCCCCGATGAAGCCAGGAGGCGCCGTCCGCTCGTTAAGACAGACTCAAACAAGCATGGGCTCGTTAGCCCACTCGGCCGGCAATGTGGCTGCTGACGGGGACGGTCTCTGGAGCTGTCGGAGGACCAAAGGAATCTGGATAAACGGAGCTACCGTAAAATACATACAGGAGTAAATAAATGAAAGCGTGTAGTCTGCCTCCCTGCTTGCACTGGGGAAGTGGTCTCCGAAACACCTTAAAACCCGCAGCTTCAAACGAGCCGCCTCGGTTATCTGTCAGCTAAAGGAGTAGCCCTCTTATCCCTGCAGTGAGAGAGGCCTACATCAGAAGATGGCACGGCGATGGCCCTCTGCTATAAATATATCGCGTACCGGATTTCACCTGCAAACGAAAAGCCCCACTTTGCAGGACTTAATTCATGGCGATGGTTGTGATCCAGGCCAGAGAAGGCCATTGTTCTCAAAGAGGCGAAAAATCAGCAGCGTTTCATTATTTTGAGAAGTCTTTGCTGTCAGCAACTACAAAGGGTTCCAAGGAGCTCTGGAAAGTTTCCTTTGCAAACAAAAGGGGGTGTAATTTTTGGAAAATATGCGGAATCTAACCCACTTTCAGGGATAACGTTTGCGATGTGTGGATATCTGCAGTTCCAAGCTGGTCGGAAGTTACCAAAATAATACGCCCAGTTGGTAACAAAAGCCTTTTCAAAGCACCTCCTTACAGTTTTTCCCCTCCAGTTACATCGCTCTCTGGACAAATATTTTCCAAATTAGAACTTCTTTTTTCCATGCCTTCAAAATGAGAACGCAGCGAAGCTCATTTTCAGAAAATATATACTAACTGTAGACGGAAACAGCCGTGAAGCTGCCGGCAGGCTAAATCCCCTCAAATGGCAGCACTGCGGAATACCGGGACCATGGTGGCGGCCCACTTCACAAACACCACCACAGGTGACCCAATCCCTCTATGGAGCTGACATGTTCTTCCGAGTGTTTGTGTGATTTTTTCCCCCTTTCACAGGGGACTGATGTCTCTAAGTTGCCCTTTGTGTGCATGCGTGTGTGTGTGTGCTTGCATGTGTGTGTGTGTGGTGCTTGCATGAGTGTGTCTGTGTGTGCTTGCATGCGTGTGTCTGTGTGTGCTTGCATGCATGTGTGTGTGCATGCGTGTGTGCGTGCACGTCCCACACAGATGAAACACTGCTCTTATATTTTTTCCAAAAGTACATCAGAAAGCGCCTTTTCCTTTCCCATCTGCCCACGCACACAGGCCAGAGTAAAGCTTGGGGTTCGAGCGTGAGGTCAGGCCATTTATCCAGCCCCCCTGGAGCATTTGTGACCTCAGGCATTGAGCTCACCTGTTGGATTCACCTCTTCCTCAGTTCTGTTCCCCCCATTCCCTATAATTACTAAAATGTCTTACCAGAATAGATCTGAAAAAGTTACAAACATTTTCCTTTCTCACCTGGTCGCAGAAATATTCAAAGGTATGTATTATTATGCACTGTTTGAAGATAAATAACTGTTTTTTTCTGTGATTAATTGAGAATTGTGCTGCAGGAGCTGATTGGCTGTAATGAGGCACCTGGAGCGTTGGGCCGGCCTCTCGCTGGTGGAATTCTCAATTACATCCCCAGCTCGCTAGGAGTCGTTACCATGGCTCAGTGGAATTAATTTCCTCACTTTCCAGGTATCAAGCTCGAAAGTTTGGTAGCTCAATTAAAAATAAAAACAAAGGCTGGATAGATGATGTTATTTTAATATTGCAAGCCTCGTTTTAACTTCGGTACCCAGATGCAGCAAATGTCGGGCGTTATGTTTCTGATCACAAGGCAAAGAAAGATCTACGTTTTAAAAACGAATGCTGTCAGACTCGCACAAGCCTCAGACGGGCAATTAGTAGTTCAGAGGTAATTGGCTTGTTATTAGTTTCTGGGTTACTGGACAGAGTCGTCCTCTTGATTTATGGTATTGTATCTACCCCCCCATTGCTGCAGGGGGAGAGCTGAGGATTCCATTGAGAAAATGAAAAATGGGTCCCTTTCCCTGTTCCTCCGTCATGGACATGCAGGGATAGAGAAGGGCATGTGCTCACCATTACTGCACACTTTCCTGCTGCGTCGATGTGCGTCATGATAGCCGACGCCCCGCAAGCTGTGTGCTGCTGATATTTTGGATGGGCTTCAGGCCCAGATTTTCTGCCTGGTACTCACACACATGCACACACAGAGTCTCCAGACAGCACAGGGCCGGCTGAGGCCCCCCACGCTGGCATGGAGTGGAGTCTCCCCTTCCACGGCTGGCCCACTCAGACCCACTGCTCTCCAGTGAAGCTCTGGGCAGCGTACCACCAGCCCCGCTCTCTCGGGCCTGCAGTAAAACAGGCATCCCTGTCCACAGCTGCTTTTCAGCCCCAAACACCATTACCAGTCGTTCATTACTGTCTAGAGTGAGCGGGGAAACTATTTTATATCGCTGAGCTGAGCAATGCCCTTTCCAACACTCTGTGGGAAAGAAGAACAAGCATGATCAAGAACCAGCAACAACGTCCTGGAAAAATCCTGTTACGTGCTGGTACGTAATTAGAATAAGAGTCATTGTGCATCAGGTTACCATACGTGAGAGTACAGCAGAAAACGCTGGAGCGTTTATTAGGTACTGCAGTATAATCCCCCTGTTTGTGGGCATTAAAATGAATTATGAGCTGACAGGTGTGGCCCTTGTGGATCTCAGCACCTGCTTATGCTGACTGGGAGGTCAGTCTGGTTTTAGCTTCTGACAACAACTGCTTCTCCCACCGGCACCACCTTTAATTTAGGATCACCCGATAGCAGACACTCAGAATTCAAATTAAACTGATAGTTTTGTTTTGCAATTTAGATCCCAGTGGCATTGCATCCATTAATTAGTGAGGAGAGATCACTTTGGGGGATAATGACCTAGTGATTAGGAAGGTCATTGGTGCTAAAAGGAAAGAGCAGAAGTGGAGAGGTGACTAATTAGAAAGTTCTGGATCGTTAGTGGGATAGATTAAGGCATTCTCCCCAGCAAGTGTGGAACAGAGTGTCTTCAGAGCTGCATGTGTTGTTTTTACATGATGTGGAGCATCATCTAGAAGGATCACCTGGGGATAAATAAATTACCTGCTTTTATAAATCGTATACAACCTCTGTCTGGCAGCTATCGCCTTACATTATATGTTGCAGGAGGATTAAAATGATGGATATTTGAAAATTTCTGCTTCAGGGTAATCTTAAAAAACAGCAGAGATATTTCCCTGTAGCTCGTTGTGATCTGATCTCCACCATGATTAAGCAGTTTTCTCTTAATAGTTTACAAACGAGATGATTACTTTGGATTTTTGGGGGGTCAGGCATTCAGGGCAGCTATGGATTTAGGTGTCTTGTGGGATTGGCTCCAGGTTCTGAGCAAGTGGTTATGGAAGATGGATGAATGAACGGATGGATGCGTGGAAAGATGGAGAAACAGCTGCGTAATAAAAAGGCAGAAAATCAAGATAGATTAATAATTAAAAAATGATCTGAGACCCTAACAACAATACACAAAGAGCCGGGACCCCAAACCCTAATGCACAAAGAGCCGGGACCCCAAACCCTAATGCACAAAGAGCCGGGACCCAAACCCTAATGCACAAAGAGCCGGGACCCCAAAACCCTAATACACAAAGAGCCGGGACCCAAACCCTAATGCACAAAGAGCCGGGACCCAAACCCTAATGCACAAAGAGCCGGGACCCCAAAACCCTAATGCACAAAGAGCTGGGACCCAAAACCCTAATGCACAAAGAGCCGGGACCCAAAACCCTAATGCACAAAGAGCCGGGACCCCAAAACCCTAATGCACAAAGAGCCGGGACCCAAAACCCTAATGCACAAAGAGCCAAGACCCCATAAACTGACAGACTGCAAATACTTTGTTACGTTATTTTACATAAAGGCAGGCCTAAAATGAAATAGTTTCGAAGCTTAATTTAGCTTATTATATCTTCTGAGGTATATCTTTTTGGTAAAAATACATTTGTTTTTCATAGAACTTCACATTTACTGCTAAATACATTTTGGAAATACATTATTCCATGGATTATGATCCATAACAGTAATTTTGGTTCATTTTTGGTGATTTTTAAGATAGCAAACAGACTATGAAAGCTTACACAAGTTTAGATCCAAATGCTCTCCAAATCAGTGCTCTGCTCTTTTATAAATTTCTTTTTATATGTATGTACAGCTGGCTAGCTGTTTAGGAGATAAATGACTTTCAAATTCCTGTTCTGCACAATGATTGGCACTTACGTTAAGACATTACACACACCGCTAGCTAATTAGCTAACTGCCACACAGCTAATTAACTTGGAAAAGGGTGAAGGAGCCAGTAAACGAAGATCGTATTTTATGGCACTACAGCAAAATCCAAGATTTGTACAGCTGAACAAAAGCGTCACACAGCAATAATTTGCACAATTACATGACGCCGTCCTTGACAGGTGCAAATCTGCAGCTGCCACAAGGGAATCCTGGGAAGGCGATGATTTTTTATTACTAGAAAATATAAGTTTATATATTGCTAATGTTACTTTCTGCTTAATGAATCCCAATTAACCTGTTCATAATCAGTTGGAGGGTTCGTTAGCCAGCTAATTGACACAATAGAATTTTAAATCCACTCAGACAGAAATATCAAATGTACTTGCTATAAATGGCTTGTTTTGTACGGAATGTACTACTCAATTTTACTAAATGTTCTAAGATGTAATAATGAACAGTAAAAGCAAAACCTTATTCTCATATGGTGTCAATGAAGTGTATAGATAAGCTTATAAATGCCTGTGTCTAAATGTGTCTGTTTATGTAAATGTACTCAAATTTAACATGACTTCAAGGCGAACCCATGTTAACTGAACACAGGAAAACCGGGTAGCGACACGTCGACAGCGAACGCACTCCTACGATTGGCTGCCAGTTATCTGGCTCCTTTTCGCTTCCTCAGTCACTTCCTTGCTCCCTTGTCTATGTAAAAATAGGGCTGCCTATTATCCCATTGGTTTTGTTTCATTGCTTCAGCCATTGATGCAGTTGCTCGTTAGCGGAAGCAGGCCGCTGCTCTCTGATCGGGGAAGAATGGCCAGGGCAGCACTGCGGCTGCGCGGTAACGCGGCCCATAGCCCATAATGAGCAGAGGGCTCTGTTTCTGCCCCACGTGTGGAGCCAGTGGACAGAGCCGGGACGTAGGGACCCGAACAACGTAAAGAGAGCATCCAGCCTGTCACTAAGGGTGCCTCACATCATCGTGGCTCGACCGCCACCCGCGCTCCTTAGGATGCTACGCTGCTGTGTTCTGTCTCGTTTGTCATTCGCAATGAAACGTGGGCCCCAGTGTGGGCGAGCAGCAGAACCCCCGGTGGTCTGACTCCTTTATGGCGCATTAGCACAGGTGTGCATGGGAGATGTCCTCTGAAAGTTCTTACATGATGAGGGATAATTGACTGACTGTAATGCTTTACACTGGCTGCATCTTCATGTTGCATTTATAATGCATTCATAGAACATTCATAAGCAGCATGGATGTATACCTTAACGTCTCTTAAAGCATTGCATTCATAATACTTTCAGTGAACAAGTCATGACAACTGTAATATACTTTAATAACAATCATTATAATCATATAATCGTATACTGTAATGTATGTTTTTAATGAATATTAAAGCTATAGTAGGATGTTAGGGTTTATGTAAGATATACCTGCTTATGAATATTCTATTAATGTATTATTATGAAGGTGCACTGAATGTTCTAAGAATGTGTTATAAAGGCATTATTAAGGTGCAGTTAATATAAAGCATTATTGACTAATCATTTATCCATGATCTCTTTCTTTCAGCCACGTATATATGGATTAAAGCGATGGCATCCACCTGCCAGCTGCTTCTTACTTGTAAATCCAGTTACGACCCCGTACTCAGAGCTCCAGGGCCAGATGGCTTCATAAACCGTGTTCGTGCAAACCTGTCACTGTCAGCTGGATTTGCAAACCGGGCTGTAACCCCGCTGCCGTTTCTCACCAAACAGCCAATGCCCCGCGGGCCAGTATCTCCTCCAGTGAGCTGTGGTGTGGCATTCAGCTCCCAGCTCTGCAGCTATACGCTTGCCCCCCCCATCCGGGGCCTCCCTGAAACTCCATTAATCAGGTTCTGTCACTCGGCCCCAGTTCAGCCCACTCTCCTGAGCCACCATCTTTTTTCTTCATTGCAGGAGCCCCTCTGGTGCCGCGGATGGACCTCAGGTGCCGTTTATAAGCCTGTCCCTTTCTGCTTGCAAGAGGAGGCAGTATTAAGCCCAGAGAGGCAGCCAGCCCTATTATCTGCCCCAGACACTGGATTTCTGCATGAGCTGATGGCCTGTGGCTCTCAGAGAGTGTATTTTCTTTCCCCCCCCCCCACCCCGCTGAAGTGAGAAATCTCCTGGCACAGCTCTCTGTTGACCCGAAGGGACAGTTATGTGGAACACTAGGAAAAGAAAAGGCTGGTTCCGGTGACCAGGAATTCCCACGAGAGGTGGCAGCTGGCAGGGAGGACCTCTGCCGCGTCTCCGGGGCTGTCTCCGCACAAACCGCTCACCGCAGCTCCCTCATGAACTTGGCCGTATTGCCTGCTTGACGCACCACATGTGGGGAGAATTGATCCCATGGCCCACTGCCCTCACAGCGAATCTGCAGTGAACGGATCACTCCTCATTTTCGTTCAGCCTTTTCTCCCACTGCCACGGACAGACGTGTCGAAATGGGAAGCCCCTGACGAGGCAGTCGGGATGTCTGCGCGGAGGGTTATTGATACGCACATGGGGGAGATCCGCCATGCTCTTTGAAGGGCTACATCAGGAGAGGACTGGTACACCAACAGGAAGCTGAACTCCAGCGCAATCATGCCGAGGCGGGAGAGAAGCGTACAGACTCCTGCGCTCGTATTTCGGAATAAATTACAACCTCATTCTGTGAATTACAGATGGTGCTGCTTAACAGGGCATTTCGGGGGGGGTGGGCACGAAGGCCTGCATTTATGAAGCTTCATCACCAATTTGGGAAGAAAATATGTCACAGTTTTTTTTCTTTGAAGTATAAAAAGCAGCGAAAACCAAAATACAAAATAATGATTTATGAGGCTTTTTCATAAAACCTGAGCAGCTTGTTGCTCGACTCAAATGTGGAACATAACATATGTCATGCTGTCATCAAGGTATGACAGGGGAAACACACAGACACACACACACACACACACACACACACACACACAGACACACATAGACACACCTAGGATATCGAATCGAAAGTGGCAGAGTGTGTGCTGGGATTTGTTGTGCTTTAAATGACTGGTTCTCCTCCATCCTCTTCTAGGTAATTACAGGAAAACAAATCGAAAAAGACTACAGAAGAATTGCATGTGTTTGATTTCCTGCAGTTGACAGACGGATGCACAGCCCCGTGTCTGTTCATGCAGCTGCAAGTGACACTGGCTACATTTGGCTGCCAAGTTAGAAACCGTCCTTCTGTAAAAGCACCTAATCAATGCATTACAATGCGGCGATGGGCTGGCCCATTTTTTTGCTTCTCCAAGAAACGAGCCTTTGAAGGCCGCTCTTTTAACATAAATCTCGAGAGATGTACGTCCTGTTTCGAAGGGAAGGAGCGCGCCTCCTCATTTCCTGTTTATAATGCCTTATTTCATTCCCGGCTAATGTGTTCATTAGGAGCCGTGTGTGCGCCACCATAGGGCACCGGCTTCTAGCGGCTACATTTGGCAGCTAATGATCTGCGACTGCGAGTCTTACACCGTTGTAAAAAGTGGCCACGGTCCTGTTTTTGCTTCACTGCATTCACACTTCTTGCGATGGCGTACTTCCGGGCTGACTAGATACTGTCAACTTGGAATTCGTAAGTCACTCATCTCCATCTGGGGGCCCACCCACAAACTTTCATAATGACCCTTTTGTGATTTAAAAAGAACTGGATATTTAAAAAGACAAAAGAAACAATCGAGGTAATAACACTGAGGAAGAGATGGAGCAGATTGGTACATTTCTGGAACACTTTGGGAAAATTCCACGAGAGAGATTGAAGACCTAGGCAATGAGGTCAATAGCAGCTAACTCTAAGATATCCACTGTAGCTAGCCCTAACCCTAACTAGTGCAAAAGGTTCACAGTGGTTAGCCCTAACCCTAACCGGTCTAAGAGATCCACAGTAGCTATCCGTAACCGGTCTAAGAGGTCTACAGTAACCTCCTACTCCTAGTCCTAACCCTACAGTCTAGTTCATACTTTCTGCTTGCGCTTCCTTGCACTTCCGGTCTGGAGACAGTCATCCGTGCGGCAGCTTGGGGTCATGCTATGGATGCGGATGATCGCGGTCGGCGCATGCGTACTGCAGTGATATTCCTCCAGACCAGCAGAGGGCAGATGTCGGCTCCTAGGTCTGAATGAAGCTACGCAAACGCAGGATGAGATACGGTTTATAACCGCAAGTGTCGAGTCTTCTCGAGTTTGTAGAACTATAAACATAACTTTCTTTAGAGAAACTACGTAACTGATGTCGACTTTGTTTCACAAACAATTTGTGCAGTATGTATGTTGAATATTTACTACTGCCCGATCACGTTTCTTAGTGAAAGTACTAATTGATTCTTGTGATAAAATTTGATTTTTGGGTAAAAATCAGTAATAAAGACATAGGTGGGATATAAGGAGGTCCTAATACGTCAGGCTGGGAAAATACATTTCTGTAAGAGTTTTGCAACCCCGCTACACTTACCCATTTACCCACCTGCTGTTTGCTGCAACGTGACGGCCAGGATAAACCTACATAATGTTTGTGTGCACTTCGCCTTTAGTAGCCCAGCTGTCTTGCTGATGAAATTGAAAGGCCAGAGTTTACATACATCCCACCTACTGGATATACCCAGGCAATTATCTTGCACATGCGCAGTTCACGCGCAAGGTTTCCGCTACACGTAAAAATCTGGGCTACATGTGCACTTGCAACTCAAAGTGCACGAGGAAAAGTGACATATGAATTGGCTTTAACTGATCTAAGGGGTCATCAGTAGCTAACCCTAACCTGGTTCGAAGGATAACAGTAGCTAACCCTAACCTGGTTCGAAGGATAACAGTAGCTAACCCTAATGCTAAATTGGTCCAATTGCTCAACAAAAGCTCAGGTATCCCTAATTTAACCTGTACAGAGGAGTGGCAGGCAGGAAGGCCATGCAAAGTGTCACACAACGGGACAGTTAAGATGTAATGAAACGCACCCAGAACAGAACAGTCTGGCCTAAACGTACAACCGTATAACCCCGTCATTGTGTCACCCGCACAATTTCTGTCTAGGGAGGGGGCCTGTCAGTATATAGATTAAAATGTTCACGGTTAAATATAGGTTCAGCAGAAGAGCTGGAATGGAGAGTCACCTCTGAGCAGGATGCAGACAGGCGCCACATGGCTAAAGGGGCACGGCTTAAAAAACGAGGAAGGGAGCATCCCCATGTGACATCGTCAAAGTCTGCACCTAAATCTGATTGACTTAAGGGTGGTTTCTGACAAACAAATCCTGACCTGACAGTCTCAACAATTTCAGTACGAAAAATGGCCAGTTGTTGCGCGATCCATACACAGAGAAACTGGGAGGGATGCGGCCAGCAAAAGCTGCTTCTGCCAAATATGGACTCAAGGAAGCAAACGCGTATTTAAGATATTTTTAACTATCATGTTCCTATTATATGTTGTTTCACAATCAGAATTGTGATTCTTCTGACACTCTTGCATCTTCTGAGCCTTGCATAGGAAAAAAAAAATCATTTTAATCCCAGAAAAGTCAAAGATGAAAAAGGCAGGGTGAAGACTTTCCGAAAGCACTGCCTTTCTCAAAATATGGATGTTCTGATGGCACCATCTCCCTTCCGCAACGAGAGAGGGACGAATGATCTCAGATGTATCAGCAGGTGGGCTGTACTTGCCTAAGCTTGTTGAACTGGCAGCAGACGGGAGCAGGACGCAGATACTAGGAGTGTGAAGCACACACTAATTAGATGGATGGCATTTTTTCCTTCTGTAGTAAACAAAGCTGCAGGGGCTGAAGCTGTGCAGACCTCGATGATGACAATTTCTTCCACAAGAAGCAAGGAGCAGCGACTGATGCAGGCCAGATCATAATTACAGTTATATTAACAATTACATATCCATGAGTATATCTCACGCCCTTAGTGGAAGCAAGGGTCATGGTCAACGAGAAGACAATTATGGTTTAATATGTGCCTGGCAAGTTATGACAGAAACTAATAAAAATGGCTCAAACTATAAGGAGGATAATGTCTATTTTTGAAGGGGGCAATTAAGCAATTGTCCGTTTATAAATTGTCTTGCATTGCGTAGAACATCACGCAGCTGGAGTCGTACTATTCAAACCCACAGATCCATGGCGCCTGACTGTCCCCCTTGTGATCTAAAACTGTAGAGTATATTAGTTCCAGGCCCACTACTGTGATCGTGACATCATTGCACAACAGTAGTCAATCAGCTTGAGGCCTTTGAATCTAGCAGGGTGCTGCATACTTTTGCCACTTATCATTTTAATTATTAATTATTAATCTGATAGTATGAAACAATAGAATTCTCCAAACTCCAAAACTAGTTATTGTACCACGTTACTTCCGGGCAGCACAGATGGACTCAGGGGGCAGTGCTGTCGTTTCACACCTCCAAAGTTGTGTGTCTGAATCCCACTTCTGCTCGGTATGTGTGGTCTGCATGTTCTTCCTATGCTGAGATGTTGGTGTCTCATCCAGCGTGTATACCAGCCCTGTGGTGGACTGGCATCCCATCCAGGGTGTCACCAGCCCTGTGCCCTGCGATGGACTGCCATCCCATCCAGGGTGTACTCCAGCCCTGTGCCCTACGGTAGACTGGCATCCCATCCAAGGTGTACCCCAGCCCTTTGCCCTGTGATGGACTGGCATCTTGTCCAGGGTGTACCCCAGCCCTGTGCTACCATTCATATCGTCCAAACGCTGTGCTATTGATCATTGAAACATCAACTCGAAAGCTGTCCTTTCAGACAGTGCCGGATCCAGGCAAAGGCATTATGGGTAATTAGCCAGAGTGGCATCTTCTGAGGGGTCAGCGACTTGGCAAACCACTGGCGCAAACCCCCCCGCTGAACAAATTTTATTGTTGCTAACCCATCCCCTGGTTGACAACTTATATCACTGTCAGGCGCAGCACAGGGTGAAGTTGGCGGTTAGGCGGTTATGCTATCCTGGACTGCCACGTGGCATTCAGCCTCCACCGCATTCAGGGTGACTGATTGGTCAACCCACCTAAAATATCCCACACTATTTCCAAGAACCTTGCCGATTTTAAATACAGAGCATTGAACATCCTTCTCTTTCAGGTCGCACCCAGAGCTACAGTCAGATACACCTACCTTGCTAATGATTTGTAACTCAAAACAAACTCTGCACATAAAGTTTTTACACCAGTAATAAACCATTGCCCTTCCTTTGACATGCTGTGACATTACGTAGCAACTGCAAATGTTTCTCTATCCAAAGCTTTAAAATTCATTTTAATGTCCGTTTAATCGCACTCAAAGGCAGTCAGAAAGCCATTAGGCAAGCAGAGGCGACCCTCATGTTTAGCTCTGGATTGCCGAGAACAGCGTTCCCTTATCTGGCCCATTAGACTGGGAGTAATAACTTAATTATTTTTTAACATGCAGCCCAAAGTTCACCAAAGAGGATTAAACTCTACCAAGAGTGTGCACAGCCCTCATTTCACAGTTCCACTAGATAATTAATTAAAACCCCCGGATTCATCTGGCTCGAGCGTAGCGTAAATGTAGCCGCCATATTAAACACATTTTAACTGGCTGGCATAGCGATAATTAAAGGGCCGTCATGGATGGTAATATCGCCGGGTGCATACGCGCTCCTGAGCTGTCTCCCAGAGTCCTTCGCAAGTCTGTCGCCAAACTTAATATGCAGAAGGAGTCAGGAGAAAGGTTCAAAGGTTAAAATTTAATTATGACACAGTAAATTCTTAATTTTCAATTATTATGGCACTGGGGAGCTCACCTTGAGAAAGGGCAGGCTGGTCGCCCACAGAAAAGCACATACATATATCTAATCCCAGTCAGGGCCCCTGCCTTCATTTCTGTTGCTGTGTCCAGTGCTGTTAGTTTTACTTGGGCTCCACATGTCTAAATGACCTCTAAGAGGCATGAACCCATCGTGCGCGTGGGGTAAAGGTCGCGGCTCTGTTCATTACCGCTGGCCGCCGCTCTGAATCACACGTCGTGGTGCCAACCCGCTGTCTCTAATGAGGAAAGTTATGCGGAAATAAAGGGAAGTAGGAACTTGCCACTGCGAGTGTGAGATGCAGTACAGAGATACAGACAGAGATCAGCACCGCTTCCTGGGCGAACCACACCGCGGCAGGCAGGCACCGCGCGCGGGTCACTGCTAATTAAACGCAAGTACGTCAAGGAATGACTGTTTAGCAGAGATTGTTAGACAGCCATCTATCTATTTTCTATACCGCTTAACTGGTTCAGGGTCATAATGGAGTTCAGGAGAATTATTCAGATTTCTTGGACCAGTCCGTCACAAAAAATAGCAGGAGAAAGAGTTTTGACAGCAGCTATAAGCTCATCTCCCCCGAAGGGGGATGCAGGCAGCAGGCTGGAGGGGGGCTTCTCAGAGGAGCAGGAGCAGCTAAACTCGCATGCAGCCCTGAGTCCTCGCTGGGGTCTGGTAGAGGACTGAGGATCCTAACCCACCCCCCCCACACACACACAATTAATATCTCCCCTGCTTCTTGGCACATGCCTGCGTTTGGGGCCACTCACAACCTCTTCCCGCTCTGTCATTGGTCAGGGCAGCCGAGCCGTTTGATTGGCTGGGAATTAACAAAGCCTAACTGTAGCTGGCAGCTGAGGCCTGACTTTGATTACGAGCAAGGCCGCTAGTGCGCGCAGAACAAATGTAATTAATAAATGTAAATGGCGGTATGTAAGTATGACCCGCGTAACTGAAACCCTCTTAGAGACGTGTGCGGCGAGCCAGCTGTGGGTTTCCACTTTGGCTACACTTGTCAGCTTGATGAAGATGCCAGCTGATACTCACCCACTACCCAGGATGCAGCTCGGAACACCCACCTCATAGCTAGCAGGACTGGTGGCACCCTATCTACTCCTGACAGACTACTGCGCAGCTCTCATAGAATGTCTGCTCGGAAAAAAAAATCGACTATATCCTCACAGTAATAGTTCATATCCATATATACGAACATCTCACAAGACAGAAAGCCCGCATAAGTCATCTTTACGGTGCCTCCATCTCTGAATATAAGAGAAGTACTAGATGTTCCTGCTGGACCCCAGCACTGATACATATAAAATTCCTTCATTCGACAAGGTACGGAAGTTGAGGGCAGTACGGCATGTCACTAATGTCGATGGGATTCGTTATACTTAAACGGACCTCATCTGTCAGCATAATTACACACTTAAAAAGTCAATAGACAGCACGATTCTGCTCTTTGCAAGTGGATTAATGAGCGACCTCACTTCTCGGTCCGGAGCGCACTGAAGTCGGCGCACTCGAGACAATGCGGACAGCCTTAAATCACGCTGTGCGGGAGCTGTCCTCCTGCGGACCAGGAGACGCTCCTCAGGAAAGGACTTCCCGCTTATTTTATTTTTAATTTCTTTACCATTCTTACTGATGGCGTGCGGCGCGGCGGAAAGGCACCTTCACTAATGAAGAATGGCTTTTATCTCTGGTACAGAGGGAAAAGAAGATGAGAAAAAGGTGCCACCATATCAACACTGCGAAGACCATTAACCCATGGAAAGGAGGAATATGCTGCTAGTGGGCTCTCTCTGAAAAAGAGCTTAGAAGAGATGATTTGCAGTTATTTTTCAGATCTGCCATATTGGATGTTGATCAGGCCAGTGGGCTGCCTGCTTTAAAAAAATCAGACTAGATTCCTTTTTAGGAGAAAAGGACCTTGAAACCATGTTTGCTTTGGACAAAATAAATCACTCTGAGTACAAAGACAAACGTGAGAAATGCTGAAACAGCTGTCAGCTCCTGTTCGTATCTCAACATTTTGCTAGAAGCTGAGGTGTAGAAATGTCAGCTATATATCTTTGGAGTTATGTACCCTTTTTAAACACGAGAATGTATGAGACATGGAGCAGCTAACAGGAGTGATTCTTCCTACAGCTATAACACTGTGCGGCAGCAATGGCAGACAGGCAGGCAGACAGACAGACAGACAGGCAGGCAGACAGACAGGCAGACAGATAGACAGGCAGACAGACAGATAGGCAGACAGACAGACAGACAGGTAGGTCCTGATTTGCTGGTACAAAATGCAGCTCTAAGAATTGTAAGCGATTCTTACCCTTTAAGACTCGAAATGTAATATAGTCAAACTAGCAGGTCAAAGACGGAATATTGAATATTATTATGTTCAATATAAAAGGGCAAAATCCACCAAAGGTCACCCAGGACGACAGTTCAGAACAAAATGATGGCGCTCAGTTAAGTGTAATAAGCTGAATGCCAGAGAAATGACCGTGCCTGGAGTTTCATGCCAGGCCCCGGTGTCTTCTCAGGTGTCACGAGCGTAGCGAGAGACTCTATGAGCGTGCTGGACGCAGCACTGGGCCCCCAAAGATGAGTTCATCACAGCAGCGCACGCCTGCAGTGGCAGCACTCCTAATAACAGAAAGCCTGCTATTTCTTTAAGGGGCATTCTTAACTTTCAAGAGTCAACCCAGGGCTCTGCTCGGATGCATTAAAACAATCTCATGCAGCTGGAATCATTCAGATTTGGTCTGAAAACAAACCAATGTTTTAAAAATGCTAAAAAATACAGTAGTAAGGTTAGAGTATACAGCCATGAGCCGAAACATTACGAGCCATTCAGAACAGGCCTTAACTCACTGTGTGTTGCAACCCGTTTTCCCCATGGCATCACCCTCAATCACATCCTGCATGGACGGGTTCCTGGTCTTTCCCTCCTCAGACACTCTCAGCAGGTTCCCACTGCGGTTGTCTATGAGCAGCCTAAAGCCTGGCCGTTTCAGAGATGTTCTGACCCAGTTGTCTGGCCGTAATGATCATTGCCTCGTCAGAATCACTCAGGTCTTTATCCCTGCCCATTCCTTCTGTATTCAACATGTGGACTGTGAGGACCGAACGTTAGCTTATCTTCTAATATATCCCAGACCTTGGTTGGGTCTGAAATCAGGGCCTGCATCCTTGTAAGCCTGAATGAATCCTTCTCAGCCCAACATATCCCAAGATTCATTGCGTAGAGCAGGGTGTTAAACTCCAGTCCTGGGGGGCCAGAGCCCTGCCCATTTTTGGGTTTTCCCTCATTTAACACACCTGATTCAGCTCCTTGCTAATCCTTATGCTAATTACCACACAGCTCTTGAGCTGAATCATTTGTGGTGAAACACAAAAAAAACTAAGCTACACAGGGCTCCGGCCCCCTAGGACTGGGGTTTGACACCCCTGATCTAAGCTACACAGGGCTCCGGCTCCCCAGGACTGGGGTTTGACACCCCTGATCTAAGCTACACAGGGCTCCGGCTCCCCAGGACTGGGGTTTTACACCCCTGATCTAAGCTACACAGGGCTCCGGCCCCCCAGGACTGGGGTTTGACACCCCTGGTGCAAAGGTAAAGTGGGTGTGTCCCGGCTAGGCGATAGGAGGGGCACTTCGTAACTCGAGGGTATGGCCGAGAACAGCTGGTGACGACCAGACCATCCCATTTGACAACACTTTCCACTCAACCTTCGAAGGACGCAGCCCCTGAATTTGGGCACAGCCTTAGACATGTGACATTTTTGTAAGATACTTTATTCACTTCACATCGTCATAATGTTCTGACTCATCAGTGTAAGTTCCAAGTGAAAAAATGTGCAGTGAATGACAGAGACCAAACTGAACACTGAACGTTCAGCTGAAAGAGGTTTTCAACATCTCCGCTCGTGCATGACGTCGCCCCTGTGATTGATTCAGGATGCAGGGAGACACGTGCATTGTCTCAGACAGCACCCTGCAGATACAAATCTCTCATGTGGGGAGACAGATTCAGATATGAGCTGTCTCTCAGCAGGGGGAGGGGAGCTGGACCCAGCCAAGCTAATGACTGCCTCAGGGTTTTCCACGCACCTCCGAATCAGTTCTAGGGGGAACCAGCGCAGGAGTCCGATTCCTGTCTCCTGCCTCGGTTTGGAAGCTCCGTAGCCAGCAGGCAAACTTCTGTTTAATCAAAATCTCGATTAAATATTTGCATCAGGAAAAAAAAAAAGTCAGTTGATCCTGTCGCCTTCCTACACAGTGTTATTATACAGCGAGTGTCGAGTGGGTCTGGATCTTCCTGAGGGGTATAATGTGTATGACACCAGCAACTGGCAAGCATGGAAAACCCACTGCCCTGTCTGGTGGGGGGGGGAGCATCAGAGCTTAAAGCTTTTGTACAGCAATGCATCCATCAGACTCCTGTCCCCCCCCCCCCCTCACGTCCCATCCGAGCCTCATGTCCCTTACATTCCCACCCCCACTGGAGTAAATCTGTAAATGGGAAGTTCAACATGCCACCCCCCCCTTTGTTTGGGGGCAGTTATTTAAGAAGCACTGGGGAGATGGTCACTCAGAGATCATCCCATGAGTGGCTGCCATCGTCCCACAGCACTGATTATGAATGGTGGCCATCAGAGACCCGCTAGAGGTTTAATGGACTTGAACACAAGCTATAAGACAGAAATGAAAGCTGATGTTACTGCCGCGGTATCAAGGGTGAAAAGGCGGTATTTCACATCACACTCACTGTCAAGTGGCTGATGAAGCAGCTGCATAGTGTACTGTCTAATTGGCGCCCTGGGGACGTGCTTAAGGCCCCCGGGATAAGCCCACACAGAGATCCATACGCCTGCCAAGGCAGAAGGGCGGGTACTCAGACAGAAAGATTTTATCTTAACTCTAATTTTACATGGACCTGACATCTATAACACACACACACACACACACACACATACACACACACACACACACACACACACACACACACACACACACACACACACA
>JAAGVU020000123.1:15794413-15808749 GCA_011763525.2 Mormyrus iriodes | reverse complement strand
CGCACACACACACACGGTTGTATTCATATCTTTGTGGGGACTATCCATCTATTTCTATGGGAAAAAAACCCTAATCCCAACTATGATAACCTTAACCCCGACCCATCCCTAACCTTAACCATAAGTAACTGAACAAAATACAAGAGTTTAGGCAGTTTTAGTTTTTTGATTGTAATCACAGATTTTTATAAAATTGAGTTTTTCCTTGTGGTCCCCACAACCACAAAATAACAGATTTTATCACATTGTGGGGACATTTGATCCTCAGAATGTAATATATACATAAGCCACGCACACACACATATAATTTTGTATGGCCATCAGTTTCAATTTGGCAAAAGTCATATTTTACCAGTTATCTCCTTGCAAATACATGTCTGATGTCAGAAATGCCACCAGCAGGAAGAACAACTTTGTTCGGGAGAAAAAGTGAAAAGCAAAATTGGTGCCTGTTTTAAACGCTCAGGAGGGCCAGTGAATATATGCGAGAAGGTCGCTCTTCCTGATTAGCCTGTCATACGCCCATCACCCATAACTGGACTGAATTGGATAAACCTCACTTCTCCCCCACAAGGGATCGGAAGCTGTGACCAACACACCCCCGTGGCACAGCGGCCCCCCACGCCCCACCACAGCCCCCCATGCCCTGCCGCCCCCCCACCCCACAGCCTCCTGCTGAAATTGAGCTCTGTTTCGCTTGCCTAAAGATCCGCTTGCATTCATCCATATTACTATTCATTGTCATTGGGCTCCTGTCACATGGCCTGCCTCCGTGGCCGCCTCTGCCCGGAGTCTGCGATGTTTTTAATCCGCCTTTTTGTTGTTCTGCCAGCAAGGACGTCTTTAGAAATGTGGCAACATGGCCTGTTTAGCTGTGTGCCATGGAATGGCATTTCCAGAGTGCTGACAGCGAGATGCCGTAGTGCAAAAAAACAGACATAACCAACTGCCATCTGATGGGGGGGTGAGCCTCGGTGAATCCTGGCTGCTCTCACTCTGTTTTCTCCCAGACCCAAAAGATTAAACAGGTAATACCAGTATATTGCGATTTGTCAGGTTCTGAAGTAATACTAGACTCCGCCTGCAAAGGCGCCGTCACTCAGAATCCAAACAGGACTTGCTTCTTGTTTGCCTGACTTCCTAGCCCTTTATCCAAGCCCTGTGACAGCTGCCACCTGGGCTGTTCCATGCCCTTCATTTGCTTGGTAAAGGGGCCTGCTGTAGTTTTCCGCACCTGGATGTTTTTTTGGAGCTCCTCAGGTTTAATATGATGGACAGTGACAGCAGTCTTGCCTCTGGCATTTCAAGGTACTTCTTTATCCTCCATCACTGCATCCTCTGCAGCTTTCACTCAATTCAGAGGCAGACACGTTTTTTAGGTGTGCCTCAAGGCTCAGGACAAGCCAGAGCATTCACAAACCTCTTATAAATATAATTTTACGAATCTTGCCAGTATTGACAAATGGCATCCTGATGAGCTGGGGGGGTCGGGTGGGGGGGGGCTTCGGGAAATAAATCGATTGCTTCGTGAGACAGGTGTTTCATACGTCCTTGTAGAAAACCATCTGAGCAAAAAATAAAAAATCTTTTTTGCAAGCTTGCAATCAATAAACATATAGGTAAGCCTGCAGACAGCAGGAGGGCAGCTCCTGTCTAATTTAAATTTAATTTAAGCCGGTCGGCTCTCTAAAAGGCTGGACATAAATTATAAATTATGCAGCGAAATATATCGATGAGCGCTGATTTAAAAGGGAAAATCACGAACGATGAGTTATTTAAGGGGTGCAATTTAAATGCGCCCATCGTGGAGAAAAGTTGCTGCTATACTTCATCTTGGGGAAGAAATCTGACTTTTCCAAATGAGAAAAAGCAGGATGGCAGGGTCAGAGTAACTGAGGGAGCTGCTCTTTCTGCTGTGAATATTCAGCTGGCTGACCTCTGGTCCCCGATGCTCACCCAAGGGCAGACTATGGCTTACGGGAGTTTGCAGAATGTGTGACTGCAAGGCTGCTGGTTTCCACATCACTGGGGGTTCAGGGCAAAAGTCTCTATTAAATAGAATGTTGTGGTCAAGCCAAGATAATAGCAATACTACTAATACAGCTACTGCAAATAATAATAATCATACTGATGATAATTGCTGATATGAGCAAGAACAAGACGAGTAATAATTATCATCCTGTGCTTTGCTTGGATGTAGCTATGCCAAGCCAGTGTAGGGTTGCCACCTCAGACCCGTAAAATCCTGGACACCCAGTCATTAACCAAAAATACTGCACAAAGAGACACCATTCCAAAGATCTGTTTAGGTCTGTTTGATAGGGAAATTGATGAGACATTCCATGTCCTGCAATAAAATTCATTTGCTCCAGGACGACAACCAAAATACAGGATGGTCCCGGAAAATACTGGACAAGTGGCAATCCTGCTGGCGACGTTACTGGTGCACCTGGCAGAGCTGTATATGCCACCGTGAGTGTGTGCGGCTTTGGGTCACACGGCCCGCCTCTTGGAAAGGCTCGCCCAGCGGGCTAAGCAGTAGGAGGACTGGTAAACTGCTGGCGTGGCTTACATGATTAGGTAGGAAAAACCAAGAAAAACCAACAGAGGCTGCACTGCGCTCCGCCACCTAGCACTAGGCGCTAACACGCTCGTGACTTTATTATACACTGAGGGACTATAAAGGCCACATGCTTGGGCGTGTGGAAATGAGCAACTTTTAGTTTGCCGTCATGTGAATCTCACACGCCACGCATGAACCCAATTATGGAGATCGACAGTTTTTGTCTACTTAATGAAGCTTGATTAATGGCGTTTAACCTCCGCTTCAACTTGTGTATCCAGTGGAACGTGAAAACTAAGTCATTAAAGGAGAGATGGGGTCAGACAGATTTGAGACCTTGCTTGGGGTCGAAGGCGCACTGGCAGGGAGCCTCGGGGGCCCCGAGACAGCCAGCAAAAGATTATAAAATGCTGACAAAATGTTTACATGCTATAATCACACACCTTTCTTTCTTGTCATTTGCAGTGGAACGTACTTAATTTTGAATACATTTTCCCATAAATCTTATAACTATTCCAAAGTGCTGCGCTTCCTTTTCCAAAGGGATGCGGGAAAATGACTGATTGACTTTTCTTATTTTGACTAATAGCATTTCCCCCCTTTCTCACATTCCCTCTGGGAAATCTTCAGTTCCGCCTCGTAAATGACTTAAAACTGATATCCGATTGATCAGATTGATTGGAGGTGGCTAGGGTCCCCAGGAAATCCTAGTCACTCTCATTAATAAACATTAACATTAACCCTAGATTTTCACACCCCCTGGAACTCGGCCCTGTGATATTCACACAAGTAAAACGATTCTGAAAACAGAGACCAGATAACGTCTTTCATAATGTCTTAGATAACGTCTAAGATAATATCTTAAATAAGACACCATCAGAGCGCCCCTTATTAATCCTCTTCCTGCCCTGTTCTAACCACAAACAGAGATTCCCAAGCCGCTACAGTGACTCGCCACCAGCCAGTGATTAATAATCTTGCACGTCTTCACCCCGTTTACTTTTCTCTTAGTTGTAACGCACACCAGCACAGCTACGGGGAATGTTGTATTTACTAAGCAGTACGCACTCCACAGTCGGACATTCTACGGGGCTCTTGCGTTTCGGTCAGTTGCTATGCTTGCAACCCTCTTATCAGGAGGAAAATGTATTTTTCAATTATATTGCTAGCATGTTTTGACATCTGTGAGATGCAGTAGAACCAGAAACTCTTTAGGATATTTTTTGTATTACTGGGATCCAGAGTGTGTTTGAAATCATTTAGGTTATGAATATGAAAATCAGAATGAAGAGATTTTCCAATAAACAATTTGGCCCCCTGTGATAGTCAGAGGAGTGGAATCGGATTTAATATTATTAGAGTTTATGGGTCATCCTGACCCCAGTAGACTCTTGGGAAATGCTGAACAGCATGTTTAGTTGCAATGCGACACATTCAAGAAAATAAAAGGAAAACCTGTAAATAGCTTGGTTCATTTATAGATATCTAATGTTTTTATGCCTTTATTTTAGGGAATCCTAGTCATTAATACTGTACCATTATTTCAGGAGAATGAAACATTTTAGCAAGCTTTTCTTCTGACTGAACACCGGCAGGTAACGTAAAAGCTGGCTGCTGTTACAGCCGATCCATGGATTACCGGATTATTTCAAGCAGTGTTAGTTACAAACCGTCTTTTTACCTTCTGTCTGCAATGTAAGGGATTACGTCTAGCACAGATAGAACTTTGGCGACATTTAAAAGAATATTGCGGCAATAGAGTTACGGTCTTTGGTGGTGGCCTTTTCCGGAATAGGAAGTCTTGTCTTGAGTATAGGATGTCAGCTTTGCAATAAAAACAGCTTATAGGACAGACAGAATTCAAGAAAGATGGTTAAAAATGTCTGCCCCTACTGCTGGAGTTGGATTCAGAATTAAGGCCTATTTCGGGGTGTAGGGGCTCTGTGGGTTAGTGTCTGGTTCTATTAACCATAGCTGTGATGACACTGCACACCTCGAGCCCTCGCCGTGTCACGCCAGCAGTGATAGATATGCGGTGCACCTTTCTAAACCCCGAGCCCCCCCAAAGTTGCTGGATTCTTTTATCATGACTCGTAGGGTTACCTCAAGGTCTTTATTGTGCGTTATAAAAAAGAGATAAAGGTCACAGAGGAACGACAAGATGAAAAATGTGGCCCTGTGTCTCCCTTTTCCTGGAAAAAGGCAGGTTGTTGAGCTTCATAGAGTCACTGAGAACCACACAGAGAAAATCAAACATGACCTAAATAGACTGCGTGTGACGATGGCTGCTTTCACCCAGCTCCAAGCTGCCTGCTTCTTTAAAAGGGCCTGTCAGAATACAGCCGTATTTAAAATATTCGAATCATCCCAATCTTGCAAATGCACCATCTCTCGGCGGGCCGGGGGGACATCGACCGTTTCGACCCGCCCCTCGTCAGCAGCGTGCCCTGGCTGGTGCAAGGTGTTTTGTCTCACCCCCAATACCCCAGACGTCAGGATTGATGTCACTTGCAGCACCCCTGGCTGCAAACTATCCATTTTTTTTCTTCTGTTCCTGGAGCAAAAGACCCGAGTTTGATCTATTTATTTTTTCCTCGGCCAAACACGCTCCCCTATTTTCCTGCGGTATTTACTGATGTTTTGGCTGCACAGCTGCCTGGTTCCGGGCTCTTAAAGGAGAGAAGACATCATCCGGCCCCTGCAGAGCATCCGGGCTGTGTGATGCTCTGGGTCGCCCCGGTACTCTCTCATGTGCAGGTGCTGATATTATGTGGACCCTAAGTCGTCGGATAGTGGGAACTGGGTCAAATTAACCTTCCGAAGTGTGATGCGGGAATTCTTTAGCGCATCCGGCAGAGTGGAAACGAGCGTTTCCTCGTTGTAGGATCTGGGGATTCGTCTGTGCTCGTAACGTTTACCGTGGCACCTGTCACAGCGGCAGCTGAGCCGCGAGGCAGGAGAGCGAGATCAGCGGCTTGCTCACGGTCCATGTGGGACTGTGCAGCCAGAAGGTCTTCAGATCCATTCATGTTTAATTCCTTGATGCAGACTGTCCCCACCTTACAACCTATGCAACTTAAAAAATTAAGTAATGCATGTAAAAATAAATTTCAGGGGACCATATAGACCCAGCAGTGTAAGGTACCTAGTGTCTGCTGCGCGCCATATGAAAGGGGAAGTTCTGCTCCGTGTGCTAGAGTGACCTTCCCTGCCTCACACACGTCTGCTGGTCTCAGTCTCGCACAGAAAAGTCAGCGTGGTTATCCTGTTCTGACATTTGGCCGTTCCGATGTTCGACCTGTCTGTCGGGACGGCATCCAGGTGCGTGTCGGGGACAGCCTGTACTGAACATGGTCGGGGACACCTAGCAATGGAAATCCTTGATCGGGGGGGGGGCTGTCTATTTTTTTCCTCTGTACCCTCCTTTTATGATTTGAGGTGGTCTCCTTGCAGAGAGGGTCCTGTCTTGTTTACCCAGAGGTGGAGACCGCTGGCAACACTTAGCCCTGTGCATTTGTCATCCTGACTATCTAATGCTATATATTTCACTGCCCCCCACCTCCCATCTTGGTATAATAATCTGTGTCTAATAAAATCTTCTGCCCGCAAACCTCCTAAGATGCTCCGGTATGGAGTGGGAGGCTCAGGAAGTAATTGTGAGGTATAGCTCTATTAGCGGCTGCGTTTCACCTAACAGGAGTTAATTGTTTGATCAGAAAGCTAAATTGAGCATAGAGGTGGGATTAGCAGCAATTTTCAGGGCCAAATCTTGCCACTGTGTTCCTTCTGCCCACCCCCAACCCCAGCTCCAAATCCGTAGGACTCCATATGCTGTTTGGTTCCATGGTGACTGTCACCACGGAGAAGCTATCCTCATCGCTAAGTACATTGTTTCAGTGCAATGAAAGTCACCGGAGCGGAAGCTGTTGGAATCTTCAAGATTTTATACAGGTTTAGCTATTACAGTGTCACAGCACAGAGTGAGTGGCCTTTGCCGACGTGAGCCGGTCCTCTCCTGTCTACTGGAATGGCATCTGGTGGGCAAGTAAAGTTTAACACTGATGAAAGCTGACTTACATCATGAGAATTTAATGTGACACGTCAACTAGAAGCTCTGTTTTATCAAAACTTTAAAAAGTTTTCTTTTGACCTCCATAGAACTAAACTTCAATCAGAAATTTTGGTCGGGCAGCACCCAGGACGCCACTGGGCTTGTTGGGGTCCTGACACTCACAGGCACCTGATGCCTGGTGCATCCCACAGAGCACCAGGCAAATTAACAGGCTACAAAATTCATACTACGGAATATGCAGTAAATACGCCCTCCGTACAGCATGCTGTTTGTGCTGTGCCTAGAGGAAGTCATTTTAAATGGAGTGAAGTAAAATAGCAGATAATTATTATTTAGATTTTATGATGTTGCTGGTCTTATGGCGTATGTCACTGTTCTTTGTTTGTCAGGGTGGTGCAGCTCTCACACCACATTTACCGTTTTTTGTTTTTCTTTGTTCAGCTCTGGGCTAGGGTTCTGCCTGTAGACCACAACATAATTCTTTGTTTGGTAATTAGCATGAGCCTCCAAGTGAGAGCTGGATAATTCATGGCTCCAGCAAGACCCCTAAGAAATTAGCAATGCATAATTACCTCAGTGATCTGAGAGGGTTTAAGTTAATTTCGATGATACTAAATCATTTGCATGTTCATTTTTATTTATTAAGATATTCTCTATCATTCTGAAAAAAAGATTATTTTTTTCTTTATTTTATAATTCATAAAGTATTCATTTTGTAGCTCCTGGGGAGAAGATATCTTTTGTGTGTTTTCTGCTTAAGAGATAATGTATGATTTGACCTCATATATTATCTGTGGCTTATATGGGAAGAAATGATTTTTGAATGAATGTATGTATGCATGCATGCATGTATGTATGTATGTATGCATGTATGTATGTATGTATGTATGTATGTATGAATGTATGTATGTATGTATGTATGCATGAATGTATGTATGTATATATGAATGTATGTATGTATGTATGTATGAATGTATGTATGTATGTATATATGTATGTATGCATGAATGAATGTATGTAAGTATGCATGAATGAATGTATGTATGTATGTATGTATGTATGCATGAATGTATGTATGTATGTATGTATGTATGAATGTATGTATGTATGTATGTATGTGTGTATGTATGTATGTATGTATGTATGCATGTATATATGTATGTATGCATGAATGTATGTATGTATGCATGTATGTACATATGTATGTATGCATGAATGAATGTATGTATGTAAGTATGTATGTATGCATGAATGAATGTATGTATTTATGCATGTATGCATTAATGTATGTATGTATATATGTATGTATGTATGTATGTATGAATGTATGTATGTATGTATGTATGTATGTATGTATGCATGTTTCCATATGCGTCTCGGAGAGACAGTAACGGACAGGCAGGCTAACATTAATAACATTAATAACATTAATAAAACTCTTGTGTGTGAAAATGCCTCCTTTGGCCAAAACTGACCTGCAGCTGATCTGCTTGAATACGCCTACGGCGAGTATTATCTGTGGTAAGAGAGAGCATTCCGGAAAACAGTGAGCCTCACGTCTCAAGTGCTGAGCATTTTACGAAAGTCTTATGTTTCACCGAGAAACAGAATGATAATTATATTTATGCTAACCCAAATACATCGCTGCTCCGTATTTATTGATATTTTCACACATTCAAACATAGTTTAACAGTTATATATTAATAAATACAGATTAAATGCCCTCATTGTACAGTTTTTATGCAAACTATGTGCTCTTGCAGCTAGAAAAATATGTGCTTTAGACAAGACTGGTATTTTGAGTATAGTCTGTAAGATGCAACACCCTGATACTTCATTGTTTGTCTGGCTCATGCTGTTACATAGGATTTATAGATTACCATGTTAGACTGATTAGACTGTTTTCTTCCCCATTAAACAGAACATAAATAACATTAGAGCCTCTTGGCAAACGAGGTCGCTGTTGCCTCAGAGGGCGAGTCATGTGACTGAGGCTCTGTCCGCCAATCACCTGGATATATATTTGTCTGATAAACTGTTGTGATCTGCTCTTCCTCACCTGGAAAACCTGAGCTGACCCGTGACGCTCATCCTGATTGACCATTTACTCGTCCCCTGGCACCCAGCCTCTGAGATTACTTTGACTTAAATGACTATTCCCTTCCTCACAGTTTGCCCTGTTTTGTTGACCTGTTTCCTGACCTGTTAGTCTAGAAAACGGCATTCTATGTCTCTAATAAAACTACTTTTCCCTGCCCATCCGCTGGTCAGATGGCTTTGCTGGCTGTTCAGACTGGAGCGAGTCTTTTACTCTCCTGTTGGGAATGTGCTAATCTGAATTCAAACAGATGTGTAGCTCACAGGAAAGAAAGGTTTGGCCCGTTTGCCACCCAACTGAAATGTGCAGGTATCGGTGAAACGTCCCTTTAAGCAGATTGCATTTCCATCCGCAGAAAGTGCTTTACGTTCTTTAAAACAAAGCGGCCGCGCTCTGCCAAAGCACTCAGTGCAGATTCTTGGCTCAGTCGTGTGGGAGACGGATAACTCTACCATATATTGCGTATTATATTGGGTGATCTCCAAAAATCGGGCTCATCGTTTGGAGGTGTGCATACATTATTACAATGAGTGCTTTGCAGTTTCTTAGGAAGTCATCTGGTGTTGGGCCTGCAGTTGGCATCACGGAAAGATCTCGGAATCGTGGCGGGGAAGGTAGCCTGCAAATACTCAGTAATGTGGTACATGCTTGGTGATGCTCAGTGACTTGGCAAATGCTCAGTGACGTGGCAAATGCTCAGTGACTTCGTAAATTCCCAGTGATGTGGTAAATGCTCAATGACTTGGTAAATGCTCAGTGACTTGGTAAATGTTCAGTGGCTTGTTAAATGCTCAGTGACTTCGTAAATTCCCAGTGATGTGGTAAATGCTCAATGACTTGGTAAATGCTCAGTGACTTGGCAAATGTTCAGTGACTTCTTAAATGCTCAGTGACGTGGTAAATGCTCAATGACTTGGTAAATGCTCAGTGGCGTGGTAAATGCTTAGTGACTTGGTAAATGCTCAGTGATGTGGTAAATGCTTAGTGACTTGGTAAATGCTCAGTGATGTGGCAAATGCTCAATGATGTGGCAAATGCTCAGTGATGTAGCAAATGCTCAGTAACTTGGTAAATGCTCAGTGATGTGGCAAATGCTCAGTGACTTGGTAAATGCTCAGTGACGTGGTAAATTCCAAGTGATGTGGTAAATGCTTGTTGAAGTGGTAAATGCTCAGTGATGTGTCAAATGCTCAGTGACGTAGTAAATGTTCAGTGACGTGGCAAATGCTCAGTGATGTGGCAAATGCTCAGTGACTTGGTAAATGCTCAGTGATGTGGTAAATGCTCAGTGACTTGGTAAATGCTCAGTGATGTGGTAAATTCCCAGTGACTTGGTAAATGCTCAGTGGTGTGGTACATGCTTGGTGATGCTCAGTGACTTGGCAAATGCTCAGTGACGTGGCAAATGCTCAGTGACTTCGTAAATTCCCAGTGATGTGGTAAATGCTCGGTGACATGATAAATGCTCGGTGACTTGGTAAATGTTCAGTGACTTGGTAAATGCTCAGTGACGTGGTAAATTCCCAGTGATGTGGTAAATGCTTGGTGACGTGATAAATGCTCGGTGACGTGGTAAATGTTCAGTGACTTGGTAAATGCTCAGTGATGTGGCAAATGCTTGGTGATGTGGTAAATGCTCAGTGATGTGGCAAATGCTCAGTGACTTGGTAAATGTTCAGTGATGAGGTAAATGCTTGGTGACCTGGTAAATTCTCAGTGACGTGGTAAATGCTTAGTGATGTGGTAAATGTTCAGTAACATGGTAAATGTTCAGTCGTGATAAATGTTCAGTGGCATGGTAAATGCTCAGTCATATGGTAAATGTTCAGTGACATGGCATATGCTGAGTCATGTGGTAAATGTTCAGAGATGTGGTAAATTTTCAGCGAAGTGGTAAATGTTCAGTGACATGGTAAATGCTCAGTCGTGATAAATGTTCAGTGGCATGGTAAATGCTCAGTCATGTGGTAAATGTTCAGTGACATGGCATATGCTGAGTCATGTGGTAAATGTTCAGAGACGTGGTAAATTTTCAGCGAAGTGGTAAATGTTCAGTAACATGGTAAATGCTCAGTTGTGATAAATGTTCAGTGGCATGGTAAATGCTCAGTCATGTGGTAAATGTTCAGTGACATGGCATATGCTGAGTCATGTGGTAAATGTTCAGTGATGTGCTAAATTTTCAGCGATGTGATAAATGTTCAGTAACATGGTAAATGTTCAGTCGTGATAAATATTCAGTGGCATGGTAAATGCTCAGTCATATGGTAAATGTTCAGTGACATGACATATGCTGAGTCATGTGGTAAATGTTCAGAGACGTGATAAATTTTCAGCGAAGTGGTAAATGCTGAGTCATGTGGTAAATGTTCAGTGATGTGCTAAATTTTCAGCGATGTGGTGAATGTTCAGTAACATGGTAAATGTTCAGTCATGATAAATGTTCAGTAACATGGTAAATGTTCAGTCGTGATAAATGTTCAGTGGCATGGTAAATGCTCAGTCATATGGTAAATGTTCAGTGACATGGCATATGCTGAGTCGTGGTAAATGTTCAGACACGTGATAAATTTTCAGCGAAGTGGTAAATGTTCAGTGACGTGGCACATCCTGCGGTTCATCGCCTGCATTCTTGTGTGGACAAGACAATGGTGCTCAAGTCCAAAAGCCTGTTTTTCTGACCCAGGCTTCAATCCCAGCTTCTTAATGAGGAAAAAACTTCTAATGAAGGCATGCAAACTTTTTGCTAAGTAAAACCATTTCAAAAATGTTTGAACATAGTTGTGAGATTTGAGAGGCCATTCGTCCTGTATTTGTGAGCACATTTCAGGAAATGCACCGCATCAGAACAGAGTATATATACCTGGGAGCGTGACCCCACCACCCTGCTGTGAGCTTTAATTGGCTGCGTTTGGTTTCTTTCTCCCGCCCCGGTAACCCAGACGGAAGTCCGGATGTGACAGCCTGACTCACACTGCCTTCAGAAGCTCTGCTGTCCCTCCCGTCCCTGAACGTCCCCTGAAATGGCCATGTTTCTATTGCAAGTTAGTTAGCTGTGTACGGTCTGTTTGGATGTGACCTGCTCCCTTTCGGCCTGAAAGTTACCCCACATAAAGAGCCCGTTCTCTACGCAGCCATGTCTTTCGCGATTGTGCGGCTTTGCATTTCCTTTCGGGCATATATTATATTACTATGACAGCTTATGTTTTTAAAGGCTAAGTGGGGGGGTCCTTCCTCAGTTGAATAAAACCAGTTTCAAATCTACTTATTTCTTTAAAGTCAACTTAGAGGCACTATCTACAGACTTTTTAAACATTTTTTACTTGCAACTACTGACAAAGTAAGACACCATTTCAAATACACCACATCATTTGAAAAAATATATAAATACATGGTGCATTATGACCTTATCTTCTTATTTTTAAGAAAACCTGTTTTGTGCAACATGATGATCCAGGACTGGGGTATGACACCCCTGATATAAGCTACACAGGGCTCCGGTCCCCCAGGACTGGGGTTTGACAGACGCAAGGCAGGGAACATCCCAAGGATGGGGTGCCAACCCATCACAGGGCACATGCACACCCACAGGAAATTCACAAACCTCCATTTCACCTCAGCATGTTTTTGGACTGAGGGGGGAAACAAGAGTAAGCCCCACAACACAGGGAAAACATGTCAACTCCACACACATGGAGTCTGGGTAGAAATTTGAACCCCCAGCCTAAAGGTATGAAGCCCCAGTGCTAGCCACTGCACCGCCGTGCCAGTCCAGCAGCATGACACTGCAAAACGCATTTGCCTGTAACAGTGACTGCTTCGTAACTGGTCTTTCTGTTACATAGTTATTTCACCAGTGCCCGTGTTGTCACGCAGATGGCGTTCCGGGCTCATTTGCATTCCTCCGCCGTAGCTCATTTACTCAAACGCAATGATTGAGAAGAATGGAAATGAAAAACATGAAGGCTCTGCCACAGGGCTGTCAGCTGTCCATTTTCTAACATTCAAAATGTTACAGCGAAGGGGGGAGACTATGTGAACCAACAAATTAATCCCCATCCCCAGTCTGAGTGAAAGCAAAAAGGCATCTTGAGGGTTTGTTTGTATATTTTGGGTATAAAACATTGATAAGGCATCATATACATATAAAAGATTGTGGACTGTATACTATGGACTTGGAAATACTTTAAAAACTTGAAAGATGGATGGATAGGTGGTCTTTGAACTAGTGTGTGACAAGGAAAATCACTTATTTTATTCAGGAAAAATAAATGAAATTCATGCCCAGCATTCACCTCCACCCATTCCAAATAGCCCAAAATTTAGGGCACTATTCAGAAACATTTTAGGAAATTGCACACAATGAAATCTAGATTTTGCGTCCTGGTGCACGATGGGAAAATGATGTGCTTGACGCAACCTTTCGCCAATGAAAGGAAGGGCTGCGATGGGCCTCACAGGGCCCGAAAGGAAATGCAAAGCCGTTAAAGACCCTCATTTGACTTGTTGTAATCTGCTGCTTTTTTGGTTTCCAGGCCAGTGGCAAGGGCTAAATAAACCCCATATGTCTGCAGAGTGTATGAGGCAGAGGCGCAGCCGGAATCCGCGCGAGGCGCTTAAATGCCATCCGATTTCATGGTGCCATTGTTCAGAGGGGTGAGTTATGGCCGCATCAGGTTGCAGGGGGCCTCTGCGCTCCCAGCTCACATGCCAGCCATCACCGGGAGCTGCAGGAAATAGGCAGCCTGAGGAAATGAAACGCCGTGTGTTTCTCATTGTTAAATAGCCCAGGCTGCTATATTAAAAAGTCGTCCTGGTAAGGGGGGCACGGCGATGGTGTTTAAAGGGCTTTTTGTGCATTGCAATAGCACAGGCTGGCGCGACGGTCCCCCTGAACCACAGACCGCGAGCTCTGCAGAGGAGCCCAGCTCCGGATCTACACGGCTCAGTGGGAAAGCGGGCCGGGAACGCCACTGGCTTTGGGTACAACCCCGGTAATGCAGCGCATCATCGTAGTTAAACGCTAGAAAAAACGCTGCATGTGTGGTGCTATTGGGCTGTGGTCCCTGTAGATGCTCTTAAGAAGGAGACAGTGCTTCCCTGTGACGATAACCCCATCAGTGACCTCACCCAACTGAGCTTGTACATCCAAAGAGCTGTATACCATCAGCAGGGAGCTTTCGGCCACAAACAATGACCAGCTGGGGTCTGCTGTCGAATTAGCTACAATTTAGAGCAAGGTTCTGAGCCAGTCATGTGACTGAAAGAAGCCCCTCAATGGATGGATTTAGTTCCTGGAGCCGCTCTCTACATAGGGGAGGGGGAACGGGAGAATTTTAACCTTTTTGCCTCCCTACTCTCGGGAGGGAGAGGATGGAGGAAAATGGCCTGCAACGAAAAAGAGAGGCAGTTCTGGAGAAAGTGAGTGGCCGGGGGGAGGGGGGCACGCTCCCGGCGAGAGGTTAGGGTGTGGGGAAAAGGCCCGAGCACAACAGTGCCATTAGAAGCAAAGATGGGGCGTTTCTGGCTGGGGGCCGTGCTGCGGGGTGCAGAAGCGGGGGGGGAGGGACTGGGGGGCACTGGGGGCAGAGATGAACAATCAC
>JAAGVU020000123.1:15770580-15789849 GCA_011763525.2 Mormyrus iriodes | reverse complement strand
GGGGGGGGGTTGGGGGGGGGGGGCGGGGGGGGGGGGGGGGAGGGGGGGGGGGGGGGGAGGGGGGGGGCACTGGGGGCAGAGATGAACAATCACAAAACAATTATCCAGAAATACTTTAATGCAAACTGATGATACTTATTATCCCGACGCGTTTCTTTGTTAAACCAAAATATGGTGTAAATATTCTAGGCAAAGAAAACGTGGGTTTATGTTCTGCACAGCGGCGTCAGATCTGAGGGGTGACCAGAGTGCGTGCGCTTCGACGTGTACGTGCTCATCCGGGGCGCGGATGTGTGTGTCTCTGTACTCACATATCAGCAATATACATCTGTTTCAGTGAGCGTGCCTTGAAATGAAAGCCCCCCCCCCCGGTTCTGGTGTGTTCCATGGTCCATGAAAAAACAGATGCAGCCTCGGTGAATACTGGCAGTCCCATGTAACTGCAAGGGAAGAGGCTTCATTATAACAAATCTGCAGGGGTTAGGCGGCGATGATGCGATGCCTGCACAGCGCGCGACTGTACGGGGCCTGGCATCGCCCCTTACAGCCCCGCATTCCCCGAGACACGAACAGCCCCCTTCTGATCAGCCCCCTTGCACCGTCAGACTTCATTTTTCCATGGGCGTTGTCTTTGGGTTCGACGGATTTCTTTACTATCCGAAAATTCGTCCCGGGCCTGTTATATAAGGCAGCGCATTTCTGCGCGTGCCTGCATTAATCACAATGTTGAGGTGTCGCTCCCAGTCAACGCTGTAATGCGACTGCTGCATGCAACGCATTAATTACACCGGCTCATGTAGGAATGTGCAGCGTGAGCAAGTCGTTTGATGCGAGGTATTTAGCGATTCAGCTGTTTCCAGCTACAATCGCCACACATGCTTCTTATAATAATTATTGACATTATTATTTTCTAGGCTGAGGTTTTTTTACAAAGTTTATTATATTATCATTACGGGGTTATTTTACCAAAAGCGCGGTGTGTGTTGGTGTGAACATTTCAGACACGCCAGTTAGAACAAAGAGTCCAATCAGGATAGATAATTGCTTTAACAAGTGAGGGATTTAAGGGCTAGGGAGGACGTGTAATCAGAGAAACGCGAGGAGACTCTGAGGGTTCATCAAAGGCTTCGCCTCCATTCCTGAGCAGCTACAAGGCAGCCTGACACTCTTACACTTGTTCTAAAGGATTCCGGTTTGTTCTGTGAGTTTTTTTTTCGCCACCGCCTGACGTGTCCTGACATGTTGTTTCTCGCTCAGCGCTTCAGAGGGGAGTGTGTTAAAATGTCTAAACTGCCCTGCCCTCCTCAACCTTGTGCTGGCCCTGCTCAGAGCGCTGCTCTGTCGGTACCTCTTTGGGTTCACGTGGACAGACCACAAGCTGCAGCTCCCACTCAAGCCCAGAAATTGACGAGGCAGGGGGGCTGTGCTCCGACTGTAATCACTGACCCTCTCCACAGGAACCGTTTGGTCCCTGACCCCAAAGGGAAGCTTGCTGTTCTTCAAATGCTGTTCCGAAGGTCACTATGATATCTGAGCCCAGATGGGCCTGGACTTCGCGGGCGCTGAGAGTGGAGGTGCACTGAGGGTCCTGTAAACCACCTTCCTCTGAGAATTTGGCTTAATTTGATGGTTTTAACCATGCGTCCAGTATAGGGTCATTCCATTGCAGCCAAATAACCAGAAATTAAATTCAAATTCTCTATACAACTTTTAGACAATTCCATCCATCCATCCATCCATCCCTTCCTTTTGAGTTACTGATTACCCAGTTATGGCCAGAGAAGGGCAGTGCACACCCTGAACTGGAGGACATGTTAAATGTTTCTTTTCCCCCACGTGCGGTGACCCTCCATCCGAAGTTCACCATCCCTCTCCCCGCAGTGGAGGTGACGGCCTCACATGCCCTCGGCATAACATGATCGATGACCCACCCCGTGCCTGATCGCTGGCTCCCGCAGCTCCAAGGAGGGGCTGCAGACGGCGGCTGGATCTCGCACCCCGTCCTGTTGCGGGGAACTTCCTGTTTCGAGGCTAGGCTGCAGATAGCAGGTCGTAATCGCACATGGCATGCAGAGTGTCTGAGGCTGTGGGCTGCAGAAGCCCGTGTCAGGCCACAGAGAGCCCGGCACAGCCTCCAAGCTGCGGTTCTGCGAAGCCACTGCTGGGTTTTTAATTAGAGCTGCACATAAGGCCCGATCTGTTCATACAAATGTCCCCACGTATGCCATCGTCACACGCAATTAACTATTCACCTAATTAAAGAGGACAGAGGCGGCGTGCTGCTAACCTAACTTCGCAGCTCGAAGCGTCCCGTCTCCTTGATGTCCTGTCCTATATGCGTCACCCTGAAGCTCGTTCAGACATGAAGAAAGATTAAAAGGCCGATATTCAAGGTACGACTCTTTAAATAATTCACAGAAGTGGATTAACACTTCTGTCTGGGACTTCAAGCTGAATCGAGTGTTTGCCTCACCTTGAGGAAAATGCTCATGGAGTTTGTTGGTTTTTTTCCTGCTGCTCTCAGGAATGTGTCGTATTTGCATAATTAATGCTGCCTTTTGTTTTGTTATTTACACGATACTTTTCATATAAATTATGAAGGCTGCATTACGAAGAAAAGATTTTTTGTCCCCCTGACCGTGACTTTCATTTTATCCTTGGAGCCTCATGTTAACGTTTACATCAGAGTCCCATGGGTTTATCTGTGCTCAGGAAGTCCTCATCATGATACTGTGTCTTTCACTGTGCCCCAAGGACATCCCAGCCCTTGGATTCAGGGCTCCAGGACAGGCTGTGTTGGTCTATAAGGTCAGACATGGCAAGGAACGTCTGCGGTTGGCCTTCCGGCCTGTCACTGGTCACTCAGACGTGCTGTGCCATTACTCCAGACCCTGTGCTGTTCCAGTGTGACATCACCACTCTGCAGGGAGTCACATGACACACTGAGCCAGGCTGTATACCGCCAACAAGGCGAGCAGGCGTTTTACCACCTGTTACCATGGCACCCATAGCCAGCCGTCAACTTTTTGTTTGTCCTCTGTAACATACAATAATTTACCGTATTGAACTGAAATATGAATTTTAGTTAGAATTTTATGGTTTCCAGAAAAACGTCAGGTCTTCACAAATATGCAGGGTTGTCAAATAACGAATATGAAATTAAAGGTGCTTATTTTAAGGTTCTGTATTTTTAAGTAAACAAACTCTCACTTCACAGATGATACTGGAAAGCTCTATTTATGTCCACACTCCTTTCCTCACGCTTCTGACTTTCTGCACATAACCAGCATTACTGACTCGTATCAAGATTTAGCATGAACTCATTCCATTCCGGGCGAGGAGGGGATTTAATTTGAGCCTAAAAACGATTTTTAATTCTTAACCTGTCACCTGAAATATTATTAAAATACATATTGTTCTTCATCTAAAGTTGAGGATTCTCTTTTAAAAAAGGAGAAATATATGGTGGCAGGACTATTTATTGCAGTAGCGTAAGATTTACAAGGTCCTTCCCGGGTAATGAAAAGGACGGCGTTTGTTTACAGCACCTGGCATGTTCGGCTGACAGGTAGATGGACATTAATAAACTCTGCCATTAGAACGACTGGCTCCTCGAGCGGCGTTGGGCTAAATCAGCAGCGTGCCTTCAGCGGCCCGCCAGCGGTCGGCGTGAAAAATGAGGCTGTCCGGCTGCGTCTAAATTTATGCTGTGAGGACCGGGGATACATTTTCGCCTGGTAACCTGAGAGAGAGTGAGCGAAGAGCGTGACGTGGAGGGCAGGTCTGGCGGGAAATCGCAATTAATGGAACAGGAGGCGCTTAGGCGCATCACACGCCGGGGTGTCCGCGCTCAGGCAGGGATGTGGCCGCGTGGCCTGTGGTGAGTGTGAGCCCTCGTGCAGGCGTGTCCTGTCTGACACGCTTGGCCTTCGCTCCCCTCCATCCCCGCTGCTCAGCGCCGTCGTGCTCTGTCACTCGCAGGTGGGCCTGCGGCTCCCGCACTGTGTCCTAGATGACTCCTCTGCGTTTGGGCTCTGCCACCTCTGGTGTTTCTCTTTGCTCGGGTTTCCAGCTGCCGCTCAGAACCATGTGCTGGAGTGAGACGGTATCTCTGAGGTGCCCACAATGATTGTGTGTTTGTGTGTGTGTGTGTGTGTGCGCGCGCGCATCCCGATCCCATCCAGGGTTTCCCCTGCCCTGTGTACTGCCTGGGATGCTCCAGGTCACTGTGACCCTGTACTAGATAAGCAGACGGATGGATGGATGGATGCCCGGTGTTGCCTGGGATAGGCTACAGGCCCCCTGTGTCTCTGACCAGGATAAGCAGTTGGGGAGATGGATGAATGGATATATGGCTTATCAATTTTCCTAACGTGAAATATGTAATAAACTCAATCTAGACTCGGCTGAGAACTATTTCTCCTTGTTAGTGAATCCCTATGTTCAATTTTTATTGACAATATATACTTTAAGATGCTGGTGAATAATACAGTGTGACATGCTGCTCCACAGTTAGGAACTGCTAATCTGAAAAGGACCAGCGAGATCTCTCTCACACACACACACACACAAAGAGACACAGCTTCCCTCCTCTGACGCACAAAAACACACAGTGACCCAGACTGAGCTGCAGTTACCCCCCTTTGTAATGCCCCGTGCCTCCATCAGTTTCCCCGAATTAACCCCCCCAGATCATTTAAAGGGCACAACACTTCCTAAAGACAAAGAGCTTCTCCCCCCTACGAGGAGGCATCCTCACTTTGCCAGGAGGGCAGGGAGATCTAGTAATGGGAAATACCCCCCGCCTCCCTCCCTGCTGCCCCCACCCCACCTCCTGCCTGGGGTACTTAATCATATGTAGTATTAATCAGGGATAAAAGCCACGCCCCTACCCCGCCATGCCCCACCTCGCCCCGCCCCGCCCCGCCCTGCGAGACACCCCGAGATGGCGAGGTGAGGGTGTGACCAGCCGAGACGTATTAAAATCAGACTCATTTTCAGGGTGGGAGGAAAAATCAATGTGCTGCTTTTTTATTCCCCTGAAACGCGGTGCAACAGTCTATCAATCTCGTGGTGTATCGAGTGCGGTTCCGATAGGCGCTCGTCTCGGAGGGCTGGGCCCCGGCCAGTGCCGCCTGCCAGGAGCCCCACAAATCTTACCAAGATAGGCACTGCTCCCTTCCCCGGGAGCACATCACCTGATCGCCGCCTGATTCGCGCCGCCTGATTCGCCCAGCATTCGCCCATCGATTCTAGCATGATGCTGCTGCTTCCTGATTATCCCCAGGGTTCCTCAGCTTGCTGACCAGAATGCGAGCCCCTCGGGGGGGGGGGGCACAGAGGTGTCACAGTGAAACAGAGAGGTGCGATCCGCGGGCCGGTGGCCCAGACTGCAGTGACATGGGGATCGCGGCTGCTGATCCCCCTGTCTGTTAAGCTGTCGGCTGGATCTGACAGGCGGGGAACTTATCGATTTTACCCATCAGGCCATCCATCCCTCTGTCCTCTTTCCGGGGGGGGGGGGGGCTCCTGGATCCCCGGCTGAGGCACACTCTGGATGGGATGCTGGTCCTTACTTACTCACACACACAGCCATACGCTACAGCCTATTTACAAACGCAAATTGGCCCAACCTGCATGTCTTTGGGCTGTGGAGGGAACCTGAGTGTGTGCAAGGCCACGCATCGCCCAGATGACATACCTGACTGTTAATTTTCCTCTTCGTATTAACAGCACTGCTGACTATTGTTATTATCTGTCCATCAGCTGATATTGCACTAATCTAGTCGAGCCCTGAGGTATTTCTCTGTTTCATTCCTTATGATTCTTATAATTGAACAGTGTCGTACACAGCCCCCCCCCCCCGAGCAGGGAGGCCTGATCACCACAGCTCCTTTGCATCCAACTTACAGGAGGCCCGTAAAATCCTGCTGAGCCCGGCCAAGGGTGCAGGGGCTTATCGGGATTCGCCCTTTTCTCAGCCTTAGCAAAGAAGCAGAATTTTAATAAGGGCGCCAGCGGTATTCTGGGCTCTGTGCCTCTGCAGGCTCATGCTCTGCCTGTAATCGGAAGGTTGCCGGTTCAAATCCCCGGGTCAGCGGAGTAACTTTGCTGCTGGGCCCAAGAGCAAGACCCTTAACCCCCGTCTCTTCAGGAACTCTTTTACCCTGTTTTCTTTTCGTTTAATTGAACAGTGTTTTGGGTAAAACTGTCTACTAAATAAATGAAATGTAAAAGAGAGGCATGCTCCGTTGCTCTCTGACCGCTGAGAGCGCCATTATGCAGCCAAACTGTTGTTCTTAAGTTTAACGTTTTTTCCTGAAAGTGCCAAGCTGAAGGGCACACAGCAGGGCGTCCGTATCTTTCACAGCCGGTTCCTCGGGCACCAAACTTCCTCTGTTATGCAAACGAGAGCCGGCCATTTGCCACACACCTGATTCACGCCCCCCACCGGTGGAGCGCTGGGGCCCTTCCGCAGCGCTCTGATGTAGTAGCAAGGTGGTGAGCCTGTCTCTGCTCGCTGGCTCGTGTAATTAATCCGTATCATCGACATGGGGCTACAGTTCGATGCTGTGACATTATTCTGTGGAGCTGTAATTATTTCAGGAACGATATGGATCCATTCAGGTCTGTTTTCAAGGCGCTGCACGAGACGTTTTAGTGGAAATCGGTGACTAAGCCAGCTCCGTATGGAAGGTGTTTTTATTTAAGATATTATACAAAGACACTTCTGAGAATAAAGTACAAGAATGAAGAACGTGGTGTGGTGCTGAGGTCTGTTTCCTGGACCAGGGGCTCTCAGAGGACGAGGCGTACCGTCCAAAACACAGAAGGTTCTCTCCTCAAGCTCCTGCTGAAATAGATTCCCTGCATCTCCAAGCTCAGCAGCAGAGATTTTCCACAGGATATAAGGTCATTGCGGACGGACTGATGGCAGCTCGGAGCAGTCGGGCTGTACCAAGACCCACAGACAGAATAACCATACGTCAGGGTCACACTGTCGTCATGGAGTCTCAAAACCCCTCCTCTGGCCGCCACCCCCACCCCCATACACACACACACACACACACACACACACACACACACAATGGGAGGCCATCACATCCAGGCCCCAGATGCAGATGGTTACCTGGGGGCTGACTGTACCCACCTCAGGCCCCCCCCCCCCCCCCCCATGGTGATGATTAAGGTACGGCGGGGGGGGGCAGACTGTAGGGGGGGAAATGGGGAAACATGTAAATAAAAATAAGGTAGCTGCGGGCAACGCGTTTACATAAGGCTGTTAAGCTGTCAGCTTCCTGCACGGCGCACAGGCGGATAACCTTTTGTTGTGCGGCTGATGGGAATCCATTCTCCCGCTGGGTGTTTGCGAGAGAGCTGCCTTGTCGCATTATGGAGGACGGAGGTGCTGCTTCAGTGAGAAAAGCTGGCCTGTGGCTGGTCTTGCTAGCAGATGCAGACTAACGGAAGCTGGACCCCAGAAGAATGGTTGTACCAGTCCGTTACTATGGTGGAGTTTTGGGCCATACACGAGTGGACCAAGTTCAGAAGACTGTAATGTCTAGGCATGGATGAAGTTGGCTCATCTCTGTGCAGCTCACTGCCCCGAAGAGGGCGCTCTACAGCCCCTATAGGACATGCCCCATCCATGCCCTTGGAATCGAGACATTCAGTCTAAGAATGGCATCTATAACCAAGCAGTTGAAATGCTCCCTTCCTGCAGATGCTCTCCTATCAAACGCCAAGATCTCGATGGCCGTCGATGGACAGATAGTGCTCCAGCAACTCTCAGCAGAAATCACGAGTGCTCGTCCGGCTGGCTCGGCTCGAGGGTCAAACTGGACGTCGGTGCCGCATTGATATAAATGAGCTTCACCCAGTCAGAGTGTCGAGCGTCACTTTGCTTAGCACTGACTTGGGCCGTCGTCCCGGAATTCACAGTGATCATACTCCGCAGAGATGCAGTGGGTTGCCCTGGGCCGCCGCCCTCAGGATCCACAGCAACACAGTGGGACGCATCAGGCTGCCGCCCTCGGGATCCACAGCGATGCAGTGGGTTGCACTGGGTCGCCGCCCTCAGGATCCACAGCAACACAGTGGGACGCATCAGGCTGCCGCCCTCGGGATCCACAGCGATGCAGTGGGTTGCACTGGGTCGCCACCCTCGGGATCCACAGGAACACAGTGAGACTCATCTGGCTGCCGCCCTCGGGATCCACGGTGATGCAGCAGGACGAGCACCTTTCTGCACTTTAATAGTCAAAGCAACTACCCCCTCCCACCATGGCATATGCCCTAATCCCACGGGTGTGACATGATGACGGAGGGACCTGGGAAAATGACGCATTTGTTTGCCAAGCTACCCCCCCCCCCCGTCACCTTCTGCCATCCCCAGCAGCGCTGGAACATTTCCTCGGGGCCGTGGGAGCTGCCCGTGTCTGACGGCCTGTTCATAGCTACCTGTTATAACCTCTGCCTTCCTTCAGTTATCCAGTATACACCCTTTAGACAGCGTATAACTTTCGATCAGCTTATCCTGGTCTGGTTAGTGACAGACCTGAAGTCTTTCCCAGAATGCACAGTGCAGCATACGTCCACGATAAGCAGTTAGAAGATGGATGGATGGATGTATATATTTACTATCTTACTCCTTATTCGGTACAGAACTGCAGGGGGTGAGCAACCTCTCTTGGACTGGATGCCAGTGTACTAAACTGCACACTATGGGCAAATTAGGGAGGCTAATTTACTCAACCACATGTTTTTGGGCATCTACACTATTCTTTAACCAGTATGTGTAAGCGGGGAAAATTAGACACAATCGCCCCCACCCCCCGCCAACAAATAAACTCAAGTCAGCACATCCTGGGGCTTCACACAGAAGGTGCAAATTGAATTACCCATCATGCTTCTCATGGGAACAAAGGTCCTTCCTGTAACTGTATCCCCCTTCAGTGTGACGACCCAATGAGATAACAGGAAACAGGAAGTACCTCTCACATGCCGCTAGACGCTTTAATACTGTGTGCTGGTATAATGATCACGGTCCGTGCCTGGTGGTGCCACGCTGCTCTCCGGTAACCTCTAATACATGTGTGGCTCCGTTTCTGATAATAATAAGGTGTTTATCCAGCATGGCCTCCCTCCCCCTTACAGCTGTTACTGAAGCTGCTTTTCAGCATTTTGTTGTATTAATGCGGGGGCTCCAATTAGAAAGAGGAAGCAATGTTTACTGACACGCTCGGGGGCGGGGGCGGGGGACCGTTAATCTTTAATGTAGCCCAGGGTATCATCGCTGTTCTGGCAGCCCGTGGTCTTACCCAGGCGCATGCACACACACACACACACACATACGCGCATGCGCGAATGGGCTAACCTCTGGGCCAACGTAATTGCTCTCAGAGGATCTGCCACCCCACCCCCACCCCCAGCATTTGAATACTGAAATTCATTCTGCCACTGCCATGTGGCATCAGGGCAATTAACCTCAGCAGATCTGCCCCCCCTAATCCCAGGTTCTGGGGCGAGATCAAAGCCAGGGCAGGACGTCCAGGGGCAGTCACAACCACTCTGGGGGCCAGAAAACCCCATGGCATTATCCCCGGCGTGTCACGCTTTACCACAGAGGTGATGTCAGCGGTCACTGAGTAATGAGGTAACGGCATGACCTGCCAAACACGCCACCCGCACATCACGAGCCAGGACACCCCACCACGCTCTCAGGAAAGGACCCCCCCGCCCCCCCGAGTAGTGCCGTTGGGCCGACAGATTAGAGGTTCTTCTGCCGTGACCTGTTCGGGCTCGACGCTGCCTGGGACACCGCGCAGCCTTCCGGACGTCACTGATCCTGCTCATCCCGGGATACGGACACTCTAATAAAGATCACACAAATGGTGTACATATGTATATGCGAGTATCAATAACTGCTGATCCCAAACAAACAGACACAATTACAAAGAATTAGTTCCAAAGGATTAATCTCATTTTCACTGATACATCTAATTTCCGTTTGTGGAACAATGAAGGAAAAAACAGGCGTCTTCATAATGAGAGCCATAAGCTTCTCCGTTCATTTTTACATTTAACACAACATTCATTTAAAATGTAATTAATGGTGCAGTGTGACGGCTGGTAAAAGCCATCAATAAAAACACAAGCGCACACAGATCCCTAAAAATCAGTCTAATACACAGTACTGTGCACCAGGCCCCAAAAAAATAAACATTACCATGCATTAAAATGAACATAACGCAATAAACATGATGCAGCTGCTCCACGCGGGCACCTCAGCCATGCCACGTATTCATTAAATTTCACCACAAGCTCGCTTAATTAATTTACGTAATCAGTTAAGAACTCAATGAGATATTGATTAGCAAAACATGGTGGGGTAGTGGTCAAGTCAACAAATACATGTGTGAATCGGACAGCGGCTGCGAGTACTGGGCTGACTTTGGGGGAGGTTTTGAAATCGATAGGCTGCCACACTGTGAGTAATATAATCACCATAGTTTCACACCGTAACATAACAACATAAATATGAATTAAACATACTTTTCTGTGGCAGGTTTTTGCACAGCACTGTATATATGAGTAAATAATTTGTTAAATATTGTAGGTGGGGATTATTTCCGTGTTTGTTTTAAGTACAAGCCTAGCTGGGTAAGACCCGAAGAGGCGCTGATCGCTCAAAGTGTGCCCCCATCAGGCCAGGCCATGCAGTGATTCCAGCCACATGGGGGCCGAACAGTGGTTTGTGTTTCTGGAAAGCCAAATGGAGAGGAGGAGAGTGGGGAGCGCGGATACGGGGGCCTCGGGGTGCCTAATGCTGGCTGACCAGGAGGGGCAGGGCAGACTGCGATGTTGATTGAGGGATTTCTCTATCGCTGACTGTCTCTATTGCCAATGTGTAATCATAGAGCTGAAGAGGGCAGGGATAATCGCCAGGACCTCCGATGTGGCCTTTCTCTGCTGCCTAGTCCTGTATACTGCCATTAAAACAAATAAAAGCAACCCCCCCCACTACAAACAGCACAACCGTCCTACACCATGAACCACGGAGGGAGTTTGTTTTGTTTCTCCAAAGATTTGCTTTCTTGAGCTTCCCCTGACGAGGACACCAGGCCGCCGCGGGTGGCATAAAATGAACAATGCCCTCAATAACAGCGGGTGTCCCTCACGGTGAGCGACAGAGACACTTTACCGGCTCGCCAGGGCACAGCTGCTCGGCGCCATGCCACCGCTTAACTCCCGCAGTTGCCGTGGCAATTCGCCGGGCTCCTGTATGCCCCCACGGTCGCTCACATCTGCGGCTCGTGTGACTTCCTGTCAGCTGGGAGACATAACGGGAACGTTAATCTCTCAGAGCGCGATATGAAAAACGCTCCCCATTTGGCATGAGGCACCAGTGCAGCATCCTCTGGGATCTTATCGTATCTAAGATGAGGGCTTTAGGGGCCGATAAGACCCTCTTTCCTGTTGTACACTTGCTGGTTCCCTCTTAGCCTCGTACAGCGCTGGCGATACTGTGGCTCTTAAAGGGCCGATTTATTTACTCCATTATGGGTGATAAATCGGATTTAACCCCGAGGACTGAGCAGTAAATGCGCAGCCTGGCGTCTCTTCCTGGCCAGAGCTTCCTGTATTTAGTCTGTTGAGATCACAGAGTTCTGCTTCGCCAGCTTTGCCGAGATGTGGGAAATGGGAAGTGGGGGGTGGGAGTGTGAGTTTGCTGTCAGAAGCCTCTTATTTCCTGTTGGGGGGGAGGGGGCTCGCAGAAACACCGATGTGTGAAATCGGTTCTGGTGATTCTGTGGTCCTGTTCAAGTCAACAGAAAACGTTGGTGAATAAAAGGGTAACTTTTCGCTAACTGCTCTGGGCATATTGCTGCCATGTTCTTGAATTTCTGAAATGAGGCAGAATCTGATTTAGTTTTACATTATTAACTCCATTTTTAAAGAGCTGGGGCCATGTGCTTTGTGCTTAAGCCTCGGTCCGCTAAGCATATTTAATTTTTCCCCCCCCCCCCCCCCCGAGACTTTCTACTGCCCTCGAGTCAGTTTGTTTCAGCAGAGTGCCATGTTGAGTACGATGTGCCATTCCAGCAGCCGACGTGGCTGTCAGTATGTACAGATGTGGGAAATGGCTCCTCTGTTTGACCCCCCTGCCTGTCCCCCCGCACTCTCAAACAGCACCCACACACATATACTCACAGGGCAGGAACAATTAGCTTTTTTTTCTACATGGCTAAAATAAGACGATTACTTTTTTTTCGATTCGATTTCTTCTGTCTGTTCCATCTTAGGGGACCTATTCACCGCTTGAACTGTCTGGTCCATGTGTGCCGCACAAGGCCGTCTGTTATGTGCCTTGTCAGTAGAAGGATTTTAAGATTCACCTGCAAAGCGTAATATGGAGACTGTTAGCCACATGGACACCGCAAAGGGCCATCTCTGCCAGCGGGAGGTGCTTATTTTCGGCCTGTCTGACTTCAGGGGTGACGCCTGTGATTGGTGCCGGTGAAAGTGAGAAATCGTGTCAGCCGGCGGGGGCAAGCGGTGCTGCACTGGGGGCGGGGCCCGGGGCCCATCGCACGCCCGCACCTAGACGCCCGAGCAGCCGTCTGCCTGAGCTCTGAGAGGTCTGCCCCCTCATGTGGTGGACCGGAAGGCTGCTTCTAGAAGATTCTGTACCCAAGCCTACCTGGCCCCCCATTCGTGTCCCTATACACCTTAATACGCATTATAGATGGTTCACTGTGACTTTAGCTCAGATGCAGTGGGTCTACAGGACATGTGACTGAGCGTGCAGCGGCTTAGCGCGTGGCAAACGTCTGTGCGTGGCTCACGGCAGCTGGAGGGGACAGTGTGTGATACGGGAATGCTGCCGGAGAGCACTGGGCGGGTCTTCCTGCTGCATGTGACCACGTTTTCCTATTCCATCATCAAGGCCACGTTAATTTCCCAAGGATAAAAAACGCCATGGTGATAAAATGCATGTTTTTTGCCTGATTAGACACTGATATGGCTGTGAGTGAGTGCATTGGGGGGCTTGAGGTCTCCACCCATTTAGGGGGAAACATGGTTATTGGGGGGGCTGTGTTAGCCAGTTTTGATTTATTGGGGGGGGGAGTTAAAACCTTCCCCACCCGCCTATAATTTGCGCCCATGCATGTACAAGACGACGTGTGCAATGCGGGTACTTGTGGCAAAAAGATGTTTACCTGCACGTATATTATTCCTGTCGATCCAACGTCCACGGGCTCAAGATTCCACCGAAACGTAATTCAAGGTCACGTGGGTTTGGAGGAAAAACAGCAAAGAATCACAGAAAAATAGAAAAAATAACAAAACATCCATCAGCTGAGGGTTTCATTAAAGCCCGGCTCTGCGCAATGTCCCACAGCCAATGTGTCCCCCATAGCCGTAATCCTACAAACATTTCTGAAGTAACAATGTGGCTGACACCTGTTATGACTGCAAGAAAGCTTTACGCCGACACGATAAAGGCCAAATATTGTGACTTAGCTATAGAAAAGAGTCACGCTTTTCCTACAAGGGCGTTTCTTACCACCAACAGAGATTCGCTTCTGTCTGTTGCTTTGCATAAACACTGTGTCTAGGAAAAAAAAATGAGACTGCTCTCCTCATAAAAATGAATAATGAAACCACTTGAAAAGCATTCATACATGTATAAAGATAAAGTCTGCTCTAATTCTTACCGCTGTTTAAAAGTTCTTTATGCGTAGCAGCGAAGCTATTGAAGAATTGATTCAGGTTGTGTATGAAAGGCTACATGCACAGAGAATAATCATATAAGCTAAATAAGTGATCAGGAAACGTCCTGCCTGCAGCTTCATGCAAGGCTATGTTATTATGATCTTAAGGAGTCCGGCGACTTATAAGGGTAAATTTGTCCTTAACCGCGGAGTGACACCTGTGTGCGGAGCCTTGGGGGGCTGTGGGAGGCTGAGGCAGGTGGCATCCCAACCGGACAAAGTGACATTTGTCAGGGAGCATTCCCCGCTTGGGACGTGGTGGTCCCCCCCCCCCCGGCACGGCATGAATTGCCTGCACAGCTGTGATGAGGCTGTCAGCATCACATGACGCGGGCAACACGCCTCGCTCAGTGGACACGGGACGGAGCCCCGTCCGGCCGTGTTAATGGCGACCTTTCTCTCGTCACACCATCTGTCCGCTAGCGTGCCTGTGCGCCCACCTCTCAGCTGACACTGGGGTGAGCTCTCTCAGCGCCAGGCTGCAGAAGCTTCTGGAAAATAGGGGAAGACAGGGGCAAGCTAATGTCGAGAAAAAATGGCCGATGTGCCCAGCCATCACATTCACGCCAGACTGGGGCACCCGATCGATCGCTCTTGTTCCCAGTAGAAAAGCCTTCAGTAATTTCAAGGTGCAGAAAGGGAGTGAAATTTGTTTTCATTATACAATACACTGCTGTTCATCAGACCCTCCCTCCATTGCTCTGTCCATCTGCTTGTGACACCAGCGTCACGGCGACCGAGCCGGCCGGCTGCCTCCCATGAAAGGCAGTCTTCAGGGCCCGGGGTCTGCAGCGAAATCCGGCCCGGGAGGACACAGGAGTCGCTTTGTCCCGGCACAAGCCCGACTCAAATGGCAAATCCCGCCTGCCACCATCCTCACCAGCACATTAAACCCAAACTGAGATTGGCTGCATGACTGAATGGGGAGAAGCGCTATTCGACCCCCTCCCCCCACCCCCGCCGACACTGCTGAACAGCACCTGAGGGTCGGGACCTGATCTGAATATCACCCTCGACCTGGGACCTCACCCTCCGCAGGGGAATGTTAAAGGGACGGTCTGTATAGCAAATCCGTGTTAATTACTGGCTGTAAACCTTTGTTTTAACATATTCCGTAAACACCGTGAACCATAACCAATCCACAGCCCACTGTGAGGTTTAATCTGCTGCGTACATGGCAGCCTCATTACCCCCAGTGCGGGCACAAGATGGCACACCGTGGCGGCGATGCAGGTATATATTTACATTTTATTTATTTAGCAAGCACTGCTATCCAAAGCGGCACACGTTTTTGGGAAAGCAGCCTCTGACAGTCCCTAGAGCTACTGTAACGTAAACAGTAAATTCACTCTGTATCTGACGGACCACAGCGGAGTATAATTGTATAAAGTCACACTGCTGCGCCGCACTGTTACTGTCACCTGCCTATAGGGGGCACAGCAGTTAAGGGACCACCAAAATTGGCAGGAGGGTTTTGCTGGTGAGGCCATCAACGTGCATCACGGTGATATTGTAAGCTAAGGAAGTTGCTTAGGACAGAGACAACTAACGAACAACCGACCAGCGAAATCTTTCGGAAGACAAATTGCCCAGCGCCGTTTCCCAAATGAGGCTGTACGCCCAAAAGAAGACAACAGAGAAAAAATGGTCAGAAAAACGCTCTCAAAGGAAACCTTGATCATCCCTGGGCTGCACCCGCATTTCTGGCCGCACTCTGGCATTTATCCAGCAGCTGTCCCTTCGTAATGAATTGTCACAACCTTTGAGCCGCTCCCTCCAACTCATTCCTGCTTATACTGTGTACAGTATCTCTGATTTACCCCCAAGCTGGAGAACAGAGCTGGCGAGAATATTTATGCTCTCGAGTGGATCCAGTCTGAAATTTGAATTGCCTCCCCAGGACAATTTGGACGCAGCATCGGTCCAGAAACAACAGACAGACCACGTTCACCTTTTTTTCACATAATGTTGGCAAGCCTGGGGGTGGGGGGGGGGGAATGCTGTGCAGCCAGCTGACCCCAGAGGTTTTTTTTCTCCCTAATTGGGAGTTTTTGGTTCCTCTCCCGCGTTGTCATCTGGCTTTCTTTCTTTAGTTAATTTCTTTGTCTTCCCTTTTCCCTGTTTTGTATTATGCTCTGTTAATGATGTTGTAATATGTCACAACAGTCCCACGTAATGTGCCTTTGGGCGACTCTGTTGAGAAAGGCGCTATATAAAAATAAATTGAATTTTAGAGACGTCGTCCGGGCATCTCAACATGGAACTGCTTATTCTGAAAGATGGTCATATCGACATGAGCGCCGTCGTGTGTGTAGAAGACATGCTTTATGTAACAGGGCCCCCATTCATCATCGGCTGACAGCTGACTCAGTGGAGTCAGGGGCCGGGCTTTTTGTGTGTCCGTCTGTCTGTTTGTCTGTTACTGTGTCACTCATACGAGGCATTGCTTTGAAAAACTCACATGCTACTGCCAATAATCGTATTAATTTATTTTCATAATTTAATTGGAATTATGCATTGTACAGTTTGCGTGAGGGGCCCCGTATTTAATAATTACATTTGAAATATGTCAGTAGAGGTGCATTTTAATCAACTGCATCGCACTCCGCCAGCCGCGTTTGTGGGTGGGGGGGGGGGGTTTATACGTGGTTTAATGTGCTGTATGCTATGTTCGAGTGTCAAAGGCTCTGGCTGGTGAATTCGAGGCACTATCGCCTCATCCAGGCTGGCCTTTTATTTATTTATAGAAATATGTCCACTAGCTGCACTCTTGGAAATACGGCAGAATTTTTATTGCATTTACTGAATATGGCCGACTGTTGTTTCGCCAGCCAGCACACCAAGCCCCCTGAAGTCATGTGTGGAAGACTTTCGCTCTCAGTCAGGGGCCCCAGGGGCCTCGCAGAGCCTGCTCACCTCAGCCAGAAAGTGGTAAATGCACAAGCGGGCAGCAGGGTTCGCCGGCGGTACCTGCTAGAGTCCTCAGTGCGCACTTCAGGGGACCTTGAGAGTAAATATTGGCTGGAGCTTGTGGCTGAAAATTGGCCCTAAAAACAGCCACGTCATTTTACAGGAGTCGGGAGCAGAAATGAGAAAGGAGTTAGCAAAGCTTCTTTGGATCTTAACAGGCCAGTGAACAACATTTCTAATACGTTTCATTGGCAAGATCGTTCGGCTGCTGATAAAGAGCTGTTGGTTAGTCCAGCAGATTTATACGTGCCTGTGGGCAAAAGAGCGGGTATTTCCTGCGCTGTGCGGAATAGTGTTTAAATATCCGAAACATCCGAAAACATGGCAGTTAAAACATCATTCAGCCGCTTATCTAGAAGGGATAACTTTAAAATCTTGCTCCATTCTTTGTTGATCTGTTTTTCCGTTGGACGGAACCGCGAGAGACAAGCATGGAGACTTCAAATAGCCACAGCAACGTCGGCCGCGGCGTGTCCAAGCGGTATGTGTACCTTGACAGCAGTTACAGCCCATAGTCCTTGACAGAATCCCCATCGGCTTGGACCATCTCGTGGCCTGGAGAGAGGAGTGTATCTGTGTCACACAGGCCGGTCAAAGAAGAGGTCCCAAAAGGAGTCAAAGACATGGTCAATGGGGTTAGGGTTAGGGTCCGATTTCCAGTAGGAAGACAACCCAAACCTCAACTGTCTCTTGACTAGTGTGACTCTTGAAATGCAAATATATAAAAGCGAGTTGATGTGAGAGGGCCTGATCCTCTACTGTTTACGATTCACTGTGAAAATAAAAGCCATCTTTGCACAGGTCATGAACCTGACTCACACCACAGTCGAAATGCTTCTATAGCCAAACTCTTCTGTAAAGTAGTATAATGTGATATTTATGCAGATATATAGCTATAAGGCAACATAAAACACCCCAGAGGTTTTATCCAGCATCACAGTTTATCGTTTCCTAGGTAGTGGTAGGGGAAAGTGTCAGATAAACAAATATGAAAGTGAAAATTGTAAAACCTCTGAAGTAGAACATGTTGGAGAACAAAACGAATACATTAAATACCTAAGGCTAAATCTGAAAAGTAATATCAGTTGTTCCATCTGTTTTCACAAGCTGTTTATGACTTCAGTTCAAGGAGAGCTCTAACTTTACAAAGAGTCAAATGCCTGTATACAGCGGCGTTAAATCTGGCAGTTAAATATGGATACAGTCCGCAGGGTGACTAAATCACGCGGAGAGATCTACAGCTTCCCATGAAAGCTACTTAACAGTCTCAACAAGAAGAAAATTATACACTCAACCGGTAATAATGACTAACTGACAATATTTCCATTTTTGTCCACCATATTGGATCGTCATGTGACATCATCATCACATCCTATTATGACATAGATTCAACATCATGGGGTAACAGCAGCAGAAGTGTGGGAATATAAATATAGGCCAATCAGCTATAAGTGTCACGATGTACATTCAGTTTTGATTTGGCATAGTCAAAGCAGCATTCTTGGGAACGTCTAGGCATCTTTGTGTGCTAGCAATGGTTAAAATAATTAGCTTTGGTTCTGAAAACACAGCAAACATGTAACCTGTGGCCTTTTTGCTAGTTTCATGAGGATGATGCTGACTTACGGAGTCACTTCCTGTTGCCGCCTGTGATGCTGAGCATTCTCTGCCAACACTCTGTCACACAGAGAAGGCCCAGAAAGCCCCCGCAAGGGAGTTGGGGCTCATTTCACCCATGCTATGGCTTCTAGGAGCTCGGTCAGTGCTTTGGATAACGTGTGAGGCGGCGAGGTCAGCCAGGGTTGCAGAATGATGAGAGTTATATGATATCATATGAAGTCATATGAAAGCGACTGAGACGATATGTTACGTAATTATACGGACTCTCCCAGGATGCCGGAGACGGCTCTGAGGCTGTGTGTAAGGCTGTACCTGAGGCTACCCCACAAGATAACGGACTCGGTACTGAGCACTCCTGAAGTACTGGCAACAGGAGCGATCGATCGGGTGCCACTTTCTTTATGCTGGCAAAGCTTAAGGACAGCCTGAAACAGCTACCTACCCTATCTACCCACAACTACCCATGTTATTCAACCGCAAATATAAGGAAGACATCATATATCATGCATCCAGCGCACAGGGTTAGGGTTAGGAGGTTTGTGGGCATGGTGTGTGCGTGATCTCTGCGGGCACACTGCGGGCAGTCCAAAGACACGCGGTTACGCCAGTTGGCAAGGTGTGTGATTGTGCCCATATGTGCCCTGTGATTGGCATTCCGTCCAGGGTGTCCCCCAACCCTGTGCCCTGTGATGGACTGGCATCCCGTCCAGGGTGTCCCCCAGCCCTGTGCTCTGTGATGGACTGGCATCCCGTCCAGGGTGTCCCCCAGCCCTGTGCCCTGTGATGGACTGGCATCCCGTCCAGGGTGTCCCCCAGCCCTGTGCCCTGTGATGGACTGGCATCCCGTCCAGGGTGTCCCCCACCCCTGTGCCCTGTGATGGACTGGCATCCCGTCCAGGGT
>JAAGVU020000123.1:15741479-15762416 GCA_011763525.2 Mormyrus iriodes | reverse complement strand
GTATATATTATATAGACGCACTACGCTGCGGGTCCTTCCTGTGTGTATATATTACATAGACGCACTACGCTGGGGGTGCTTCCTGTGTGAATATATTATATAGACGCACTACGCTGCGGGTCCTTCCTGTGTGTATATATTACATAGACGCACTACGCTGGGGGTCCTTCCTGTGTGTATATATTATATAGACGCACTACGCTGCGGGTCCTTCCTGTGTGTATATATTACATAGACGCACTACGCTGGGGGTCCTTCCTGTGTGAATATATTATATAGACACACTTGCCCGTCCGTGCCTGTATCCGTGCCAATTGCTGTGTCCGTGTCCATGCCCGTGTCTGTGCCCATAGCCATGTCCGTGACTGTGTCTGTGCCCATATCATTATCCATGCTCGTGCCCATGTCCGTGCCAGAGCAAGCCTCACTAAAACGAGGCAGCTCAGCCAGGCAGCTCATAAACTGCAGCAGAATTTCCCACCTGTGACCTGTAAACCTACTGCTGCATCTGCTACGGGCGGGATTCTGATTTTCGCTGAACTCCTCCATAATTTACAGGACGCTTACTGCAGGGCATCCGTCTCTGATGCCAGGCTTTGGCACAGCCAGGCAAGCCTGGCAGCACACTTTTAAAAATGAATCCAGGCCTTTCTGCTACCTCACTCTGCTTCTTCTACCTTCTGTTTGAATTTCGACTGCTCACATCTGAGATCTCCACCCCACTCACAGCGTCAGTGCTGAACCCAAAAGATCACTGCATCCTACAGAGAAACCATAACATGGACAGTTTATTTTGTCTCAAAATAAGAAAATCGCACTTATTTTGATAGTATTTTGTATCAATAAGACGTCAGGCTTTCTGTATTTATTTCCATCCCCAGAAAACAAGCCTACATTTCACTCTCTTAGATCCTCCTTTTATGAACAGCATTGCTACAGACGGCATTAATGTTTAAACAGCAGTTGGGCTTGCGCCCCTGTAGACTACTTCACAATGACCTTGTGTTCAGCTGCTTCAGGAAAGCACATCATGAGTCCTTCACGCACTGCTGGTCTGACAGCGCTGACCCTTCAGACTTTTATCTGTCTGTGATCCACGGGAACAGGAGTGGTGTGCTCGCAAAAATCAATTAATCCCGGGCTTGTCCATTTAGGATGCCAGAATCACACATTTAGAGATGAGAATCACCCACAGCACAGCTGAGAAACTGAAACCCAAAGCCCTGACTGCTTCTCCGTTGATTAGTTAGTATTCTGATCACCATATTGTCTATTCCCAAAGCTTGGGATATGGTAATGATTGACTTTCCCTTGTCATCAAAGCTCAGTGACAGTGACTGCAGCATATCTGACAGCAGAATCATTTCTCTGGTACCTCAAACCAACACGCCAGCCGCTTTTGATGTTAGCCCGATGCTAGCTGGATGCTTGCCTGACACTAGCTGGATGTTAGCCCGATGCTAGCTGGATGCTTGCCTGACACTAGCTGGATGTTAGCCCGATGCTAGCTGGAAGCTAGCCGGATGCTAGCCCAATGCTAGCCCAATGATTACCTGACGCGAGCCTGATGCTCGTCTGCTAGGGCTGGAGCGAGGAAATCAGAGACTCACCAAGGATCTGGATGGCGTTGCGGCCAGGCCTGGGCAGGTGGTGCTGCTGGATGGTGTTGTAGAGAGTGGCCCGGCAAAGCATGACGGCACTGGCGCTAATCCACAAGCACCAGAACCAGGACATGGTGGGGTGCAGCTGTGGGGTGCAACAGAGAGTCAGAATTAGCTTTACTGGGCAAGTGTGTTTGAACACAAGCAGGGAGTTTGTCTGTCAGCGCTAGAGTCTGCGATACATACATTAGATACACACACAGGTAAGACAAGACAAGGCTGATATATACAACGCTGATATGTGGGTGATAAATGCATAAAAAGTCATCTAGGGGGCAGAGACAAGTGTCAGTCTGCTTCTTACACGCATCCTGGCACAGGAGAGTGGGGGGGTGGAGGTGGATGCAAAGCCAGGATGTCCACATGGAGCTTATTCACAGGAGAAAGAGAATGGGAGCCTACACGCAAGTCAGCAGAGACTCAAAACACCTACATCCAGGCAGCCTGGATAGCAAGGCACAAGCAAACAACAGAGCGAGCGCGACTCAGAAAGAGCGGAGTCGAGGAGGTGGGGGAATCAGCAAGCTCCACCTGTGAACCGGATCGACAAAACAGGGGCCATCTTTTGGGATGTGTAACGTGGAAGGGGACATTGTGACAGCAAATTATCTGGTGGAAACCAGCTCCTATCAGAGGAGAGGCTGATAAGTGATATATGCTGCTGGTTATGAGGACAGGCCAGGGCCCAATCGACAGCAGGAGTCGTACAAATTCCATCAAGCATACATTACTTTCCGAACTGTACTCTGTTTGGAGAAACTGATGGAGATTATCGTTACCCTGAAATACATTTTTAATATCAGTAAAGTGTGTATTTTAAGTAGCGTTTCTTCACATATGTGACTGCCTATCTGGTGTGGTGTATGCATTTTCGCAGTGTGGCTCACCCCCACAATGTTGCAAGCAAACAGAAATCACGACGACCTCGCAAAATGCTGTCTGCTCCAAACACTTAGTGTTTGCCCATTAAGAGAAACGATCATTCTGAGCCCTTCTGTCCAGTGTACTTCGAAAAGCTCCACAATTATTCCAATAGCAAGGAGCCTTATATCAAAGCGCCCCAGACGTATTACCGTCCGCTAAAGTGCTTTTAATTCACTGTGAATATATGCGCCTGTTTACCTCTTCAACTGTGAATCAAAAACGTGAATCTCTCTCTGAATGTATATTCATTTTGGAAATCACGCCACGTCGTGTCCTTTTACCACGCTGTGGTATGTAATCGCTTTAAAGCCTCAGTGGTAGGTTAGATGAACCCTACATACTGATTTTAACGGCAACGAGTTTTATTTGTTAGTATTTAAATTTGTAACATTTCCCTGTTTAAATATCTGGTAAGGCTTTACATTAACTGCACCAACACTATGCATCGATAGAACATTCATAAGTAGCATGTAAGTATACCTTAACATCCTAACATGCATTAATAACACACATTATACGATTATGTGATTATAATGTTTGTAATGAATGTATATGAAAGCTGGTTAGGTATGTTAGGATGATAAGGTACTTACATGCTGTTTATGAAAGTGCACTGACTGTTCTGTGATTGCATTATGAAGATGCAGTTCATTAAAAGCTTTACCAAACATTTCTCTCCCACAAGACTCCATGCTGAATCTTAATTTCTCTTTGTTTTGGCTGGATTAAATTTAAATGTAACTGTAATGCCAAAGCTAAACAATAGGCTACAATCAAAATCGTATTTAACAATATTGGAACTGTATTCATATTTAGTGTCGGTAGCCTTTAAGAGTCTTACGTTACTGGTACCAAGAGGCCCCAGAGATGCGACACCACGTCCCTCACTGCCACAGAGTGCTGTAGCTATACAATCTCATCGGAAATACTTCTCGACATATTTCGTGGAGTATGTATTGTTCTTTTGGACTGAACAATTATTCCGACAAGTGTATATCTTAAAACGTTGTAACGATTAAAGCACGGAAAAAGCTGGCTGATCCGCTCGGGGTTCCTAATGGACACATTCCCCTTTTAATGGAGCTTAGAGTGTATCGCTGCTCTCCCCGTACCCCCAGCTGACGTTAAGACGCCACTGAATATTCTCTAAGTAAAATGAAGCACACAGGCATTACCAGACCACTGCGATCCCCTTTCCTGCGCTAAATCTCATTTAAGCCCCAGTTTTAGAGAAATGTAAACTATTCCCCGAGGAAGGCTTTTCATTACGCATCATTATTGACAGGATGCGCGCGCGCGCACACACATACACACACACACACACACACACACACCTACAGGCACACACGCGCGCGGGCGCACACACACACACATACGAACACAAACACATACACGCGCACATACATACACACGCACGCACACACACACATAAACACAGGTACACACACACACAGATACACAAACACACAGGCACACACACACACACACATACACACACACACACACACATACACACACACACACGCACACACACACACACGCACACACACAGATACACAAACACACAAACACATACACGCGCACATACATACACACACACGCACACACACACACACAGGCATACACACATAGGCACACACACACACAGATACACAAACATACAGGCACACACACACACAGATACACAAACACACAGGCACACACACACACATACACACACACAGATACACACACATACACGAACACAAACACATAAACGCGCACATACATACACACACACACGCACACACACAGGCGCACACACACACACACAGGCACACGCACACACACACACACACACGCACACAGGCACACACACACACACACACACATACAGGCACACACACATCCAGTGGTTCCTGCCTCCAAACACGAATAAAATGTCCTCAGCTGCTCCGCTGTGGGCACTGAGTGTCTCCCTGTATTCCTGTCAGATGAGGAAAGCATCGTTTGTGACTGACACTGCGCCAGGCCGACGGCAGCGAGCAAACGACCGGACCACAGAGCCAATTTTAAATAAGGGCACTTCGGGCACATAACCTGGCAAGGCATCAATACTTGTTTGACCAGAAAAGCGCCAAATTATTTCCTAAGTTGCTATGCCAGGTGATTTAGCTAACAATCTCCAGCATTATTTTCCTGTTTTACCCCATCAAAAAAATTGGTGGCACATAAAAGTGCATATTTTCTTGATCCCCTCAATAAATTAAGGTTAAACGCCTGTTTCGTGCTACAGTGGCAATTTGCAAATCTGTTTAATGGGCCGCTTTCCTCCTGCACTGCCATCTAATTAGCACATTGATTTACCCCCTCGCACGGATGCGCTTTTTGACAGCCGTCTCGGAGCGCTTCACGGTGCCACATTACTACTCCCGAAAGTGACCGATGCCGCTCGCTTCTTTAATACCCGCCTTCGCCTCTATACCTCACACTTTCATAAGTAATTCAATGCACTCTTTCGCCTTATGTTCAGTAAGACATTGTAAGATGTGCCCAAGAAGCCCCCCCCCCCACTTCTTCCCTGTATACCCCGTTGCTTCTTTTTATTGCATATCCCGAAATTAATTGCATACTTAACGTGCAATTAATTTTTAAAAATAGAAATGAATATCCCGATGCTTTCTGAATTTTGAAAACATTCGAAAAGCGTTTCGTCCTTGTCAAACATTGACATGCATAGTAACGCGTGCATTATCGGCGGCGCCGGTGACAGGGACGGAGAAGCGGCTGGCTGAATGTCTTCGCTCACACCGGCCATGGTTGTGTTATAAGTAACGGGGATGATGACAGACAAAATATAATCAGACAACCAAACGCCACGTATTGACTGCTGCTGAAGTTCAGTTTCCTTCTGATTACAGCGGGTTAGACAAATAAAACGCGCAGTTATCCATACCCTCCACTTTTGAATGGGAAATCGTGAAGCGTTTCCACACTCCTTCCGATCTAGAAGACAGACCCTCGGTTTAGATACAGGTCAGAGATGAAGGTTCCATCTTCCATCTGTCGGGTTCTTACCTGTGAAATCCGGCCGGCAGAACAGACGCACGCTTACTAATGCTCATCCAAAGAAATTAACATTCTGTCTTAAATCCATCCATATCGCGGCTGGGCGTCCCGCAAGTTCCCGGGTAAGCTTTGTCAAACTGCCGGTGCGGGCTTGTCCAAAGGCACGGGCTCTGCGCTTAACTCTCCGGGCTGAGCGGCTCCGTCAGGCACCGTCCGGGCTTTAAAGGGTGGACGCGTGTCATTTCACCTTTAAATCATGTCCAGGCGTCACCTTTCCGCTCTGGAGGGGATCCTTGCGCTGCGGCGGAGTTAATACCCCTCCACACTTAAGCTGAAAGAGGCGGACCGGCTGCCGCTAATGACGGCTCCCTCTGCTCTCCCTCCCGGTGAGCAGCAGCTTTGCGCTCCGGCTTGTTTGAAGCGAACTAAGTAGTGCATGTGTTGCAAAAAACAGAAGCGGTGCCGGAGAGGTTTGGCACGTCTTAAAGCTCGACTGGCCGCTACTATAATGATGCACGGCTATTAAAGCCCATCCAGCCCGTCAGCCGAAATGAGGCGCAGCGAATCGCACGAAGCGCATGTGATGGAACGGCGGGGAGTCGCCTCTTGGCGAGCCCTTTATCTGCGGGGACGGGTCTGCGGGGGAAGGACGTAAAATAACTAGTTTCTCTCGTTCTATCTTTTTTTTTTAAATGGGGGGGGGGGGGTGGTTAAATGAACACAATATGGGGAAACAACTATTGATTGGTACTCTCGCCGTCAGCTTGGGTGCCACTCGGCTGCGTCCCCCTGCTTTTCAGAGAAAAGTTCTTGGTCACAGATGGTTACGGAGGCAAACATTTCTTCAATGTTTAATGACATATTCAATCCAGAACCCTTAAAGTGTAAAATTAAAGAATGCTTCCTCGCGTTTGCTATCAGGAATTTGAGGTTAAAAATAATAGAAGGTGAGGGGGGAAAGTGGGGGGGGAGACTGGAGAGTCTTGCTGTGGGTAGCCAGTGGAATGGCCGGGACGCTGCCTTCACGTGCTGGGGGACTGAAGCCGAAGCAGAGCAGTGTCCCTGCTGAAAGAATCACTTCTTTCTCTTGGCTTTTTGGTTATTGATTGGTTATTTCTTTGAATACAGCAACACGACAGGGATAATCAATGTCAGACAGATGTTTTACACTTGCTGATGTGCGCGTATCCTGTCACACGCAGCGTCCGCCCGAGCTGTGATGGCCAGCTCAGCGGCAGGGCCAGTGCTAATCACCTTTTCTTGTTTATTGCTGGTGCAGTGCTCTTTTTAATTGCATGCATCAAGTCAAACACAAATGTCCCAGCTATGACGTGCCGGGAGGGAGACACTCATCACTCTCTCTGTTGGATTATAGGAAGCCTTCGGTACCTGGAACAGCAAAGGTCACCATCACGCCACAGCTGTCAACAAGACCTTCAGAAACAATATTTTTTATCCCACACTCTTGGGCTTGAAGTACTCTGAGAATACTGGCATAAAGGAATACATATGTGCAAATCTAAAGGCTGAGTTAAATAACAGTCAACCAATTTGGAAAAAAGTCGAGCACGCTGAAAAGTTCAGAAGATAACTTAGTCAGCCTGCCAAGCCGTAATTACCAACCTCCTGTGTTACCGTGCCCCGTTAAATACCAGTGTGCTAGTAATCTCGGTGACTGGCTAGATTAAACGTCTGCTGGTGGGGCTGAGTCTAATTCACATTTTTGTACATTTACACTTCCGCTCATCATCGCTGAATTGTCTGTCTTTTTGGTAAATGAATGGTAAACAGTTCAGTTGACCTGTGAGGTTAAAGCTGTGTGCTTCTGTTTCATTAGACTCTGGTCAATCTGCCGGCCATGCTGAAGCATGTTGTAAGGGCGTAAGACCTGCGCACACCGCAAAGCCAAGCGAACCCTGTTACATTCTGTTCCCACTACAGTATAAAGAGGTGCAGTCCATGGCAGCCGAATATCCAGGGAGCTCCGTGGGATCCGTGCTGCTGGCAGGGTGTGTGTCGTTTGATGCTGTCCATCGCTCCTCTTACGATGCTCGTTATGCCGCCCGGACACTTCCGCTCCTGCTTTCAGCTTTTTAAAACATATATTTACTGGGCTTCTGGGTTCGGGCCAACAGGGAGCATAGATTTTTTCCTAGATTTTCACAGAAACCTTCTGTTTCTGCTCCATCCTCTCTCCCCCTGTCTGTCTTTCAGTCTTCCTTCTTGGCTTTGACTTGGTCTTTTATTCCTTTTTCTACCTTTCTCGCTCTCTCTCTTTCTTTCTTTCTCTCTCACTCTCTGTCTCTTCTCTCTGCATCTCTGGGGCCTCTTCCATTTCCAAACAGCTGCCGTCACCATCCGTGCCAAAATGAGTCAGAAAGGCAGGATCACCAGCGGGGTGCTCTAGTGCCTCGCCGTCCCGCTAATCGGCAGCCTGCCCGGTCTGGCGATCGGCTGGGGAGTGCTCGCCCTGGTGCCCGGGCCCGGCGTGACCTTCGAGCATGTTGACATGCCTGGGGTTAGCGTGGCCCTCTGGCGAGCCTCTCTCGCGGCCCTGCACACCGCTGCCTCTGCTAGCGTCCAGATGGCTGCCTCGTTTGATCGCTGAATCAATAATGGATTCATTTTTAAAGCGTAAAGCTGGAGCGTCTCTCTCGGCAAGCCGGCGCGTGCCAGAGGAATAGGGCTTTACTCCATGTTGGCTTGTTAATGGAGGGGACTTCAGTTGAAATGTTGTGGAGCACATCCTGTAGGGGGTGTTATCTGTAAAAACAAAATGGAAACTGCGTCTATGACAGAGATCCCCATAAAGGATTTCTTGGAATCGGGGGTTGGACAGTGTGCCTGGAGAGGAGAGACTGTAATTCGGCTGCGGTCGGCTCTTTAATTAATAGAGTGATCACACAGAGGGAAGTTCCTGTTAAGGTTTGCCCACATATAAATACTCTTTGCTCCAGTTACACCTTGTATTCCTAAGTACATGGACTGTGGTAGCAGAAATGAAAAAGACCTGTTACTGTAATATACTGGAAGCCACAATGCGAGGTTTCTTTATGTTTATGTAAATATCGTATCTGGCACATAAATCAATAATTACTGAAGCTGCAGGTAGCAGGTAATTGCTGGATGTCACTGGAAGTGATCTGAGATGTTATTTACCAATGGATATTACAGGCTGACAGCCTCTGCTAATTATCTCTTCATTGCGCATGGAGTTCATAGGCACAGGTATCCCCTGGGTATTTGGGGGACAGTTGGGCTGTGAGACCTTGCTGGGCTCTACCCCATAATTCTGTGAGACCAGAGGGGGTTACATTAGCTCTTGTGTGACTCAAACATCCCAACAGCCATTCACTGCAGCAGTGCATTCTGGGAAAGCAGTCTGTGTTTTTCTTTTTGTCAGAAGTAGGTCAGGATCGCTGTGCTGGTAGGCACCGGACCAGAGAGAGGTGCGCCATGCCCTGGAGAAGTCAGACGTGGGGAAGCAAGGCTCCAGCCAGATAAATAAAGCTTTCTGTCCTGCAAGCATTAATTAGACTGGGGGGTCAGAGCAGCCAGACTCAGCACGCTGGAGCGGGACAGGCCACCGGTCACATGAGAAGCCAGTGGAACAATTAATCTTGTACTCTGATAGCAGGGGGTGTCCATCTCCTGCAAAGCCAAAAGCTGACAGTTAGCACACCTGGGAAGCCAGACGGGGAGGGCCCGGCCTTTTACGGACGCTCTGATTAGACTCGGAAGAGAGACCTGCACGGCACTATGGGTCTGCAAACTCAGTGCGGTGATTAAAAACGCCCGGGACCAGACTCATCAGAGGCATTATGAAAGGGGAGGGGTTTATGGAGGTTTCGGGGGTGGGGCAGGGTTTGGGACAAGACCCCATACTGACCTGTGATTCACTGAAATTGCTTGATGTCAGTGCTGTGTGTGCTGGGTGGGGAGTTCAGAAGCTCTTGCTTGGTTCTCAAAGTTTTGCATGTTTCACTCGTTTAAATAAGAGACTTATGTCTGTTCAGCCACCTGTCAGACCACAGGGGCACGGTAATAATACCCCACCATTTACCAGTGAACACATCGGCGAAGATTGCATATTAATGTCAAACACTTCATTTCCATCCTGAAGCATATTTAATGTTTGAAAGAATGTCCTTCTATCTCCAGATTGTCTGCACGCTTCAGTCTGACTGTGACAGCAGATGGTGGAGCAACAAAATCAGCTGAATTGCATGAGGAAACTTACAGTGGGGAGTGTCTGTGCTGCCTCAGTGCTCACTCACAGCAGCATCGTGGGATTCGGCAAACAGGGGGGGCATTCGCCAGGTGTGCATGTGTGGCAGCCCCGTTTGTATCATGTTAGCTTTAAATATACCTTCTCCTTAAGAGATTCAGAGATAATTTAAGATGCATGTTTATTGACCCTTTACATTGTATTCCAATGAACAATTCCATTGTTAATCAGGGAGCTTAAACAGAGACACACCACACCCATGGTCTGAATTACGGGGCCCCGTAACGGGGGTTAAGAGGACACGGGCTCCCTTAAAAGTTGTTTACAGGGAGTTCTAAGAAGTTGCTCAGTTTTGTGTTATAGGTTACATTTTATAAATATATAAATATAATTCATATAAATATAGTTTGCACCTGTAGCCTCCAGGATAGGCGCTGGACCTATATCGGGATAAGCAGTTACAGAAAATGGATGGGTGGATGGATGGATGAATATGGTATAAACCTGTCAATGTTGTGTGTTTATTTGCTCATTACATTAAACTCCCTGTGTGTTCTTATTGTGTCTCTCTGACATGTAACTGACGGTATTAACTGACTGCAGTCTTGGACATAACTTTGGTTTAAACATTGGGGGGGTTGTATTAATTGGCTTTCATTGGGGTAGGTTACAATCCCTCATCCCCATGTAATTGACTCCCATGCCTGCAGTAGTAATAATAGAATGTTTATTGCACTAACCATGTTATTGGCAGTTATACAAATGCGTGTGCATGTGACTTGGGATGTCGTGCGCACTGGAATATTGGGCTCCCCCAAGAGCCACTGCGACTCGAACCCTGACCATCCTGACATGTAGGGCACAAAATGATGAAGGAAGATAACACTGCATTCTATTACAGGAACGTGATCGTATATGTGTCTTTTTGACAGTTTAAAATATGACATCTGTCACTGAATCGCTTTGAATGATTCCCTCCAACTTAAATGTTTTAGTGCGGGTATGAGAGGGAGACAGATGGACCCTTTAAGAGTGTGAGAAAGGGGGGAATAGAGATAATATGTTTTGTAACGGGTCTTACTGGGATCAATAGAATAACTATTGAATCTAGTTAAATTGTAAAGGAAATAACATAGGAGCTGAGCAGAAATGAAAGGTAGACAATGGGTATGACAAAGAAGTGGAGGCCAAGCTGAGCACCTCATGGAAACCCACCACTCAGCTAGGTCATTCCCTAACTCAAAGGGAAAAGAGAACGATTCAATCCCCTGCACAAAAGGGGAGCTCACAATCCCCTCACTGAGCTGATTGTCACGGGGATGGGCCCTCTCTGTTTCGGAGGGAATTCGGTGAGTGACACATGCTGTCCGGGAGCCCGGGCACCGAAAATCGCGACCTCCGGCCAGACACCTCGCCTCCCGATAATGCCACTGCCCGCTCCCCGAAAAAGACAGATAGTACGGACTGCTGTCACCCCAGAGTCACTGTCATATACCGAAACATCCCAGACGGCACCTCAAATTTCACTCTTCCTTCGGATCCAGTGGAGCCCAGGGCCTCATATAAATACAGATGAGTACGAGGGTATCGATCAATAGCACCATTTTACTGAGAAGTAATAGCTGCTAGTGTCAATTATTAATAGTATTAATTGATAGTAATTTAAAAAGTCTGACTGGAGTTTTCGCTAAAACTGCTCGAGTTATTATTTTTGCATTTGACATATTTAAGCATCGTCTGGCAGGCTAACCGACCGAAACAATTCCTGCTGACTTTCTGTGCATTTTTAATAATAAATTGGAGTTTCTACGATATGATTTTCCATTACATAATCACAATGTATTTTAAATAACCGTGCAGATTATTTATGTGCTTGCTGTAAAACTCTAAGTTCTAAATTTATACCTTGATTATTTGGCGAAGTATTTCACTGATCACGGGTGGATGAGAAAAGATGGATGAATCTCTGTATCGTGTGTATTTTCAGAAAATGTCTGTTAGACATCGGTGCTGCTGCTTGGCTTGCTGATTGTGAGCGGGGGGGGGGGGGCAGCGCATTATTACCCTCAGTTTTGCGAGATCACAGTGCCTGGCATTTGAAATGGCAGTTTGGCACCCCCACGGAAGCCAGCGCGGGGGGTGGGGCTGTGACAGGGCCCCCATCAGCCCCACGCAGGTGGGCTCGCCGCCACAGGGGAGCTTAGAGATGAGATCTTAATTTCTTTCATTTGTCCCTTGTTGAGAACCTCAATGACGATTGGCTGATGGCTGATCTTCCTGCAGAGGTGCGAGTGTGATGCTCCACCCCCCCCGTGATTGATGGCCTGGCGTGTGGCTCGCTGCCCTCCCCGCCCACGGATCCCTCACAAGCAGCATGTCAGAGCTGTGCTCCTGTAGCTGGTGTAATGGGTGAGGATGGACTCACTCTCCCCGCACACTCTGGTGAGCTAGTGTGGAGGGCTCGGTGATGGTTGAGGAGATGTCACGCACTAGCAAAAGGCGATCAGCACCACACAGGCCCACGGTCACCGCCGGCCTCCGCCAGAGCTGCGGGGAGGCGGCTGGAGAGGGATTAGGACTCCAGCCTGGTTGTGGAACAGTTTCCTGGCCAGGCCTAAATCCCAGGTTAGGGAGGGGCTGCTGGAGAGAGAGGGAAGCTGGTGCTCACATCTGTTTCTGCAGGTGTGGTGGCCTCTATCTGCTGGGGCGGCTCAGGGCTGGCCATAAGTGCGGAGAAAGGGGAAGACTTTCAATGGTATAGACACTTGGTGGGGGCGTGAATGATGGTAGCTTTAGTTTGGGAGTGGCGGTGATTCGGCAAAATTTTTCAGTAGCCCAGCTGTATCTTTCTTCAGCCCTGGGTCCACCGCAAGATGAGAGCTCCGACTGGAACCCCGCCTTCATTATTGCATTCCCCCATGTTTTTTAATAAAGCTTGCCCCCCCCTTTGCCTGTACCTAGCGCTTGCTGAGCTTCATCGCCCCTGAGAGAGTCCCTAAATGGAAAGGGGGGACCCGATGGAGGGAGACATACGTAATGAGCCATCCATCACCAGACAGAGAGGGAAGGAGAGCACAGGGGAGCCAGGAGGTCGGCCCAGGAGGAGGTAGATAGGAGCGGGGCCCCGGGGATGGTGCAGCCTTTAAAGCAGACAAGGAGTGCCACATGCATCCTCACCCCCCACCCGGCTGGCTCACCGTGGGATGTCGGGAGAGATGGACTCGCAAGCGCTGTGCGATATGACTCCTATCGACGCGGGCGGTTCGAGGTCCCAATGCACCTGTCTCGTGTTTTTTCTTTGTTTTTTTTTTATTAATTATTTACGATCAATCCGGCAGGCCGCCTATTCATCACGCGTAATTGCTGCGCATGACACAGCTATCGATTGGTACATCACTATCTGCCTTTTGAATATTTTAAACAGAGGAAAAGGCAGGAAGAGAGAACGCCTTTCAAAAAGCCAGTGGGAGATCGCTCTCCATCGCTGCGTTCTTAGCTAGCCGGCATACACAGAAGGATGGGAACATATCGGACGCTCGGGCTTTCTTTGTCTGTTTATAGACTGACCACAGATCAGGACCTACGTGAACGTGCATTCATACTGCACGCTACACGATATCTCCACCCCACATTATTCTTCTAAATCCTCAGATGTACGTCAGGCGATGAGGGAATGTTGAGGTTCTGAATGTGTTATAATATTGCGATTACCGCTGAAGTCATGTGTATGACAAAGCTCGACATACTGACTGTATAGGGGCCCTGAATTGTAAGAACGTGCTCAACACGAATGAAATTGCGGCTTAACGCCGCAACGTGGCACCTTAAGCTATGCTTATATGAATAATGTCGTTAATTTACCTGGCGTGTGAGACGGGAATGTTAATGCCATCCCCTTTGTCCAGGACTGCAAGGTTATTCACAATATCACACAACTTAAAGGATAATGGCCCGTTAGATGGGGGGGGGGGGCATTAACTTGTTGCGCGACGTCCCCTTTCTCTAAGCACCAGCATTATGCAAACTGCACCGTTTACTGTGACATAATATGTCCCTAACGCTCAGCTCGTCCATATTTGCTGGGCAATTAAAATTACGTTTACATTTAATTATTTAGGCGGTGCTTTCATAAAAGCACTCAGTTTTACCCATTGATTCCACTGAATGTTGAATGCTGAAATTGCTCAAGTTAGGTATTTTGCTCAAGCCCTCCTCTCAGGGCTTAAGCGAGCAGCCTTAAGGCTAGGTCCTTAACCATTACGCCACCTACTGGTCTTATCTTGCTCAGTGCAATGCCAGAAAAAAACCCTTTTGATGGCAGGCCGGGAGAGGTTTATAGCTCTGCATTGGATTCACAGAGAATGTTTACATGCTTGCAGTGTTGTGTAAATATTTTCTCGGCTTGATTTCACAATTTCTGCCAAATATTCACACTGAATTTGTTGCATTGTGTTGTATTTGTGTAACATACGGAATCTAAGGGGGGAAAATGAAAGCATGTTTACTGCTTCTTTCATGCATTTTGTGTGCAGGGATATTCCTATCTCCAGGAATAAGAAGTTGCTATATCTCTGCCCATGACTAACTTCAACCTTTACTGTCAGAGTGAAGGTATCGGTACATAGATTCTAGAGGAACATCTCAATCACAACACAGCTAATTCCTGAAGACCCCCAGAAATTGGCCAGTCAGTCTGACTCTGCTGATAGACCAATTTATGATGGTCTGAGGATCTGACCCACTACAGTCTAAGATTTGCTTTCCAGTCGGGGAAGTTTGGGTCAGACTCTTCGATAAGGAAGGTACGGGATAAAACAGGTTAGGCAAGCATCCATGTGGAGGCCAATTCATTTCAAGTTTTCCAAAAACCACTTTCATGACCCTCAAGAGATGAAATGAACCATTTATTTTATTTGTATGCTTTTACTTACCTGTATTTTCACTTTATGCATCTTATTTTTTGCCTCACTTTGAATGACTTGTGTATGAAAATGTGCAATACAAATAAACTTGACTTTACTTGACATGAGTATCAATGTGCAGGCCAGTTCATTTCGAGATTTCCAAAAATCACGGGTATGATCTTCTAGAGGTATGAAACACTTCCTACCATTTGACAAACGTGGGCCTGTGACATCTGCTAACATCCAAGCACTTCAGTCTGAAGGAAGAATTCCGTATTTACAGTCAAGCCTGGTGATGGTTTTTGGTCAGGGTTATGGTCGGGGTGCCCTAACCAAAATCCGTATGGCTTGGGGGGAGGGGGGTGTTTCTGCTTTTAGACTTGGATGGCATCACAGACGGAACAAAGGCTTTCTTCTCTGTACTGAAGAGTCCGTCAAGATGGTGCCATTCGTCCTTGATTAATGTAGGGGAGTCTTTATCAGCAGAGCAAAAGGCTGCAAACGAGCGCAAGGTTTTCAAACTGGTCAAAATCTGAAGCTCACTGTTGTGCTGAGACCTGCAATGTCCAGTTCTTCGCTGAAGAGTTTCAGCAGCTAAGCTGTGTGGAGGAGAGAGCCATAATTCCTTCATGACACTAGGATCAATAAGTCCAGGAAGCCATTGGCTGGATTCAATGCAGCTCAAAACAGCGTAACCAGTTGTTGAGTGCAGTGAGGATCATCATGCAGGGCCAATGGGTGTCTCAAACAGGCTTTACCTAATATATTACATTATAGTACAAAAATCCCACATCATCTAATATTCAGTATTGGCTTAACATTTGATCTCTTTCAGTGCCAAAAAGGTGCAAACATTCAAATGAAAATTGCGAACGTGATCAGCTACAATAAGCTATTTCTGTGATTCAGAGAAGGAAGGCAAAGACAGTTTTGTTAAGGTAACCACTTCTACGCAGAGCCCATTTCGGTTTGGTTGCTCGTTATTTGTTTGCCTGGGATTGTCCCTTCTCAAACACAGCCTCAATGTTAATTTCATAATATACCTGAACGCAGAACAATCCTGGGATCAAGACAAGAGAATAATCATAACAAACTCGTGTCAATAGGAAAAACTAGGGAAAGAGTATTAAATGTTAAGCGGTGAGGTCTGTCATTCTGTCAGTCTTCTGCTGCTGTTTATGATGCTGAGACAGGTTAAGCTGCACTTTGCACTCTCGCTGTGATAATCTTCCCTGCCAGCAGGGCACAGCGTCTGTGTGCTGAGCAGATCCGCTGGCTTCATGGCCCTCATCCAGAGCAGAGGGGATGGAGCCAGGCTGGGTGACCCTGTCGCTCGGCTCCACTGGGGAGCTTCTCTTTTCCCCCAGAGAGCCGAGGGCGCTGGCCAAAACAGGAGACTCGAGAGGTACGCCAGTGCATGCAGACGCCTGAAAGGGAAACCGAAGGGACCGTTAAATTTAGTTCAGCGGCGGACTGGCGGACGGCCTTCGGGTTTATCGCGGGGACACAGAGCTCGCCTGTGGCCAGTTGTCCTGCTGAGCCCGGCGCGGATGTGCAGCTCGCTTGGTGCCACAGCTAATCGGGGGCCCTTGAGGCTGGATGAGTGCGCATTGCTGCAGTCCTGGGGGTGTCTGGGGTAAATATCGAGGAAGGTGACAGGGTTAAGAGTGTGTCAGCCTGTTCCAGGCCCACGGGGGGGGCGTCGCAGAAAGCCCCCTTTGGAATGCAGTGATAAACTGCTTCTGCCCAGCATCTCATTAGGGTCTTCATCTCCGTGACAACAAATTGGAAATACACCTCGCTGAATGAAGGTGCATCACTGCTAATATTCATGTCTGTCTAATGCTCTGTTGCATGAATACAATCATCACTGCAGACTAAGACAGAGCTTTGAAATGCACCATTGAAAAGAATTCATTCATTCGGTTTTTTTCTCCACGTTCATCTTTCTCTATTTTGAGTTCGTTTAATGTCATTTATAGTCAAAAAATACACATAATTTGTGTTTGCGACGCAGCGATGCAGTGCCTGTTGGTAATCCTGTGTGAGAGGGCTCCAGCACTGCACAGGGAGCATGATGAAGGATAATTTGGAGAGAGTGACGTATAAATCTGCAAGGGAGAGTAAAGCCACATTGAGCGGTTCTGCTCTTAGTGGGGGGGGGGGGGTGAATGGACTTCCCATCATGCTCCCCTGTCACATCAGTGTTTGTCTCTTCAATTTTCTGCAGACATGACCTTAAAATCGAGCCGCTCCGCAGATCATGTTCTCATGCAGGACGGCCGCGTTATGAATGGCCCAATTACAGCAGAGTGCCTTGAAATCTTAGAAGAACTTTTGTGCCATAAGGCTATAGTTGTCGAGCAGACCTAATGCGTGCGCTTGAGTCCCCTAAACGGCCGGGACTGGCCACGATATGCCTCTGGTGCTCGCTAATGCATGTTTAATGGCTCGATTGTGGCTTTGAAACAGAAAAAGGGAAGAGATGCGCATTTCATCTCATTAGGGTAGTTAATAAGAAAGCCAATAATAGGCATAAATAAGGTGCTTGAATATTTCACTGGTGGCTTCCACTCGTGCTTGACCCGTGTCATGCAGCTCTCCGACCCTGCTTTGCTGGAACGTTCTATACATGGTACCACCTCCGAATGATATGTTACCCAGGCTGGAACGAAGCCCCCTCCCAGGCTGTACTCTGTTTGTGAGTGGGGGGGTGCCTTTTTACTCCTCAGCTCTGTGTAGGGGGAGTCATGACACTCGATTTGCTTGCAGGGACTCGGTTTGTTTGGATTAATAAAAACAATGTGGAACGTTAACATGTCTATTTACATATCTGTGTATTTTTTTCCCAATATACTGAATTTCTTTTCCTCTGTGGTTTTATGGGGATGAGACGGAGCCCTTTTCCTGGTGTGTTATGGGAACGGGCTGCTGTTCTATCACTATCTTGGAGAACTTGCCAAAATACACATTTGCGGCTCAGTTCCGGTAGGCAAACTTATTGAAGTGGCTAGATTTCACGGCGCGTCGGTTCTGACACACGTAGAGATGTAGCTCTTTTCTTCAGCCACACGGAAGCATAATGATGCCACTTACATAAGAGATTAGTACTCTGTTGCATCACTCCCATTGTGGCGGTCATGAATTTTCTCTGGAGGCTGTGGGGTGCGGCGGTGGGGGGGGGCTGTTTCTGCTCAGTCTGTTAATGTCCACGGATCTCTCTCTTATGAAGTTAATTTAGTTGGGTTTGTGCAAATGTCCAAAAAACGAGACACATCACCTCCAGTCTTCCACTGTGTCCCATTTCCCGAATCATCCATTAAGAGTATGTGCTTAATTGACTTGGAGGCCATAATGAGTTGGACCTAGCACAGACTGAGCATTGAGTTTTCACCATTTAAGCCCAACAGAAAGTCAACACTGATGTCCCATGTTGCTATCAGGATTTCACTGTAGCCTTTTTCAATGTGAGGGAATTAACATCGTTTTAATTAATTGCATTGTCTGCACCTCAGACTCTGCAGTCTTTCCATGCTTCACTTGATCTGAAGGAACCCAGTAAATGCATGTTAATGCCTCTCTGAAGACTGTTGTTTCCAATTAAAGACAATGTATCTTTTTTCTCCTTTGAATATGTAGTTTATACTGGAGTCGTGTGGGGTCTCTGTGCCCGTCCTGTATGATTAGATCATAATGTCTATTTATATTGTCAGATTTCACCAACAAATACAAATCAGAAGCAGTGAAGCCAACAGGAATTACATCGACATCCCCGAAGAATAACTCTCATTGTTTCACACCTCTTTCCACACGGCCCTACGTTTGGAAAGAGGATGGCATTGTAGGCAAAGGTCTGGTCATGTGACCCAAGGGACATGCTGCTATTGGACCCCTGGACAAGTTACTTTGTTTCCAATTAAAAAAAGAAGTAGTGAATGTCTAAAGGTCGTCCTGCAGAAGGATGTTTGCCATGCAAAGGAACCTTATAAAAATATCATTGGATCCATAAGAAATAGCCTTGATGTCCATGAAGAAGCAGGTTTGCAGGTTTTATTTCAACATCTTGTCAATATGAAATCTTGCACATTCTATGATTTTTAGAATTGAAACTATTGTTCTTTGACTATGATAAAGTATGATAAATGCTTCTCAAACCTGAATCTCGTCCACATTGATCTCCATTCATCTCTTACTGCCGAATCGCCAAGGTCAAAGGGCCTTTGTGGCCCTCTGACCAAAATTAATCTACGGAGTGAACAATGTTGAGCAGGAGGATTCAGGGCATTAGCATCTGAAGATGGGAAATGTCTGATGGAAGCTATGGGTTCTGAGGTCTTTCTCGGGGTGCTGAGATTCATGGATCTGTCACGCCGAGCAGTGGATCAGAAAGCCGAATGACGTTCCTGGAACATCTCCTGGCGCACAGCTGTAGCGCCATGCGATCTTCTCTGTCGAGCAGGTCAGTGGTGTGAAGACCGTCACTCTAATTCTGTCTTCTGTGAATATACGGCACAATTACCCATGCCGTGACTGTATGGGAGAAACACCAGAAGGTGGGAACCATTAATGCTGAAGGATAACAGCACATCTGAATGTCTTTAACTCAGTTTGGTAAACATTGCGTTAACCTGTAAAAGGTACGCTACATGCATAAAGCACTGATAGACTGTAAATAAAATAGATCTGAAATTCGTCTGAAAAAACAAACTTTTCTTAATCATATTATGATATTTATGTAACCAAATAACCAAAATGGACCATATTTTATCGCGATATCTCTTCTAGAATATCCAAATACAAAATGCGGTGTAACACATGGATCATTCTGACACTGATTATATACAGTACATACAAATTTTCCCCAGATGAATACCAACGCATGTATTCGTGTTAAATCCATTCATCTTCAGTAACCACTTGTCCTATTCAGGGTTGCTGGGGGCCCTGAGCCTACAGGTAAAAGGCAGAGACCAACTCTGGATGGGGCACCAACCCAATGTAGGGCACACTCACACACCTATGGGTAATTTGGCAACTCCAATTAACCTCAGTGTAATTTTTGACCGTGGGGGGAGCCAAAGTACGCAGAGGAGACCCCAAGACGACATGGGGAGAACATGAAAACTCCACACAGATGGAGCTATGGCAGAGACTCAAACTCTGGTCCCCGAGGTATGAGGTAACAGTTTCAACCACTGCACCTCTGTGCCATATGGTCTTTGTGCTAAACTTGTACTGAAATTCTAAACAGAATCCTTTAAAAGAATCATGATGAGTTGTATGGGTTTGGGTTCTGTCTCTCACTGTCTCTCCGGTCTTGTAAAGGCTACCATGGCACGAAAGCACTGCTGTGACCCATGGCGGCCCCTGAGTGAGGGAGCGACCAGCGCCATCATATCAGGCGTCAATAACAGGCCTTGGGTACACAGCTTATTAAGAGCACCTGAATGATTTTTCAGGCTCCCTCCTCAGAGGCCTTTTCTATTTATGTTTTTGGAGAACAGATGAGTCTCGTAGCCTGCCCTGGCCTGAAGGCCTGTGTCCACTCACTTAGCCGGCCCACCATCCTGCCAGCAAAGTGCCTAGCCCTTGTTGACAGCCATATCAGTTATCTGTCAAAATATATCCCAGTTCTGCCCATGAGGCACCGCTGGATTCTGTTGCCGGGTCGTCATCATGTCAGGCAGGTCCACCAAAGCCACAGAACCATCCTGAGAAGCACAGCTGAGGCACCTCCTTCCTAGACTTTGCTCAGTAGGACAACAGCAGTTCAAGGATTAGGTGGTCCTCACTCGATGGCTAAGGGGATGATTGACAACCCACGTAAAGAAATTAAGGGCTGCATACAGCGCTGGGCAGTAAATTTTACCCATATCTTATAGGGTTAGAACAGCAGACCTGATTCCTTTTGAAGGCAAACAGACCAACAGGATGGGGGATTGGAGGATGGAATGGAGTGTAACAGGGTGGGGGATTGGAGGATGGGATGGAGTGTAACAGGATGGGGGATTGGAGGATGGAATGGAGTGTAACAGGATGGACGATTGGAGGATGGAATGGAGTGCAACAGGGTGGGGGATTGGAGGATGGAATGCAGTGCAACAGGGTGGGGGATTGGAGGATGGAATGCAGTGTAACAGGATGGGCGACTGGAGGATGGAATGCAGTGTAA
>JAAGVU020000123.1:15729465-15741379 GCA_011763525.2 Mormyrus iriodes | reverse complement strand
TGGAATGGAGTGTAACAGGATGGGCGATTGGAGGATGGAATTCAGTGTAACAGGATGGGCGATTGGAGGATGGAATGCAGTGTAACAGGGTGGGGGATTGGAGGATGGAATGGAGTGTAACAGGATGGCTAACCAAGCATCTTAAAAACCAATGTTTTGGTTCTCTGACTAAAACATGGCAGGTTGCTCCCTGTCACGTTCTCCTGTCTAACATACCCAGAGAACCTGCTTCTCTCTCACTCTGTTATAGCTGAGTACAGGAGCTCGTTCCCAGACCCCTGCAACACTGCCACCTACAGTTAGGTGTCATAAGTGCAGTCTTTGGAAGCGTAAGGGTAGATGGAGTTTGTGAGGGACTCTGTGAGGAGACAGGGTGCATTGGGACATCCAAATGGGTCACGTAAACACGTCCTCGGTTTGGCAATCAGTCTGCAGTCAGGAAGACTTATAGCCTCTGAAAGTACATATATGATGAAAGGATATTATCGTCATTTTTGTGGCTGATTTTTATCCTCTTTCTGACAGAACTGAATTTAATTTATAGATCCGTCTTGTAATCAAACACAACGTTCTTTGGCCACAGATGGCTGACAATTCACCAGCTGATTTCCAGAAAGGAGTTATGCGAGATGCTCATTTCAAAGACTTGATTAGGTGGTGTGGCAATTTATCAACGTGCTAGAGAATCCACTTCCATAAAATATCCCAAAGCATTCCGCAGGGTGTGCAATGGTTCACCACAATGCAAAGATGAAATTATTTTACCATTTAAAAAGTCTGTGATATATTTCTATTCACTTTATACATCAATTTAATTTATTCTGCTCCATGTCTTGTGGTAAAATTGTTGTTACCTTTGAAGTAGCCTCTGATATTAAGCTGAGATGCATTAGCTAATTGGGCCTTGAGAAACACCCTCTCTGTCTTCTTTATTTAAGAATATCCCTGAATGAAGTGGGGAAATCACACGAAGATGGGGAAACAGAGGCTGAAATGCAGTTGTTGCCTAATATGTTTTAAAGTTTTGGATGTGGAGAAATGTTTTCCTGAGAGGAATCTTTGGCTGCCTTATTAATGGCTGTTATTTCACCTCGGAGAAATATGGATTATAGCTTTTCAGCTGAAGGTATTTCACTCTCAGCATTAAAAAAATGATTTCATTACCTTTGGTCAGCATCTGGTGATTCTGACAGATGTTCTTCCAGGAACTCACAGGGCATCTGGATTGACTCTGATACTGGGACCAGTCGATGGGATTTGTAGGTATGAGTCATCAAATTTCTGTTGTCAGTTGTGCCAAGATGTCAAAAAAAATATTAATGCGATTGCCCGGTGATGATGGGAGACTGGAAAGGTCTGACGTGCCTTTGCTCTCTGATTGGTTGCTGGCACAATGCTCAGGAAAATGAAATTTACACTTAAATATTATTAAAATCTAAAATCTAACAGGGCCGTATAAAAAGCTCATTGGGGACCTGCCCTCGCCTCTTCATTGTGACACAATTGATTGTTTCTTGAGGCACAGTTGTAGGAGCTGCTTTCGCGCATGAGTTTCTCAGCTCGAGGTGCCGTTCGCGCTCCGCTATCCGTCTTTTTTAAGGGTGTTGGATGTTTTCTGCACACGTCGAGACTGTAACAAACTGAACACGGCGTTGCCCCGTTCCCCCTCCCCCTATAGAAAATCTGAATAGAGGCACTGAGGCGCCAACAGGCATGGCACGGCATGTAAACGAGCCGCGTTAAAATCGAGAAGGTGCTCTCTAAGGCACAGCCGATCCCCTTTGCTAAATCCTTGAATGGCGTCAGTCTTGCCATTAGCTGTGGAAATGAGGTCATCCCCTAACCCCTTTTATGATATAATAGTATATATTTGCACACGGCTCGCTTGCTCTGTTCATATGGTACATTCACAAGCTGACTGGTAGCATCTTTTAGAATCTTCTTTCAGAAGCCCTTAAATAGGTGATTACATGTTCGTAGATGGCACTGTTTCCCATTATACAGACACTGCCTGTGTATCACACAAAGATATGTTTGGCCTTGTGCTGAGAGCGCGCAGGATGGACGGTCCCCCTCCCACCAGAATGGACGGTGGGCAGAATGAGAAATCGCACCGATATTTAATTCATTTGTCAAAATCACTGCAGTGAGAAATGTGCAGTTTTTAAATTACAAGCGATTCCCCTTCAGCTTGGACCGTGTCTCTGTGTTTGTTTGCTATTATAATTTTACAAATTACAATATTTCTCTAACAACCTTCGATCCACTGTACGGGAGCTGATCGGGGCAGGGCGGGGGTTTTCTAACTCCAACTCCACGTACAAAAAAGGACCCCCCCCCCCCATTTGAACATGGAGTCTATCTCCTCATTCCCTGTGTCGCATGGATGGATCTAACAAATGCGATCTCCCTCCGGTGTTTAGAAAGTGTGCTGCGTTTGTTAGAGCATCACCAGACACTCAGATCTTCCGTAGCTCCCTGCTCCTGCCAGCTTCCTAATGGTTTTTTCGTGGTGGGGAACCACAGCAGAGTAGGACACTCTGGGGAACTGCACAAAGGAAAAGGGGCTGGCCGACGGACCCCTGGCTCTACCGGCAGGACCCAGGGAGCTCAGCTTATCTGCATTGCCAGCTGGTTATGCAAAGAGGGACAGATTGATATTCAACCACAACTAGTGTGAGAGCTTCTGAACATTGCAGCATATGGAAGGAGGCCAGGAATAGCCCTGACCTACTTGGAACTCCTCCCTCTAACTCTTCCTCAGTTTGGCTCTATCTTCATGCAGGAGATGCCAAGATCTCCGCTCCTAGTTTGGCATGGAAATTTTAATGACTTCTTCAACACATGCTCATTTTTCATACCTAACATGGACATATTAGGCCAGTCCAGAGATAATAAATGATTTGCAGCCGTTTTTAGCAAAATCACGTTGGAGGAAGGGTTCGCATAATTCTGCTGAAGTGGTTTTCAGTCCAGATTGAACAATAAGCGTGATTTTTATAAGGATGTGGCACGGCCAAGTAGCTCACTGCACTGCTGTTCTGTTTACATTTACTGCCATACCAGGGTACACGCGATAAGGCCGTGTATTGTAAGCAAGGTCTTTTAACCAAAGGCAGATAAAGTCTTCAGCTAATGGGGGATGTCCATCCCAGGCCCTCTCGGGTTGTGTAGTACAGTTTACGCTAATTACCATTTTGTTAAAGTAATAACATAGGGCATTAATTCACTGCTCGTACACTGCACCCAAAATGAGTTTGGGAAAGCCTCCCTTGAGGCGCCATCATTTGACAAAGAAAGTCTCCTAAACTACACGCACATTGTAGCAGCGCTCCAGTTCTGAAGGTAATAAAATCACAGATTTAACCTGACACACCGTGCCCTTTTATATCGTTCTACAGACCAGGCTGACAAGACAATAACTCCCAGTAAGAAGATAAGGGATTTGCTGTTCTGTTCATAGACTAACTGCAGGTAATGTTTCCTACAGCCATTCATATGTCGTGTAGGCACCGTACTAAAAGAGTCTCCTTACTGATTTAAAACCACTGCTATTACGTGGCACATAACCTATTTCGTGTTACTCTAATATTTCTCTACTAATGTGCGGAAGCACAGAGAGCTTATATCGCATGTTTTTTCTATAAGAATCCCTTCTCGTTATGCTCTGGGAACTTTCGTATTCCCATTAGGAACAGCACGTTGATTTTTATCGGTTATGGCCACATCCAAAGTTTTTCAAAGATTGAAAGTCTGAAAACCAGCCCGGGCGTCTCTAGGGCGTTGACCCACAGACACTGTTTAACGCACGCAAATTATGCAAATGAACATCAGCCAAACAAATGAAATCATTAAGTACAAATGGCTAAACAAAATGGCATTCTTCAACTTTATCCCAGTGCTAGCAAAGTCGACACATTTCCTTTCCGCGTTTTACCTGCATGCACTTTCATACAAAGTCCTAACATGCACTGTAATCTAAAATGCGTGCCGTAGGCTGGCTATCACTGCGCACATCACTCATCATTTTCACTTTAATTAACTCACTAACTTTTCTCATGATGCAACAAACACTACCTTAAATCCTCACAGTTTATAGGGCATATTTCACGTTTTATTTAGATTTTACAGTTGGCTTTTCTGTATACATCCGTGTTACCTTTAAAAATCAAATATATGCAGAGCCACTGTGGGTTTTGGGCACTCCCGGTTAAATCCATTTTATTTATTTATGTATCATAAACACAGCCAATGAACAGTCATATTGGTCAGGATATGTTGTCAAGAAAAATGTGTAAACATCAATAATTATTACATTTTATATTGTGCAAAACAGTAGTGCAGCCAAGAGAGGACTTCATTTCCACTTCATTTGTTTTATATTGTTGTCAAACTCCATTTCTGACAGTTACACTGCACTCCCACATTTTAATGTCAAATGATTATTGTTCCAGCTATAAATATCTAAATGCCATGTTGTACTGTTGTCTTCTTCATGAACTTATAAGTTAGAAAAATGTTTCAGAGCCCCAGCTCCATAAATCACAAATTCAGGCTGAAAGAGCCGCTCGCTCTGGGACGGCCTCTGCTTCCTGGGACGGGGTCCAGGCTCGTCCAACCTTCTGCTGCATAAGTTATACGGAAAGTCGATGGAGATGCCAACCATATTGAAATACAATAAATATCGATAAGTTGGCGTTTGCCTCCCAGCTAAGCTAAAAGTGTACCCATGTATTTCTGCAAGCGTGTGTCAGCATTCTCAGATTTAAAGCAGCCTTCCTGGGATGAACTCCAAATCAGCATCGCTTAGGTGGACATGCAGTTACCCAAAATGGATTGGGGGGGGGAGTCAGACCCTATGCTTATGCCTGGATCCCATCTGCCCCGGTGAAGTCTATTACCCTTCAACATGACCCTGACCTTCAGGTCCTGGCAAGATCTGTGTTCCAGCGTAACATTCATCCACATGCTTCCAGGAGTTTCTCATAGGCAGGGTACACCGAGCGCGTGGGGCAGCGGGGCACAGTGTCCTCACACCTCCAGGCCGGGAAGGATGGGTCCTGGGGATGGACTGGGACCTCATACGCAAGGCTGTGTGCTGTCTGAAAATTCAAATAACACAATGAAACAGAACAGCAGGTGAATAGCAGGATGGAAGCCTGTGAATGTAACCTTTAGGTTTTAACCTCTGATGGATAATTAACTGTACTAGTCTGTGATAAAGTGATGCGAAGTGTTTATAACCTGTGGCCTCACATCTACGGCATACAGAAAGGTCACACGTGTTCATTAGGCTCTTTATTGATAATAATAATAATAATAATAATAATAATAATAATAATAATAATAATTCTTTATGGATCCCCATGGAGATATTCTCTTCTCGCCTACCCCGTCTTGCTCTCCATGACACGGATGTAGATGACGGTAAGCTTGGCAGTGAAAGGCAGCCACCTGCAGCGGTGCCCGTGGAGATGGGGGTTAAGGCACTCGCTAAAGGGCCCACGGACATGTGATGTGACTGTTCTGCTAAAACTGAGCAGAATCTAACTTGTTAATCCTAAATTTAATCTTATTCTGAAAATATAAGAACATACCAGCCTTAATTCTAATGAACAGAATGATAGATAATTCATAGATATTTCATCCATCGAGGGATATCAACAAAGTGCCCCAGTTCCACCTGCACCTGGGATACTAGATAATGACTGGGAGTTATGAAGATACTGAATTCATCACAACTAAATTCTGCACGGCCAGTTTGTAAATGGATTTTATGTAATGTAATGAAGTTGACCTTGACTAAGCACAGTAAATATTCCTAAAAATACCATTATTTTTCAGACATCGCGTTTATGAGTGAATCGCCATGTAAAGCATAAGGCACAACATGTGACTCAGGTAATTAGGTATGAAAAACAGAAAATTAATACCCTTCCAAATATTTAAAAGGAAATGCCTTGCACCGTTAACCTCTCATCGAAAACACACACAGCTGCAATCACTTAATTGCAGGCTGTGTTAACTCTTGACATTTAGAATGACTACATAGTTAATGAATCCCTTACATATGCATAGCTGAAATATAGGGTTCCATACTAATATCTGCATTTAGGGGCATCATCCATGTACACACTGCATGTGTGGAGTAGGGCTGTGCAGTATCCATACCTGCGATACCGTGCGTCAGACCGAGGTCAGGCTCAGAGGGAACTCCGAGTGCGTGGAACAGGCAGGAGCATCGGAATGTAAGCATCCTAGATCTTACTGAAGCACCTCCACAGCACAAACACGGCTGCTGAATTTTCACACTGAATTCTAATTAAAGGGTTCTTCAGCACCTATCTGCAGTGCTCACAGAACAGGGAAAAGGCCACCAACTTATTAACATTAACAATCAGCAACTGATGGAGCTTTGAAAGATAAACACAGCTGTAATGTAAGAGGCAAGGTTTTCCATCTCTCCATCCATCCATCCATCCATCTTCCAACCACTAACGCAGTACCAGATTGCAGTAGAGCCTACCCCATTTGACACGTGGCATGAGGGAGGCAGGGGTACCCTGCACCATTTCCATTGCAAGCTATTTCTTGTTTTTTTTTTGATTTGCAGAATGGGAAATGGTTACGGCGCCAATTTCTGGATCTTTTCTTCCTTGTGTGCAAAGCAAGGCGTGAAATCCCAGCAGCAGGAAGCGCCGTCCAGGTCTCGGCGACGGGCTTTTGTGTGCTTTGACAGGGAGGATGGCTTTTAGGATTAATAACCTTTTGATTCCCAAAATCGATGCCCTGTATGGAGACCTTACTCGGGTCGATCTCTGGCTTTTCACTGAAACCCTGTCTCCTCTGAGTTTAACTAAATATAACAGCATTATTCATTCCTTCCTCACAAAGCTGAGAGAAAGTCATAGCAAACGGCGCAGGGCAACAGCAACAGAAAAACAGCAGTTCGGGAGCAGTTTAAATGCCGTTTTGGGTGTTCTGACATTTGACCACAGAGACGGAAACAAATAAGGTTGCTTTAAAAAAAAATAAAAAAGAACTTCACATGGAAGCCGTCTGTGATAGGAAAGCCTACATGACTTCTATTTACTATCTGCACAAAGACTTGGGTATTAAGATTAATGCGCTTCCATGAAATCGATGATTTAGATGAATGAACACGTGGATTCACTACTCAAAATGTTGCGTATAGTTTGTGTATATAAGTACGTAGTTGTGGAATTTTATGGAGACATAAAAATGACAGCTTAATTTATCCAGGAAAGTACACAGCCGTGTAAGACGGTCCAATTAGGGTAGATAATACAGCAATTTGAACATTTGGAAGCTAAATACGCCACGAGCAGAGATAAAGAGACTGTCTGTTTCCCGTGGTCCCTCTGGCCTGCTGTTTGTATGACTCACAGGTGGTTCCTGTTTCGGCTTTAATTACAGTCGCAAAATTTAGCTCCGTAGATGAGTGCACAGTCCAAATAGGGCATATTCTGCCTTTCTCCTGTGCTCGCTGGCCCTGTTCAGCCAGGATGACGTACAGCACCCTATATAAGGCAGCAGGCACTTCGGTCACTGCGCTCTGCAGCTAGAGAATGTAAGATCACGGGACTCCAACCGGCACTGCTGTGATGTCAGCGTTTCCTGAAAGCTCGCGGTCACCTGACTGTCTTCCACACCCCAGGTGGGGCTTTAGTCTATCAGTGCACAAACCCAGGGAATCTCTATGGGCCATTCTGACATGCCAGTTAGCCTACTTGCATGTTTTTGGATCACAGGAATACACCAGGACAGGCAGAGAAAACCTGGGTGATGTGGGATGAAGATACAAACTCTAGACACACTTAGCGGAGGTGACCCTTGACCTCCCCCCCCCCCCCCAAAGCTGGAGGCGTGAGCCACCAGTCTGCCCCAGATTGGATTACAGAAACTCGCAGAGTGGGCTGTCATATAATCAGCCTCGCTTAGCATTTATTATTGTCAGTCCACACTTTGTTTTCTTAAATATTTCTAATTTCCTCCAGGTCAATCTACTAGGAAAACATCCGTTCGGGCAGGATATGACATTAACGTCACCATTGGTTTTGACTATCATGCTACAGAGTCAGAGCCACAGGTGCCTCAGCACTAATGAGGATTAATAGTATTTATTATGGCATGACAAGGACCCGTTAATAGAGCAATACATGTTTACTTCCTTCTCATCCAAAGAAATATCACCTCCCAGTAAGACTCTGCTGGAAGTTGCTTGATTATTAAACAGTGAAACGAACTTCTCCCAGTAGGCCAAGGTGCTTCTTGTATTTACATTTCAATCGGCAGCTCCTTGGGGTAGCAGGATTCCAGAGACGCTGAGGGGGCGGGGCCTGGCGGCCTCCTTGACAACACCGGTTAAGTTGCCGTTCTGTCATGGCAGAAGCCCCTCTTTGCATGCCTTTGTTCTCACATCTGACATGTCAGCTGGAGGCGGGGTTCCTCCACCTGGGGCTGCGGAAATCTTGGCTTCCAGATTCATTCTCTTCCTTCGTGAAACTTCCGCAGTGCCTCGGTGGAGACATTCAGGTTAAACTACCGCCATCCTGGCGGGAGAATGCGACAAGGCTGGCTGTTTCTGGATTTCGTCTCTGTATCCTTTGATTCATCTGTAGCATGTCTGAGAGGAACAGCCCAGAGAAAAGGGGAGGTCTCAGCGAGTTACAATGTAACACACGCCTCCTGTACGAAATGCACGTCATCTGCTGAGTGCAGAAGACCAGTTAGAACCAGTATTCCCCAAAGCATGTGATTGGGTAGCTGTCCTTTTATAAAAGGTCCAACTGAGAGTGACCTCTTTAAGGTACCCTGGACCCCCAAATGTATGCTGACATATATATCCCTGTATTTGGCAAAGTATTGCTGGGGTTAGTTGGGTCTGCTAAAACATCCATTTTCTCTCCAGCTAAATCACAGAACAAGTGACAGGAATGTTCTTGCCAGAAATATGACCGATACAAGGAGAAGGGTGAACCTAGGAGGACCATATTTCACATCAGATATCCTGTATCTCTGATATGCTTGTACATAGTCCTGTTATCTGAGAGATGAAATGATAAGATGAAAGACAGCATGTATCGTGTACACATGGATAGGGTGTCCTTTACATTGTCTGTACGGAATATTTGATGAGCGAACATGGTTATGTCACATATTCACGGTCATGCGGCCATTACTCTCAGGTAAGCTCGTTATTGTGATTATTATTATTATTACCAATCTTTAATAGTCCTTCTGAACTAGCACTCTAAGAGGAGACTACAGCGTATAGTGCGATGTGCGGAGAAGATCATTGGCTGTCAGCTCCCCCCTCTTGAAGCACTGTACTCATCTCGGATGAACAACAGAGCCAAAAAAATAATGTCTGACCCATTGCATCCTGGCCACTCCCTTTTTCCAGCATCTTCCATCCCAGCGAAAGCAAAGAATAAGAGCCCTGAGCACAAGGACAAATCGACACCTAAATAGCTTCTTCGCCCAGGCCATCGACCTTCTAAATAAGGACCCATGGAAAACTGTCAAAATGGAACCACGCACTGTTCAAGCTTCATTATCATATTTAACTAACTGATCTCATCTGCACTGTCCCTTTCTTGTACCTTTCGCACATTACATCCATCCATTTTCTATTTATTCTTTATTTTTATTGTCCACATGCTTGACTCAGCATTGCACATCTCCTGTAAAAAAAAACCTTGTATCTTTACTTTTAGATGTGTATTTGTATGTGTGTTTTGGTTTATATCATGCTACCACCCGCACCAAAAGAAATCCCTTGTACTTCTCTGTACTTGGCGAATAAAAAGATTCTGATTCTGAAATTCCAAATATCTTTTACAAGAGAGATGTAACCAAGACAGGCAGAAATTAAAATAGTGTCAGATACAACAGAGAGCAAAAAAAAAAACCTGATCAGGTGAACGCGGCTGAGACAACGCTGAGGTAACCGGTCACATCAAGACACCAGCCATGCTAGTTCCATGCAAAATACCATACACTGGCTGGATAATCATCTAAAGTCGCCAAATCCTGGAGTTTAATGGAGCAGGAACTAGAATCTTAAAATCACAACCGTAACTTCTGTGAACTTCTAAAACCTGTCTGTAGCTAAAATGAAATGGCTATGTAGATGGCTGGATGATGTGCTTAAAGTCCCTGAACACCGATCGTATAATATTAAGAGTTCTGTTGCCTGGGACTGCTGCATTATAAAGAGATAGAGACTCTCTTAGACCATGGGGGGGGGCTGTACTTTCTGTATTATGTAGTTGCTTGGCAGGCCTTTCAATCCAAAGGCGACGTGCTCAGCATAACGCTTAAACTATTTGCTCAGCTGGACATCTCTCTGAGGCGAAACTGGCCAGGCTATGAAGCTCAGAGCAGCGTGCTCTTTGTCAGAAGCCCACTCTAGCTACTACTGTGCCAGCTTGTCATCCAGTAATCAGGCTGGAAAAGATTCAGATGTGACCTGGGCACCAGCTGCTATGTAGCTACCTCGGTGCGACAGTTTAACGAGCCTGCCTGAGCACAGCTTAGCACATGTAAACACGCTGCCAGCGTGCGAACACTGCACCAGGGTCACGCCGATTCGCGAAAAAAACAAAGAGCCTTAGATGTAGCCCACCCTTTTATTCTCACACCTGTGGTGCTGCGGTGAGAATTAACCCCTGAAAATGCTTCTGGCCTCCCTTCTGCCTTTGTCATGGGTGAGAAAGCTATGGGCTCGCTTCTCAGAGAATGAGACTGGGCCACAGTACGGGACTCCATCCATATTCCATCATCTGAAAGTGGCAGTCAGCTTTCTGCTTGTGAAAATCAGAGTAGAGACTCAAGCTTAGGCCCTGAGTTGGAAGTTAGCCGTATAAAAGAGCGTGTCGACGCCACATCCTCTGAGGCTCCGCTTCCTGGCGCGGCCGGATCCTTTGTTTGCCTTTTTCTGGTAAAATATACGGCTGCCTATGGTGTAAAGGGAAAAGCTTGGCTGTACACATATCACTCTTTGTAGTGTAAATATTAATCCCATCCCACAGTGATCACAGCCCTGTATAAGCCTACAGTCTATTAGTAAAGGCAGCATTATCTGAAAAAATAAATGTATAATTGGATTTAAAGTAAGAAGAATGATCTATGAATAAATTCTTGTAACGGGCCCCAGAAGAAACACAGCATTTTGGGATAAATAAATGGTGTAAGAGAATGAAATGAACAAACGATTCAAATAAAAGTAGCGTAGTTTCAACAAAGCTTTTCTTTACACAATAGAAGCAGCTGCGAGAAGTCATTATGGAACATAACACCCCCACAGGTCGCAGGCTAAATCAGGCGAAGGAAATCAGAACAGAGATCAGAGGAAAGAGATTCTACCTCAACCAGCCCCCCTTCTGCAGAGGAACCCCGTAAAAACTACCACAACCCAAGATAATACTGAGGCAAATGACCACATGACAACACTGAGAAGGTTCATCAACCAGCAAAACAGACATTGCAAGCCTGGGGCGGCGAAGTATGGAGAAAGACTTGCAATGGCCTGGGCTTGGCGGTCAAGGGGGAGTTGTTCCACACGCTGACAGGTATGTGAGCTACGTTACTATGTGCCCTGCAGCTAGAGGCCAGGGAAAGGGAGAGCTACGTTACTCTGTGCCCTGCAGCTAGCAGCCTGGGAAAGGGAAAGGGAGAGCTACGTTACTATGTGCCCTGCAGCTAGAGGTCTGGGAAAGGGAGAGCTACGTTACTCTGTGCCCTGCAGCTAGCGGCCTGGGAAAGGGAGAGCTACGTTAGTCTGTGCCCTGCAGCTAGCGGCCTGGGAAAGAGAGAGCTACGTTACTCTGTGCCCTGCAGCTAGCGGCCTGGGAAAGGGAGAGCTACGTTACTCTGTGCCCTGCAGCTA
>JAAGVU020000123.1:15678248-15700840 GCA_011763525.2 Mormyrus iriodes | reverse complement strand
GTGGGTGGGTGTTGTTTTGGGGCAGGGGGTGTGCATGGTTTGGGTAGGTGTGTGGGGGTCGGTTTTGGGAGAGGGGTGGGGGACTTGGGGGGGATGGTTTTGGTACATGCGGTGGGGACATGAGGGGGATGGTTTTGGTACATGCGGTGGGGATGTGCGGGGACGGGGTCAGTTTTGGTGCCCACGGGGATGGATAGGGATAGCTATCATCCCCTTCTTTATTCACAGAGTTGCCGTGGGTCGCTCACATGCTCTAATTACTGCTGCTTGGCTTTGCTGTCGTGGGGTTTCCACAGTCGGTGGGGTTTCCACAGTACTTTACAGAAAAGTCTTACCTGCTGCTGATTTAAAGACTCGCTGCATGAGAGCAGCCTCCCCCCCTTGTCTCGGCTGGCACACCCCCATGCAGATGGAGTGGTTATGGTAGAGCCCAGCATTGGAGACCCAGCGCTGTGTGTGGGGTGTAAAGCAGCTGTGCTGGGAGGTGACACGTCCGTTCCCAAGGGGTGCTTTGGGTAGGACTGAATGTAGCGTGTGATTCTGAGCATATTCTCCGGTTAAGGCAGTAAGAAACATTATTGATCCCTGCTGTTCTGTGGTTATTAATGGGGTGCAGCCTGGAAGCAGGTGATGCTCTGTAATCAAATGCACGTTTTTAATATTTTAATCATGTGTGCTGTTTTTGATCAGGTCCTGTCTGCGCATCCCTGTGCTCTGATATAAAGCCTTCATCGGCTTCCTTTCGCTATGTTAGTGCAGTCTAAGCATTTTTTATTACCCGGCAGTATAATGAGGAGTAGCTTTAGTAACTAGGGACCAGCTTAATCTATTTGGAAAGGCTCCAGATAATGAGATTGTAGACAGTGCCAAATTACATTACAATGCATATCTTAATTGAAAACGGGGTAACATTTTTCAGAAAGTACATAAAACAATTGGATAACTTTTATATATCTGTGGTTTAGAGACCCATCCAGTCATGGCATAATTAAAATATGCCACTTATATTAATCATTACATTTTTTCACCCCAAATTGGTGTTGATGTCTTTGTTTAGGTATTGAAGGTACTTTGAGGTTATGATGATGTCGGAAGTGATAGGGCAAACTTACACGCACAATACCGTACGATAAGATGGATCGCACTTCAGTATTCGTGATGTTGGTAATTAATTATCTCCATCACTGTGGAAGATTAAAAATGTCTCTGGTGATGTTTTTATGGGATGTTGTTAAGGCAGAGGCCATTATGGCTGTGCGATGTGCATTTCTAAAAGCATGACGGCGAGGCTTTTGAGTGGTACCTGCGTCTTCATGGCCCTGTGCTGCACGGTACAGAGGTAAAGTCTGCCCAGCGCGTCTCTGTCATGAATATTTAAACTCGGGGCCTCCTGCTGCCGGCACTTCAGACGTTACTGTGCCTTCCCGTCTGTCTTTATCTTTACATTTCGTCCCCTTCTGGAACACGGCCTGCCTGCAGGGTCTGTTTTAACTGCATCAGAGTAGCATTTCCGGAGGTTAATACCGTGTTGTTTGCTGGTGGAGCTGTGGGTTTCATTTTCTTGTTCTATGAGCAGCAGAGGTGTGCAGGTGCTCCCATTGATTGCCAGTCTCCCCCCTGTCGTCTGCGCTCTGAGAGACACTCCAGCCGCCCGCCTCAGAGTCGCCTGTCATTGGACCTCGGCCAGATGTTCCAACCTTTGCGTGGCTGATGTTGCCCAGGGAGGTGCCTTTGTGTCTGTGGGAGTTACTAGGTGTCCTTCGAGGCAGAGGCAACGGAAATGCTTAAAACGGACATTTGTGAAGCTGACGTTTTTGGTGGCTGTGATCTTTGTCGCATGTTGTGAGGAAGACGGGGAACACGCTCAGGGGTATTCGGGACCCACTCTCCTGACGAATCATTTTTTTTATTGATCATTCCAAACTTTGTAGGTTATATATTTGATTTGTAGTTGTAAGAAGGACAATATCTGAGCGAAGAAGCTTGTGGTTGATTTGAGATCCCCCCGCAAAGACAATATGAGACGTGGTCCACAGACTAGTGTAACTCTCACCGAAAGCAGAGTCATCACTGTGAGTATAAATAGGTTGGCATTGTTTACGTTCAGGTTTGATCTGGAAGGTTCTGGGCTGCCTGTGTTCAGCCGCTCTCCCGAATGCTGTCTTACTGACTCTGCCGATCCCTAAATTCATACCGGAAGTGTTGTGTGCTGCCCCCATACCCCTCACTACGCTCCATGCAGGACAACTTCAGCGCATCAATCTGAACGGGAATGTGACGCTGCTCCACAAATCCGGCCGTCTGCGGGGGAGTTCTGATTAAAGAAATGATCCCACCCTTTCTTCTGTCGTGGGCAATTCTGGAGGGTGGGGGGTTGAGTGTGATTGAGATTTATCCAAACCTGATTGTAAGGGGTTTTAAAGTTTTTGACAAGCAGTACCAGGTGGGGGCCGTTGATCAGATAAGCATGAGTCTGTAGCAGGTTAATGTGGTGGTTCAGATTTACTGCGTTCAGTCACACAGGCACAACAGGTGTTACGCTGGCTGAACCTGGTGCCACTCTCTCCTTTTGAAGATCTAACATCATATGGCTTCATGTTTATGTTTTTGGCCTTTCGCTAAATTCAGGAGCCACCCTTTGCCTGGCTGCTAGTCTTTAAATTACTTCATGCAGTAGTTCAGCAGAAAGTAGTTACACTAAAAATGCTAAGTTGTACGGTGTCAAAATCTGTGTTGGTGGACAATAGGAATCCCATAAACTCTGCCTCCCGCCCCCAAAGCAGGTCCAGCTCCATAAAGAGCCGGCAAATCCCCCTTCGTGAATATGGCAGTAAAAATTGCAATTTTCCTTCTGGCAGGAAAAAAGGCCATCGCAGTACCTCCTCCTCGCCAAACGAGGCTCTCTTACAAATCAATTATTTATTGACCTATCAAGTTCTCAGTTTTTCTTGCTCTTGCTGGAAGCTGTGTAGTATCACAATGCTGAAGTCTCTTTTTATCTCAGGCTTGAGCTGTAGGTCATAGGCCAAGACATCCCCATAAAAATCATGTCATGCTGTTCGACACTCGAATATCCTTTGATATGATCTGGGTTTTGGTCCAGCAGCCTATGCCTGTGTTTTGTTGCTCCGTGTGTCCTGCAAAGATGTTCCTGAGCACCAGTGCAGGATCTTCATGCTATCCTCGTTTTGTGTGGCTGCTAATTACCATGTCAGCTCGTATTTGTACCATTAGTCTGTCAGCCTGTTTGGAACAGAGCCGTCTCAGAACCCCCAGTGCTTATTCACAGCATACAATGGGTCCAAGAATAGAACATGAACCATTAAATGATATGTCAACATGGTCTCCAGGCTGTAAGGAGATCTTGCAGATACATTGTGGTTGATTACTCGCCTGATGCATGGCTTTGGTCAGAGCCGCTGTGGACTCTTTGCTCGTGTGGCCAGGATGAAAAGGGGAGGACCTGACTGGGGGGGGGGGGCGGCTGTGTTTCTCTAGGTGCACAGTGCGCCCCCGTCTGGGCGAGGACGAACTCTCAGGAAGAACACCTGCTGTGAAAGTGGATGAGGTGATTGCGTAGTTAATTAGAGCTAGAGTGTTAGATTAGAGTGTTCTTGACCCTGCCCTCTGGAATCTAGTTAGTGAGCGACAGATCTAATGGTTTATGAAGGCGGAGCTGAGGACGGCGGCAGTCGCGCTAGTGTGGCTGCGCTGTTTGCGCTCGCTAACGTCATGCGAAACGTCTCACCCTTCTGTCTCAAGTCAGGACGTGCTGCCATCGCCCTTCCAAGTGGCTTTGGGAGCTGATTTCTAAACATAGCGTTCAGCCTGACGAGGCTGTCACAAGCCCGCCAGCCCCTTCTGTATGCACCGATAGCTGCATGTAGACAGGAGGAACAGCGCCCCCTGGCGGGTGGGCAGGGTATCTCTGCATGTGGTGGGGGGGAGACCCTCACTCGCTTGGCCGCCCTCTGGGAGCGCCTCGTGCCACGGTCTGGGGGCCCCTCATGCGGCGCTGGGCTCTGTATCAGCCACTGCATCTAACACAGGTCTCTCAAGACGGCCGAACAGGCTGGCTGCAGATACCGCCGCAGATAGTGCCGCTCTCTAGGCTCTCGCTGATCGTATCATCGCTCCTCGGGATCGTGGCGCCTGGTCGTCGTAGCGGCCTGCATGGTGGGAGCTGTGCAGCTGTGGCTGTACAGCTTGATTAGATCATTCATTTCTCTAATGATGCAGAGGGAGCCGAGTGACTCAGTGGGCAGTGGCCTCGCCTCACTCCTCACACTTGCTCCAGTCGGGGCTTTGATTCTGCCCCCTTGATCTTCACCCATTGCCTGACAGTGTTTTCTCAATAATCTATAGTGAGGGTGTGCATGTGTATGCCTGCCTGCATCCTGTCTAGCGTGCCCCTGCTCTAACCATAAATTATACCATGCAACATTAACAGTATTTTAAAAGCAACTCTATTATGATATTATTTAATTATTTTTTTTGGTGGGGACATGATAAATTTCGGCAAATGAAAATAGAGGCGCACCCAAGCTAACGCTGTCTACTGAAAAAAACTCAGCAATACTGCCCAAGCCAGGGACTGGTATCTAGGGTCACCATGTGCTGAGTGACCAGGTATGGAGGTTGCAGGAATAGGTAAGAAGTAGATTTCTGTGAAATATGGTTAAGGCCAGGGCCTCTAACTGGCCGCATCTCATTGCTGAGAACGGGGGGGGCTTTGGTACAGTATGTGCGGGGTGGGTGGGCAGTCTGGGCGCTGAGGCAGCTGATTATGGACACGTCCTTTTAGGATGCATATACATGCGTATACGTGTTTTTATTCTGATGTGTATGTACGTGTGTATGTATGTGTGTGTGCGTGTCAGTGAGAGAGAGAGGCTTATTTACCATGTTAAATATTTCAACTAGAATATTACTCTTATCAGCTGTTTGAGGGCCATTTGTGTTTCCCAGGGTACCTATGAAATATTCAATTATTCAATTTTAATGCTGAGTAACTATTATTCTTCCCTTTAATTGCTTTATAACTGCATGATAAAGCACCAGACATGTTTCTTCTTTGTGAGGCTGTTTTAAATACATTGACATGCTAAATTATCTGGTGGAAAAAACAGGATTTTTTAAAATGCTGAAACTGAAAGCATTTTGATAACTGTCACTTGAATAATTGCCCCTTTGCCCAGCTCCCCTCTCTGCCTCTGAGTGTCTGTCTGCGCCTTCCCCTTGTGCCCAGTTCCCCTCTCTGCCTCTGAGTGTCTGTCTGCTCCTTCCCCTTGTGCCCAGTTCCCCTCTCTGCCTCTGAGTGTCTGTCTGCCCCTTCCCCTTGTGCCCAGTTCCCCTCTCTGCCTCTGAGTGTCTGTCTGCCCCTTCCCCTTGTGCCCAGCTCCCCTCTCTGCCTCTGAGTGTCTGTCTGCTCCTTCCCCTTGTGCCCAGTTCCCCTCTCTGCCTCTGAGGGTCTGTCTGCTCCTTCCCCTTGTGCCCAGTTCCCCTCTCTGCCTCTGAGTGTCTCTCTGCTCCTTCCCCTTGTGCCCAGCTCCCCTCTCTGCCTCTGAGTGTCTGTCTGCCCCTTCCCCTTGTGCCCAGTTCCCCTCTCTGCCTCTGAGGGTCTGTCTGCCTCTTCCTCTCCCTGTCCTGACCAGTGTCACGTGTGTGGCAGGTCCCCAACCTGGGTTTTTGCTGTCCATTTTGCTCTATACCCCGCCAGCTGCTGCCTGACCAGATTAAGCATGAGGATGCAATTCAAATGTTGAGACAGACACTGTCCCAGCTGTGTCTGCCATGACTTTGCACGAAATTCTGGCAGGAATGGGTCTAGTTCTGTCCTTGAGAAGGGGACATGTATGTGTTTGTAGTGTTTGCCGTTTTCTGCTTTCAGGGACTTTTATGCCCCCCCCACCACATGCAGGGAGTCCCCCAAAGTGTTTCCCACCCCCTTAAATAATATATATTTGTCATTAATAAATAGTTATTTATTACTGTTAAATAATAATTCGGCGTCACGGTGCCGCTGACTGGTCGTTGTGCTTGGAGGGAGGCACTTTTTGCTTGTATCAGCTGGGATCTGTGTCACCATCACCTGCTGACTTGGCAGAGTGTGTAAAGAGCCTTTGGGGTGAAGGTCACACCCACATGCTGACGTGTGCCCTCCCTCGGCCACGCCCATCCCCGTGCATGTGTGCGTGCATGCATTACTGCTGTATGTGCCGTCATGGGCTGAGGGCAGCATCCTTTCTGCACTCTCGCTCAGTGACTGATGCATAGGATGGGCGTTGCCCGCTTCCCCTGCTCCAGAGGAGATGATTACGCTCCGGCACACGCCTCCGGGGAGGACAGATGCCTCGACAGCAGCAGGGGGCGCTTAGGCGGCCCTCCTAGGGAGTGTCTGCCAGCCGCTGCCCAAGCCGCTCCCCCCTTATGAGAAAATTTGCTTTTCTGGTGGCCCTTCTGCTTTATAGCGCTGTACTGTCAGACAGTCCCCATTCATGTGCCTCTACCAAGATGAACCTTATCTTTAACCACTTGCATGCCTGCAGAATGTGGACATCCATCCATCCATCCATCCTTCCATCCATCAATCCATCCATCCATCCATCAATGCATCCATCAATCCATCCATCCAGCCATCCAGCCATCCATCCATCCAGCCATCCAGCCATCCATCCATCCAGCCATCTGTCCTTCCTTGCTTCATTCCGTGCTTTCCTGTATCCATCCTGATGTATATGGGGCCGGTTTGAAGCTTGTATCCATGGTCACCCTCCACGGAAGTACGACTGCCTGTGGTGAATCGACAAATCTGTCGCAGAGGAATGCTGTGAGGCGTGTCACATCGCGTTTGTCCAGTCCCCCTGCGCCGCTGGCCAGAGCAGCCTCCTGAATGACAGTGCCCCCTCCCCATCACTGTTTTTGACATTTCCCGTCGTCCTGTTTATTATAATTATAGATTTTAACAGTCTGCTTGGACAATCTGAGGCATTAAGTGAAAATGCTGCTTACGTCCGATAAGGTGATTTATTTTTATCGCAGCCTTTCCAACTCCGCTGGCACACAGTGCTTAAAAATTCAACGAGAGTGGCATCGTAGATGGAGCAGACATCTGTGGAGAGGAAACGGCAGCCCCTGCCTAGTCACAGGCCACTGAAAACAAGCAGTGTCCAAGGCCAGCTGGCTGCCCGCACCCTTAGTAAGTAGCCTGACTATCGCTCTGCAGTGCATTACTGCAGTCTGATATGATTCTAACAGTCACTTGGGGTTTGGAGAATGTCAAAGTCGATCAATTCGACTAAAAGGAGAAACTGCATCCTGTTTGGAAAAATCCAAAATGTTTACTGGCAGCACCATGCTGAGCTTTTGCCTCGAGACTGAATCTGTTCCGTTTGCCTGCTACCTGTAAGTACAAGCGCATATCTTTGCCAGTGAGATTCTAGCTTTCGATAATCCCCCATGATTCCCACTCACCCCTCGGCCCTTTCCCTGCAACATGCCGTCAACCATCAATATTTTAAAGCAGCATTCCCAGCTGCGTGGCCAAATGGCATCAGGCACCACTGTTTTCCCCAAGCAACACTATAGATTTTTCATTCAATTCATCTCTGCATGAATTCCCCAAAATGCCTGAAGTAGCATCAAGGAGCTACCGTATAAGCTGACTGAAAGTTGACTTATTGTTATTACAGAAAGACAATTAACGCTGCAGAAGGTAGAGGGGAGTCTGAAGGGTAGTTACCGAGGTAGGGAGGACCTGCAAAGAGAGAGCCTTACGGACGGTGGGAGTGTGCGAGTGTGAGAGGAGGGAATGGTCATCCGACCTGTAGGTGGCAGCATTGCGCATGAGAGTGCAGATGCTGCTAGAGCAGTGGTTCTCTGTGTTCTTGATTGGCAGGGAGCAAAGATGTGGAGCATCTGGGGGCCCCTTAGGACTGGGCTCAGTGTCACTGCTCTGGGGCGCTTGCGATGTGAATAGTTCAGTGGTTATTGGAGGTCCTCATGCGGAAGTGGTGACTGCCTCTCTCGACGGGAGGCTGTGCTCATGGTACCAGTAGAACCTGTTCTGTTCCCCTCATTGATCCAGTAAGAGCAACTACTTTGGGGGCCCGGCATGGAAACGGCATGCTTCCTCTCTGCTCTTTTGGGTCTTTCCAGTGTAAAAGGGGCTGATCCGGGCTCCCTGCAGTAATGACCTTCTCTTCTGGCGTGCAAATGCCCACATGAACTTTTCTTGCATTAATCTTGCATTATATTCAAGCTATTTCGAAGTGTTTTCCTGGTTAACAAATATGTCAGTGTTTTTCAATCCAGTCCTCGGGGATCCGCGGGCAGCCCGCATTTTTTCTCCCTCCCAGCTCCCTGCCAGACAGTCCACATACCAGGAGCTGGGAAGGAGCAAAAACATGGACCGCTAGGTGTCCCTGAGGACTGGATTGAGAAACACGGATATGTGGAAATGATTACCTAAAAGGGGCTTGTGCAAACTTGCACGTCTGTCTTGTGACCAGACAGATGAGTCTCTGGTCCTGTGACTGTACATCTGACCCACCCCCCTCCCGTTTAGCGCATAATGGCTTTTTTTTAAATCGGTATTTTGACCTGTTTACCTAAACTCTTCCCGATATCTAATCTTTTACGAATGCAATCGTCCGTGTGCCCGCTGACCCTGTTAGTCAGCAGTGTTTGCCAAACAGAAGAGAATGGGCTTTTTATACGGGTACATCAGCGGGCCTTATCGGCAGGTCCTCATATAGCAGTGTTCCCAATCCGGTCCTCGGGAACCCGCAAACAGTCCACGCTTTTGCTCCTTTCCGGCTCTCTAGCCGAAATGTGGACTGTCTGGCAGGGAGCTGGGAGGGAGCAAAAACGTGGACCATCTGCAGGTCCCTGAGGACTGGGTTGGGGAACATTGTCATATAGGATTTCTGCAGTCTGTCATGCTTTTGCCCCAGTGATGTCTGTTGCCTGTCCCCTTTGCGGTTTTCCTGTGGGCGGCTGCTCGGGTGACCTGCTCTGCGCCCCTTCCTCTCCAGCTGCACGCTCTCGCTGCTCTCACCTCTGAGTTATCACCTCGGATCGCATCTCCCTCTTTCCTGGCTGCCTCTAATTGCCTTCGCAGAGTGGCCTGTTAACCCCGCCCCTTTTTAACTCTGCCTTCCTGTCGGAGCTCCAGATACTCGCTTTCCTAATTAACACACGTTTTTATTTGGGAGTGAGAGCCCACAGATGGAAGATTTCAGCTGTTAAGGATGGCTGTTCCGTGATGCGTTAACGTGTCTCGTCCTTGTGTAGCTTTCCGTTGGATGTATTTCATGTCCTCCCACAGGAGTGTGACTTCTTTGTTGGCTTGAGTAACAAACCTTGCTGACTGTCCCTGAAATGAAGACTTTGCTCTTTGCGTTAATGGCTCTCGCTTTTGTATTGTTCTGCTGGAGTTTTTTTCCCCAATTTATTTTTACATATAGGGAAGATATCTGCTCGTAGAGGCAGGGCGATTTGGCCTGTGAATCAATTCAGTATTTAATATGTTTCTCTAAAGTGTACATCCCACAGCTCCAGGCTTCTCACGCCTGCGTTTGGATCTGGGCCAGCAGAAAGAAGCATCTTCATCATGTGGCGTTGCGAGAGAAACTGCATCTGTTGATCATTAACATCTCTCGCCTAATGCGAGCGTCAGACAAAGTTCTGTGAAGGAGGCGGCCGCTGTGGAGGCCGGTGTTGTGTACGTTTCCTAAAAAAGCGGCCTGCCTCTCTGATTACAGCAGGTAAATAGCTATACCTCCCCTGTGCGAAGGTGGTGATTATGAGACGTCCACAGTGTTACGTCACTGTTAGCTTTGTTTTGACTGTAACATATTCCTTCTAAGGGCACAAAATCTCATCTGAAATTTTAAATAGATAACATGAGGAAAGCACGGATTGATTTGTTTTTGGTGGCAGCAAACTTCACAAAGGTGAAATGTGCTGAAGAAGTTGCTTATTTTGTGCTGCAAGCGTGTAGGAGGGTTTATAGGGACGGCATTGATTTTTGTTTTAACTGCAGGTTTTATTGTAACATTTGAGAGATTAATATATAGTGCATGAAATGTACATGTGAAGGACATTCATCGCAGTTTTGGCGAGAGCACCTGCGCATAGGCGTCGGTAAATTTACTTTGATGTAGCTGTTAGCTTGTTCTGTAAAATTCCTTTAATGGCTTTGCAAGGCTTTAAAAGGCGTGGATTTATTTTACAAGGCCGTGTTAATTTGTTTTCATTTACGTCACTTTGTCACAATCAGGAGGCAGTAAATTCTCGCAATAGGTGCAGATCGCCGGGTCCGTTTTAATCTCTCTTGCTGCGGCTGCCTGCAGACTTTTGTAGGATTTCTTTCTTACTGATATTATCCCTGTTATCAGGGAAAACATTTCATGGGGGGAGATGTACTTTATTGAGGTTCAAGCCTACCCCCTGTAGTGGCCCCCCAGTTGTGTGTTGCCTGTATTGCTGTAATATAATGCTGGGTGATATGACCAAAAATCTGTATCACGGTATTTAAGGCACTGGGAATTACACAGTATATCTCGATATTTTCTTTAAGCCTGTACATCAATAAAATACATTTATGAATGTTTTTAAAAAGGGTGTAGTTGTATTAATTATTATAAAATATCATTTATGTTTACCTCAGTAGTATAACTAACATTTTATTAGATCATTAATGTGTATTCAGCTCAATAGCAATGTGTTTTATTGATTATAACTGCGTATGTAGCTCGATTAAAAATTGTCACTTACATTATTAGATTAATGCTGTACATTTAGCTGGATAGTGATGTTTTATTGGTTATTACTGTATAGTTACAGTAGTTATAGCTGCCTTATAGTTGGCGTCCTGTCCGTCCGCCTGGTGCCGCTGCCCTGTGGCTGGCGTCGTGTCCGTCCGCCTGGTGCCGCTGCCCTGTGGCTGGCGTCCTGTCCGTCCGCCTGGTGCCGCTGCCCTGTGGCTGGCGTCCTGTCCGTCCCGCTGGCTCGCGCCGCTACCTTATGGCTGCTGCGGTTTCCTTCTGGCCGGTGCCGCTACCCTGTAGCTGGCATCGTGTCCGTCTGCCTGATGCCTTACCACACTGGTCACTCTCTCATTAGACTAATGCTGGTGCTTCTTTCTGCCTTGGGATGCCCCATGCCATATCCAGCCTGGGAATTGCATCTACCAGTCCAGTCTGCTCCCCCCTGGATCTGGAAGTCTGGAAGTCCCAGTTCAGTTTTGTGTGTTAAAGGTAGCTTGTCCGAGCTGCGTGTCCTTGTTGTTGTTCTGGTTTTTGGCGGGCTTGTCTTTCCTGCCACACCATCCAGTTGGTGAATTTTGTCTTTTGAACTTGACATAACATTTATCCTTTTTTGAATGAGAAGGACTTTTTACAGACTTTTAATTCTATAGGCCTTCTTATGTAACGCTTTACATTATCTGTACTTTCATAATGAATTTATAGAACATTAATAAGCAGCATGTAAGTATACCTTAACATCCTAACATACCTTAATAGTTTTAATATGCATTAATAACAATAACAAAGATAATTGTATAATCATATAATGCTTGTTACTGATGTATCTTGAAGCTGTTAAGGTGTGTTAGGATAAGGTATACAATTACAGCTTGCAGGCGGAGGCTTCTGAAGCAGGCCTTCACCTGAAATTACAGCTTGCAGGCCGAGGCTTCTGAAGCAGGCCTTCACCAGAAATTACAGCTTGCAGGCAGAGGCTTCTGAAGTAGGCCTTCACCTGAAATTATAGCTTGCAAGTGGAGGCTTCTGAAGCAGGCCTTCACCTGAAATTATAGCTTGCAGGCCGAGGCTTCTGAAGTAGGCCTTCACCAGAAATTACAGCTTGCAGGCAGAGGCTTCTGAAGTAGGCCTTCATCTGAAATTATAGCTTGCAAGCGGAGGCTTCTGAAGCAGGCCTTCACCTGAAATTACAGCTTGCAAGTGGAGGCTTCTGAAGCAGGCCTTCACCTGAAATTACAGCTTGCAAGCGGAGGCTTCGCCCTGCCAAATATACCAGCCCCGTGTAAAGTCTCCTCAGCGTGCATATCACCTTGGAGGCTGAATGAAATCACTTTGCCGGGATGAAGTGTAAGCCGCTGGCATAGGTTTTGTGGAGCAGAATGTGTCTTTGGTATTGCAGATCACCCCACATTTCAGCTCTGGGTTGGGGTTTAGCAGCCAGTAATAGATCCCAGAGAGCAACAGGTCTACCGATCGTACTGGATTCTGAAATAATAGTGGGTTGTGGAAAAAGCCCTTTGAAAATACACTGTCGGTTTAATGTTACAGTTAATGTAATCAAGTCAATATGAGTATTGGAATAGTGATACCTTATTCATCCCCATGGGGGAAATTTTCAACTGTATTGTTCTCCATGAGACACACGCACAGGTGAGAGGGAGTTTCAGGTCACAGTACTGGGTCACTCGTCCAGTGTTCCCAGTCCAGCATCCCCAGAGCAGTTGGGATTAAGGACCTCTGCCACCTCCCATATTCAAACCGGCGTCCTTTTGGTCACACGCAAGACACACAGTCCTAACACACCTGACACACACCAAGGATTGGCATGACAGTCTTGGAGGAAAATGTTACAGTATAAACTCTGTCCTTTCATATTTTATGGGGCCATCTGTGTGAAAGTGCTGGCCTTTTAGGGAGAGAACTTGTAAGCTTCAATTTAATACAATTGCAGCTCTGTCTCAGAATGCTGGTCCTTAAAGGAGGTCACCACCTTGTTCTTCCTCACTTCCCCTGCAGTCCAGCTTTTGGCTTCCCTGTTAACCCGTTAAAATTCGGTTTATCCACTCTGCTTCCCTGCCTGGTCTCTCTTGACCTGCTCATGTAAACCTGATGTGTGTCTGTCGTGGTGTTCCTCTTTTCGGATGGGTTTCACATGGTATTCTTCACCTTTTAACCATGCCTTAGGGACAAGTTGTCATGCCTGCTGTTTTTTTAACCCGATTATGCTTGACATCGCTTGTTGGTTAATACGTTTTCCTGTTCTCAAAAGCAGGGTGTGCAGCTTTGTGGGTGCCCTGTGCATTTTTGTAGTAACAAACACATTATTTCATGTATAAATCATTTCCAAATCTCAGAATCCTATGATCTACTTGTAGAAAAATTTGACACAGATTTGCCTGCATCAGAACTATAGCTAGAAAATGCGCTTGTGTTTGTGGGTTAGGGATAAATTATACAGCTGTATCTGCACTGACATGGTTCCTGAGGCCGACTGAGTCTTGGATGAATGCTTTGGTGTAACTGCATAAAATGTGTCTGTATTCTGCATGTTCACATGGAGTTTGGCTCCTTTTTTGAAAGTGGCCCTGCTTTCAATGTAGTGTTTTAAAGTTAGGGCTTTTAAACCTGAAAAATCTTCAGGTGCTGAAAGTTGCCGACCGGGATGAATTTCAGCCCTGGGAAATTTTCCTTTTGGATCTCGTTAGACCTTGATAACTTGAATGGACGACACTTACCGGAGTATCGATCAGACTTACCGTTAACGGGGAGATGCTTTCTTTAAGTGTTATTCGAAAAAAATGGCTGAACCTGCAGCAGGACAGAGGTAATGGGATCTTGAGAGTGATTAGCTCCCCTTAAGGAGACGGTGCTGCTGCTTGGCTTTTGTGGCTTGGGCTGAGTCCAGTGGCCTGCCACAGCGCCACCGTGTGGCTCGGCTCCGTCATTGTGTAATGGGCTCCGTTTGGAGCCAGGGCTTGTTTCGCATCACCTGTATTTCCACCCCGCTGAGTGGGGCGCCATGAACAGTGTTATGATATTAAGCTGTATAGCACACCCCCCCCCCCCCCAAATGGATAATTGTCTTTCTATGTCTATCCAATTGGTCTCTGTCCTGGAAACAGGCCTTCTTCTCTGTAACGTGATCAGATGAGGGAGGTGTGGCGTTTTAGGGAGACTCTTCACGGCGAAGCAGAACGGCTCTCTCGGCACCTGCTTGCGGATTTGGGTAGGGCCGTGCCTTGCCCCCGTTCTGCGTAGCAGGGAGGCCAGAGAGCACACTTGGGAACACTGTGTTTTTTAGCTGACATCGGATGTTCTGCCCTAATTATTGAGTAATAAACCAGTGTGTGATTGATTGGCAGGTTGATTGCACAGGGATCCAGGCCTCTTATTAATGCGGTGAAATGGTCCTGGGCAGTCATGTGACCTTTGTGGTGGTGACCCCACTGGAGTGCCCACTCACTTGCTTTGGGCCTTGTCACAACGGTGAAACTGCTGGGAATGGTGGTCAAGGACCTGGATTTCAGTTTCCTGCTGTGTCAAAGTGTAACAAAGGACATAACCTCAATCCGTACATAAATGTGTTTAGGGTTGCTAGCAATGACAACTGATAAATTGAGGTGTGTGAAGTATGTGTGAGCCGCTCGTTACCGTTTTGTGCGAACTCACTGTCGCCCCCTGCAGGCGGCCTGCCTGGACCCCAGACGCTGGCTCAACCTGCAGGAGTACCAGAGCAAGAAGCTGATGCAGGACAGCGGTGTCACCGTTCAGCGCTTCTTTGTGGCCGACTCGCCCTCCGGTGCCCTGGAAGCTGCCAAGAGGCTGAGTAAGTGTAGCCGTGCGCGTCCATCCGTGACCTGCAGGGGGCGATGTGGGTAAAGGGCCGATCTGCCCCCCCACCCCCTTCCGACCAGCTGCTTATCCTCTCGAACGGGAGCTGCTCTTTAGGTTCGATGAGCTTTAGATTGTCTGAGGCAAAGACGCGTTTCTGTCCGCAGCACTCAGGTTTGTGAGGGAGACGGCAGTGCCTGTGCTTAGTGTTGGAGAAAGAAAAATCTCTAATGGTCCAACATATGGGGATTCTGAATGGCACTCACTTTAAACTCGCTTAAAACACATTTTATTTGTAGTCACAGGAATGCTGTAATTATACTGCCACAGATTTTGCTTGGACGTTGGTGATTGTTGTGTCTGAGGGTGTGGGGTGTGCTCAACGGCACCCTCTCTTGGTGAGAGGTTACTGTTTTCCTAACCTTGGCATGGCCTGATGAAAACGATATTGTCTGAGCTGCTTCGCTGATCCTGAAGCAGTGTCCTGATAGCTCAGTGTGGAGCCCATGGCTTCCCATTCACACTCGTTTTATGCTGGAGAGCTGTACGGCCCTTTCTCCGGACTGGATGGTGGCAGACTTGGACAACCTCCAGTGCTAGCTGTGAAGAGAGGATCCCTCCAGTCTGTTTATCAACAGGAGCCGAAAACGCAGAAACGCTTGACTAAAAATAGACTCTATCAAAAATATGTCTGTACCACCCACACAGTGATGTGTTCTTAAATAAAATGAAATTCTCTCCTTTTTAAGCATCTGGTAAACACAGCGCGGCACAGGTTTGATGGCATGATGGCCTGCCTGTGCCCACAGCCAGGGGGTCTCACATTTTGAGCAGCTTGTGGGTACGGTTGTTTTTCTGGGTGCTTTAAGTAATCTCTCTGTCAAAGCTGAAAGTGTCATTTTGCACTGTTATCAGCCATGGCTGGGAATGAGATTACACAGTGCCGGCGCGCACACGTGAAATTTATGGCCGCTGATTGGAGCATAAAGCGTGATGTGGCGAACATGCTGCCCCGTGTTTTCCTGGCACTCTGCATGGTTTCTGTGGGTTAGCCCACTTCTTGCCTTATTTCCAGAGTTGAGAAACAAGCTGAATATAAACCGTGTCCTTATCTACTTGCTGTCGGCAGACTGAACGCTGTAGCGATTTCATATGTTATCAGATTTTTGACGTTTGCATCCATTGAATACATCTTGCTGGATTTTCGTGTCACGCCCCTTTGAAGGGCTCTCTTTTGCACCCTGTATGCACCCCCAAGAAGAGGAATTCTATCAAGAGCTTTTGGGATTTGTTGGCAGACTGCTAGCACCGGGGGTCAGTTAGCTGATACCTCACCTTCAAGCTTGACAAAGGGTCATGTCCGTCTCTCTGTCTCTCTGTCTGTCTGCCCTGTCTGCCCTGTCTGCCCTGCCTGCCTGCCTGCCTGCCTGCCTGACTGACTGTCTGTCTGTCTGTCTGTCTGTCCATGAATTTCTTCAGTAACGTTCGGCCCTACTCAGAAACACACAATACGCTCACAAAATGGTCATGCACCGTATTACGCAAGATGGTGCGGCTAAGTGACGAGGCTATGACGTTTGTTTTAGCAGCTAATATTTTGACATAGAGAAAGTAAGCAGAAATGATTTAATCCAACGTGATGACAAAGCCGGGATCGGCTACTCCAAGGCTAAACATGTATGGCTGACCTCGCATTATCGGGTGAGTCCATCAAGCCTGAAAGTCTTCTTTTAAGATGCTTTTGCATTGCAGGCGTGCCGTGGCCATTTTTAAGCTCTGCTCTGCGTTTTCAGTCACTTTTTATGGGAAGTGCTTCCACACAACTGATGGTTTCCCTTTTATTTCTGGGCCCTCACCCTCTGCTATATTGGCAAGTAATCGAGAAGGCAAATTTTGTTCGATGCTTTTTAATAATTGAGTTTAATCAAGTAATCGTGACAGCTCTAGACTGTGTTTTTTTTTTACCTTAAGTGAGTTCAATCACCGCTGTTGCTGAGCACTACAGCACAGCATCTTCATGTCAGTTCAATAGAAAGAACAACGTATTAAAAGTAATACCTTTGGGATGTCTAAATTCCAGTATATACTGTAATACCGCCCAAGCCGCTGGCCGAGCAGTATTCCTTATCTATAGTTTATCTGAGTTTCTTGTTTCAATTTTACATGACGCCCAGCCCTAATCTGTAGGGATATTGTACATTTGGAGGTTGAAGCAGTTTTGTTTCCTCCTTGTTCTGGCAGTCAGTAGACTAGATAGTTTCACTTTATCCATCCATCCATCCATCTTCTGTACCTGCTTATTCTGTTCATGATCATGGGGGGGTTGGTCCACAATATATCCCAGAAGCAACGCACCTATGGGGAATTAGGTAACTCCAATTAACCTCAGCATGTTTTTGGACTGGGGGGGAAAGGAAACCCCATAACACGGGGAGAACATGGCTCCATGTGTGTTTGGGTTTGAGGGTTTGAGTTTGCATGGCGGAGACTCGAGCCTGGCTTCCCGAGGTATGAGGCGACAGCACTAACCGCTGCCCCCCCCCCCCAGTTTCACTGTTGTCTTTGTAATATAGTAATAGTGTTGATAATCCTTATTAATATTTAATATCGTCTTCCTGCTCCCTTTGGAAGGGACCTGTGATGCCGATGATGTCCCACAGGGGGCGCCCTCCACGTCATGTGACTAATCGTCCCATTAGCAGGTCTCAGTAGCGGGGCTGTGAGCACATCAAAGCGGCGCACTCATTATCCGGCCCGCGTGCCGCTTCCCGTTGCATTGCAGGCGGCGGCCTGTAACGCGGAAAGCCCTGGCGTTATGGATCATAAAGGACGGTAACTGCCGGCCTGATTTGTGTTTCCGCAGTAAAAACAAGCAGAATCTCCCTGGGATTATTCTTGTAAATGCAGTCTGCCAGATCCCAGGTGCGCCGAGTCGCACGATAAATCAGAAGCTCATTTCGGATTGGTGAGGGGCTCGATGTGCTGATACGCGGTGGGGGGGGGGGCACCTCCATCAGCGCGATTCGCCGCCTTCTCGCTGCGTGGCGGACGCCCCGCCCAAACAGGAGTTGGCTCGGTGCTCCTTGCTATACAAACTGACTCTGTGGGTCGCTGGATGTTGAATTAGAGAAGATATTAGATAAAATTCTGTTAATTTTCATGGCCATAGGTTACTATTTCCATATTTTCTCTGCCTGATGTTGAGCAGGGAAACTGCTTTATGCAGGAACCCACCCCCCCCCCCCCCTTCCCCATCCAGGCATTTCCAGGGTGAGCGCAGTGACTGTGGAGATGCGTCCCTTCACTTGGTACGAGGCCATGGGGTCTGGAGTGTGTGGCGGGGGGGGGGTCGGATTTCAGGAGGAATGAAAGGAAGGTCGGGGGGGCTAAGCCCACTTCAAGTGAAATAGCAAAGAAAATTTGCAGCATTGAAGCCATGGACGAGGCCTTCACATGCGTGTCAAAGGCTCCGAGATGCCTTCATCCTTTTAAAATGGTATTAAATTGAGGTTCGCCAGCAGAGCCCTGTGGGGCAGGGCATGTGAAGTATGCAGGAAAATTGCTATGAAGGCTGTGCTTTGGAAAAAGCTAAATTAGCCTGGCCCTAGTGCACTGGGGTTCGGCGTCTGCTTGAACCCTGCTCCACCTCCACCTTAGTCCTGCTTGTGTGGCAGAATTGTGTGACCGTTATCCCAAACGAACACTAAGTGCATATCAAGAAGGATTGGGTGAGACTGACACAGGAGGAGAACATGTCACCTGCTTGCAAGAAAAGCCTCCTATTCTGACTGCTAAGAGGATTTAGGACTGTAGCCTCTGTGTTGACAGGCCCCAGTGAGAAAGGCAGGCCTGCGGTATCCCACGATGCCGTGTGTGTGTCTGCTGTGGTAATCTGGGGCTATCCTGTTAACGGGCTGCAGTGTGCCCCTCCCCTGGGGGGCCCTCTTTTGGTTTGGCTCATTTCAGTTCGGAAGGACTGTGAAGCTTCTCCGAGGCTCCAGAGAAAGAGGCCATGATGATGAAGAAGAATCGGAAGGTGGCTTGTGCCTGTAGCCTGTGGGACGTTCTCACTGCGCTTAGGCTGTGGTGAGCAGTTAAGATGGGATGGCTGGAACAAGGATGGAAAGTCTTAGCGTTTCCTGACTTATATGTAAGTTTATGCATGCGGGGTGACTGTGTGTGATAGATTTTTGTGTTGCAGTTTCAGTGGATAATTCTAGCAGGAAATAGGACAGTAAAATAGTAATGGCGTAATGAGAAATGGGCCCATTCTCCAGAACAGAGACCCTGCTTCCGGTTCGTTGGTGTGGGGCTCGGACGCCAGCTGGCAGCCTGTCTTCAGCCACATCTCCTCTCTCTCTCTCTCTCTCTCTGCTTCTCTCACTCTTTGCCTCCTTTTCCTCTCACTTCTCTATCCTTCTCCCTCTTTCTTTCTCCTTCTCACTCTTTGCCTCTCTCCCCCTCACTCCTTCTCTCTGCCACCTTTTCTCTCACTCATTCTGTATCTTTCTCCCCTCACTCCTTCACTTGCTCTCACTGACATCTCTCTCCCTCCTTCTCTCCCCTGTCCTCTCTCTCTGCCGTCTTCTCTCTCTCTCCCTCCCTCCTTCCCTCTCTCCCCTCTCCCTCTCTCTGCCATCTTCTCTGTCCCTCCCTCTCCCCTCTCCTCTCTCTTTCTCTGCCATTTCTCTCTCTCTGCTGGCAGTAGAGTCTCGTACGTACACTTCTGTCCTCATGAAGCCCCTTTCATCTCCTCCCTCCTCATAAACTGGCCAAAGGCTTTCATGAACACCGACACTCAAAATAACAATGGATGTCCTTCTGTATTGTCCCAAGTGCTCCATTTTTTTGTGCTATTTTCCCCCATCAAACTGAGAGAGGCATATTTTTGGTGTCTATCATACGACGCCAATGAAAGTTCCCTTCACATCTGTACCGAGCCGGACCTGGCCCTGTTCTGCCTGCCGCAGCAGCTTTCTGCCCCTTTGAAATGGGCCCCCTTCACTGGCATACTTTGCCTCATTATTGCAGCACTCACATACTTCACACACCCAGCTACTGGCTGTTGTTGTGACTTTGGATTAATTTGCCTCTGTCTGCATGCAACTTCCACGACTCTTTGTATTTTGGTGCTTGTGTGCTCTTCATTCATCCATTTCAGCCGCTTATCTGACACGGGGTAATGCAGAGCCTGGGACTTCTCCCAGGACGCACCGGAAACTGGGCACTACGCCCCCTGGACGGGTTGCCCGTTCATCACAGGACACTGGCTCTCCTATAGTACACATTCTACAGCAGCTGTAAAGACCAGGAGGACCATGACACCCCAGACGGACACAGCGACGCATTCGGAGAGCTTTACCCTGCCACGGGCTCATGACTGTCAGGCCAGTCACCTTAATGGTTGCTTTTCCCATTCGCTTGCGTCCGTTAGCGATGGAAACGTGTCAGTGGAGCCTTTACCAAAAGCGTCCGTTGGTTCCACAGCAGGGCTGGCAAACTAAACTTAAAAAGGCAGTCGAATTTTTATAAAATAACAGATGTATCATTTTTTAGAGATTAGAAAATGAATAGTGCAATTATGCTCTGCGCAGCGTTACCCTGCTACTGTCTAAGCGAGGAAAACAACAAGGGAAAATGTGTTGTTATATGTTTAGCTGCCCACAGGATTAAAATGTCCGCAACAACAAAAAGTCATGCAAATTACGGTGTGAAATTATATATATAAAATATGAAACGATTGACATTTTTCGGGTAACATAGGCTTACGTGCAGATAACTTACATGAAGAGAGAGATTAAAACTTAAACAACTGTTCTTGGATAGCATCTAATTTTTCCATACCATTTTCCATTTGGACATTATACCACAGAATACAGTATTTTGATGCATGTGCTACTCTGATATCATGAAATCTTGGTAGTAAAATTTGCCGATAAAACAAGATAAAAGTCACCATTGAAAGCCAGACTGCCCTTTTCAAGGGTTTGTGATTCACGCGTTTCGCTGCTTCCTTGCTGGCTAATTTCAGCCGTTGTGGCTGCTTAACTAATAATAAGGAAGGTGCTCAGTGGGCTAAGACTCTGTGCCTGTTATCAGAAGGTTGCCGATTCGAGCCTCGGCAGAGCAATCACATGTCCGTGGGCCCCTGAGCAAGGCCCTTAATCCCCAGCTCCAGGGGCACTGCATGCTGGCTGGCCCTGTGCTCTGACCCCCCCCACCAGCTTGCTCTCACCTGTATGTGTCCATGTGTCTCATGGAGAGCGAGGCCGGGTAGACAAAGGGAAGCATTCCAATGTACCTGTACTTGACAAATACAGGATCATTTACTTTCATTAAAAAGTCTGCCCCTCGTGGCACATCCCTCATTCTGCGTTAAGCCAGAGCGGCGAATTTTAAAATGAGGTAACGAGTCTTCGATGACTAATAGTAGCCTACATGTAAAATCAAAAATAGATTTTCGCCATTCATTATGTAAAATAGGACTGTGACTATCAATTATATTAATAATAATCTACTGATGCAATCTGATGATTCATCAGGTAATCGTCTGTGTATTTTATATAATGTGTAATTATACTTATATATATATATATATATGTATATGTATATATATGTATATATGTATATGTATATATATGTATATATATATATGTGTATATATATGTATATGTATATATATATATATATGTATATGTATGTATGTATGTATGTGTATATATATGTATATATGTATGTATGTATGTATACATGTATACACACACACATTTATATGCATATATATAATTATAACATATTAATACTATGTATAATATAGGGCTGGACGTCTTGTATCATTTCAGATCCCCGCGGTATTTTGTCTCGTCATTGCAAAAGTGCTCATGCTCAGTAATCACATCACACTTGTCTGCACTGTGTTTTTCACACGGCTCGTGGCAGCTCGGTTTATTTTACAGACTCTTGGTAGATTACTTCTGTCTGGCTATACTTTATTTCAAATTTCACCTCCTTTTGTTGTATTTGCATTGCAGTCATTCCGAGCTGATATTTCAGTTCTGCTTTGCAATACTGACAGACGGCTCCATTCTCATTCCCTTTCAGTGTGATGCGCTCTCCACAGTTCTGCTCTTTATTTGGACCCTCATCTGCTCTGTGTCGTCTTCCTTTCACCATATCGTCGAGTCATTGAGAAGGAAATTTTTAATCAACTGAATTTTAATAATCTAATGTACTGCAGTCATGATTACTTGATTAGTGTAAGTACTTAAAACATTTGAATTTGATTCGAATGGCGCCGATCGACCTCACACGCCTGTTGCGCAGTGATGTGATACACGTTTTCCTGGCCCTTTCTGTATCCCCCGTTCACGGTTACACGTTGGTCCACACAGAAGGCCGCAGTGCTGCATGTGAACAAATATGCAGCCCTGAGGAGCCATGCGAGGGAGCGACAGACACCACAGAGATGCTTAAGGTATTGCCTGGAGTGCTTCAACACCTCGCCTCAGTCTGCAGTCTGACCCTGAGTCATGCCACTCCCCACTCATCTGCCAGCCTATGGATTTTTACTTGGGGAATTTCCCTCTCAACCCTCACTGTCTGTCTCATATTAAACAAATACTTGCCCACCTCCGTTAGCAGTGATCTCTTATCAGTCAGCACTCAGGCTCGATGTTATCCAGTTTAGCTTGTGCATTGTGTCTAACTATACTCAAACTTGTAGTCTGTGCCATCATGGGCACTGCTGACTGGGTTGGTGTCATTGTGTGACCTTCAGTGGAGACTCAGGAGCCTCACGTGTGTGAGATAAGCTTGGTGAAGGGCCCTGTCTCCTCTGCAGCCTTCAGACGGCAAGCTCCGGATTACTTTGATGCTGTCACGGATTGCAACGCTGTGTTTGCGGGTAACAGTCCTCAATATCTCCCCCCCGCCCCCCCCCCCCCCCACCCCGGCCCCACTCCCGCCCCGCCCCCACCAACCGCTCTGCGACGC
>JAAGVU020000123.1:15659761-15678238 GCA_011763525.2 Mormyrus iriodes | reverse complement strand
GCCTGCAGGCGGCAAGGCCCGGATTTGTTTTATGCTGTCACGGATTGCAACGCTGGTTTTGCGGGTAACAGTCCCCAATATCTCCCCCCCCCCCCCCCCCCCGTTGCCATCACCTCTGCCCTCTCCCCATTCAGCTGCAGATTTCGGAATGCTGTGAGTGTGATGGGTCTATCCCCCCTCTCATGATGGCTGGTGATAGACTTGCATGATGCAGCAAGCACACTTTTTAGTGTCACATGACATTACGAGGTGTCGTGCCGCCTGCTCTGCCGCCAGGTGTGTTTGTGCCGCACGCTTGGCCGGAGGCGCTCTCGTGGAGGCCGGGTGCGTTTGTGCCGCACGCTCGCCCGGAGGCGCTATTGCGGAGGCCGGGTGCGTTTGTGCCGCACGCCTGCCCGGAGGCGCTCTTGCGGAGGCCGGGTGCGTTTGTGCCGCACGCCTGCCCGGAGGCGCTCTTGCGGAGGCCGGGTGCGTTTGTGCCGCACGCCTGCCCGGAGGTGCTCTTGCGGAGGCCGGGTGCGTTTATGCCGCACGCCTGCCCGGAGGTTGGGCATGTTTATGTGATGCACGCTTGCCCTGTGGATCCCTTGCAGCAGCCAGGCGTGTTTGTGCCGCATGTTTGCTTGGCGACCGGGCATATTTATGTGCCACACGTTGCCCAGTAACTCCTGTGAGGCAGCCAGTTGTGTTTGTGCCGCACGCTCGCCCGGAGGCTGCTGCATGGTGACCGGGCGAGTTTCTGTGTTGCACACTTGGCCGGAGGCTGCTGCGTGTGTTTATGCAGCGTATACTCGCCCAGAGACTCCCACACGGAGGCCAGGCGTGTTTACGTATATGCCGCCGTACTCTCCTTCCCTCATTGGAAACGTTTTTCCCCCCAGGGGTTCACCTCCCACATGGTGGGGGGTCGTTTCCATAAAGCCCTCGTGTTGGAATTAGCATGTGGAGAACGCGTCTGAGAATTGGCGTGTGCCTGCGCCCTCCGATGTGGTTTGCAGGGAACCGTGCTCTTTGCTCATGTCTATTTTGATTCGTCCCCCTTGAAGATCATCGCACCCTCTGAGTACGGCCCCTCCCCCCAGTGAATTACAACCTGAATGGATTCCTGATTTTCGTTTCTCTCCGCAGTTATTCCCAGGCACCATTGATGAGAGGAGGGTTTTTATATAAAGGTCAGGAACGGCCGCTGTGCTGACTTTGTGTATTGCAGAGATGACTTCCCGGGCACGCTCGGTGCTGTTGCGGCTCTCTGCTGGCTGTCTGCCGCTGCTGTGCACTAACAGCTCGCGCTAAGGGCCTGATAGACTGCCTGTGTTTTCCCACGACTCACCCAGTGAATCATCTGCTTCCCTTGTCAGAGGCCGGTACGTTGCGTGGTAACGATGTCACATTGCAAGTGTGGAAAGCGTTCCTGTTCTGGTGGGGGGGGGTCAGGGCATACTTTAAATGAAGAATGTAGCGCTTTAATCTGTATTTTATTTTGGCGTTCATTATAAAGTTTGCCGAATGAACTCAGTGTCATCTGTGGAAATGTTATTTCTTAGGGACAGATAAGGACTCTTCGACACTTCTTACGAAACGCAATACCTCATTCCCGCTGACCTGCAGCTGCCGCCACCGAGCCGCCCTACAGACAGGACTGACTTCCAGGAAGCCTAAGCGCGAGGCATGCGGCTCCTGATTGTCATGGCCGCCTCCTGTCATGGTGCCCAGCATGATGGGTTTTTAACGGATTGATTGATTATCAGGCCAGGTGGGAGTTTACGGCTGTTTGTTCTAAATAATGTGTGCATGGCTGACGCTCTAATTCTCTAAACGCTACGCCTTTATTAGCTGCTGTAATAGCTTATCGAGCTGTGGGGCCCAGGATTCGCTCTTCCTCATCAATCATGCTCTCCCGTCATTTTGCGGCCTGTGGTAATGGATCCTACACTATCCTGTGTCTCCTCCTGGACCTGTCCGGGAACGCCGTCACGGTGCCCAGGTCGTTCCAGTTAGACCATTCTGATGCTCTCTACTCCCGTTGTGTGTCTGTCTGCCTGGCCAGTTGTTGTGGGCTAAAATAAGCAAGCAGATCACTGTGTGAAGCTGGTTTCACGAAATGCTGACATCTCTGCTCTGGGTACCCAGCAGCACTGGGCAGTTTTGCAGCTCCAGGTAATGTGCTGCTTGACAAGGAGGCCCAAAGTCACAGCCCCTGACCGCCTGTGGGGAAGCCAGCTGCCCCCCCTTCGCCATCAATCTGCGCTGCCTGTGGGAAGATGAATCGGCCGGCAGCTGGTGTCGGCCACTGCTAGTGCCCAGTGCCCCTGCTCGCGGAGAGCCACTTGCCATGTGGGAATGCAGGACTAAATGTTTTGGCACACTTTCCGTGCCAGGGCCCCTACAGGCTGTCTGGGGCAAATTAAATCGTCTCAAGTGAAGTTGGTCATCCGATCGCAATCGCACGTTCGTTTCGGTATGCAAATTGCTGTCAAAGATTAAAAAAATATACACAAGACTGTGTCCTCAAACAGCACATATGTTGTCGTGTTCACCTCATAGCAACTGGTTTACCAGGGAATTCATTTTACACCCTGGATGCATGCCAGCTTGTTAAGAAAGTGACAGAATGTGACATCGGTGTCTTACACGGCACTGCCAAAGACACCCCTTGAGAAAGCATTATTACCGATTGTCCCCAGAACTTCCAGGACGACTCTGACAAAGGACACACCTGTCTGCTTGGCCGTGACACCGTGACAGGGTTGGGGCGTCTGCCCACGCTGCGATCGCTTTATCAAGCAGGCCCCCGGCTCTCAGATGAGATGGTACTGCTAGATCTGGCCCTGCCACATAGCTGCTCACTCCCAGATACGCTTTCTGTCTGCCTCGCTACACTGCTAATTTAATATGATAAGCCATGCACAAGTGCAGGGGACCAAACTTTGGGTTTCCTACATACAAAAGATGCACGTTTTTTGCACGTGTTTCTCTGACTTCTAATGCTTTGCGATTACTTTTTAAGAACTATAAGCAGTTTAATCATAAATACCTTTTAAAAAAATAGACCAATAAACTTGTCTGAATAACACATCCATTTCTGTAAATGGGGATTCACCAGGGGATGTCATTTTGTATTTAAAGTCATTAAACCAGTCTTTTTTTTTTTTTGTTTTCTGTGTTGCTATTGCGTTATTATTTTTTTAATTAAATACTAGCTCGCCCCAACTCGCTGCTTCTCGCCTCTGGCTACATCCCAAATTGTTGTTTTCGTAAGCATGCTGCAAATAAGATGAACATCAATGTTGCTGTAATAACATGATGCTCCCCGCTGTCATTAGTAAATAAGCCCCCAGCTTGTTTACATTCATTAATCGGTAATAAGTTAGCTTTGGGGGGGCACTCGCTGATGAGCACTGCCAATAGCCTTCCTATATGTGACTTAATCTGTCTGTCAACCGTCCAGACGTGAATAATTGTGGAGCCATTTCTCTGGAATGTCGGGAACTAATGGGGTTTGTCCCCCCTGTTTCAATCTCTCTGGCTTTTGCCAAATTTTCCGATACGGCAATTTTCAGTGTGTCCCCCTGTCATCTGTCCCAGGGCAGAAAATGCCCGATCGACCGCCTTTCACCTTCGCCCTCCGATCTTAAATCTGCAGGTACAGTTAAGTGCCATTGGAACTGAAATCTCAGGATATCTTGTTGTGGAAATGCTCTGGATGTGATAGAGGGAGAGGGGAGAAGAGACAGCTGCCCGGTAGGCGTGCCAGCATGAGAGCGTGCGCGAGAGAGCCGTGCATGAAGCCCTGACTCATGGTGAACTATCAAAATAAGGATGACGGCGATGGTGCGTCAGGTGTTACTGTAGCTCCAGGAGGATTAATTCCCTCCTTTCACTCGCAGACAGGAAAGCAGAGCCCTTTTCTATTGATGTACCTTGGCGTTTGTGAAATAATCATCACTCAGCTCTTTCTGTTCTGGCCGCGGACAGACTGCGCCGATAGAATCCCACCTGCGCTAAATGAATTTGTCCGGGCACCGTTCCATAATTGAGATATTGTATTAAATCTAAAACGAGGGACACCTTGGGAAAATGAACAGCTGTGAAGGTCGCTAAACATGCCACAGGAAGACGCGGCCTTGAAGCACACGCACCTTAATCATGCGGTCGATCGTTTCATGCTAGAGGTAGCTTTGTACTCTACATATGGACCCACTGGCACTTCCTGCGAATCTCAGAGGGGTTTGTTCGTGTTCTGGAAGGCCTACCACAGAAGCTGAGTGGGGAATTTCATCATAAAATGTCTGTGGTTTATCTTTGGAATCCAAGGTTCTAAATATCAAGCTAATGTTTGAAAGCTTTAGCAGTCAGAGGGAGGGTACCAGCGAGGCCTGTGGGGCTGCTTGGTGGAAATGGCTGGATCCCTCCTTGTGCCGTCTCACTCTAGAGACTGTTTCCACTTCCATTTATGATGTCGGTGCTGTGCGGTTCAGCACTCAGGACGCCGTGTCTGTGGTCACATGGTCAGCAGTGTGATTTTAATTGGGCCCTTAAGTAAAGCCTTTAACCCCCAATTGCTCAAGCAAATGTCTGATGCTGATTTCTCAAAAAAAAAAGCATTTTGCTTTGGATAAAAGCATCTGCAGAAACTAAATAAATCTACACAGCACAGTGTGATGCATTGTGGGTTAAAGTTAACATCGTATTGTGAAGGTAGTAAACGACAGCGTTCCTGTTAACAAAACCAAGCGCTCGTTAGTGAGAATTCGGAAATGTGGAGACCAAAATGTACATTCAGAAGCATTAAGGATGCTTTTCAGATCCATGATGTTTTAGGTGCGGAACAGTTGTGTATTTGACCATTTCTCAAGTACTTTTCTGAGAAACTACTTATGAGAGGGCTTTGTGGGGTTAATAAGTGCAAATAAGAAAATGGGAAATATTTCCTCCTGTATCTGGGACTGAAAGATTTGCAGCCTTTGGTCAGTGGGAGACTTTACTCTGTTAGAGAAGCATGCTGTACCTTAAAGTACGATGGGGAGAATCGGCGGCTGCTGTATGGTTGCTTGATATGGGGCAAAGTCAGGTTCCATGATGGGGGTGGCACCTCTAATGGGGCTAAACGAGGAGCAGCGCCACGCCATAACCGTGATAACAAACCGATAATAGGCAGGCTGTATCTGTATGACATGGGCCCGCTAACATCTGCAAAGAGACGTGTGCCTGAAAATGTACCTGTAAATGCTTTTTGCAGGCCCCAGGGACACTGGCTTCCTCCTCTCCTTCCCTCTGCTCCAGTTCTCAGCACACCTGGCTATGCTCTGTGGACGTCTCTCGTTTTGCTAATTATCTGATAAAACCATTTCTTCGCCAACTTCCCTTTATTTTTTCATTGTTTTCCCCTCTGCTCTCTCCATCCGTTTCCTCCTCTGCTCTCTCCATCCGTTTCCTCCTCTGCTCTCTCCATCCGTTTCCTCCTCTGCTCTCCCTCTGCTTTCTCCCCGTTGACGCCTCTGCTCTCTCCCTCCATTTCCTCCTCTGCTCTCTCCCTCCATTTCCTCCTCTGCTTTCTCCCCCTTGATGCCTCTGCTCTCTCCCTGTTTCCTCCCCTCCTCTGCTCTCTCCCTCCATTTCCTCCTCTCCTCTGCTCTCTCCCTCCATTTCCTCCTCTCCTCTGCTCTCTCCCTTCGTTTCCTCCTCTCTTCTGCTCTCCCTACGTTTCCTCCTCTCCTTTCTCCTCTCTCTCCCTCCTTTTTCCCCTGTTTTCTACCTGTTTCCTCCTCTCTGCTCTCCCTTCGTTTCCTCCCCTCCTCTACTCTCTCCCTCCATTTCCTCCCCTCCTCTGCTCTCTCCCTCTGTTTCCTCCCCTCCTCTGCTCTCTCCCTCCGTTTCCTCCCCTCCTCTGTAGGCCCGCAGCACTTTATTTCATCTTCCTTTGAGCCAGTTTTTAATTTAGCGCCATACCGGTCTTTTATTACCCTCTTTATTCATTTATACCACCCCACCCCACCCCACCCCACCCCACCCGACAGACGCTGTGATCCCACACCTTGCCTCCCTTGGTCCAGAAAGACTTCCTCCGCTTCACATTTAAATCCCTGCCGTTCTCTCATCGCGGGGCCCGATCCCGCCGTGCTGAGCAGCTTCCAGCCGTTTGCCCTTCTAAGTGCCGCTGCCATTAGCTGTGTGGAATGGGGGGGCACCTTGCAGTCCATCGAGCCCTCGATTTCCACACGGAAAAATGGGGAAAACGGTTTTCCTGTAACCAAACTTAATAGCTGATGGACCTCTTCACGGTCATAGTGAAACACTTTTATGTCTAACGCTGTTTTAACAATTCATTTTTATATGTAAATGGTGTGTTTGCGAAGTAATTATCATTCGTATTCCATTGTAGCTTTAGGGCTCTGCTAATAAGTGCCCGTCGTCGTAGCCAATTGAAATACGTCAATCATGCAAACTGAGCTAAATGTCACGGATTACTGGATGAGCTGCTCTTTAAATCGTCCTGAAGGCAGCTTTTTATAGGAGCGCGTTTCCCTCATCCTTAGTATTAAATTAGTCTGAATTGAAACAGGGTAGAACAAGAATCTTTCATTTCAATATTAGTGGAAGGCAATCAGCCTCATGCTTTAAATATATTATTGGGGGGGTTATTGCTGTGTATTCCGGGGCCGTGTGGGTGTCTTCATAACCATGAGCAGTGCCTACTCACCTCAGTCTCCTCCTTCCCGTCCCTGGCCTGTTTCTGAGACGGCTGAGTGACCCTGACATACTCTGGGCTGATCTGTGACCTCATCTGCATATGTTGGCTGCCACCAAGTGTAAACTACCCAAGGAACATCATTGCCGCCCCCCCTCTCATCTGATTGGTCTATAACTTGTATACAGCTTGCTCCGCCCTTTTCTCTGGGCTGGCCCTTCTCCATGTCGCATGCGTCTCGGTTGTGGCCCCGCGCCGTGCGTCTGGTTGCCGTCACCCTGCCTTCGATTCTCGTCAGATCGGTCAGTCAGCAGATACTGTACCCGTGTGTGCGCTGTCTGCTCTTCAGGAAGTTTGCGCTGGAGCCGCACAGCTGTTGGCGTGTTCTGTCTGGTCCGTCGTCGGCCTTGTGCTCTGCGCCTGATAACCGGAGCGGGCGGCCGAAGTGACCATCTGCGAGGCGGGCTGCGAGGATGTGCTGCAGGTCGTTAGCACAGCGGGGGTGCCTTTTCCCCGCTGCAGTTCTGCCCTCTCCGACCCCTAAAACCAAAGTCAAGGGCCCCACTGGGAGGGCAGACTCCCCGCTGTGACGGGCCAGCCGGAATTTGCGTACCGGCCTCGGGGGGACCAGCCGGGGTCGTTACCTGCCTCTGCACCTCCCCCTCACCCCCCCGATCCCTCTCCTTCTAGATGCCAAGGAGATCGTCTTAAAGGCCCAGATCCTGGCCGGAGGCCGCGGGAAGGGCGTGTTCGACAGCGGCCTTAAAGGAGGTGTGCACCTCACCAAGGAGTGAGTATGGGTTTCCTGCAGGGCGGTCTGCACCAGCCGCCCACACCGAACGCGGAGTTATGACATCATTTAACATGTACCCAGCTGCTAATTCTGCATGTAAGACACTTACCAGCAAGGGCGTCTTACATCTGCCCTGGAGGACTGCCTCCATTATTGCTGCAAGCCTCGTTCCTCTTTGTGGGGTAACCCACTGACATCAGAGTTCCAGATGGGTTTGCCGGAAATGTTTGTAAAGATCCCAGGACCAAACCCCTTTCTCACACATGTTGCTCTGTTTGGCCGGTTGGGGGGGGTGGACTGGAAAAATCCGAGGACCCGCTGAAGATGGATTGATGCTTTTTATAGGTGCGGATGCACTAATACTTAAAACAAAAAAATCCCTTGGAGTCTGGAATTAGGACAAAGGTGCTCTGATTTCCATCCCGCAGTCCCTCGGTGGTTGGAGAGCTGGCCAATAAGATGCTGGGCTTCCACCTGACCACCAAGCAGACCCCAAAGGAGGGCGTCAAGGTGAAAATGGTGAGTATGTCTGATGGCTGCCTTTTGGCGCGACGTGGCGAGACGACGATGTCCTGTGTTATTGTAGTGGTGCTGTGATCGCCATCAGCGGGCCCACGGTTCCCCATCAGCACGTGCGCCGCGGCCCGCCACCGTTTGTTCTCACCTGTTTGTTTCCCTGTTCGCGCTGCCTGATTTGCCGCCTGGCTCTTCGGCGCTGGTAATGAACGGCTGTTTACATGCGCTGCTAACGAGCGGGAGTGTGCCGTTACTCATGGCCCGCGTGGGGGTAACGCATTCCCAGGTAATGAAGCGTTCCCACACTTTAGCTGCTGTGGGCACCCCCGCCCCCCGTGAAATACCGCCCCGAGCTCCCCATTACCACTTGCTCTATTCCTCCATTTTTCTCCAGCAACTCCTTTGCTTCCTGCCTCATGCGTAAACTTTAGAGAAGGAATTGAACAAGCAGCTCGTTTTAAAGAGCTGCCTCGGGGAGGAATGTTCTCATGCCACATCCTGGGTACTGGGGGGGGGTGGGTGCGGACACTTTCAGGCTGTTATGTTTGCGATGTTTCTGATCATCTCTTCTTTAATCATTCTTTCCCTTAAAATATAGGTTGCATTGCATGCGTATCAGAAAGGATTCCTGGTGAAAATTGCATTTACTGCCCTTGTGAACTGGATGTCAGTTAGGCTAATGGCTAATGAAGAAACCCCCCCTGAAAGCGCATATATAGCCCCCAGTGTCAGAGCCGATACTGTAAATGTGTCTGACTGTCATGGCCTCACACCACGGCGTTCCTTTCCTGACGTTGTCAAAGCCTGGAGAGGCGCGTGCATTGGGGGAGGCTCATCAGGTCCTGGGACACGCAGTCAGGTGTGAGATGGTGATAACGTGGCCGATTCCTCCTCCATTGGGCAGGTTATGGTGGCGGAGGCCCTCGACATCGCCAGGGAGACGTACTTCGCCATCCTGATGGACAGGTCCTGCAACGGGCCCGTCATGGTGGGCAGTCCTCAGGGTGGGATGGACATCGAGGAGGTGGCCGCCCATACCCCCGAGCTCATCTTTAAGGTGCTGCAGGCTCCAGCTGTCGTTATCATCCGGCCCCCCGCCCTCTCAAAGGCTCTCGCCGGTCTCTCTCGGCACCGGCGGGCTGCCACACCCATCACCCTGTTCTGCCAGCCCGTTATGCTGCCCGCTGCCCGAGTCCTTCATGAATTCAGCCCATAATTAGCAGGCCTTCCAGTTCCAGGCTGTGAAGCTGCTAGTTAATCGTAACCTTGTGCCGGAATAACCCGAAGACGCCTAACATTCCTCTGTGTTTTGTGACAGGAAGTCATAGACATATTTGAAGGGGTGCAGGATGATCGGGCACTATGTATGGCAGCTAATCTGGGCTTCAAGGGGCCTCTGGAGAGACAGGTTAGTAGCGGCGAGCCAACCTATGCTAATCAATAATAAATGCATGTTTTTTGCGTAGCACTTTTGAGGGACCCAAAAACGCCAACTTTAGACAAACGGGACAGCAGAGAGCTATAGTGGTACAGCTTGGGGGGGGGCTTCGTGAGGTGTACGCTGCCCACAGGGCCGCCATGCGTAACATCAGGCATGTTTTTGCATTTTTGCACCATACATGGAGATGCCTTCTTTTGGCGTGTTTCCAGACAACATGTCAGCGAAGCTGTTGGGACCTTTCAGCTTTATTTCCCAGTTTAAAACATTTGTTAGAAAAGTAATCAAATGTAATGTTACATCAGTATACTTACATTACTTATTACATTTTTAACAGGTTAACTAGCAATCTGTAACCTATTACAGTTCAAAAGTAACCTTCCCAGTGCTGGTCATAAGTAGGGCTAGTGTTCGATGGAGACTACTTGAGAACAGACTGTAAGCAGCTACGTAACCGGCCTCCCCTCATGAAGCCTGCGACCTTCAAAGGAGCCGCTCATCTGCATGTTGCCTCTCATGCGAACTAGCGAAGAGGGAGAGAATAAAGTCTGTATTAAGTGAGTCATAAGCAGACTGATGTTCAGCCTCATGCCTCATTTGTATTCCTGGTGAAATGCAAAGGCTTAGATTAGTTAAACACAGAGGCGGGACAAATATGAAAATCAGCTTGATGAATGTATTTTTAAGAATGCCACAACATGTTCCTGGCAAAGTACTTCCTTCCCTGAAATGGTCCTTCATTGATTTTGCATCGATTTTGACAGCTTGGAGAGATGAGCAGGATTTTCCAAATGTCCAAGACCAGCAAGACTCTTCTGCTTACTTAGTCTTTAATATGTCTGCTAGTTGCAATTGTCTCTTTGATTTAATGGCAAAGTGCTGTGTTCCTTCTTTGGATCCATGTAACACGGTAAAAATACATTTTTAGCATTTTAACAGACTATTGATGCCTTTTTTTCTGTTTAATTAAAGCACCATTAAGTCAGGGAGGCCTGAGATTGTGGCACAAAAAATACTCATTCCATTTAAGTGCTGAGAGTAAAAAAGATATTAATATTATCACTGCGCGCGGTGGTGTTAATTCTGCCTTAATAGTTGACTTTAATGATGTCACAGTTTAATGATGATGTACAGTATCACTTTTGTTATATTTTCAAAAACTGGCTCAGAGGTGTAAAGTAAAGAATCAGGTCCCCAGCAGACATGAGTGTGTGTGTCCCTGTACATTTATGATTGCACCCAGTGCGTGTGTATGGACGTGTCATTTAGGTGAGCATCTGCACATGGCCTCCTGGCTTTGGCATGCTCTGCACTCCGTGGGGCCTCTTCCTTCCAGGCTGATTAATGCCCCCCCCCGCCCGATCATGCAGGCCGCCGATCAGATCAAGAGGCTCTATGATCTGTTCCTGAAAGTCGACGCGACTCAAGTTGAAGTGAACCCTTTTGGAGAGACCCCTGAGGGGCGAGGTAAGGGCCAGGCACGAGTACCATCTTTGGAGGGTCCTGTTTCTTCACCATCTTCTCTCCCCGTCTGAAACATGAGTACATTGGCACCCCACCTGGTGGTGAGGTTACGAGCATCTCCCCCCGTGTGCTTTGTGCCAGTGCTCTCGGTGGAAACGCGGCGGTCGCTTTGTTGTGATAGATCCCCAGGCCCCTGTCCTGGCGTTTTCTCCCATATTCACTCTTCCTGCTTCCTGCAGAGCTCTCAGCTGTTTAAGCAGGTCCTGGATGAGGTGTTAACACCATGGAATATCTTCCCATTTTATATTCATTGCCAAACACTTTGCTGGCACTTTCATCAAAGGCAATGTTTTATTTCTGTCCTTTTGTACAGCTTTTAATTTGTGTGCCCTGTTGGGGAACATGTGAAAAATGGCAGGGGGGATGGGCAGGCCGTCCCTGGCTTTGTAAACATTAGAGGGGCCCCTCTCGCAGTGATTAACTGAGGGGCCCCCTCCAGCTGTGTGAATAGCAGGGGCCCCTCTCGCGGTGATTAACAGGATGGTCTCTCTTTATACATGAATCGGCTGTGTTCCACCCTGGACGGCCACCCTGCCATCTTCCCTTCCTGGGGGGGCGGGCTGGCAGCGCATAGAGGCGACCGCGTGCCGCGTGAGCGGCTGAAATGAAGCGGGAATAAGGCCCTTCCTTTCATTTCCTTCGCTGTATATGTGCAGCGGCGGGGCCCACTGAGGGTTCCCTCATTCATCGCCTTGGGATAACTAATAAAGCGGCTTGGTCAAGAGCGCAGTCTGAGTGCGGGGGGTCCCTTCTCAGAGCGGCCCGGGGGCTCGGGTCCTGCGTGTCGGCATGGGAGACCATCTGAGCAGGCTCTACTACCTGAAGGGGGCGTGTGTTTCAGAACTGCTCTGTGGAGTATGGAGCCCGCTCCCCCGTGCCCGGAGTCCCCATCTAATTGGTGGGGGGAGGAGAGTTCTCTCTCCACCATATCTCCGGCCTTTATTGCTTCGGGGGCCACTCTCTGGCTTTATTTCCCCGAGAAGAATCATTACCGGGTAAATTTACAGCAGGTTCCGGAAAGAGCCGCCGTGTCATTTTTCTGGGCTGGTTGTGTGTTGCTGATGGATGTGGGCTCCCTTCAGCCCGTGTAAATGGCTGTTTTATTTCAGGGCCACCAAACTGCGCAGGTCTTTACTGCCTGGTGTGGTGGTGGTGGGGGAGTGGAGGGGCTCCAGGTTTTATGTTTTATTCAGTATATATCTGTTCCCACTGTTTAAATGGTCAGTGCTGGTCAGTGTCACACACGAAAATAAAATCATTCTTTATGGACTTTGAGGGTGGCTTGGTGTCTCAGTGGTGCTGTAACCTCACACCCCCGGGCTTGCGATTCGATTCCTGCCCCTCCCTCTGTCAGTGTGCCCTGCGATGCCTTCCTCATGCCCTCTGCTTCCGGGCATGGACTGCTGGCTAATCACGGCCCAGTGACGAATAGACTGTGGGAAAGACGGGAAGGATGCGTGTCAGATAGAGTGACACGCTTTTTATAGTCTGTGTGTCAGCCCTCCGGAATGGCTTCAGAAAGAAGCAAGGGAAGGGGGGGGGGGGTCATTGTAGTTCCCGCTGAGGACTGAGAAGCCAGGGGCCGCACCGTATTACATTTACTGTTAATGAGACAGTATGTACTCCTTGCTCCTGATCCACATCCCCTGTTCCCTGCTCCTCGTTCCTCGCTCCTCGCCCATGACCCTCACCTCCCAGTTGTACCTCTCTCCCACAGTTGTCTGCTTTGATGCCAAAATCAACTTTGACGACAACGCTGAGTTTCGACAGAAGGACGTGTTTGCCATGGACGACATGACAGAGAGCGACCCCATCGAGACAGAGGCTGCCAGATACGACCTGAAGTACATTGGGTTGGACGGGAACATCGCCTGTTTTGGTGAGCGGGCTGGCAGTGTCACAGTGTTGTGGGATGTAGAGTCTACACCAAAGCCCCCCCCCGCCTCAGTAACGGCTGTTAAACTAAGCTAAACCGGTGGAGACACCCGTGGCTGAGATTTCAGCTTTTGACACCTGTAAATACTGCCACTCCATCTCGCTTTCCGCGTTGGTGTCAAACTTTTAACGTGCAGGTCATTCTTGGGATTGGGATTGGCTCCAGGATAAGAGGCGGAGTAACAACAACATTAAGCAGCCAATCTTGAGGCTGATTATTTAAAATAAAAAGCATACAAAGAAAGGCACATATTCTGATATGAGTTACGCTGTACCATATAAAGCTGTACCTGACTTCCATAGCTGCCTAGTTTATGGGGGCCCCGACAGGCTTCAGACGCTGCCTTGCGGGGCCGTGGGGCTGCGTGTCCGTGCCGTGATCTCGCGCGGCTGGAGCCCGAGTGCCGCTGACCTGAGACCTCCCCTCGCAGTGAACGGTGCTGGCCTTGCCATGGCCACCTGCGACATCATCGACCTCCATGGTGGCAAGCCGGCCAACTTCCTGGACCTGGGGGGTGGCGTGAAGGAGAGCCAAGTGTACCAGGCCTTCAAGCTGCTCTCAGCCGACCCCAAGGTGGGTGTCCCACCCCCCTCCCCCAGAGCCCCACTGTCGCTCGACTGTAGCTATGATTCCATGTTAGCTAGCGTGTTTAATGGAAGTGCGTAAAATGAGGGGAACTGTCTGCTACATTGTTATGGAGACAGCAGCGCCCAGCCCACACACAGCGCAGTGTTTGGGATGCAGCATTCCCAGAGGGCCTGACTTCCTGTCGACACTAACGTACTGTGTATCGTCAGGCGTGTGTGTGTTAGCCGTACCCTCAGTAAATCCTCCTCTAATCAGCTCTGTCTGATTTCCTGTATATATTTAGTAGGAGTATCCATGTTATTTTTGCAAGTTTCAACCTCTTACTGTTTTTTTAAGCCGTTCATTAATTCCTTTAGTTTAATCTATAACAACACAGAGGATAGTCTCCTCCGCGTCTCACAGTTATAATCCTGATAATTTGCCGTTGTCAGGCTGTTAAACCCTCTGCATTGTGCAGTCCTGTAATCACCTGTACGGTACCCCGATGTCCCGTATGCGTGCTTGACGTTAGCGTGCGCTTAATCGGTGCCGTAAATGGCTCCCCCTGCTGGCGTAAGTCTGCGATTGGCGGGTTGCCTCAGTGGCATGGGAGATGAATTTACATTTCATAGGGATTTTTATTTTTTTGAAGTTTTCCGACTTGTTGACTTTTTGGTCTGAATGTTAATTACTGCGTCCCCGGGAAGAGAACCCTCATTTACATTTTCTCTTCATTTTTTCGCCGATTCTTCTTTAAGTTCCCCTCGCAGTGGTGCAAGCTGGGTGTGTTGTGATGCGGGCTGGCTGTGGATAAGCTCTGGGTGATCGTGTTGGTGACCGGGGACCTCGTGGGGGTGCCCTTCCGTGTTACCCCGAGGCGTTGCATATTACGATGGCGGAAAAATGCAGAAGCGATTGAACATGTATAGAATTCCTTTGGAGTGATGTGGCGTAGCACAGCGTGGGCACCACCGTGTAATCCCCGGTTAACGGCTGAGCCGGGCGCTGCCTGGTGCAGTCCACCTGATTCCCAGTTCAGCCCTTTCCCCGCTTTGATCCCCCCTGGCATTTGTGGCGGTTGCTCAGGCCGCTGCTGAGGTTTATAGTTATCGTCAGTTTTATTTTCCGCGCTCTGTCTCTGTGCTGTGGGCCATCATTCATTAGGACGACTGAAGCATTTGTTAGCTATGTGATTTGATGCATGGTTCCTCCTGCGCACCATAGCGTGGTGCCCACAATGCGGTAAGCCACCTTCCCTCTGCACCACGACTGTTAGCTGCATGTCACTGAAATGGTGCCCTTCCAGGGCTTGGCCTAGGCCAAAATGCACCCATTACACCCACTGTGGTAGCCAGGTATGCACTAATTGCATTTTCCTTGGCTCGTCGCGGGGGAAATGACTGTAGATGGAAGCCGAATTAGGACAAAGAGTAATGTTAGTTGATAAACTACTCAATCGGCTTAAAATATTAATATTTAGACTGATTTGCCAGTTAGCATCTAGGTGAAAATCGTCCATTTCTGGTCAGTTGCCGATTGATCGGTGCATCTGTAGTAATACTGACGGCTTTTGCTTTGACTTTGGGGAGATATTCACCTCAGACGAGGCCCGACAGACAGCCCGCGCCACTCGGTTGGAGTGCATGTGCTCTGCCTTGGGTCTGTGGGGCGTGCCCAGCCTCGCAGGCGGCACCTGGGAACAAACAGCTCCACTCCGCTAAATAATGCATGAAAGGGGAGACTGTAGCCTTCCGTGGGCCGAGCCTTCGTTCCATGACAGCGTCAAACACGAGTCAAGCTCAGGGTCTCAGGAGAGGTGAGGTGTCTGAATCTCACATGGCACACAGATTCTGGAAGCCAACAGACGTTCTGGGTCTGATAACGTTATCTGGGAGCAGTTTATTAGGTGTTTATCAGCTGTGAGGGAGAGGCGTGGCTGTGTCCCGGGGTGGGTGGGTGTCTTTCAGGGGTGTGTTTGGGCAGAGTTTGTAGTGTGAGTTTTGAGAATAACTGAGACCTATTTTTTTCACATAAATACCTGAGAATTTAGGGCATTTTATGCAATGCTCGCTCGGCTTGAAGGCATGGGCAAGGCAGCCCTCTTGTGTCATGTGGTTGTGGATCATTAAAATCGCTCCGGCGGTTTGTTAGTTTCTGGCCCTATGCTAGCCGTGTCCATGGGGCTGCGGGTTTGTCTGTCATTCTCAGAAGAGGCACTAAAGTCCTTTCTCTTCCTGTAGCTCGTGACTGCAGGTTTCGGTCCGGACGAGTCCTCTCCTTCAGCACCCCTTTGCGTGCCAAGGACCCACTCCAGCTGCCGCTCGCTGTCTGTGTCTCCACAAGAACTGTCACCTTCATATTTTCTTCTGGAGGGGATCTGTTGTTTGACTGTTGCTAGGAAATAATCTCCAGACAACCAGAGAAGACAGTCGTTCAGTTTATTAAAATGTGGAATCGCTGTTTGAGTGCTTAAGTAGCTGCGTGGTTTCTGCTACTGTCGAGTGTCTTGGGGAGTAATGAGCTGATGGGTTACAGCACAGAGCACAGGGAAAGCGATCTGTTTTGGACGGGACATCTGTGAAATGAGCGAGTCAGTCTGTAAGCATGACGGCTTCAGCGCTGCTTAATGTTTTTATTAATAAGCTCTTCATCTCGTTGGCTGTTTCCACTCTCCGATGTTATGCTGTACCCATATACTTCTTATGGCATGACGGACAGTGTGTTCAGAGAGGTAAAGCAACTATATAACTGGTTCCATTACTGTTGTCCTGATAAGAAAGGCACCCAGTCGGATGGCATGGAGTGAAATTCTCTTCTAAAATGCCGCAGAAATTCCCCTCTATTTTCGTCTGGTGCCTGTGGCCACCTGCAGTCAGTGGCTGTGATTAGAGTGTCTAAACGCCGTCCCCCCCATATCCGTTCTATTTAAATCTGTAAAACTTTAAGAAATAATTTAATAACTCTAGGTTTACACTGATTCATTGCTTTTCCAAGCTACTTTATTTTTGGCCCCAGGGGAGGAGGGCACAAACCTGATCAAGTCTCCCCCTCTATACGCATTAAATTACAACTGCAATCGATAGCTGAAGCGCTGAGAGAGTCATTCAGGATGTTAGATTTCAGGCTTATCGCCTCCAACACAAAGCAGCTCATCAATCTGCGGTCTGAGGGGTCCGTATCGACATGCCATTGTTAGCCCCCGCAGTCTAGGGGGGCCCTATTGACGTCACCGTTAGCCCCCGCATTCTGAGGGACCCCTAGTGATGTCGCTGTTAGCCCCCGCAGTCTAAGGGGCCCCCCATCGATGCTGGTTTTAGCCCCCGCAGTCTGAGGGCCCCCTATTGATTCTGCCATTAGCCCTTGGGGTCTGAGGGGCCTCCAACAACACACCACCATTAGCTCCTGCACCTGCGGGTCCCCCATCGACACACCGTCTTTCGCTTCCGTGGTCTGAGAGGCCCCCATCGACACGCTGCTGTTAGCCCCTGCAGTGTGAGTGGCCCCCATCGATGGTGCCATTAGCCCCCGCGGTCTGAGGGGCCCTTATTGACACGCCATTTTTAACCCTCGGGTCTGAGGGGCCCCCATCGTCAAGCTGCCGTGAGCCGCTGTCGACTGACTGCCATTAGCCAACGTTGTTCCTCTCTCCTGTCAATAATTAACCTTATGTATTTCATTAAATATCAGTTTGTTTATCAAAATGTGAGATCATCTGCATCCTCTTTCTCTGTGGCCTTCCAGAATTTTCTTTTCCCCCATACGTTTTGTCATTTACGTGCATTAAACACAAATCCCAATGTTGTCTAGGTTTTTGATGCATTTTGCATCAGATTTCACTGTATTGCCAACTTTAGCATCATGTATTGTTTGTGGTCATTGTCTTTCTCAGTTCTCCCACTTCTTCCCCTCACTCCACCGACTAATCCAGGTTGGTGAAGGTATGAAACCCCCAGTCCCTCGGTAGAGTATCTGTGAATGCGCTCTAGATGGTGATGATCATCATACAGATCAGCCCGTTCCGGTATACCTCACAGCCAGATTCCCTTCGGATGGGTCGACGCCTGAAGCACTAGCATGCATAAACCCGGGAGGGGCTTTATCGCGGCTGCCCTCCCATCACCCAGCACACGCTTGCATGTTTGCCTGTTGCCTGTTAATTCACCCAGGCGGTAGTAACGCCATCACAGTGGGAGGTCTGGGGTGTGGCACAGGCCCAGCCGCACAGCCTGGCCATGGTCATGGAAAGCCAGAGAGTGTGTGCACAGACACACAGGAGGGAGAATGGAAAGCCGGAGAGTGTGTGCACAGACACACAGGAGGGAGAATGGAAAGCTGGAGAATGTGTGCACAGACACAGAGGAGAACGAATGGAAAGCCGGAGAGTGTGCGCACACACACACAGAAGGGAGAATGGATAGCCGGGGAGTGTGTGCACAGACACACGGAAGGGAGAATGGATAGCCGGGGAGTGTGTGCACAGACACACGGAAGGGAGAATGGAAAGCAGAGAGTGTGCACACAGACACGAAGGAGAATGAATGGAAAGCCGGAGAGTGTGTGCACACACACACAGGAGAACGAATGCGTAGCAGGAGAGTGTGCGCACAGACACACAGGAGAGTGAATGGAAAGCCGGAGAGTGTGCGCACACACACACACGGAAGGGAGAATGGAAAGCCGGGGAGTGTGCACACAGAAGGGAGAATGGAAAGCCGGAGAGTGTGCGCACAGACACACAGAAGGGAGAATGGAAAACCGGAGAGTGTGTGCACAGACACACAGGAGAACGAATGGAAAGCTGGGGAGTGTGCGCACAGACACACGGAAGGGAGAATGGAAAGCCAGAGAGTGTGCGCACAGACACACAGAAGGGAGACAGGGTAGCCGGGGAGTGTGCGCACAGACACACAGAAGGGAGACAGGATAGCCGGGGAGTGTGCGCACAGACACACAGGAGAACAAATAGAATGCCAGAGAGTGTGCGCACAGACACACGGAAGGGAGAATGGAAAGCC
>JAAGVU020000123.1:15645672-15658596 GCA_011763525.2 Mormyrus iriodes | reverse complement strand
GGCTGGGCCCGGCATAAGGCCTCCCCTCCCTGCCAGCTCCGCTACCTCTGAGAATGCCAGTTATCCGTCTGAGCCCCCCCCCCCCCCCCCCCCCCCCCCCCCCCCCCCCCCTTTGCCCCCCCGCCAACATCCCCCCCCCCCCCCCCCCCCGGGGCTTGGAGATTAATTTGGAAATGGATTCTGACTGTGCGGGGAGATCTGGCTTTGATGTGATTGATCAGGCCGGCAGGACAGCAGCCACAGACACCTCAGAGTCCCGGGCCGTGGCGGGACTCCCCTGTCCTGACGAGGATTTTGCTCTCATAGTAGTCAATAGGACAGTCGTTACTATAAACTAATATCTTGCCGTCGTTTGTGTCTGCGTCGGGTGTCTTTTGTTTGTTTGTTCTTGCTGAGTGGCGTGTAGCTGGCCCCGTCCTCACCTTCTGTGAAGGTGCCGCTTGATTGAAAAACCTCTCATCTGCCAGTCTTCATCTCCCAAAATCAATACTCGGTCCGAGATTGCGGCTTGAACTAATTGAGCTGTTTTCTTACTGTTATTGCGCCAAGATCCATTTTGTCATGCCAACTCTGGTCCCAAGTGGGCGCCCGGCAGATGCCACGGTATGCCGCTTATTTTGGTTTTACGCCTTTCATATACATGCGACGCTCTCCTCTCTGCGCTCAGGTTTCTGAAATGTAAACATTTTCGGTACTTTGTTTACAAAAAAGCGCTCGTCGTCTCTGAAGGGCGTTGCTTTTCGGCTGGTTTTAAAGCTGCGGCTGGCACTGTGCAGCATCGGAAATGACAGACTGAAAATCTGATGGACGGTGTCTTCTACCGAGTGGCCGTAGCGCTCGGACCACAGTGTGTGATCACGGAAGAGGTGCGACGTGGCACTGCGTTTGCGAACCCGATTTCGGCCCAGTCTTATTTCTGATGCCCCTGCAGAACCCTGAGGGTGTCTGCGGCTTGCGGTCACTCCCCAGCTGGCTACCAGGCTCCTTTGAGAAACTCCTTTGTTGGGACAAAATCCAGTTCTTTCACATCGCTCATTAATCTCAGCTGGGCTCTCCTGACCCTTAGGCATCTCTCTCAAGCTGTGGTCTTTCTGCCTGTAATTCTAGCTGTTAATTGAGGTTCCTCGCTTTATTTGCCAAAGGCCTCAGCTCCTGTCGGTAAAGTGTTTTTTTTTTCCACCCGCAGACTGTGTGCCGATGGCTTGACCGCAGTCCCGAGATTCCTGCTCCCGGCTTTGCAGGCACAAATAACCAAAACATGAACACAGCTTAATTAATCCAAGAGCTCAAAATGGCAAATTGAGAGCATGCAGGAAAGTAAATTGCGTTCACATTTTAGGGATTTAGTGAGTGCGATTTAATATTTCATGGGCATTTTGTTAGGCTAAATTTTGAACGTGACCATGCACACAAAGTTAAAAAGAAATCTGATGATGGCCCCTCCAGGGTTCCGTAGATTTGCATTTCCTTCGTTTCTCACCGGAACGATTCAGTTTGAATTTACTTTCTTTGTGGTGCTGCTCCTGTTTCACTCCGGATTACAACGTCCCATTGGTTTGTCCTTTACCTGAAATCTGCTTCCTGAAGCAGGTAAGTAAAACCATGCACCATTCTGTGTCCGCTAATCCCTGCATGCACGGTGTCTTGCAGGTCAGCATGCACAGGGGTGTTAAATGATTGCATGTCACATGTTTGTAATGGTCATTAAGCCGGTCCTGGGACAGCGGGGTTACGCGAGTCTCACTGCGACATGATGATGATGTGATCTGTCGTATCAGTCGTTGTTATAAAATCCATGCGCGGTTTCATCACTGAAGTTACTGAGTTTGAGCAGCAGAGAGCAAACTTGAAGCCTTTTGAGTCAAAGGACAATTTAAAAAGCGGTCTTTTGCTCCAAGACCGAGGGGAATTCTGCTCCCCCGAATGTGACCACTGGCTGCCCAAATCCCCGCGAGGACCCTGGACTGTTCGGGGGGATGGGGGGGCGAACATACTGATGGTTATGTGTGCCAGTGGCAGGCGTGACACAGCACCTTCTGCTCAGTTAGGGGCTAGCCTGGATCAGTGTAGCGTGCTATACAGACCACAAAGCACGTGCAGACATCTGCTAGATGGCTTGAGAAGGTCTGAGATCTGTCTTGAGGTTTTAGTGGCTGGTTTGTGAGGTAGGTGTGGATCTTGCACATGGGGGTGAAGACCCCTCCAGGATAAGGATGCAGCATGTCTGCTTTTGGAATGCGAGGTCCTCATCCGCACCCTCAATGGGTTCTCTGCTGTAGTTGAAGGTGGTCACGGTCTGGTGACACACTGCTTGTGATTAAGTGTTGTGTTTGTACTGATTGTTCTCACGTAAAGTTGGCAAAATGCAAGGAACTCACCAGGAAAAGCTGAGATGAATCTAGTGGAAACAGGTCAGGAGATAAAACTACAGAGCTTTGGTCTGTCTGGAGGGTTTGAAGGTTTTGACCAAGTCATCCCAAACGTTATGCTTTTTAATCTCGGGGCAAAAAAAAATCATTATTTTATTTAGTTAGCCAGTGGGTACGTTTTACTAAGACTTGATGTCGCTTGCGATTTTTATGTGTTTATACAGCCAAATCTATTTTTACTAAAGCGATTCAAATGAAATAGCCCACTGGAGGTGAGTGTGGGCCTTCGGAGTGTGACCCATGGCGTTTTCATTACCCCGCAGGGTCCCCAGCCACCGGCATGTACAGTGAAATTCAATCACGGGCTCGGCCGTCCCTGTGATTAGTTCCTAACTTCACATCCCATCTGAACCCTTTTAAACTTCCAGCACTCCTGTTTTCGGTAGCGGGGTCGGGGGGGGCGGGCGGGGGCTCAAAGTTTAATTTAATCCCAAGCGTTGAGTGTAAATCACATAGCAGGGCATGGGTGAAAGGGTTCCAGCTGGACCATCAAATGTCGAGCATAAAGAAATCTTCCCTTTTCTTCAATTAATTAAGAGGAAATCAGCATTTACAAGGCCACTTCCCTTTGAGGCTGGCAATCGAAACATTTCTCGTACTTCTCTGCCAGGCTTGTATATATATAATTATGTATATATCTGTGTGTGTATATATATATGACCGTCTTATTTCTGGAACATCCTGTGACACTTTACATCATGTATCAAACCCCCCCTGTCTTGCTGTCATAACCCTTCCTCCTGTAATCCAATATGTTGACGACAGGTCATTTTAAAATGACATGTTTATTGAACATAAATATTTCGGGGTGGTCATTTTGGTTGATTGGTTAAAGATTATACTGGCATTTAAAAAAAATAATAAAAAGTTATTTTAGTAAATTTTCCTGTATGAAATCATGGATATAGTCCCTTGGAGAATTTTTTGCAGACATCCAGTCGGTCACGGCTCCCAAACTTCGGGATGGTCCCATCTGGAGTATGTCAGTACGGCAAACGGGGCCTGGGGCACCTTCGCAGTTCTCCTGCTCGACAGTAACCCTGCTTATCTGTATTTCCTTTAGCAGATGTTTTTATCCAAACTGACGTACATTTTTGAGAAAGCTGGGTCAGCCGGTCTCTGGAGCAGTTGAGGGTGAAGGGCTTCGCTTTGCCGACCGCGGGATTTGAACTGGCGACCTTCTGATCAGCAGCACAGCATCCTGACCGCATGGCAGCACAGCTAATGGGACACAAACCTTTTGTCTCTTTTGACTCTCCATATATTAAAGTTTCGGCCTCGAGCTTCCTCTGTTTCGGAAGGTAATTAGAGAAGCGCCAGTTACTTTGCATTAGTATCCCTTTGAGGCCCATGATCCGCGGCTAATTAATCCAATCGGCTGCGGCTCGTCTGATCGGACCGGACGTGCCTGTCAGTGTGACGCACAGCATGTCGCTTCAGGTTTGTCTGTGCGCGCCGGTCATTGACTCGCTCTGTGTCTCTCCAGCCACTTCCGTTTGATGTGGCTCCTCGTGATTTTTCATCCTTAGGTGGGTCCTTTGACCATAATCCGGTATATGGGGACGCCGTGATGCTGCCGTCTGTCACAGACAGCACAGGACCCGCGACAGGAGACACCCTGGACGGTGTACCAGTCCATTTAAGGGTGATTTAGAAGCTCTCAAACCATGTCTTTGGATAGCAGGAGGAACCTCTGGCAGGTCATGCAAGCTGCCCATACACAAGCAGCAGGGAAATGGCTCACTTCACAGAGATTACCGTTGCTGTAATTGGCTTTTTGGAGCCACTCTCACACAAAACATTTGTCTGATCTGTGTACCTCTTTACCTCTGTAATGGAAAGATTGTGGACTTGAGCTACAATTTTAGAACAGGACTCTGTAAGTCAGCTCTCGTACCGAGTCCCTCTCTACATTTCAACAGGTCTGCTGTGCCGGTAAGCGGCTGCCTGCTCAGTTTTCAGAGCAGAGCTCTGATTTGCCCGTAGCCTTGGGGGTGACGTTGGTGTGTTTGTTTCTGGACAGCAGTGCTTAGCCAATCACCATGGATGAACACTCCCCTGATTAGTCGCTGTTATTCCCTCACGCCTCCTTATTGCCCTTGGGGCGTGACGTCCATCACTGCCCCCACTCAGTCCCAGTGCGCTCTAGCAGCCGTGACATGTCCACGTTTGCGGCCTAACGATGTGGCTCATTCTCTCTGCCCGGTAGCTGTTTAGTTGTATAGACGCCAACTTCGCCACCTACAGGGCAAAGATGGGGTGCAGTCTCCTTGCTTGTCCTGAATCCTGGCCCGTCCGTTCGATGTCAGCTAATACTCCCCTGATCTCAGCTCTTACAGCGGTCTCGTTTGCTCATTGTCTGTGAATGATCGATAGTGACGGCCCTCGTGCTTTTCGCACTGTTCATTTGGTCCTTCACCTATCTGCTTATTAATCATCAGTTTTCCTTGAATGCCTTGCACTGAGACATGAGTAGCGGGAGTCTAGCTGAGGCCTGCACCATAGCTGCAAGCGGGGCTTCCGAGTGTGGCTTTTGAAGCGGTGATTAGGAATTTCATGCAGACGTACGGAGATCGCTGTGGAATTACAGTGGCGGCCACCATCCCTGGGCCCAGACGTGGAGGCTTACACGGATTAGCATATCGAGCTTGAGATCCTTGGCCTGCATGTGACAGAGCACACCTCCCCCCGTTAAGAGGACGGCGTGCCGGACGCCCCGAGGACGCGGATAGCCTGTGCTTGGGGATTAGTTCTCCGCCGGCCCCTTGCTGTGGGTTGATAAAGCCTCTTATGATTCAATTTTTCAGGCTCCCATCAGTGCCTGTCTACCTGGGGGCAGCACCGGTCCGTTTAGAGTACAGAAGTGATTACAGCGTCCATCAACGCCCAGAAAGGGTGGCTTCAGCCCGAGATTGATGTTTGACAGAATAATTAGAAAACTGTCCTGCTCTGTAATCACTGGAGCTCATCTTCAGGACTTCCCTTCACCCGCCAGTGCCTGGGCAGAGCACAGTGAGGGGGGCTAAATGTTTACTCGCCTAAAACGGCTACCGGGAAAATGATTCGAAGAGTCGGCCCAGAACAGCCAGTCCTCCTGTAGATAGTCCTGTCATCGCTGTGGGTCGCTCGGCCTGCCCCAGTAAACAGCGGCAAGACGTTTCCAACTCATCATACATGTCTACTGGTGAACTTTTATTGGTGATTGTTTGTGGGCCCTGTCTTCAGTCGCTAACTGGTACAGCGTTACCTGGTGTCTGTTTCTACCCTTAGGCTCTCTTCTTTGCTGGCATGAGATTCATGATCCCACACAGACCCACATGAAGCTTCTTTCTGAATTCCCTCTTAGTCTGAACCAAGAAACGATACTGCTTTGCCATTTCGGGGACTCCCATTCGCCTTCTCGGTAACGCGGGGACTCCCGCTCACCGTCTCGGTAACGCGGGGACTCCCGTTCGGCTTTTCGGCAATGTTGGGACTCGCGTTCCTGTCTCTGACTGCCTGTGATACAGGTTGTAGCTAGAGGGCTTCTGGAACCTTCCACCACTATATTTTTTAGGGAAATAAAACCCCAAATACTGCTCCTGCCTGCAACCCCAGTTCTTGATTTCCTACCAGTGTTCCTTCACCCCCCTTCTGGGAGGGGAAGTGGCAGTATGTGCATTCTATCATTTTTCAGATTACTCATTCAGTCACCGCACCAGGATCTCGTCATCGTGTTTCGGCAAACCTGGTGGTTCCGGCTGCTGGTTTGACAAATAACAAATTAGCAAGCTTAAAGGGAGCTATTTTTAGGGAGACACTGCAGATGGGATAATGCTCCATCAGACCAGACTTCATCTCTCTAGATTTAAAAGCTTATAAAGGTTATTTTCCCAGTAAATTACCCTCGATGCTCAAACTGTATCTGAGTATGTTTTTTGTGTTCCCCTGTGCAGATTTCTGTAATGTTTTCTTGTGAATGAAGACTCGTCAGGAAGTGGTACTTCTCTAAGTGTTAGCCACGGTCTAAAGATACCTCGCAAATCTGCCTTAAGCACACCTCGCAAGATCAAAGCGCCGTGCCACGCGACGCGGACGGCGGAGACGGCCAGCCGCGGTGACGGCCTCACTTCACGGGGGGGTTGTCTTTGCAAATGGGGTGAGGGTCCGGCCGCCGGTCGTGTCTCCGAAAACACACAGATGCCCTTTATATGGCTCATTGATTCCCAAGATCAGGTGCACTCTGAATTAGAACCATTTGGATAATTGACCTTCTGTGTGAATACATTTGAATAAATTAAATCCAACTGGCCGCGTAGCATCACAGACAAAGTAAAGTCTCTGCTTTTCATATGTGGCTGGGGTCTGGACTGTCTGGTCTCCAAGGTGATCATGCCATTCTGGGCCAATCCGGAAATACCTTTATCTTATGGAATTATGTCATAGCTGTTAGCTTTCAGTTTGAGGATTGTTTCTTCCTGTTTGAGTACGTTGAATGTAAAATGGATTCTGCACATCAGCACTGTCGCCGTCCACGTGACTGGCACATGTGATCTGCTGTTTTGACTGGCACTGTAGTGTCCTGGTGGCTTTCCGTCTGTTGTCCAGCTCCCAGCATCTGGTGAGCCAGATGTTATTCACAGTGCGGTGTCAGCTGTTTATAATTTAAAGTGTTGGAGCCCTGTGACTACTCTCCTTAACTGTCATGCCCCCTGCTGCCATTAGGGGTGAAAAGCGGCATGTTTGCTCTGGGACTGGGCCTTTCTGCATGGTAGCCTACAGCCCAGAGCCTCCGTATGTGGTGCAGTTTGCCCGGAGCGTGCCCGTGCTCAGGTTACACCCAGTTTGGATATCGTGCCTCCATCTTGTACGAGCTGCTAACTTCTTCAGGGGTTACTTTTGGAATCTCGTACCTCGTTGTCATCCCACCAGCACTGCTCAGGCCCTGCCTTCTAACAGACTTCCGTCGGCCCTTTGCAAATCGGTCACCATACGTCTCTTACCTGGCTTCGGCCGTGACGTGGGCATACATACCTGAATGGAGGCCCAGCCCCAAGGCCCATGTGTCTGTGTACGCGTGTCTGCATACGCGTGTCTGCTAGGGGTGCATCTGCGTAGGCGTGTCTGCTGGGGTGCGTCTGCGTAGGCGTGTCTGCTGGGGTGCGTCTGCGTAGGCGTGTCTGCTGGGGTGCGTCTGCGTAGGCGTGTCTGCTAGGGGTGCGTCTGCATACGCGTGTCTGCGTGTATGTCTGCTGGGGTGTGTCTGTGGAGGCGTGTCTGCTTGGGTGCGTCTGTGTATGCGTGTCTACTGGGCTGTGTATGCATACGTGTGTCTGCTGGGGTGTGTCTGCAGCGCGTTCTGTATGGGGGGACACACCCTGGGCATCGTCCTTTCTGTCTCTCTCCCTCTCTCCATCTCTCTCTCCATCTCTCTCCCTCCATCTCTCTCTCCCTTTTGCTGTGTTATCTCAAATTTTTGAACTTTTTTTTTTCTCCATTCTGCATCTCTTTGATGGATTTTTATTGAGCTATGTTTTGGAACAGTCTTCCCTGGTGGGAAACCCACTCAGCCCGCAATCTCGTTTCGTGCCCCTCGCTATGGGCGGGGCCGTGACAGGGCCGGCCCTGATGACCTCACCGTGCTGAGGGGGTTTTTCCACTATTGTTGCCTGTTCCAGCATAAGCAGCATCAGATCATGATACTAATTAGGCATATACCTAATGATGCTAATTAGCTATAAACATATGTTTGCATACTGGAGAGGCACTAATGTGTTGTTACGTTCCAGCTTGATGGCACTCTTCATCTCTGTTCATCATCATGTTGCCTGTGAAATTCAAACTCCAGTGGTCATTAAACTGGTAACGAGCATTAACTAATCAGCTAGGGTCTGGGTTGGGGCCTCCCCTCGTGCGTGTGCGTTTGAGTTGGCGGTATGGTCGCTGAGTCCTGCAAGTCATTTGGGAAGTGGTCCCTCCTCATCCTTGATGGGCCCTGACCGGCAGCTGGCACATGGAACAGCAACCCCACCCGCCCCGCAGGAATGATCCCGTTTCTGCCTTGATTGGTTTCTTTTCCAGAGCCACTGCCCCTCCCCCATCACGGACTGACCTGGGATCAGTTTGATGAAAAGGTTGGGGGGACAGCTCTCCTGTAATTCCTGAAACCAAAATATCAGGTGCCCCGTTGCCCCCATCTGTTTCTGTTTAACCCTGAGGCGGTGGTGGGATGGTGTCTCTGCCGGCTATATCAGCGGGGCAGCCGCATCGCCCTTCCCTGGGTACATCCGCCCCCGCCGTGTGCACACTCTCGTGTCAGCTATACGGGCATGCCGCTGAACGCCTCCCCCCCGCTGGACGGTCGCTGACGAGTTCCTTCTCGTTTCCTCCTTTCTGCTTTGTAATGCGCCCTGGGGATTGGGGTGCTGCTTTTGGGATGCGCTCGCAGCCTGACAATGCCTCACCTCTTTAGCTGTGGGTGGGGGCATGGGGGGGGGGGTGCCAGGCGGGGAGGCAGGCTGTCACGCCTCAGCAGCCCAGGTAATTATTTCACTCTTATCCTCTTTGCCAGGCCCAGTCCTGCCTTTCGATGGGAGCCGGGCCCCCAGTGTCATCTTGGGGAATAGTAAGCCACCCGGGGGGAGGGGGGTCAAAACCCAGAACTTAAGAAAGGGAGGAAGACCGGAAATGGGGGAGGGTGGACTTGTTGTTTTATATTTTTACAGAGTAATGATTCAGCATACACATTCTTTCATGGCTGTCTCCGGGTGTTTATAGAGAAGGCTTTACGATACCATAGTGGGACTTTCACTCGATGTTCTCCACCTGGAATGGAACAGGAGCTCCTCGTTTATACACACACACACACACACCCACCCACCCCAGTTGGAGCTACGTCCATGTGCTTCACCGTTAGTACTTGCAGACAGCATGGAACACCCTGAACACCCCACACCTGTGCAGGTGTGACAGCCAAAACGCTTGCTTTGTTTTAGCGGTTTTACTCTCTGGAAAGCCCCCCCGTAAAGCCCAGCTTGCACAGTAGGATCCCCCTGCTGGCACACATCTCTCACGTATTCCTGTGATGCACTGTGACGTTAACCTTTGACCTCTAGAAAATGATAACTTCTCACATAGCAGTTGAATTATGTAGAAATGGCGTGCCTGTTGAAGCTGACAGTGACTCACGGTGTGTGATGTGGATCCCCAAAGCAATCAGTTATTCGGCCCAGATCCGCTCTGCATCTTGACCTCACAAACCCACCTCTTGCCGTTGGATGCTTAAGACTGGATGCTTAAAGGTAACGCCAGTAATTAAATTGTGTACCTTTGTATTTAGGGACGTGCCTGACCGGGCCGAAGGTGTATTTAAATGGGAGCTGGAATTGATTGGGCCGGGCTTTTAATCGGCGTGAGCGTGGGCCTGACGGAATGACCTGCACTGCCTTCCCACGTCCCCCCATTAATCAGCCCGACAGCCGGCGTGTCCACTCACCACTCCACTGGCTTCTCCTTTATAAGCGGCAAGCGTGGGTAGGATGCCTGCCTGAAAGGAGCGGGGGTGGGGCAGGTGGGGGTGCTGCGAGCAGTGCGGAGGGGCAGGTGGGGGCAGGGGCAAAAGGCCTGGGTCATGAGGAAGGGGCATGAAGCTGGATTCTCTCCAAGTTTCTATGTAAAATATGCTATTTGCACCTGGATGTCCTGAAGAGGTCCGTGAAGAAGTTCCATTGAGTCTTCAGTAGGTTAACCTGCAACGGAAAACTAGGCCCTTTTAGAAAAGTCCCAGCTAAAAGCTCTCAACCTCATGCCCGCCTTTGGAATGATGTTACAAACGCTGGTGAACAGCACCACATGAGGCCTGGGTCTAGACCATATTCTCTGTCAAGGCGTATGATGATGCCAACATACCCGAGTGCCAGGGGCGATTCTAGTTAGGGGGGGGCATAAGACGGGCCAGCCTACACTTGGAAAGCCAATCAGCTTTCAGCTGGGGTCAGTACCTCTCTGACCCCACCCCTGCAAACACCCCTGCTGAACGCGCTCCTTGCCACCCTCCAGCCTGAGTACACTGGTCTGAGACAGGCGGGTGTAATTTTTTATCATGAGACAAATGGATACAAGTGAGTCCCCCCATTAGGGGATGGTCACCCAGCCACAGGGGTGGCGAAAAGCCATCAATCTCCCATTTCAGAGCCGCTCGCCGCTCCCGCCCCGGAAAACAGCCGATCGATGCACACATTAGGCAATATCTTCGCGTTATTGACCCGGCCCATCCGCTAAGCAGGGAGCACGATCTGAAGGCCCCTCCACGGCCGAGCGGGCTCATCAACAAACACGGCGATCGATAGCGCAGCTGGCGGCACTGATGACAGTGAAGCCCACCCCACCCCCACGCCCGTCCCTCCTTTTGCCACAGGGGGTGTGATGAGTGACAAGCCATGAGGACCGGCGTGTCCCATCACGCCATGGGGTCGAATCCCTCGCGGATCCCACGGCCCTGCTGAGATGGTGCCCTCATCCTGGCTGCCGTAAACGCCGCATTGCCCCCTCACCAAACAGATCACAGGTGATAAAATAAAACAGGGAGTGCCCACCCCCTGAAAGAAAGGTAACAGAGACTCAGCACCAGAAAACTTTAACTCCCTAATGATTTTCTGAGAGGATTATGGGTGGCTTGAAGCAAACTGGTCAATCGCAAAGGGCCCCAAGGGGTAGGAGAAAAACAGCCAATCTCTGAACAAGAAAATACCATCCATCTGTCCATCCATCCATCCATCTTCTGTAACCACTTGTCCTATTCAGGGTCACGGGAGTCCGGAGCCCATCCCGGAGACTATATGGGCAAGGGAGAGGACATCCCAGGACGCCAACCCATCACAGGGCACACGCACACAGGCACACCTACAGGCAATTTAGCAACTCCAATTAATCTCAGCATGTTTTTGGACCCGACGATGACACGGGGAGAACATGCAAACTCCACACATACGGAGACTTGAACCCAGGTCCCAGAGGTGGGAGATAACAGTGCGAACCACTGCACCACCCCCCAAAAAATAATGATAATAAAAAATAAAATAATATCAGCTATAATATTGATAATAATAGCAAGTATGGATATAAAATAAAGCTAAATCATCTTTACAGGAATCTGCAAACATGGAGTCACCAATTTCTGATAAGTAAAACAATAAAAATCCAATTATGGACAAAAAGTAAAATCTGCCGTGGGTAGCTGGATGGAGGGAGGAAGTTTTGGGCTGACATGTCCCAGACGGAGAGCGAAGCCTCATTCTTACACGTCATTGAATTCCTCCAGTGTAGACAGGTGGGTCTGTTCATGTTCATTTCATTCAGGTCTACAGACCAGCAGCGTCACAACACAATTAGCATCATCTGCCTCACAAGGCCGACTGCGTGGCGGGAGATCGGCACAGGGGAGTGAGTCGACCAGTTCCGAGACACCAGCAGATGGCGCAATGGTTAGGGAGCCGCAGGACGACACTGACACCAGGAGCGAGGGTGACATTAGCGATGGTGACATCAGGTCACCTGATGTGCAGAGAACCACGGACATTTCCCCGTCCACGCTCCATGGCGGCCATCCACATAACGACGGCTCTCGCTGTGAAATTCCAGCGCATTGATCTGATAAAACACAATCTGTATTTTTCCACATTCCTTTCATAAGATATCGGGGGGCATCTGGCCACCGGCGGAAATTACAGCCACGGGTTTCTAGGAAACGTCCGGTGCTGTCAGGCTCCTGGAGCAAGTGTCGATCAGATTCAGACACGGGCGAGCGGGGAATGCAGGAGAGGAACGTGGGCGGTGAACGCGGGCAGCAAATGCGGGAGGGGAACACGGCGGTGAACACGGGTGATGCTGGGCCACTTCCGTCTTTTCCACGGCCTCTGTGTCACTGAGTCGGAACAAAACGATCCCCGATTAAACACGCGGAGCTGCCACCTCGCCTCTGCCGGATTAGTCTCAGCTAGTTCCGGTCTGGCTAACGAGAGCTGGCAGGGATTACAGCCACTGGCTGAGACACAAAGCGGAGCCCACGCCAATGGCTTCATCGCAGGATTTGAGTCCCATGCAGGGTGACTGTCTCCATGGAGGTCAAACACCAATACTGGCTGCTGAATGGCCGTAAGGATGCGTGACTGGTGAGAGATGTAACATGGGGCCCGGCCTGATTACGTTTTAGTTTACCAGAAATGCGGAATGGTTACAGAGGGAAGAGCCAGAGGGACCAGAATTTATTTGGAGCTCAATATTTGTTTGATTCTGGTCTGGAATCAGTTTAGGAAAATTAGACAATGCCAGAAAATGACAGATGACTCTATACGAAGCACCAGAGTGAGGCTGTACCACACTGTACCCGGCAGCTGTGTGAATATACACGCACTGTACCCGGCAGCTGTGTGATTATATATGCACTGTACCCGGCAGCTATGTGATTATATACGCACTGTACCCGGCAGCTGTGTGATTATATACGCACTGTACCCGG
>JAAGVU020000123.1:15631272-15645572 GCA_011763525.2 Mormyrus iriodes | reverse complement strand
GGGGGGGGGTTGGGGAGGTTTGGGTTTGGGGGGGGGTGGGGGGGGGGGGGAGGGGGGGGGGGCGGGGGGGGGGGGGGGGGGGGGGGGGGGGGCGGGGGCGCTGAGGGGGGTGCTGTGAACGGCAGGGGCGCTGCAGGCGGTACTGTGAGCAACGGGGGCAGGGGTTGCTGCGAGTGGCAGGGGCGTGGAGGCGCTGCAGGGGGTGCTGCGAGTGGCAGGGGCGTGGAGGCGCTGCAGGGGGTGCTGCAAGTGGCAGGGGCGTGGGGTCGCTGCACAACACGGCTGTGGGCTCCAGCCATCTCGTCCTTCCTGAGCAGGCAGGAGAGCCTCATCACCGCGTACTCTGTTAACCAGCCATCCACATACCAAAATGCTGAGCTCACTCGGAAGCCTGCACTCCCACTGCTGTTTAATCTTTTTCCTCACCAGCTTTGGACTGTGATATGGCTTCACAATGAAACGTACTTTAACGCTAAATTCTGGATGTGAGGAATCGCCTCGATGCCGGACTATGCCTGACCGCAAGGTAACCGGAGAGTGCGGGGCCTGTGTTTGATCTCTCCTGCCCTCCAGTGGGCATTTGGCTGTACGCATTTCACCCGAGGCTGGCACTGTGGGATGTGCTGTGCCACACAGCGGGCTTGCTGATTTGGCTGCCTCTGACCCTGTGTTACAGCATGCAGAGGAATGGAGAATTAAACTGCATTGCATGTTTTTGTAACAACTTCCTTGAGAATTTTGTTACTATATATTAACCAGCACTTTGTCTTGTGGTGTTAAGTTGATTGTGCTGTGTTTAGTGTCCCATGCAGCATGTCCTGTGCATGCGCCGTGCTTCCTGGCACAAGCTACAGGGCCGCTGGGACCCTGCGTCTGAGAGGTTGGATGCTGAGTCTCTCTTGATTAGCCATTACCCACGTGCAGCTACTGTCTCTGGTCGCGTTTCATGCACCCGACTCGTCTCCCAGCGGGGCGTTACCAGCGGGCATCTGCCGTCTCTCTCTGGTCGCGTTTCAGGCACCGACTCGACTCTCAGCCGGGCGTTACCTGCGGGCATCTGCAGTCTCTCTCTGGTCGCGTTTCAGGCACCCGACTCGTCTCTCAGCTAGGCGTTACCAGCAGGCAGCTGCTGTCTCTGGTCGCATTTCAGACACCCGTCTCGCCTCCCTCCTGGGCATTACCTGCATCCAGCTACTGTCTCTGTCTGCGTTTGCAGCGCCTGACTTGCCTCTCACCTGGGTTCCATCCCTCTAGAGGACAGAGGTGCGGATGGAGGTCTCTGTGTGAAATTGGGCACATGAGCAGTCACACCCCCGCTGCTGTTTGGCAGGTATCATTTACAGATGACAGTGACGGAGCAGCTCCACCTGATGCCCCCCCACTGTCCAGCAGTTGCCGTTCGTTAATGTGTGACCTTGCGGTAGCTCGGCAGATGAGGGGAATGCCGTGGGGGTGTCTGTGTGGGTCTCCTACTCATTCCTATATGATCATTAGAGTATCGAGAGCAGTCACAGTAAATGCAGCGCATCTCGAGCCTGATCTCTCTGATCTCCGTTTATGAATCCACCACCTCAGAGGATGTTCCTTTGAAATCTAGTGACACCCAGAACTGTGTCTCAGCAGATCTGTGGAATCATTTGGCGTGTGATGATCCTACGAACCCTTTTCCATCTAACATAGCTGGGGGATGAGGGAGGGTGTGGATTATGGCAGATCAGTGGCGACTGCTGTAAGACTACAAGGGAAGCTTCCTCTAATATGTCAGGAAATAAATGCTCATATATACACTGTTGTATTTATATTGGTTTTAATAAAAGTGCGCTAGAACGCGTTCAACTTCATGAGGAGCTCGTTCAGAGTCAGCTATTTATTGTAGATAGTTTGACGTGATTTCCTTCTCATACATTCCCGTGCAGCACAGTGCATTAAAACCTCCTGAAGCACAGCTGCACTGGACCTCTACGGCCCGGCACAGAAGAGCTTTTTTCACTACAGAAAAGCTGGACGGTTATTGGATAAATGCACCAAAATGGTCATTTCCTGGGAAGCTCAGCGTCTCTGGCATTGAATGGAACAATGGGAGGGCCGGGACGCTACGCTGCTGCATGATGATTGGAGGAGCTGTCTAAAGGGCGGAACCCCTTTTTGATTGACAGTATTTTGAGATTATACTTAGACATCAGAGCAGATTTTCGGCAAGTGAAGGCTTTTCATTTTTCCAATTTTCATTTGTACAAATCTACTGTAAATAAAAACATAAATATGGTGTTTTTGAGTTTGCTCCTTGTTTCATTAGCAAGGTTCATTCGTTAGAAGGTTAGTAAAGTTAGTTTGTTTATTTCAAACTAGGTTGTGGGGGGGGGGGGGCTAGCCAGCTTCCCTTGTTCGAAACACCACTAGCCTCCACTGTTGCAGATGTATAAGACCTCGTTTGAAGCGTCATGTCCCTGGAGATTGTAAGAGAGATCCTACTCATGATGTTTGGTCAGCATGAAGGCAGAGCTAATGGTCTGTGTCTGTACAGTCCATGTTTAACATGCCTGCTGCCTATTAGCTAACGGCAAAGTGGGTCCAGCAGCTGCTGCAGAGAGCCTTTCCCCCCATATCACTGTGGCCCGGGCATCTGAGCCTATCCGCCCCCCTCCCACCAGCGCTAAGCCTGTCTGGGTGCCTTTGGAAATGGGCAGGACTGTCGATGAGCATGGCCATGCTTTATTCCCATCGCTGACCTTCGATCCCAGAGCCTGCTTGGTTCGGGAGGGAGTCCCGTCATGTGACACCCGGTCGCTGGCCCCTTCCCTGGCACCCTCACGTGTGGCAGCCCTGCGTGGCTCTTGGTGACCAAATGAGCGCTGGCCTGTTTGACACAGCAGATGATCAGATCCCCCATAAATCTCAGGGGACCGCCCCGGAAAACCGAGATCCCTGCTTGGAACGTGAATGTGGCATACGCTGCCTTCTGCTGTGCGTGACGGCTTAACGGAGATGAACAAACATGGAGTTAATCCCGTCGTCTTGCTGTTAACTCTCTGGGACGTTTGCTGTTTGTTTGTGAACCTGATCATAAGCTTGGGGTGCAAAAATGTAACAGTTACCATCTTCAGGGGAGTTAAATCATTCATATGATTCTTTTATGGGCATTTTTGTTTATTGTGGATGGAATATTCTTCAGAGGTCTGTGTTAGATTAGATCATGTTCCCATCTTCAGCTCTTAATTGGACAATGAGACTCATTCTAACGATACTGACTGAAACGGACTGATTACCGAAGGATGTGGGTGCCTTAATACGCTCCTTAGAAAAGTTCTGGATCTTCAGTTTGCGGCGGGAGACTGACAGCGCTCTCTGTCCGCCGTCTGTGACTTCCATCCATGGCGGGTTGCTGTGGAGACACACTTGGATTTTCCATCTGCTGTTGACCTGTATTAGATCTCAGCAGGGGTGATTTTTGTTTGTACTTTTTTGTGAGAGGAGGCGGGTCGGGCCCCTCGTTAAGCGTTTATCCTTGTTAAGTGTTTTTGTCTGGCGTGCAGGTGGAGGCCATCTTGGTCAACATCTTCGGCGGCATCGTGAACTGTGCCATCATCGCCAACGGCATCACCAAGGCCTGCCGTGAGCTCGGGCTGAAGGTGCCCCTCGTCGTAAGGCTGGAAGGTGAGTATGCCCGGTGGTGGTGATGGGGGGGGGGGGGGGCTCAGGAGGCCTCAGCGGCCCCTCTGCTCTGTGTTCTAGCATGGCCCTGGGGGCCATTGCTTTCTCCATTGGGGAGTGTTTTTTTCTCAGGGAAGTGTGGAATCTTTGTCAGGGTGGGGGAAGGGGTCTTTCTCAGGGGCAGGATATCTCGGGAGCCCTCGCCTCTGCCCATGTGATCGTCAAGGTGATTGCCAGAACATGACTGACTCCTACATCCTGAAAAAGTCTGGGACTCTCAAGTTACAGGGCCCCGTTGGATCGTTAAAATGGCCCGCACTCTCTCTTGCTTGCTTAATACCCCGGGTCCAGACAGAGAGCGGCCTGCAGGGCTGACTTGACACTCTTCCTGTACTGGATACCCAGTGCGCCCCACTCTGGCCTTAAACCCTGGGGATTCAGACCTTTGACCGACACTCTTCCTGCACTGGATCCCCAATGCCCCCCACTCTGGCCTTAAACCCTGGGGTTTCAGAGCTTTGACTGACACTCTTCCTGCACTGGACGAATCAGTTGCCATGCCCCCCAGCAAAATTCGACAGAAACACACGCACACACACGCACGCACATTCCAAGTATTCATATCTATATGGGGACTGTCCATTTATTTCTATGGGCAAAACCCTAATCCCAACAATGACAAACCTAACCCTACCCAGCCCCAACCTTAACCATAAGCAGTCAAACAAAATAACCAAACTTCTTGCATTTTTAGTGTTTTGATTGCAGTCACAGATTTCTGTAAAATTGAGTTTCCTCTTTTGAAGGATCGAAGAAATGGTCCCCACAGCATCAAAATAACAGGTTTTTGGGATGTCCCCACAGTGTAATATTTACATGACAGACAGACAGACACATACACACACACACACTCACACATCGCTCGTTGATGGGCTTGCCGGATCCAGCTTGGCCATAGCCGGGTCCGTTTTTAATTGTCTCTCTGTCAGGCGCTCCCATCTCAGGGGGCATCTGTCAAGAAGTAACACTTATTTTTGCATTACTTTTTTAAGTTGAAACTTTTTATACCGAAGGTATATACCAAAATGAGCCTTTTTGAAACACTCACTGTTAGCAAAAGGTCACCGACTTTGGCTGCTCGAGTGTTTAATCCAAGCTTTAACTCTGCAGATGACAAGGGTGGCATCAGAATGAGATTGCCGAGCCGAATCCCGCCTTCCTTTGTGATGGCATAATGCCAGGCTGTTCCGCTCCGGGATCGAGCCCAGATTACACGTGCCGCTGTTAATTGGCTACATCGTTTTTGCTCGCGAGTTGGGGGGCTGTTCATTCATCTTGCAGAGGCTGGCTTAGCGGTCTGACCTGGGGCCCTCGCGCTCTCCGCTAAAGGCACACAGGGAGACCTCTCTTTGCCCCAGGTTGCCCCGGTTGGCATAGGCGCTGTGATCCGACTCCAGCGTGTCGGCGGTTCCCAGGCCCAGCCGTGCGCACACGTCAGCCGGGAGGGGGTGTACATAGGGGCCTGGTGCTAATTATATGATGTGTACACAGACACACACCCATGTGTGGTCTGGGCAGAGCAGCTGTGCATTGTGACTGCGGCGAGGTGTTCATGCGCGTTCAGTAACTGAACATCCCCTTGGCCCCCTTGTCTTTGATGAAGATGACCGAATGGGGTCACTTGTGTCACTTGGGCTCCTTTCAAAAAAAAGAGAGACATTTTTGGAAGTAATTATTTGTATCGATTTGCAGTTAATAAGTCATTTTGTCGCTGTCTCTCTAAATGGAGGCAATTTTCCCCTTAAAAGGGCATTAGGAGGATATTATGCTTTTCTGCAGATGATTAAAATTCTTTTGATCCCAAGGTCAGTCAGTAATGACTCCCTGAGTCCTGACAGGGTCATTACAGCTGTAATTGAGTTATCTCCTGCCGTGGGCAGTGATGAGAGGCTCACAGGCTGGGGGGGGGTATTGGAGACCCCTCCCTTGTTGTTCCCGTTATGATGTACTCCAGGCAGCCATCTTTGGAGAAGCCTATTAGGTTGGAGAGCTGTTGACCAGCACCCTGTCACTGCCAGCGAGGTGATGTGTCTGTTCTGGAACATTCCCCTCAGGAGCAGTAGCTGGCTGGGGGGGGTTGTGGGGATGGAGGGATTGCACTGACTCCCCCATGCCTGTAAAAGGAGGCTTTTTATACTGTCGTCCAATAGAAGAATGTCCTGTACCTTCATTAAGAGATTAATGAAGATTATACAGACAGTTTTGTGGGCAGGACAGATTGAGATCCTTTCATAAGCCAGACCCCCCCCCGTCCACATTGTAGCTAAAGTAGAAATCAGCACATTTGACGACGTTCAGCGGCAGTCAGCGGACAGCGGAGGATGCTCTCACTGCTGTGCTGGGTGGGAACATAGATGGTCTCCCAGCAGGTCTTTGGCAGCACCTAGTGGTGGCAGCCCAACTTGCACTCTGTAATCAAATGCACACTGCCCCCACCAGGCTGACGAGCTCCCTAACTCAGCTAAATGTTTGGTTCTTTTTTTCTATTTTGATGTACATACACACTTCTCTGTTACCTCCTTGTGTTGTGAGCCCAGTTAAAAGGCCCGTTGTTCAGTGTTTCTCAGTGAGGAATTAGGTTTTGCCCCAGCACCGTGGTTTGTTGGCTGTAGTTTATTATTCTTTCCCTGCAATCGCTGTTGGTTCTTTAAATTCAAATAGTGGGGTGTAACTTAAAAAAAAGGGGGGGGGGGGCAAAGAAGTTGAAAGGGAAACTTATTTTCTTAAAACAGGAATTAATATTTAATGTCGAGTCGGTGTCAGTCCTCTGTACAGGATACGTCTTTATCCTCTCTGGCACGCTAATTAAATTAAACACTCTGTCGTTAGTGTCGAGTATGGGGGACGTGTTCGAAATCCTTATTGTTTTTGGACGGATGAACGGCGAGAGATGAGATATTAGTGGCTAAGTGCTGCTGGTAATGGGATTTCTCGTGAAACGGTTATTGATTAAAGCGCGTGGCCCGTGGAGATCTCGGATATCGTGCACGATCTTAATTACGCGCCCGTCCCTGGGATCTAAGGGCGACCTGCGAGGCTGATCCATCACTCTAGTAGGTATTAAGGCATACTTAACTTTTCCACGTTCGGTAGCGGACAAGGAGGCGTGACTTAAATCAGGGATGTGGCTGTGGTCACTGGCTGTGTCCGAATTCAGGGGCTGCGGTGATACAAGGCTGTCCCATTTCGAAGGCTCCTTCAAACGCGGTTTAGAAATCCATCCATCCTTTCCCGCTATGCACCTGATGGATCCTTCACAGCCCAACATATCCCAAGATTCACTGTGCAGAGGTTAAAGTGGGCGTGTCCCAGCTGGGTGATAGGAGCTGCACTTTGTGACTCAAGTGTAAGGGCGGGAACTGCTGGTTACAGCCAGACGGTCCCATTTTACAACACTTTCTGTTAGACCTTTGAAGAACGCAGCTTGCAATGGGCCACAACTTCGTAGACCACATCCTCCAAAGGATGCAGGCCCTGAATTTGGACATGGCCACTGGCCACAGGAGCCTTGGGTGGGTGAGGTAACTTCAGGTCACGGGTGTGGCAGTGATACCGACATGCATGGACATACGGGGGTGGGGGGGCAATCATGTGTTCCCAGTGGTAGCTGTGTTAGCACCTCCCTCTCCCGGGTCGTGCTCACAATACAGCGTATTGGCCAATTCGGTCATGCTGTGCTCACCTGGCTCCAACAGAACACGTCCTAAAAAAGCCCAGCTCAGCAGGCACCCCCTCCCCCTGCTGACCGACCTGGGAGCGCTCTTTTGCTGAATTTACCAAACTGTTAGAGCCACTCGTGCAGAAGATGCCCTGCGCCATGACGCTACCGTGGCCTCCTAGGGCTTGCTGACGTGGTTATTTCTTCATTGTGACAAATATATTTGAGCTTTTGAGGACTTAGCTGTTTTTTTGTCATGGCAGAAAGGATGGTGGGTTTGCTGTCGGTTTCAAGTATGATTGTATTCTGATTTGCTCAGCTTGCATGGCTCTGGTCCTGTGTGTGTCCTCTCTGAGGGAGTGAAATTCAGGTATGGCAAAGACATGCGAAGGTCTCACTTTTTCTAGCTGCAAACAGAATGTTTGTTTATGTATTTTAATCTCCTCTTGTGTTTGTATACTAGGAATGACATCAGGAAAATGAAGAAAATGTTTGTTCATTTGGCAGCCGTTTGTCCGGCAGGTGGTTTTGTTTTTGTCCGGCAGGTGGTTCTGTTTGTTTGTCCGGCAGGTGGTTTTGTTTGTTTGTCCGACAGGTGTTCGTTTGTTTCCGAAAGTGTTTTTGTTTGTTCGTACGTTCAGCAAGTGTTGTTTCAGCTGCCCTGCTTTTCTGCCTGGATGCTCACTCAACTGATTCGAAAGGAATCTTGTGTCAGCTGGCCTCTGAGACCACAGTGTTGCTCGCCGCCGTGACACTGAGCCGCTGCAGTTTGGTTTCTGAGTGCCAAGGCCCAGGGGAAGCGTCGAGCGTGACGATATTTGTGCGCCGCTGATAAGGACTAAAGATCTTACTTGCTAATCATTTCGTGGCCTCGTACCATGTCACTGGAAGCACACGTAGGAGCCCCTGCATCTTTGCACCATGTGTCCCACAGTACATCCACGATTATTAGTAAAATCGATTGTGAACCGTGTCAGGCTGCCACGAAGCGCCGTGCCTGCACAGATACCCTCCTCTGCCCAGTTAATTTGTACGCGTTATCTTGAAAACCTTGTAAACAAGCCGATTTACATGATGGACTATGCAGTAAATAGGCAAGCAGCCGCAAGCAGCCAGCTAGTTGTGGTTCGGGATTGAGTGTGGTGTTGCGGTGGATTTGTAAGTTGAATTCCAGTTAAATATCATTTGGCTGGTTGTTTTTGTTTCTGGTCACTCAGGCACCAACGTGCAGGAAGCCAGGCGGATTCTGAGCGACAGCGGGCTACCCATCCTGACAGCCAGTGACCTGGATGATGCTGCCAGGAAGGCCGTGGCAAGCATCTCCAAGAAGTGAGCCGCCCGAGCCCCTGTGCACGGCCACCTACACCTACCTCCATGGGAACGGGCCTGTCGACGTCAAGAGCACCTCCGCCCACATCACACTACCGTCAGCATCGTGCTGACTCCATCTTTAGTTGGTCCTCTGGCGTTTGTGGTTGGGTTTCATCTCCCCTCTCCCCCTTTGAGGAATTTATTTTTGGCATAATGCTAAAATAACATGTATTTAAATAATATAAGCATTCCCGGTGTCGTCTTTTTTTTTCTTTCAAAAATCATTGGTAAAGAGAGAGAGTGTAAAAGCTTGTGAAGTGTGCAACTGCGTTCTCCTACGCGAGAGAGGACCATGCAGGCCTCGCGGTGCCTCGCGGTGCCTCGGTGCCAGAAGGTCACCACATCGCTCTTCCCCGGTGTGTGAGCCTGCTCTGTCATGCCAGCACATGTGAAGAAATACACTCTCGATGCCTTAAAGATTTATGTGAAACAAACCTTTAAGTAAATTGCTTTCTTCTGAGGCTCCCGAATATCATTTTTAAAAAAGCTCTGTTTGATTTTATTATAATTCCAGTACTTTGTCTATAACCTATATCCATGGTCAGGTGCCTGTATCATCCAGGAAAATGTGTTGGCAAAATTACTTTTCTGTGTTGTCAATTGGAAGCATTTAACTGTGATTGTTTGGAAGGTGACTTTTATTAAAACTGTTTTTTTTTTGTTTTAATCCCGAAAGTGTCTTTTACCTCTGTTCTATTTTAAAAGAGATGGAGGCAAGTCGGATTTGCACCGTAACCGTGGTATCAGTCACCTCCACGGTCTCGCTGGGTTTGTCGGAAAAATGAATGTTTTGTGCTTCTAACATGGAGAAATGGATCTAACTGTTGAATTGTGGGTGAAGGAAGCCAGAAGATAGAAAATGTTTTCGGGGCCTTTATGGGATTTGGCGAAAGGTCTGAAAAAAACGGCTGGTTTTCTTATGGAGTCTCTCTGTTTCTGTGATCCGCACCCTGAGCCCCGAAGTGCAGAGGAAAAGCGAGCCAAGCCGGCTCTGGTTTTCTTAGTCTGCTGGGTTACTCTGCTGTACTTGTTTGCTTAGGTATTACAGTCATTACTGCGTTACCATTCTGTGGGTTTCACAAGCCTATGAGTTGCTACTTACTCTGTTTTTAGAATGAAAATGAGTCTAGGTGCAGATCCATCAGAATTCAGAGTGCAGAGTAATTTAAATATCCTTTTTAGCCACATCTTCTATGTGGGATCCCTGTCATAAACACGTTCTGGCTAAAATGAGTCCATGGTTTACCCATTCAAACTTCTGGTGTTTTGCTGATAGAATACGAGTACAAATCAGTCCAGTTCTTTAACCTTAGCCATGCGAGCCCATTTGCCGTCTACACACTCGTGTGCATGTGTAGGCAGAGTGGGGGCGCGGCGCCGGGGCACTGGCAGCACGCTACCCACCATCGAGCAACTTCCCATTTGCTGGATGACGTGTCATGGGGTCTGAAAGCGCACCAGCCGAAAGACCAAGTGCCAGGGGCTCTCAGTGCCCGCTCCCCAGTGGCAGACCCGCAGAGCACCGCCACTCTCGCCCTTTTTGTCAAAGATTGCCACTCCTCTACAGCATCCAAGCAGTGAGCTAATAACACGCATGTGCTGTGACAAACCTTCATGGCCATGGTTCACCTCCAGCCTCAAAGCCACTGGGAATTGCCAACAAAGAGCGTGTCGTGCGTATTACACTGGGCAAACAGGTATGTTCTAGCTGGCCAGCAGATACGAGCACACCGCAGTAACCATTTAAATGGAATAGATGGCGCAATAATTGCTTATTTCATGCTCTTGGTGTAGGGTGTCCTGCTGATGGAGTGCGCGCCTGAATTTATGCGCCGATATAGTTTAATTCACAATTTAGAGGTCGTTCAAAAGCCGTGCGCATATAGTCACCGAAATTAGCGCTGCTGTATCATATAAATATAGATGAGGCAAAAGCACTCGAGGTTACTGTGAGATTTAAATCATCTGCCATTCACTTTTAACTTAGCTGTACCTACCGCGCAGGGCTATGAGGGATGCCCCGCTGATATTGTTAAAAGGGTAACTTAACTACACTGAATTATGATCCGGGGAACTTCCTTCATCTGCCTTTGTGACTCATGCTTATTTATTAACGTAACTATCCATATTAGGTTTTAGGAAGTACTTGCATACAGCAGTAACTGCGTCTTTGTGTTTGTACTATTTAAAAAAAAATCATCATAAACACCCTAAACTATTCTTCCTTCCTCAATCCCTATAAAGGCACTAAGGTCAAATTGGTTTTTGGGGAAATACGGGTTATTTAAGGTGCAGTTTACAAGTAACAGTCACTAATGTATTAGATCGTAAAAAGCAATAGTGTTTTATATTGCACACAGCTGATGTTTGGTCCATCTCTGAGCCGGTCTTATATCAGAGGCACAGAAACAGCATGGATGGCGTTACGGGGACCAAGCCTCTGAATGTCCGCTTTGTCGTTTCCGGTCTGACGGCGTTACGGGGACCAAGCCTCTGAATGTCCGCCTTGTCGTTTCCGGTCTGACGGCGTTACGGGGACCGAGCCTCTGAATGTCCGCTTTGTCGTTTCCGGTCTGACGGCGTTACGGGGACCAAGCCTCTGAATGTCCGCCTTGTCGTTTCCGGTCTGACGGCGTTACGGGGACCGAGCCTCTGAATGTCTGCCTTGTTGTTTCTGGTCTGACGGCGTTACAGGGACTGAGCCTCTGAATGTCCGCCGTTTCTCCCGACTCTTCGGCTCCTGTCACTGGTCAGCACATTAAAAAAGTGACATTTCCCCAAAACCACTAGGCACTTTCCTAAGCCAAAACTACTGAAGAGAGATTGGCTTGATATTAATGATAAAATGACACCGTTTAAAAGGCTGTTCAGGAAAAGGCATGTGGAAGAACGCGGTTTATTTTTGTGTCAGTTACAATTTCCCTTCTACGAGACTTAGACCAGTGTGAAGGATAATTGAAAGACTTAAAATCAATTCAAATGATCTTCTCTGGCACCTTAATGTGAAACGTGGCTGTGGAGGAGATGATTTAAACCTGATCTTGGAGACCCTTGTCAACTTCTGAACTGACATTTTTTTTACTTGCCACTTGGCAACAATCTCATTTTTTGAAGATATAAAAACGATTAATATATGATGGCAGCTATATATTATGTAGAATTTATTAAACTTGGGGAAATTGCTGCTTAACTAGCGATCCGTGTTTTGGCCATTTTAAGCCTCTGGTTTATCACCAATGTAAAACATGCAGGAGTTTGGCTCCATATAAATGCCCCTTTTCGACAAGACTACCATGCGAAATATAATCCGGCCCCCTGTGCGACAGAACGAACCTGCCCCCCCCCCCACCCATTGGAGCCCCTCGGAAGGCCTTTGCACAGCGCTGTCCGTAGACACCGACTTGGAAACATGTTGATAAACTTCTGTATGCTGCCACCTGAGCTTGCTCTTCCCACAGTGATGCTAAGAGCCGTAATTGAGAGCAAAATCAAATCATCCCAACAGGAGAACCGTCATGGCTCCTTGTAAGTAGTTTAACAATATTAGTATAAAAGTTTGGCGTGTGATTATTAGGCTTCAAATCAGAATACATCACTGCATTTCCAGTGTGCAATGTCTGCACTTAGCCACCTTCAATGTAAGGACTCATGATTACGGAATTTGTTGCTAAAATATGATTACTTTTCGTGGTTAATTTCTTAAATTTTAAGTAGAAATATTTCATGCTTTATTCTGTCTCCACTACTCTATACATTTAATTTTCCACCGACCGAACTTCATGCTAGAAAACTTAAAAGATTTTCTGTGAGCGAGTTCTCTCTGATCCAATTATCTACAGAAAGGTGCTGGGAGAGGGGCCTTCAATAAGCGAGGAAAATACCAATGGCAAACCCTAATTAAAAACTCATTTAACGTGACCCACGAAAGCCCCCCTAATTAAAACAGCATCGTTTTGCTTAAAATTGCCTGATAATTAGATGCCGCCCGAGTCCAGCTGCAGACGTGGCCGTGGGGGCGACCCGCATGTACAGGTCCAATTGGAGTTCATTTTTATGGCTATTTTAGTGCAGCTGGCTTATTTGTGACTTTTGTTTTGCCAACTCCCTTTGGTCTCATAGTAAGTGTAAATTCTTCCTTAAACACCATAGATCTTACACGTCTGAAGAAGAGGTCCAACGATAGGGTGAAAGAGAGTGTAACTTGTGCAAGAAAATTTCAGAAGGATTTGCAAGGTCAAGCTGCTACGCTGGCAGTAAGCCTAGGCCGGTATAGCAATTTCTAAATTGCTAGTAATGTAGATAGCAGGGAATTCTTCTTTACTCTCATTACACGCTGCGCTTTCGGCCATTGCTCAGGCTGCCTGTATACCGAAGTGTTTATACACGCTCGGCCGCGTATTTACGGCTGAAGGTGACTTTCCCAGTTAACGTTAATAACCCGAATCACCGCCGCTTTGCCTGCACGATACCTGTGCGTGTCGGGTACCATCGGCATCAAATAACAGGACCTGTCAGCGGCACGGCGGGTGGGGGCTGCCGCTGCTGGGGGGCTCCTCTCCGCTGAGATGATCATCTCTGGCACTAGCATCCCGCGCTCAGATAGGTGGTCGCCGTTTGTGCTCGTACATTCGCCTTTGTGCTGTTCGGCTGTGGATTGATTTTAACGGAAGGGCAGCAATTTATATATGCTGGGTAATTCTAGCCTGTGAGAACTGGAATGTGGCTTCTGTGTAACTGAAAATGATGGAGAGGAAACGTGTTCACACCCTCAAGTCCGACAGGTGTTAATGTCTGCCCTCATTCAGCAATCAGCCTGATCATGTGACTAATGTAACAGCTATTTGAAGTTGCTAAAGAAAGCGTAGTGTGTACTTTGTAAGTGTGTGTACGTGCGCCATGTGCCCAACGCCCATCCCATCCCGGGCATCCCCCCCCCACTACCCTGTGCTTCTGGGTAAACGCTTCAGCCTCATCTGCATCCTGGTTACGTGGTTAAGGACAGTAGTACTTTGTGTAGTGAAACCCTAGAATGTATCCACACAGAATGTTAAATAAAATGGGTTCCTATGTTTTTAGTGTGGGGGTTGTGTGTGGTGTCTGTACAGCCCATAATGTGAAAGAGCTGAGAGTCTTTGTCATCATGGGACCCCCCTCCCCCCCTCCAAATTGAGGTGAAAGGGAGCACCGCGTTCAAGCAGGACTTCCTGAGTAGCTTTCAAACATTTCCAGTCCTAAACTACCCCATGATGTGGGTCAGGTAGGGGCAGGATTGCTCAATATGCATCTGTCCTCTCAAAAGGGGCAATTTGGGGGGAAAAAACATAATTCCCCCCCGCAGGAGTATCTATCAACGTTTTGATTAGGCTTCATAAAACGTGTTTTCGCCAGGCGTGTCTTTTTTTGAAAGAACAATTTTCTGAGGTATTAAGAGCGCAAAATTTCAAAGGAGTTAATGAAAGAGCACTGACAGCCCCCCCACCCCCCCCCCCCCCCCCCCCCCCCACCCCCCCACCCCGCCCCCCCCCCCCCCCCCGCACCCCCCCCGCTCCACGGCCCACGC
>JAAGVU020000123.1:15597131-15610546 GCA_011763525.2 Mormyrus iriodes | reverse complement strand
GAGATAAGTCGATACCTGCATTACCGAAAGCTATTTACATTCACATATCTGTGGCTTATGTTGGGAGAATGAGGTCGCTTTACTGGTCATTACGTTCTTCATGCCCGTAGAGTGATGAACCGGAGGGGGAACACTTCTAATTATGGTACCATCACGCCAGTTCATGGAAGCCAGTCCCACAGCTGAGCATGAAGATGTTCTCTCGATACCACAGCCTGTGGTTGGGCACCCGTCTGACTGGTGTCATCGGTTCCACGGCGCGGTCCCCGTGGTTGGCCAAATCACATATGGCTGACCCGAGTCTCCAGCGGGCCGGCCTCCTCCTGCGCCTCCTCCTCCTGCTCACCCCGGCCAATGGCACCCTCTTCCGCTGCCGCCTCCCCTATGGCAGGCAGCTCCTTCGTCTCCGCGGTCAGCACCCGCCGCTCGCGCTCCAGGCGCCGGTAGTTGTAGAAGTTCATGATGAAGAGGAAGAGCCCGGCGCTGAGCATCACCCCCCCACACAGCAGGTACATGGGCTTGTAGTCACCAAAGACGTCCACCAGCGCTCCTGCAGGCAATGCAGTGTAATTACACCGCCGGGCATACATCACTATAGCATAAATGCTCGTAATGCCACAAAAGGCTCAAGAAATGCTTCAGCGTAAAGCACATCTCAAATAGTGATGACAGCTACTCAACCACTTAGCTTTTGAACATCAAAATATACACGCGTGTCACGGATTCCATGTGGAGATCCCCACACCTGCAAGCTGCCCACAACTGCAGAGTAAAGCCCTCTAATGACGTCCAGAGGAGTCGCTGCCACTGACTGCAAATCCTCCTCCTGCTGTTTTTTCCACGTATTCATTCATGTTTCTACATACAATATTCATTTTTCACATCAGCAAGACTCATACAAATTTGACGATTATAGATTAAACAGGCTGTAAGGATTTCCTGTGCTTCGCATAAAGATTTCTCCTGATTCCTATCACAGATTAGATGTTACTCTGCAAAGACAAAGACCAAACATAACAAGAATAAAGTAACTTTCTACATGCACACAATTCCATTATACCTGGTCTTCAACATTTCACTGTATTCTCTGACTCGTTTAGGGTTTACATTAAATCCATTCCACATTGCACCCTACAGATGTTCCAGCAGTATCTATGACACATGCCTCTTTAAGTTAACATGTGTAGACCCTTAATACATTATTACATAATAACATTATAGGGGCGGCACGGTGGTGCAGTGGTTAGCACTGTTACCTCACACCTCTGGGATCGGGGTTCATCCCCGTGTCGTCGTGGGGTTTCCTCCGGGTACTCCGGTTTCCCCCCACAGACCAAAAACATGCCGAGGCTGATTGGAGTTGCCAAATTGCCCGTAGGTATGCATGTGTGTGTGAATGGTGTGTGAGTGTGCCCAGCGATGGGTTGGCGCCCCGTCCTGGGTTGTTCCCTACCTTGCGCCTGCAACCTCCGGGATAGGCTCCGGACCGCCCGCGACCCATATGGAATAAGCGGTTATAGGAAATGGATGGATGGATGGATAATAACATTATTACCCTAATTTTCATACGATACAGCACATTATGATCTGATTCAAAAGGAAAAGACAAAACCTCCCCAAATGAACGAAAAGAAAAACGAAAATTAAACGACAGTGTATTCTAAGTAAAATATAAGGAAGTGACTTTTTCCAGTCATGGCCGCATACTTGAACCCGCACGCAGCCTCGTTATCCAAACAGGTAAAGGGTTACTCTGCTATCAGGGCTAATCGATAACCAGCTTAAGCTGCATCTTAACCACACATGACGCATTGCGCGGAAAGGAAACAAGCTCGAGGTTTGGCAAGTCCACACAGAGGAAGGAGAGGCAAGCTAACGGCGTGGACATGACTGGACATATTTCAAATAAACTGCAGAAACACTCCCCACATCATATCCCATTAAAATAGCCTTTTCCCTGTAATTGAGACATTAAAAATGTATATTTAAAGAATGGCTGACGATCCTCGTGTGATGACAGGAAGGTAGAAACGTAATTAAACCGAGGCCCCAGGTATACACTGCATCTCAGCCTTAATCTCGACATCTCGCCGGCCCATTTTCCCTCCGCCCTTCCCAATGAGTGCGGGGGCCAGTGATAAATTCTGCGGCCTGCTCATGCCCACAGTCCGCGAAACGCACCAGCGGGGCCGACGGATTCCGACAACCGGCAAGTATCAGGAACCGCAGGAAAACTAGGCCTCGCCGGTGAACGGGCTGAAGCACGGGAACGCGGTGCGAGATGGAGATCCAGCAGAAGCTAGCAATCACATCGATGGTGTGGGATGAGGAAATGGCTGTGTGGTTCTACCCTAACTTTTCTGCTCCACCTTTAACCCGCAGTTAATGCTAAGGTATCATTAGCATGCAAAGCTAATGAGTTAACGCCAACCACACAGACAGACATCTACTGACCTAAGTCTGTTATTTCTTACATAAGTTACACTTTAGTTCGCCTACATTTTTCTTAATCTCCCTCTTGAGTTTTTTGGCTCGGAGTGCAAGCAGTAAGCTGACAGGCCCCTTTATCTCTCGTTCTGGAATGCAGACATCGATGCGCTTAGACGTCAGATTGATTATCTATTTATAAATAAACCTGGCAGGCTCTAATCGCAGGTAATCTAGAAACATCTAGAAACACGGCCTTTGTGCATTTGACGTAGGCCCGGTTGAGCAATTGGTATAATTGGTGATCTACACAAGACGAAAAGACTTCAAATAAATCGCTGAACAAGCTTTAAAGTGGGTCGCAGGTTAAACAAACGGGCAGAAAAACAGGATCTTAATGAGTCACCTTCTGTACAGAGGCCACGGCCTAGGGATTCACTCTGCCCTCGGCTCACACCCTCCCAGCTTGAAGGCCTACAATTGATTGATCGCATTTCTCCTTTGGTGTGTGCTGAGATCCACCGTCGTCATTAAACCAGCCCTCGAATGGGCCAGTAATTATGGCCATCTGGAGAAGTCGGCTCCTTTTTAATGTATTCGTTGCTTAATTATTACACAGGTAAGGGCCCTTAATGAATTTCACTCAGACTTCACTCATTAAGTGCCAAGCTAAAGGCTAATTACAGCAATTTCCATCTTTTCTTTCTAATTAGGCTGACCCGGAGGTTTGGCTGTGGTGCAACCAGGCGTCTCGTAACGAGGGGACTTCTAAGGGTAAACGTAATGCTCATGGCCTTCCCAGAATGCCGTATAATCACGCAACATGCAGGGAGGCGTTTATTTACTCCATTAGACGCGCACCTCTGAGTGGGTCGCGCAAAGACGACAGAAAACCTATAAAATTATACCTCATTAAAAACCAGGAGCCTACAGAGGGCCATAATAATACACCCCATGGCCAGTTTCTCTGGGGAAACACTTTTTATTTACAATTTCTAAGTGTTTTCCAAATTCTGAGATTCATCCTTGTTAAATATAGCTAATAACTGGAACTTAAAGGAGAACTTAACGTACAGGTCTCATCACAAGACTGTAAGGAATTGACCCAGCAATGCAGACTTCAGATTTGTTATGACATTAGCAAGGTTGCCAACTCTCACGCATCCGGCGTGGCTCTCACGCTTTCACATTTCCATGCTCACGCAAGAAATCTTACGGCAAATCTATATTATTCCATTATAAACCTAAAATCAGCTACATCAAAAGTACTGGGGTAGTTTTCAGACTCTGCAGACTATTTACAAGGTAATAAAACTGTTAGATACGTTTAAATGCGTGTGCATGTGCGTGCAGACTCGTCTTGATAGCAAAATCTCAAGGTTGACCAAAGTTGGCACCCCTGCATTAGCTAAACCATCCATACGGTCATTTGAGACCAGTAGCGCTAGTAGAGTCCTGTGGTCACATGACTCAGCATAGCTTTGGTCCTGTAGATGATTCGTACAGCCGGGAGACGGATCTCACGCTTATGGTCCATAGAAGATCTCGGTAGGGAGTGCTGAGAGCAGCGGAGCATGGAAGCTCCTTTCACAGATCCGAAACTCGGCGCGCCTCGCAGGGGAGGCTGGTTAGAACAGGCGGGCGCTGGGAGACCATCATTACACTTACAGGTTCTTAGCGGCAAAAAACATTCCATGATGTGTGCGGGGGGGCCATATCCTCCAGCGAACGCGCCCTGAAAGCCGGAGCGTTTCAGCCAGCAAATAAGCGTGACCAATTACGGCTTTTCTCTGGGCGCACTGAGCCGAGCTCCTCACCTACCGACGATAATCCAGTTGTGCTGGAATGTCTCACCACAAAAGCCACTCAAATGCCCTCTATGCTTGGTAGTCATAGCAAAACTATATAGCCAAGAACTATATTATGATGTTACTCTACCCTCTAATATATTTATCAACCGTTTCAGCTTCCAGCCGTGTCCTGGGAGTTATCAAGCACACACATGTGAGATTTGTCAAAATCTAGAGTGTAGTGCCTTCATCGGGGGGGGGGGGGGCTGCGTGGTCAGGACACAATCGACACTCACCTCCAACCGGTGGTCCGAGGAGCACGGGGCAACACTCGATGATAGTGACAAGCCCAACAGCACTGGAGAATCGTTCTGCGCCCACCAAGTCCATCAGGCATTCGAACAGCAGGGCGCAGACCATGCCGAAGGCTACCCCAAAGAAGAGCGAGTAGGCCACCAGACCCCCATAGCTGGTGGCCAGGGGGCACAGCAGGTGGCACACGCCATTGTAGGCCACAGCAAAGCTGAACAGGTACTGGATCCGCGGTCTGACCCACTTGGTGTTGGCCAGCAGGCCCGTGCTAGGGCGGGCGACCATGTCCACAATGGCCAGGATGGAGAGCAGGAAGGCAGCCGAGTATTCGTCGATGCCCTGGTGCTTGGCATACGGGGCGAGGAAGACAATGGGGGCAAAGAAGCCAAAGAACATGACCACATTCCCCACCAGGTAGATGAGGAAGCCATGGTGCTGGAAAAGCGAGCAATCGATGAACTTGCTGACGTTTCCCATGCATGTTGTGCTCTCCGGCTCCGACACACTGACCGAACCGTTTGCAGAACGGGACCCAGGAATGGTTCCGGTGACCTTCCCAGCTGGCCGCCGCCCCGCTTTCCCTAAAACGGGCCTCATCAGCCCTCCGGCCACACAGCAATTCAACAGCATAGCCCCTAGGATGAAGAACCCCCCCCTCCAGCCAAAATTATCAAAGAGGAACTGATTGAGAGGGGCCAGAGTGAAGAGGAAGACAGGGCTTCCGGCCATGGCGAGGCCGTTGGCGATGGGCCTCCTGGCCAGGAAGTACTGCCCGATTATGGTCAGAGATGGCTGCAGGTTAAGGGACAGGCCAAAACCTGCAGGATAAAGGGAAGGGAAATGCAAATGATTTCAATTTGCATAGCCTAATTCTCAAATGCCTGCACCACCAGATTAAATTATGACTGGATGTACTTTGTTGCAAATTAAGGTTCCATCTCATTTCAAATCGCCAACTGAAACCTCATTACTGGACACAGTCATTTCAGAAATAATTTATCCATTTAAATGGTAATAAATCGGGACTCAAAGTCATTCGTTCACTACTCTTCTTCCTAAATGTCCAATTAAATTGTTTCGTTCTGACAATCAGTGTTTGACTCCACAAAATGACTCTGTGAGTGAAAATTCCTGGAGGGGACTGACTTGTTAAATCATTTCAAGGACTTTGAAGACACCTGCGGCAGTCCCTACTGTTTTTTTACAATCGTTGTACTTTTTATCTGAGCTTAATCTGTATATTAACAAAAACACACAAAAGAAATTGCTATTCCTTACATTTTTTACTGTAAATAGTAAAATGTAAGTGTTTCCACAGAAGACTAAGAAACTTTTTGGTGACTGAGATAAAGAAACGGAACCACTTAGATCCAGTAGAGGACAGGACTCAGACAGAGCCCAGCAAGCGGGCTGTGGGGGTAGGCAGAAAGGCCCCACACCCCCCCCAAGAAGGCATCTGTTGCCAAGGCGACCAGGTAAACTTCCGCCAGTTTCCAGAACGTGGGCCCTGAAGCGGGACACACCTGCTCCACTCGCACTCACCGTAGCCCCACCCCAATTAATTCTTCAGAGCCGGCTGTTTGCCAGGTAATGAGTCTCGCAGGCCACTCCCCACGGACCAGTAGCCCCACTCATATCACTGAGCGTGCCGCCCCCCCTTCCCCAGGAGTGGCCATCAGCAGAGCTGCATCCGCTCGCACCACAGAGGACTGAGAGCGAGCAGGGGGTGGGGGGGGGGCAGCAGGTCTGAACAGGCCTGAGGTCCATCCCCTGTTGCACTGAAAGTAATTCAGCTTGGAAGATTAATATGAGACCTCCCACTGGGGGTGCAGGCTTACTGCCCCTCCATTACCCACAATGCACCAGGCAACCCCAGTGTCCTCAACAGGCAGCTGCCCCCCCCCCCCCGCTGCCGAGTAAAATATGTCCATATCCTTCCTCCATCTCACAAGCACAACATTTTCATTCTGAACTCGTTTGGAACCCGAGAATTACAGTTTCTCACATATTTTTATCATCACAAAAACTGTGCACCCAGAAGACACGAGTTCTGCGTAGGTACCTCCGATGACTCCGATGCATATGTACAGATGCAAAATGGTGCTTCCGAATGAGGCGGTCACCATGGCAACCCCGCACATGATCCCTCCAGCTATGACCACGGGTCGGCTGCCGTACCGGTTGACCAGGATGCTGCTGAAAGGTCCTTAATAAAACAGGGAAGAGAAACCAAGGGAGAGAGACAGGAGGTAAAAGCAGTATGAGGCTCCGCAGATCAGAGGCATCTTCCAAATCTCGAAAACAGCCTTGATTTACAGTCAATCCATTGACCCAACAGCAAATGCAGACCAAAGATGTACTGGCTGAACTCCTCATTTTTAAGCGTACTTTCTGAAGAGCTAAGGGTACTTTAAAACATTAACGAGAAGATCTTAATTAGGGTTAATCGATGGTTACAGAGGCCCCTTTAGACACAATACGGACCGCAAGCAGTGGCTCGGGGAAAGGAGAGTGCCCCTTCGTCCAGATGTCCTGAAAACCACAGAAGGTAGGAAGGAGATGACCTTCCTCTCAGGTTCAAGTGACACTTTGAAGCCTGTCGGGCCGGGTCACGTGACCAGCAGCGATTAATCATGGCGTGGGTCATGTGACCAAAGAATCCCAACAGCATCATCATTCAAGCAGTGTATCAGTAAAGGTAGCAATAGGGTCACTGCAGCTAAAGGGAACACTTGGTGCCTCACCACAGCTGGCATGGTGCACTATGCAGGGCTGCAAGGGATAAACACAGTGTGTCAGGAAGACATTAAACTTCTTAGTATGAAACCAGATCATACGGCCCAGGGGGCCTGGTTCTGGTAACATTTATGTCTACCATGTTTCCAGCACTATCTGCAGCTCTGTAGAAAACCATGTTCCACATTCAGGTTCTGGTTTCCAAACTACTTAATTTCAGGATCAATTATACCTCAAAATATTAGACGTTAATTATTCCACCATGTAATGTGGTACACATCGACACGGTTCAGGACAAAGCTGGCACCTAGCTTTTCCCGAATCACGATATCCGGAAGGCAGACATTAAGAGGGCCACGAGTCGGACAAGAAAGGAGCACAAAATATTTCCAGGCACACATTTAAGATGAAGGTTCATTTTCACGCACAGACAGAAAGATAACTTCTATCTTTCAAATCCACTATTCGTTAGATAATGACTTTCTGAAAAACTACGATAATGCTCACGTTGTTACGCGGATCAGGAAAGTTTCCCAGTAATGTTTATTTATTCCGTAGCTTAGTGACCCTTCAGTTAGAATTAATGAACTGGGTAAACCAGTATTTCTTTAAGGAACAATGTAAACTGACATGAAGCTACACTATTAGGTTTGTAGTCACTGTGGCAATCTGGAGAAGTTCAGAATAACCTAGAAAACACAGTTTCAGTGAGAAGAGATGTTATACAAAACAATCCATGACTTATTGAGAATAGATAATATATAAAACTACAGAGTATATATGCCACATAATAACCACACTGAACACAATTTTCCAAGAAAAATAAATTCCCGTAGTTTCAAGGTAATACTGAAATGAGATTCTGCTGAGGTTATTACTCTGGAGCCAGAGAAAGGGATGGAGAAAGGGATGGAGAAAGGGATGGAGATTTTTTTTTTAAATCCCAGCTGAAGCCAAGGCACCTGGTCTCAAGCCAGCTGAGATGTGTGAGAGCAGGAGTGTAAAGGTGATTATACATGGGGTAAATATTTCAGATCTTCCAATCAGAATGCTAGCAGCCGATCATGTGACCGACTTGGCGCTTCAGTGTCCATCTTTCGGGTGTCTGTCTCCCTGGCGATACATTTGCTCTTCTCTGATTGGTTGTTGCCAACTGTCCGTCGCCTGTCACTCGGGGGGCCCTGGAATTGCCCTGACCCTCGCATGCAGTCTCCTGCTGCTACCCCATGTCCCACAGACGCCGTTTGCATACTAACTGATTCTGAAGTCAAGAGTCTATTGCGACCTAGTCTTGGGTTTCTGGACCTTTTGATGTTTGTTGACCAGGTTAAGTCACACAAAAAAAACAGGCGGGGGCGGGGGGCAACCGGATCAGCAATTTCACAGGTTTAATCACCTGTGCTCTTTTCAGAACATGAGCAGGCATAAGAATATTGAAATGCATGGTTTATTTTTGGAAATTTTTGGAACCCCCAATGTTCTACGGCCCGGTGGATTACTGGACCCCCCCCCAATCTTAGTCTGTTTAACAGTACTCACATAAACATCGCTTCTGTTACAGATTACAAGTCAGAGATCATTTTGGAGATGGGCTTGGGCTAAGGCAATTTAACAAATTTTATCATTTAGAAAAAATGAATGATTTTGTGAAATATAGTTAACATAAAACCACAAAAGTTATTTTAAATAACATTAAACATTAAAAAGGCACCTGCTTAAATGTACAGGGCTGTTTAGGCACCTCTATAGGAAAGTACATTTCTGTGTTACGGTCATCCTGAGATGAACACCACTGCTTGGTGCATTAAAGAGATGAAGTTGTGTGGATAGATGAAGCCTGTATACTGAAATATTACTTATTTCTTACGATTATTATCCTTCAGATGCTAAATGTTTATAGTCCTTCCTGCGTTTTTAGCTACCTTTCAGCGTTTGAAGGTTGGAGGGAGGTATCTCAGTAGATGGGATTAAATACGCATCTGGTGGATTATTACTGTGAACCATCTATCCGAGAGCCATCGCTGAGTAGGTTACCGCCGGTCATCTCCATCACTACAGTGCGCTACCGCCCAACTTTAGCGTTTCCTGTAATTTTGCGGGATCGGCCTAACGCCTGGTCCTCTCGTCCCTTCCACCGCTGGATGACATTGCAAAATGGAGCCAAGGACAAAATGATGAAGCTTCGTGCCTCCACGTTTGTACACTGGAATATTTCACCTGCGTTTTCTCCGCTGTTATTGCGAGCAAGCGGGAGAGAGAGGGAGAGACACCACTGGCCAGTAACCTTGCACAGAGCTATAACAAGCAATCCACTCCCAATAAATAGCTTTCCGGAGACAGTATCTCACCAACCGACAAGGAGAATTAAACAATTGCACAAAAAAAGTGTCAGATTTCTGAAAGACTATAATTTCCCTTGTTACATCAGAACATTTTCAAGCAGCCCACTGAACGGTTTAAAAGTAAACTGTTGCTGAGGGTACAGGGGGGCCGGCCTTACAGAAAACAGCCTTGGGGAAGAGAAACATCAGGCAGTCTTGGCTGTTTGCATGAATAAATAGGCGTTGAGAGTCCGCAAGACCGCTTTCCTCCTCCAGCGTGTGGATAAAACGTTACTCCAAACTCTAAACTCATGGCAGACACCCCAGCATGCAGGGCTCTCATTTCAGATCAGACTGCATCCCTGTTAATGTATAAGATGTCCCCTGACAGCCAGCGTAATGATGGCATTAATGACACGTCAGACAAGGAAGCCAGGAATTGCCTGTATGAAATATGAGAGCCTGTATTTCCTAGACAAGGGATTCTTCAGGTATCAAGATTCAGAATACTGGACCAGTCACATTACTGCAAGCTTTCTAGGAAAACTACAATCAATAGCTGTTCTGAAAAAATCCAATTAGTGTGAATAGGGTGCAAAGACTTTTTGAAGTTTACTACAATGCCTAAAGGTATACATTAGACAAAGGGTTCGAAATTTTATAATCAAGACTCACGATTGCGTTGTGACCCTGACCGGGATAAGTGGCTGGAAGAGGGATGGATTACGGACAAACAACTGCGCTACCTAGCGTCCCGTTTCAACTGTGGCGCCTCCTGGTGGTCGTACGTTTCTTTATACCTACCTCCCGCATACATGGCAGCCAGCATGATAGAGGACACCCATGCAATCTCGCTGTAGGACACCGAGAAGTACTCCTGGATCTCCTTGAAGTAGATGGTCAGGGCTTTGGGAAAGGCGTAGGAGAAGCCTATGGAAATGAAGGCTGCAAGCACCACAGCCCAGCCCCAGCCGCCGTCCGGGGGCGTGCGAGCCTGGGCTGCTGCCAGGGACATGGTCGGTCTGCGGCCAAAACAAAGCATTACATCTCATCATTGTTGTTACCTTGAAAAGATGTAAGATGGTCAGGCTGGCTTTCAGATGCGAACGGTTGCATTACATCCACGTTTATTTACACATGGAACATGGAATGGCCAATATAGTTTGTAAGAAATTTAAACAAGATCCAGTTGTCTTTCGTGGGGAAAAGTGTGAACTTGCATATTTCTTTCTTTTGAGATTGTTTTGGAAAATAAAATGGTTATTGACAAAGGAATGTCCTACCGTATTGTACGATGTACAGGTTGTACGATGATGAATGTATCTATTACAAGATAAAATCCATGTTAATTAAAAGTTTAGCCTTAAAACATCTAAAACGTGGACTCCGACTACTAAGAAATTAAAAGTAGTTAGATGGGTAATTGTGTGGATTGCATTGCGAATTAAAATCAGTCGCATGGCATCGAATGCCGGGAGCAAAGACACGTGGATTCGTTTCAGATTTTACTTGCACGTTTCTCGACTTAAGAATGAGTATTTTATATTACATTCACTTGCCAGACATCGCAATGCGATTGAGATTAAATATTAATTCTAGCATGCTGCCCGAGAGGTATTTGCAGTACAAATTACATCGTGGTAGTCTTGCTTAAAAACGCATTGTAACGTTCTTAACCTTTAAAGGGCATTGGATCGGGATGGCTGGGAGAGACTGACCCGTGATGAAGTTAGTAAGTTACGGGCCATTCGGCTGCAGCAGGCACGTGGGAGGCGCGCGCTAAGGGTTCCCGGCCACTCGCCGCACATAAACCGCAGGCATGATCGCGCGCAATAAAACACAGCGTCTTACCGATGGGAGATGTGCTGCCGGGGGCCTCTTACCTGGGGTCGAACCTCCTAAACCCAGCTTTAAAAGATCCCCGGGGAGCCGTTGGACTGCCTTCGATCGCACGCCGACCTTGCCCCTGGTGTTGGTCTATGGGGGGGGGAGGTCTGAAGGGCAGCCACGTGACAAACTCGCCTAACGTTCTCCACCATGCACGCCCTCCACATAACCAGAAGGAAAGTAATTAAATTTACTAGTTCACTAATAACACATTTTTTAAAAAAGAACGAGAATGCAGTTTGTTTTATCCATTTTTATTCTCAAAGTATGTACGGAATGAATTTCACAGTACATCACAAATTTTTCCATGATAGAAAACTCGCATAGCAAACTGAATCATATAAAAAAATGGTGGAACACTATTCTCAATGGTACTTAGTGCCGTGCAGGTCATGTCGAAAACCCGGAGCTTTTACGTAAAATTAAAAAAGAAAAAAAAAAACCTTTTGAAACCATCTCACATGCAAAATTTTGGTTGTTTAGTTTTTGAAACCAAACTTCAGATGCAATCTGCAGGAATTTTGTACATTGGGAGAAAGCAACCATTTCTGGTGTCGGTCACATTGTACACTTTCTGTAGCTAATCATTCATCTAACTAATCAAGTAAATATATATAAAAAAAAAAGCACACACCACTAGTTAAAATATATGGGGGGGGAGGAGAAATCACACCTATTCTTCAGGTTCCAAAACCTACTTAATCTGTGCAAGTAGAGCAAACGTATTGTACAGTATGTCACACATTTAGCAGAATAGTTACAGTACTGTGTGTTGACAGAATCCTGAGTATTGTCCATTTCAGTTCCCCTAATCTCAGCACAGACCGCCATGCGTATTCAATCACACGCTGCACTTCCACAGGATGGGGCTGATGGTTTATGGCAAGCTTCAAGAAATCGACACGGCTCTGGTGCCTCCGAACGTGGGTTTGACACAGAGAGACTGCGTGCTATTGAGAACACAGCTCGTTGTGACTGGCTTTAAGACGGTTTGCAGTTCGAGTTTAATGACATTTACCTCCGAGTAAGACATTCTGAGACGTAGTGCAAATATGAAATGTTAATGGAAACATCCTAAATTCCTGACATGTCTTTTAAATGGTGAAAACAAAAGGAAGATGCTTAAATGATCTCTACACTGTACAAGATTGTCAAAAAGCAGCACCAATAGACCAGCTTGTATTAAATCAGCAAGGTACCCTGAAGTGTGTTTAACCAAGGCGGATATTTACACGCGTGTACCTTTCACCCTCGCATTCGATGACAAGCAGGGTGCTCCACAAAGCCTGTGCTCACACGTCATTACACGTCATTCCAGAGCGGAAATTGGACCACCTAGCCAGCAGGGGCAGCGACACACTGGTGCTGCAGCACAACTCAGCCAAGGGCCCAGATCAGGACCGACATTGCACGGGATGACAGTCTCCTCTAACAGGACGCACGCCATCTGTGCCTAAATACCATATCACCATTTTGTGCACTATTGCTTCCGGACACCAAACGGACGCTACAAAGAGGTATTTAAAATGTATTTCTGAAACCTGTTAATCAGAGTTTAATTAGACGACGAGGTGCGATTACAAGAAACTGACAACAGAATCGGAAACACGCTACAGAAACCAGACGACACCTTGCCAAAACTACTCAATCTACACAATCAATATACACCTCAAATTCTCATTTATTGCTTATTCTGAAATCAGCCCGGGTCACAGACACACGTGCGGACATGTTAATTTTAGCCTCTCTTAAAAGCACACCCTTCACATTAATATCCAGAATTATAGCACCCTTAGCTACACGACTAAGAAGTGAACAGCAATCTGACAAATGAATTAGACTCGCTGACTGTGTATAACGGAAATTAATTATATGCCCAGAATGACTTGCTGGCTTTTTATATGTATTATTATATAATGTTTATTGATTATATATATATATA
>JAAGVU020000123.1:15565175-15591066 GCA_011763525.2 Mormyrus iriodes | reverse complement strand
GAATCTTACCTAATATCTAAGAGAATATAAAGGGTTTATAAGGGCTTAAAATATACAAAAATAACCATATAAACATAGGGTTTCTACTTCGCGGATTTTCACCTTTCGTGGGGGGTTCTGGAACGCAACCCCCCCGATAGACGAGGGATCACTGTATGTGTTTAAAAAAGTGTAAAGTTTACTACCACTGCTTGTACATGCGCTCTGCAAGCCAGGCAAACCTTTTCGTCCTTGCCGTTGGACTCACTCAGACAGTGTGGCATGTTTGTGAGAAATCGCTACTACAGGCCACGTGACAGAATACCTAGCACTGCCATCCATCTATCCATCCTCCACCTACACTAATCAGGGGCGCAGGACTAGCACCAAGACTTTGGTATAAAAACAGAAAATTGGCTGGGCAAAATCATCTTAGGGAGCTTTTCCACCGCACCAGGCACCGAACTTTTGGTTCTTCAAGGTGCTGGTTTTCCACTGGCGCAAGAACTGGTACCAGCACCAAATGACGTCACAACACGAGGCAGGTATTTTGTGCTGAGAGGGAAAATGGCTGTAGTGTTTTACAGGGCTGGACAATGTGGGATAATAATGCCAGCATCACATGTTATGCACATGCAATTCTCACTTTGCTGGTCAGCTAGAAAATATGCTTTTTCTTACCTTCAATTCTGTACGGACATTATAGAGCAGGACATTTAAGCTTCGCTAAAACATTTTTACTCTGTTATAGGGGAAAAAAAACATCAATTTTAATGATTTAAAATATTAATGATTATTCCTTTTCAAGATTATCTACTATACATTTAAAATTCAGTATAAAGTTTACCTTTACTTTGCTCTGCATGAGCGCTGCATGTGCGCTCTGAGACAATCATAATCCCTTTTGTCCTTGCCGTTTAAAATCACTCCTAGACGGGTTTGGGAAATTTACATTGAACTCCTTTATAAATACCCCAATATTTATCACAACAAAATCACATTGCCATGCTGCCCTAGTATATTATACTTTTTTACTTCTCGCAATGCTATCCTGATCTTGATGCATCTGTTCTTCTGACCAGATGACAAATATAGCCTGAATCTTTCATTTGTCCATACATCAATTACTATCACTTTTTTATTATTTCATTTGTTTTCTGAGTTCGTAACTTCTCAAGATGCCGTCTGTATTGCGTTTCAGAGGCTATTTGCATAACCAATCGACAAAAAGTGTCTCGAGTCCCATCTCAAAGTACTGAAGTACCAAGAAAGTTCCCCAGCTGGTTTGGCACCTTAGGAACTAGAAACTTTGGTACTGATACTAGACCAGAAGTCAATAGAAAAGGGAAAGTGCCAACAGTACCGTACCTGGTGTGGTGGAAAAGCACCCTTACTGATTGATTACCCAGTAACCCCAAACCTGCTATGGGCAGCAAAAAATGTGACATTTAGCATAATAGCGAGTTGGTAAAAATGAGCCCTTCTGTTATCCCATTCAACCTTTTAGTCAGTTTGTTTTAGGACATTAGGATTAGCTGGACAGTACATGCTTTTTATTCATCTGTCCCTTTCTTCACCTCCACTTCAGTGCTCATCAATCCATGATATACCAAAACAGTAACATGTGGCGTGCTCCACTAACCGAATTTAATAAAAATAAGTATATGAGAAATATATACAGAATAACTTTTGGGCGTCACAATATGCCTCATTAATATTTTAGGCGCACTACCAATCTGCTTAACAAATTGTGGGTGTAAGTAAACATCTGATGTCCTAACAAATGTTTACAGTGTCACCTAAAGCCGTGATGATTATTACGCATGCGCCATATAATCGCAATTATGTTGTGATGTGATATTGTGCAGCCCTAGTAGATGATTTTGGTAGGAGAGGTTAAATTATCATTAGAAACATCTAAGACAGCAGAGGAGAGAAATGCAAGCAGCCAGAGCCCTACAAGGAGGTGCTAAGCACCCCACAGGCCTGCCACTGGCATAGAGATTCTACAAGGAATGGAAGAGCTATGCCACCCCCATGCAGTCTCACCTGAAGTAAGGGCTAATAGCGGCGAGGACGTTTCTGTGGCAGGAAAAGGTCTGCCCATGATCCACCTCGACCACGATGTCGGTCAGCTGTGCTTCATCATACAAGGCTTTCAGCTGCTGGAGAACATTGCAGGCGTGTGCGGCGTCCACACCATTGTAGCTCGCGCTGGCTGGAGTCCCATTCTGTACTTGCAGCAGTTTGCCTACGTCTAAACACACAGGTGTGGGGGGGACTGAGACACTGGCAAACAATCTCCAAACAAAGCACACTTTAAGCAGATGGGGCCTGTGGCCCTCAACCTCCCAACCCTACAGAATAAGGAGTCTTCATCCTCAGGAATACGCCTGCACCTTTACATTTCACACACATCACACAATCTTCACTACAGGATGCTAAACAAATACAAAGCTCATAAACGGAAATGAAGTCTCCAGCACCAGAGTGTATGCAGACAGAACAGGACAGTACATTTCTTCAGACCTAGAAAATACCCACTGTTCATATGCCGAGACTGATGACTCCACTTTAAGACGGTAAAAATGCCACCGTGGCAGGTTATCCGTTTTAACGCACGGGATATATCTGTATGTACCCTAACATATCTATGCATACCTGTACCCCAAGGAATGAGGGAAAGACCCAACAGGCTGAAACCTGATTTACGCAAGAATAAACGGGGAAGCGATACTAAGGCCTCCCCAGCAGGGCCCAGAGTAAAACCCACAATTCCATGGTTAATTATGCTTTTAGATACGGTGCCTGTGTTATCGTGATCCAGATTTAAGATACCCTGGTTAATGATCACGGCTAGCAGGTCAGCCAGGCAGCCGGCCGGCGAACCACCGGCTCTGGGAGACACCCCCACACCGTCAGGCAGCCCCGGCCACTTCACACGGCCCCCACAGCAAACCGGCTGGCCGTTCCGCTCCAAAACACAGCATGTCCCGGGGATCCGCGGTCTCTCACCCAAAGATCGCACCCATAAAGCTACCAACACACACAGGCCTGACTGACAGGCCGAAGCCCACCAGCAAACCGCCAGCTTCTCCCGGTCTAAACGCCCCTTCCGGGTCCGGGCTGTGCCAAGTCACCGGGCTGGTTAGAGAAGCGAGACACAAACCGCGTCAAACGTTTCATTTGTCTGGCAAACTGGACGGCAGCTTAGCTTCATGCTAACAGGTCAGGCGGAACGTTTCCGGCACCGTTTACTGAAACCGCTTCGACGGGAACATTTGAGTGTTAGTGTAAAACAAGCTTCGGCCACGGTGGACGGTCCGGCATCGCCCGAAGCGGCTGTAATGTGGCCGGCAGCGCGGCTAGCGAAACGGCCACCATTAGCGCCGCACCGTCCTCATCCCGATAAGGCGATAACAGCGGCTGCCGGCGCAAAGAAAGACCCCCCCGTCACTAAGGCCGGCCGCTATAATCGGACGTTATCCCGACCCAACCTGCCATGGACCCTGGCGAACTTTCCGCCTCGCCGAAAGGGTTCGAACGTCGAGCCCAAATAGTGTAGAGACGCTCACCTCCACTGGCAGCCATTCTCCCGCAGACAGGCTGCGGAGCGGAAACGTCACTGGGAATCTTAACGGCCGGAAGCGGAAAGCAACCGCACGTCGGCCAATCAGCGGCGCGCACGGCCAGCCAATCAGCGACGCGCACGGCCGGCCAATCAGCGGGCGCGCGGAGGACGCCTGCATTCCGAACTGCCGAGTACGACCTATGGCGGCTTTACGCATCGAGGGTTTTTTGGTTTTTTGCTATTCGACTCGCTGCGTCACTGCTTGTATCTGCGTGTAGAAACTGCTTTAAGTTAATTGTCATTTCTGAATTTCCCATAGCTCGTGTGCTTTGCGAACGACTGGCATCCCGTCCAGAGTGCAGCCATGCCCTGTGCCCCCTGTGATGGGCTCGAGGCCCCCATCGCGACCCTGCCCTGACATAAGCGTCTGGATGATGGATGGACATCCCACCTATTATGTGTCCGTCAATGAACTGATTCAGTGAATCGGCCGTGTTTGGCTGATTTCACCCACACAAACTCGATGATGTTGTAGAAATTTAAATCACAATTATAAATATTACAAATATAGCCTAATGACATACTTATGACATATTCAAATGGACTGACTGTTGAATTGTTATTTCATGTTTACATGCTATGCATGGATTGCTGTGCTGTCCAGTGTACCATGGATACTAATATGAGCTCTCTTTTAATAGTTTTTTGGACCTTGTTAATTGTGAAGGTCAAGTAAGTGACTGCAGTACATTCCAGTGTGATTTTCCATACCAGAACATGCATAGTTTGCACCTGCAGGATTATGGACATGGTTATATAGTGAGTGTGTTTGCATATACTCAGAATTACACATCACCATTAATTAAATACACTGTACATGGATTGTTACGTCTTTTCGAGGATCTGCACTCCACAGGAAAGAGCCAGGACATCATTTTTTGGGAATTTCTGTACAGGGGTTTAATTTCTTGTGGCTGTTACATTTATACAGAGCACTGGGCAAATCTGGCTGTAAAAATGCAATTTGCCACACAAATGGAACTGATTAGCTTAACTGAGGATGACGCGTTCTCTACATAATGAATTAAGACATTTTCTATTTGGCTTGGCAAAGAAATTAGCCTATTAACAAATTATACAGAATAGACATGGATATAAATGTATCATCATCGTGATGGAGAGTATGATTCTTATGGACTTTATACTATTGCAATATTTGCAGTATCAATTACAACCCACAGTTTGCTACTGTTAACAAGAACATACTAATTACTCTTATGAGACATTCAACCGCTTTACAGTTTCCATAATTTCACACCCCCATGCTGTTTCATTGCGATTGCTCTTAATTACAGTGTATATATTGACAGTATAATTAGATTCATTATCTCACCATGTTGAAGTAAATAATTTTTAAATGACACAATTTGCGGCCGTTCATTATAAAAAGGCTGTGACTCCAACTGCTAATTGGCATCTGGAAACAAAATGTGTTTTTCTCTGTACAAAGATAATTAATTTCCCAAAGGAAAATGTGAGTGGAGCTTAAGGTTAAATGGCCTCATTTTAACTGCGGTAGCCTCAAACAACATGTTTAACTCGAAGTACTTCGGTGAAAATGTAAGCAGTATGAGAGGGTTGAAACTGTTTGGGACACGGTACCTTGTCCTGACAGAGGTGTAGTTAACGATGAGGTTTCTGTTTCACCCTCTGTTTCATTTGTCATGGTTTTATGGAAGTACAAATGTGACTCACACCCAGGTTAGTGTAATATTTACCTAACAAAGTTTAAGGTCACAAGCTGCCAATGATGATGCCACTTTGTTACCAGTGAGTAAAACTGAGGTTACAGAATGAATGAGGTTTTGTGAAAAGGAACTTGAATGCATTTTTAGGTCCAGGACAGGTCACTTTTACCTGCTGGTCGTTGCTGGGCGTTTAGCACCTCTCCTGTTTCCAGGAAACGGTGGTCTGTGGAGTCACAGCATCTTGGCTAACAACAGCCAACTATCATGACCCCGTTCTGCTATTATCGGGCTTGCACAGTCCAGAATCGACTGTAATGCTGCGCAACACTGTAAATGATGGAAAGAGAGCCACCGCAGAATGGAACCTGCAATCCGGACAATCGATTTCACATTTTTCCAATTTCTGTGTTCAGCCGGAGTGCAGGCTGTGAAATTGGCCCCAGTCATCCTAAAATGAAGGGACGGTTCAGTCAGGGATTCCGCAGTTTAATGATACCTCTGCTTACATCTGCCCTGCAAAGGTACGCAGGACCTCACGGCCCCCGTCTTATGGTCGCTGTATGCAGGATGGAGGGTTTATGGTCGAGAAGCGCTTTCGAAAGCGGCATTTCTATTCCAGCCTGAAAGACTGCTGCTTCGGCCTTACTGCTCACATAAATAAAGGCTTATCGTTGTTTTTGTGGGGGGGAGGGGTAAAAAGAGAAAAGCAGACGGATTAATTTTTCAAAGAGCATGTGTTATGCAGGTGTGTAAAAAAAGGGCTTATTGTTCACTTTCCTTAGCAGGCGCGTTACGGTTTGCGGTAATAAAAGCTGATGGTACGCGCAGAGCATGCGCTGGCACCTTCGCCTGAAATGACACTTGTATTTTTGAGGTTGTATTTTGGTGGACAGTCATAAGAAATTTTGTTGTGAAGCTGTATCATTACCTTATGGTATCAGTGATTCAAAGATGCCTACATAAGAAGTGCAGACTGCTTACTAACGAGCGAGGTCCAGTAATTAAACAAAAACAAATGAATAGTGTCCTTTATTTTATCTTCGAGATGGATTGTGAAAAATGTCAGCAGATATTTCATTTTTTTATTGCTTTTTGCGTGTTTAAGGTTGTTCCAGAAGATGCACAAATGTACAAATCACACCAAGTTTTTTCATTTGGCATATAAAACACACACACACCTTTCTTGGGGCTCTCTTCTCCATCTCGCACCACCTCCTGGGCGGGCGAGTGCTCGGAATAAAGCGGCCCCTTCGGCCTGAGTCGTTGAATTGCAGAAGAGGGGATGTGAGATGGAAGCTCAGCCAGGAGAACGCAGGGGGTGTAATTGTAGCTTAAATGTATATTTTGACGGAGATGGAGGTAATAGGTTATGATACGCCCCTGGGGCCCCCGGCGTGGGTGCCTACAGACGTGGCGAAGAAGCAGACCCCCCCCTCCTCTGCTCCCAGCCTCCCAGGATCAGGGAAATAGGATCACAATGGGAGGCTTCAGTAAATGCCAGCCCGTGGTGCTGTGATTCATGTTTAAAGAGTAGCTCTCCTGTTAGCCAGTCAGGAGCAGGCTGGCCGCTCTGCACATGCCCGTCTCACACGCCGCACCACCCTCCTTCATATCTGACTTTTTAAGGTGGTTGTGATGTTTCTGTGGCATTATCTCAGGTGGGCTTCAAATGTTGAAATGGCGTGCTTTCCCCTCATTCTGAAAATGGAAACCTTGTGCCTCTGATTGTAAATAAATAAATCTGTTATATTTACATGTAGCTGACATATGAATTGTTCAGAAAGGTTCCTGTCCTCATATTTTTATGTATTTGTTGTGTCTAGATGTCAAAGTCTATCATTGTCCTTTGTGTGTGTGTGTGTGTGTGTGTGTGTGTATTCTGCATCATTCTGAAGTCACATATATGTTTCAAAACGGACGTTGAAGATTATGTTAGTTTCTCATTATCAGTTTGTCGAGGAGCCCATTACTGCACACTCCGGTACCCTGATAGCTTTGCTCATCCGTCTGCACAGACGCACTTCCTGTAACCGGGCCGGCGACCCACGTCATTCGCCCTTCCCGCCACCAAGGGCAAGCGGGGGTGCACCACCCTCTAGGTTGCATTATTTGTTCCACTTGTCTGACTGATGGATTCCAGTTTGCAAAACGGGTCTTTATTTAGCGCGTCTAATTACCCATAGTGCTCGTCTTTTGCCCACTATGACTCGCTCACAATGGGATTGGCTTTTCCTCTTTATTTTTTTCCAGTCTCTTTCTCAGCCAGCGTCCTGGGCTCATGGATGGCCGACGCCCAGCTGGGAGGTCCGTGCTCTAATAGTGGAATCGGATTAGTTTGCTCCCCCGTGTGCCCGGCCAGCCGACCCGCCCGTGCGTGAAAACCCCGCCTGTTATCAGTACAGAAGTGGTGACAGAGTCAGATCCATCAGCCAATCCGATTGTGCTCTGAGAATTCCAACCTCCCAGAAGAATGGGGATGGGTTCTCGCACCCTCTCCTGTCTCTCTCTGTACATTATTCTGTTCCCTGGGAGAGGCATCTCTGGCGTATCAGTGTAATGTACCGCACAGAGTCCATCATGCATTCTCCCGGCCTTTGATTCACGCCCGGCGGGCACTGGTGTGCAAGTTCAGCACGTAATCATTTCTGCCACGCCATAGCAGAATGCGGGATGCCACCTTATTGCTCGGCACATAGTGGCACGCAGAAGGAGTCGTCTACCTGTAATGCTGTTTCTGTTTAAGGCTTGTCCCCTTGGTCTTCGTCAGCCCTGCAGCAGTGTGCTCCGCGTTGAGTATTTAGCCTTGATCCTTTTGCAGATTGTTCAAACATGGAGTACAACCTTCATATCATGAAATTTTAAGTAATCCGATTAAACATCTGTGCAGACCTAAGTAAAAATGTATCAGGTATAGTATAGTGAAAACAAAATGGCCACTGTCCAAATAGACTCTTAGTGTGTGGTAACATGCGGCAGGTCTGGGCACGGCAGTCTGCGCTGGTGGGAACCTACAGCAGCTCCAGAATGGCACAGCCAGCAGCTTCAGGCTGGCCAGGAACGGGTCCAGAGGGAGCCAGCCAGGTCGTGATGGGGTTGGGAGATTGCAGACAGCAAGTTAGCTTAGCTGACCCAGTTGGGGGACAGCAGGCTTGTCTGGGCTTGAGGGACCGTGAGGCCTCAGTGTCGCACCTCTGAACGGGCAGCCAGGAGCCCCGCAGAGAGCAGCTGCCTGCGGCTGAATCGTACGCTGGTCACGTGTTTCAGGACAAGCCGAGGCTTTCCGGAAGCAGCTGGACCCAGTTAGGCTATTCAATCAGACTACAGGTAGCCGAAGCAGCTTGGCAAAGATGAAGATCATTTATTTTAGAAAAATTCTCAACTTGATATCGCTTTTATTGTATTGGGCGATTCCCCTTTAGCCAAAATGGCTGTCATTTTTTTTGTTTTTAAACACGTCTCCTCTCCTGTCCCCTAAAGACGTCCTTCTTCCTTCTTCCTGTGCTGATAGGATGGAGTTTTATATTCTATTAAAAGTTTTATCAATTTTTCTTTCATATAGATCGTGTGTAAAACTGTGTGACAGAGAATAATTACTGGAGTCATTCTGTGCCTCCAAAGGTTGCCATGGTTCTGCCATGAAGGGTCACAGAGACAGTAATGATGGCACCCTGTCAGCACCCTGGGAGGTCTCAGGGCAGAGACCCAGATGGCTTGGGGCTCCCCAAAAGCCTCCAGCCCCAGCAGAGAGCCTGAACGGCAGAGAAACTGCTCTCTCAAGGTGAAGAGCGTAACTTTGCCTAGAACGTGTCCCCTAGAGAAGAGAGGGGAGGGGGCAGGCAGAGGTGTATGTCTAACATGGAAGGGACAGCGAAAGCAAGGAGACAAACCCAGCGACTTTCCCCCGTCTCCAATTACACCGAAGAGACCGTGGAATTCCTCTTCTCTCTTCCAAGGGCTCTGTTGGCCATTGCTGAAACACGGAAACCGATGATTCTGCGAATCAGGAACTAAAACGCAGATCAACTTTCAATCGTTCAGTTTGTAAAAATACTATGACTTCCTTCCACAGGTGTATATAACACTGTATTCCGTTTTTGTTGTCGTTCTTAGCCATTACACAACTGCATTGCCTTTATTATTGTCTTTATACAGGAAACATATATTAGAGATTATTTTTTTCATGCAGATCTGTTAGAATTAAACAATTGGAATCAAGTGCATTGTAATAGCATGAAAACATCTGTCAGCCATTTATTTATACATGCAGGAAACCTCACAGGGAAAGGCATAAATTAATTCCTTCACACGATCAATAGAGTACCGAAAAGGATGAAGTGTGTGATTCCGATCCGCGTCCGGCTCAGAGCGGATGATAGCGCTGCCGGCGGGGTTGCCTGTATTTTTAGCTTTCGTGACAGCTGTGGAGGCGCGCCTGTCCAGTCCGGTGCATCTGGCGATGTGCGTGTGGAGCGTTGAGAGGCAGGGGAGCAGCATGTGTTCTTGTCGTTGGGTTAATGTGAGGTATATCACCAAGGCAGGTGACCACCATAAATTACGCTGCCATATTTCCCCGGTAATTCAAATCAGCAGGACATTTGGCCAAACATTTTGCTGAGAGTCCTTTGCATCGCTCAACAGGTGAAGCTTCCCTTCACAGCCCCAGGGAGGAGGTAGGCCTGCCTCTCAGTCCCAAGACGTCGCCCTGACCAATTCTTAATTCTTCCTGCTTGTCTTATAAGAAATAGTAACTTTGACTGTGCGGTACCTGCTTTGTCCACAATTACTCAGAAAGGGAATTCCAAGAGAAACGCTCTAGGGGAGAAATCATAGCATGCACACCCATCGGTTCCAGAGCGCCGCACAATTACGGTTATTAAATGAGCCACCCTATTCTTGCTACTTTCCGTTTTAAAATGCATGTATATGAAAATGACTGTGTAGTGATTTATGGGTTGATCTGGATATTACACTTCATTTTGAAACACATCAAACTCAGAGATTTAAGATTTAAAATGACTGACAGATCCCACTGTGGCTGAGTATACCAGGTAATTAATCTAGATGCCCGGTTCCAGTCTGGGGTGGGATCAGCAGGGATTGCCACCCCTGCCTGTCGCGGCAGAACCGTGGCGGAGCGGTGTGTGGGACTCGGGCAGTCACAGTGCCGTATGGAGCCTCTCGGTGTGGGGGACTCGGGCAGTCACAGTGCCATATGGAGCACTTCTTGGTGTGGGGGACTCGGGCCGTCACAGCGCCGTACCGAGCTCCTCTTGGTGTGGGGGACTCGGGCCGTCACAGCGCTGTACGGAGCCCCTCTCGCTGTGCCCTGACCTGCGACACCAACGAGGTTCCCTGAACGAAATGCAACAGCTCCCAAGTACCATTTGTAAGCCGGTCATAAATACATCGTATTAACGTTCCCAATTTGCTCTTGAGAGATAAACACTGGGGTAGAACCGACGTCCCAAGTGACTCACTTCAGATGTTTGATGATGAAGCATTAAAGCATAAAATAGAGGCAATATTTTCAAACTAACACTTTTAATGCGATTTATATTGATGGTTTTGTGCTTGGGTTATGCTCTATATCTATCGGCACTATTGCAGGTATTATTCTTGTGGAAACAATAACAAGTCGGGGAGATAGTTTGAAACAAATTTACAATTTTTTTTACCACAGCAGATGTGCTTTTAGCGTTAAAGCCTTTAAATAATTATGTGATGGGCTTTACATATAATAAAAAATACACACGGATATTCTACCATTAATCTGTCAGTAAACTCAGAATCATTAATGAAACCAATCAAATATTTTTCCCTCACAGTAATCATATTATCAGCATCCATTTTCATCCATGACACACTGACAATACAGAAAGAGAGATTATTCACTTTAGCTGGAAAGCTTTGGATGTGAGTTTTTTGATACGGTGTAAGACACCGATTTTCTCCGCGTATTCACGGCTCTGCCAAAGTGCAACACTGCCCCCTAACGGCTGGTTTCATCCTGCCCAGCTTTACGACGCTCAAAATTATTGCTATAGCCTGGAAATTTCCCCACAGCTGAAGGAATGTTTTAGCTTACATGTTATTATCGCCTGCAGAGTAAATGCTTAAGGTGATTAAGCACTGAATGATCTACTGGGATGCAGGAAAATATACAGTTAGTCAGCCACTGAGAAAGGACGTCACCGCATGAGTATTACAAAGAGGAGAAAGTGACTTAATCCAAAATGAGGGCTTGCCTCCTCTTTCTGGATGGTCTGGTCTGTTATTCAGGTATGATCATTTTTACTTGTTAACCATCGTACAGCTGCCTGCGATGGAGATGGAGGGCGCATTGGCCGGGAAGCCGCACCGTAACCGCCAGACTGGCATTGCTTTGCCGTCCTTGTGCGACCCTGCAGGCGGCGGACGTGTTTGCAGGACCTCCGGGGGCCGGCAGCTCTTCTGAGGGGGTTTAAAGCTAAATCGCCAGCTTTCGCCACTCGGTCTTCAGTGACCGGCAGCGCATTCAGTGGTGATTGCGGTTTGGAGGGGGGATGCCGCTCTCTAAATGTCTTATAGGGTACATGCACATGTGCGCTTGGTATCACTGATTACCTTCATCACCTGTGTTAGTTATTGACAGCAATATACTGGCGTCAGGTTGTCATGGCAGTTTCTTAGAGTCACAATAATATAATGTTAACTTAATCTTTGCAATTAGTCTTACCTGGATCATTTCCTTATGGCCAGACGTTCCTCTTTTAAATCGCTTTTCTTTTGAATATATTTTACTTCGAGATTTATAGATGTTAGGTTAAAAGAAAATCTCAAAATGAGAAAATCATAGTCACTGTGAATTCACCATAATGCTCCAGTGGATGAAATTGTTTGTATGTAATATTTAAGACTCCTTAATTGGTGTACGGAAATAGCCATATTTTCTGAAGCATAAACATTAATTTGTGTTTGTGTATGTGCGTTTTGGGGGCTGGGGTGTTACTGTGAAACCCTGTTATAATATGGGCTGGCACAGGAGGGATATGGGATTTTAATAAATAAAAATTCCCAGGGAATCTCCTCAGATTAATTCACTTTTCATTAATAAGTGGACAATCTAGGGTCTCACCCTGCTGCCTCACTGAACCCGCTGAAGCTTCTATTTAAGAAATATGAAAACATTCATATTAAAAGACTCATAATAAATGAAAAGGACCCCCCCCCCAACTTGGCCCTACTCCCATCTCAGTGTACTTGAGGTCATTTCGCTGTCACAAGGCTGTTCCCCTAACAAACCGTGACAGCCTGAGATGAAATACAAATTTCTTTATCAGACACCTCCGTGTGGAAGAGATGACCTTAGATCAAAGAGGCTTCTGATGTTTTGACATGTAATTTGCATGGAAAGACCACAGTGACCGCTGTTCTATGAGGGCCTATTAAGATCTCCTGTAAAGACCCATACCAGGAGGTGCAGATGCTTTTAGGAAGTCTAATTGTGATGGTGGGGCATGACAAAGGAAGACATGATCCACATAGCAGCTCCACAAACCAGGGTTTTATTAACAAAACAGAACATCAAGGGAGAAACAGAAATCAGAGGCACCACAAGGGGTCAATAACTAAACTAAGGCAGGAGCAACAATACCAAAAGTAGGAAGGAACTACCATAAGTGGTGCAGGATATCTCCATCCATCCATTTTCTGAAACCACATGTCCTATTCAGGGTTGTGCGGGGAACTACCCAGGATGGGGCACCAACCCATTACAGGGCACACTCACACATGCAGACCTACAGGAAATTTGGCAACTCCAATTAACCTCAGCATGTTTTTGGACTGTGGGGGGGGGGAAACCGGAGTACCTGGAGAAAGCCCCACGACGTCATGGGGAGAACATGCAAACTCCACACACATGGAGGCTTGGACCTAGGTCCCAGAGGTGTGAGGTGACAGTGCTAACCACTATGCCACCCATCATGGTGTAACTACAACTAAGAATCACACAGCAACACAGGAAACAACCATAATGAACCACTGAAGAAACAGAATGAGAACAGGCACTTAAATACACTACTAACAAGACAACACAGGACAGGTGCGAACCATAACAAAAATCAACCAATTATTAAGGGCATGGGGCAACAAGGAACAGGTGGGGTAATTTACAATTAACAGACACTAGAGACTAGGAAACAGGAACAAACACTTAGGGCTATCAACACTAAGATAAATCAAGGAACACAAGTAAAACAAAACATAGACAAGGCCCGGGCAGGGTAACCATAAACAAGACATAACATAACCAGAGAGACACCAGGGGATAAAATAAAATCAAAATATAACACAAAGGTGAGGAAGGCCTCAGGCCAACCTCAAACTCACAACAGGAGGGTTGTTAGCCTCTGGGGCTGCATGCTCAACCCATCAAGCTACACGGCGGCCCTGGGGGCAGGGAAATGCACTAGGGCAGGGGTGTCAAACTCCAGTCCTGGAGGCCTGGAGCCCTGCACATATTTGGGTTTCCCCTCATTTAACACACCTGATTCAACTTGGGGAACACCAAACAGGATGGCCAGCAAGAATTGCTGGCCAAACCAGAAAAAGACATGGGATTGGGCGAGATGGGCACCGGCCCTGACTCTAATAGCAACTCTCTGTCCACTTTGTATGAGCCCCCTCTATGGGTCTAAAAAAGAAATGCACTCCTTCCGCTGTGAATAAACCCCACAGTCAGAGATGTTATTACAGGAATATAAAATGAACAAAGGATACTATATTACCCACGCAGTTTTGTAATATTTATATATCATGGAATTCTCTAGGATATAGAGATTAAGTCCCAAAGCATCCAAGAGCGCCATCTAGTGGGGTCAATAAATACGACAAAAGGTTCATGAAGGGTCATTTAGTCCAGCACGAGCTGATATATTCATTAGTCATAGAACAGAGACTGATCAGGGCCTCTGAGCAGATTTCTTGCCTCACAGAATAATTAGCCCTTTCCATCAGAACACAGGTTTCTCCCATCCTGCCATCACACACTTTTATATGCTGTGTACTGGGGTCAGGCGTGTACAACCGGAAGATAAGTACGTATATGATCTCACATGTAAAAAACTCTTTAAGAATCTGTTGCTTATTTTTATTTACCTACTAAATGTCACCTGTGAAGCAGTCAGATTTAGTCAGTTGAAGCTGAGGGACAAATGGGGCATTTTGAAATTTTTTTACTGTCATTATGTTGTCCCACAAGTGACACGGATCAGTGTCCCCCACCCTCAAAATTCTGCATTGAGATTGTGCCATTACAAGATTCCATTGTGAATGTTCTTTTCAGTCCACTATTAGGCAATCTGTTGAGGGGAGTGTGCCTGATGTATTCAGTTGCGAAACACTGTGATTGCTGTATGTACGGTATCCCTTTTACTCACCAATTCTCATACGTGTCTCCTTCACCCAAAGATCTATGGTAAGTCAGAATTTTCCCTCGATCAACTCGATCGTTCAGAAAAACAGCTTGCGATCAATTTAAATTGGTAACTATTGGATATAAACGGCGTCATTTTTACAATAAATAAATACTTACAGATGGTTAGGTTGGAATGAGCAGCTCATCTGTCTACATATCTGGTTCTACATGAAGGCTCTGGAAAAGAGGGAGCTGTCATCACTATGAATCCAGTCACACACCCTGTACGTGCGTGACAACGTGTATCACCTTTTGTTATTCTTCACTGAAGCACTCCCAGACACACCCTACTCCCAACACGTAGCGAGGTAGAGAATAACCAGCCCCGATCTTGTGTCGTTGGTTCTGCTTTGGTCTCGCTGGGACCCAAAGATGGACCTAGCTGGAGGTCCTCCTCTGTTCCCAGCATCATGCAGGTCACAGGGCAGAAAGGAACACGCCCACCTCACCTGCTCAGCCAGCCATTGGGTGTGGCACCGAGGTAACAGCAGAGACCAGCTCAGCTGGATATGACCATGAGTTGAGTCAAGGTCTCACTGCCTCACCACCCATGACTAATACCTTGGTTATGGCGGTTCTGGGGGTACACACCCCAACACCACAGCTCAGTCAGGTGCAGGGGACGGCAAAGCACCTTCCAACACTGCCCCACTAAGACACAAGCCCATTTTGTGGTTGCAACATGTCCCAAGAGAATTTTCTAGAACTGCTCAGTGTCACCACCACATCAGTTGTACTACGACTAATAGCTGTTATTTCTGCTCCATAATAAAATGAACTGTAAAAATCAGTAAAGAAAAAAAATTCTGCGTCATGAACAGCATTTAAAGTAATTCTTAAAAAAGTGCATGTAGTTTCATTTGAGGATGCAGTATCTTTGCCATTATTGGAATTTGAGGACAATCTATTGGATAGGGAACAATACTAATTTCAATCAGCTAGTCCAAAAAAACAAAAATGTGAACTCCAGACAACAGGTATGGGGCGCCAGGCAGTGCTGTATGTCATCATTACTAAAACAAATCCATATATTGTACCAGAAAGAATTTTCATTCAGTACACTAATAGTGATAGTTCCATAGGCAGTAACGACACACAGGACCCTCGGCATAAGCCTAGCTGTGTGATTATCTCATATAATAATAATAATAATAAGCTCAACTTGCCCTCCTACTTCTGCAGCAGATGCAACATTGATGCATTGCAAAGATCCATCGTGGCTGCTGTGATTATTTTTATAATTCTTTATTACTTCTTTATTACTTTAATATTATTTCAGCTATTACTTTATGAGGCCTATTTTACTACCAGATTTTCAGCGAAATTAACAGCAATGAATAGTATCTTACAGAAGATTAGGCAGTAATTGGGCCGATTTACCAGAAGAATGGCTTCGAATGAGAACTAGCAAACGTGCAGCTTCCAGAAATGGAGTTTGACAGCGCTGTGCTAATGCGACAGTGCCTGCGTCTCCGGGGCCTCTGCGCCCCCGCCTCTACGCAGCACACCAGGCAGGATGTTGCACTTTCCCATTTTCTCAGCAGACATATAATTGTGATCACTAGTCAACTCCGTTTTGTCATGGTTTTTGAAAAAAATGTGAAGAATATACACCCATGAATCCATCTTTCAACCACTGGGGGGGGCTGTATCCTCTTCCCGGAAACCCAGGGCGCACACACAAACTGTAGCAGGCAGAAGAAGCCTGCATGATACAGCAGAACCATGCAAACACACATGGTGGACAGGGGATCGCAGACTTCTGGGGAGGGGTTCCTGTCCTGCCCTGTGTGTGCGTGGCCTTCTCATGTGTCCAAAAGCATTGCGTTTTAAGTCATGTGACTGTGCACCCCACGCTAGGTTGCCATCCTGCCCAGGCTTCCCCCCTACCTTGTGTCCTTGGTTCCAAGCTAACGCTGTACTGGAAAAGCAAGTATGTGAACCGGATGTAGCAAGAGTAATTTTAGGATGATTGGACAGTCTGAACACTGCAAATCTCCATGTTTACAGGCCTGCTGTCAGGAATGAGATATGCAGAAAGGGTTACTTAAAAGCATTTCTAAAGGTTGGCGAACTGCCTAATTAAGGAGCTGCCTAATGTGGTTTCCCTAATTTCAGCTCCGATTTCAGTGTCGCTAATCACCTATTTGAAAGAAAGATGAGTAACATGCAATTAAAATGCCAAATTCACTTCACGGGTCCTCAGAGAGGGGGAGTAGGAGCTGACATGGCAGCGCTGAAACTGTCCAGCAACATATTATACGCACAGTGAATATGTGCCCGTTAAAGCGAGAAGCGGCCGATGGAGGCTCACGCCAGTCTGGCAAATTCATGTTAAGCATCTGTGCTAAAGTGCAGCAGAGCCATAGAAACTCATAAAGCACTATGCTGTCAGAGAGCTTTGTATGTATTGCCAAGGGACCGAATGACATTTTATTAAACCTATTAATGGGAGGGCTGAAATGTCAGCTGGAACACACAGATAATCTTCCCACAGTCTGCTTGAGGATGGCACCAAGACCTCGCAGTCTGCATGTGGACAGCACCAAGACCCCGTAGTGTGCAGGTAGACAGCACAAAGACACCGTAGTCTGCAGGTGGATGGCACCTAGACCCCACATTCTGCTTGGGGATGGCACCAAGACCATGCATTCTGCTTGGGGATGGCACCAAGATCTCGCAGTCTGCAAGTGGACGGCACCTAGACCCTGCATTCTGCTTGGGGATGGCACCAAGACCCCGCATTCTGCTTGGGGATGGCACTAAAACTCCGCATTCTGCTTGGGGATGGCACCAAGACCTCGCAGTCTGCATGTGGACAGCACCAACACCCCGTAGTGTGCAGGTAGACAGCACAAAGACACCGCAGTCTGCAGGTGGACGGCACTCGCTTTTCATAATCCAGCTCATTCGCTGTCCAGGACCAAAGCTCTCAGCACTGATCAATATTTTTGTTTGCAGTAATAATCTCTCCATTAGAGTAATTAATTACATGTCCCAGTCTGGTTTGCAGGGCCGCTGCCCAGGTGAAGGCAGGCAGGGTGACCCTGATTAATCGCCTGGCTTACCTGCTGATGGCAGAGACTGCCCTGTTAGCAATAATCCATGCTGCAGTCAAACGGCTCCTTCACAGTTATTAAAAGGGAAAATTACAAGCCGACATTCCTGTGCTATAGGCACTTGTATCCATCTTCCATATTGCTTGTCCGAGTTCAGGGTCACGGAGAATCTGGATAAACCGAATTCCAGCAAGAAACAGGCAGAGAAACTCGCTGAACAGGACCCCAGTCCATCAGGGGCCACATACATACTGCAGGCGATTTACAGAGAGTAATTCACATAACTGCATGTGACCAGAGAACCCAGAGTATACTGGAACAACAACAAAGTGTCAATTCCACATACACACACACGCACACACACATATACACACATACGCACACACACACACACGCACATACACACACGCACACACACATGCACATACACACACGCACACACACACATGCACAGACACACAGACACACACACACACACACAGGCATGGGAATCGATTGCACACCTCTGGCGGTTAGAGACGGTCATGCTACCCACAGAGCACCCACCCTAACCCTAAGACAGTCCCTGGAACTATTGGGGTCAAGGGCCTTGTGCAGGAATCCCAACCACAGGACCTGAACTGGCCACTTTCCAATCCCAGGCACAGCCTCCTAACCCACAGAGCCACTCGTCACCCCCAAAAAGGAGCCCTCAACCCTCAGATTAAAAATCTGATGCTCTACAAACTGAGCTATCCCAGCTCTCAAAGTAAATCAAAAGACATACAGTCACATTTTTTACGGGCCTGAATGACTGGCGACAGGGACCTTCAAGGAAGATGTCTGCTAAAATCTGACAATGCATCTAGGAACAGGCTAAGGAACTCCTTTGTGTTAATGCAGCAGACCTGTGATGGGAAACATCTGCTTAGCTATACACAAACGGAGAGTGCAGCCTCACCTTCTGACCTAGATACATCATCTCTCGCTTTTCTCAAGGCACAAAGGCACACGGGCAGTTATCAAAAGAGGGTTTGGGCTTTCATCATCCCATCTCCATTTCCAGCTGGAGAACCTGCAATCACCAGGCTGGCGTAAGGACCCAAATCAGCCCGAGCAGCTGTCACCAGTACAGTGCACGTTCCCTCACTGACCCCACCGTATCCAAGACTGACTTCACCGGCAAAAATGGTTTGCTGACATCAGAGCGTGGGCCTGTCGGAATGCTCGCGTGTCGGCTGCCACTCTGAAGGGGGTGACACACATCTGGAAATATGTGGCCTATGTGTAACATTGTTCTGAGGGCTGTGGGCCTACAATAAGGAGATGGCAGGATGCCACTAGGTTCCAGCTCCAGGGCCACAGTCCCCTGTGAGAAAAACCCCTGTCCAAGCCACATTCCTACAAATGACACATTGTGACAGGTGATGGAGTCACCAGGCAGCAGATTACCACGGTTACCAGGAACTCAAAAGCAAAAAAATATATAGATGTAGATATAAGGTTCAAGAATACAAATAGTAAATACTGATTTAGAAGCAGCTAGTTAAATAGATCAGTGGCGCAAAACGTATACATGTGTCTATTTCACATGTGAAAACTTACAAGACGTATCTGTCTATTGTGCATGATTGCCTAGGTGCACAGGCCAGGCAGCAGAGGGGACACCATAGACATCTGCCAGGCCGTCACAGGACACGCCTTCACACACTGTGGAGAATTTAGGGAGAGCAGTTCAGCCAACCTCCTGTCTTTGGACTGTGGGTGGAAACCCACGCAAATTTGGACAGAAAATACAAACATGGGGCAGGAAACAAACTCACCCTAAAGGCGTGAGCATACTGCTCCATTTCACAAGCTTCAATTTTAATGTTTCAAATGTTATCATTTTAAAACAATAAATATGAATTACTACGCTAATTTAGGGATAAATGTAACCTGCAAAAGAAACAAACCTACGTGAATTTCAGGTTTAACAAACAAGGCGGCGCTGATCTTATCTGTGTCTTTTTCAGAAGCATGAAAGACAAGGTGCTACATTTAAAGGTTTTAATAATACGGTTTCTGGTAAGGCTGGTCCTCCTTTTTTGTTCATCTTGGTTACACGCTGCAATGCCGTTATTACCTTGCATATTGTTAGTTTATTTAAAGATTACATAGCTGGCGCTGAGTGAAATCAAAGTAAAATAATCGTGCCCAGATCTGGGTTTTCAGCACTTCCCATCGCTGACAGGTGATGAGGAATTAAAGAGAAATCGGTGTAATGTGATGAGGAAGCGCGACGATCTGCCGGCGAGCCCGGTAAGCAGTCACACTTTCCGGTTAACGAACCCGGGGGAAATGCATCTTACACCGAGGGGCAACCGCCTGTAAGTGCTCCAGCATGCTGCTGTCACAGCCTGGGTAACGAGCAAGGCAGCTGCGGAGCGAGGGGCAATGAAGGGGCGGAAAGAGGGCGCGGGGGCGGGGGCGGGCTTCTGTCTCTCTCCAAGCTCTGGCAAGGCAAAGCCGGCTTTAGGCTGCTTATCATGGATCAAGCAGGCAGACGCTTGTTAACGCGTGCAGGAAATTAAATATATTAACTATAACAATTATATATATATATATATATATATATAAAACAATTATATTAAATATTTTTACATTTTATATATCTCAGAATCAGAAAAACTAATAAAATTATTTTGCTACATTATGCTGTAGTATTATGCTGCTCAACAACAGTTAAGGAAGAAGCGGGGAAAGCATATATATGTAAATACCAATTTTATAGATAAAGGTATATATAATAATAAGATATATATAATAACAAGGATTTCCGCGAGCTTGTACTGAATAAGCTGTTGGAAGCTGGCTGGCACTAGGGGGCGTGCTCCCTCTGTTCAGATTTGCCGGTTAATTTTTAAACGGCTAATTTCATGTTTTACCGATAATTGCAGATTTGGGCCTATTTAAAAAACGAACCAGCCCAGGCATAATAATAAAAATGTATAAATAAGCAACAATTAAAATATCTAAGACTGTGTGTTTCGGCCTCTTAAATATAGTGCTGGACGTACTGCAGAAATCAAGGCATTTCTATGTAAAGGGGGGAGTTCAGGCCGCATCTTCAAACTTGCACGGGGGTCGCATATGACCTTTTGAAATGCAAGCACTGAATTTCAGACGTTAAAGCCTTCATAACTCGGAAGGGCCAAAAATATGCATGGCATTTCAGCACCAGGAGCCTCTTCATGAATCCAGCTCCATCACCGCAATCTCTCTAAATTTCCAAGCTCCAGACATCTTCTCAATTTTCGCTTCTAAATAAACGCATCCTTGACCGACCCTCACAACAGAGACGGGAGTCCGCGCACCGCGTCGAGCCGCAGCCGAACCCTAACCCTTAAATCTGCCCGCCGGGATTAAGCGAACTCGGAGACGGTCCGGAGATCCGCGCCGCGGCCGCACTCAGAGCCGCACCTGTCAGCGCCGCCTCTTTTCCTTATAAAAAAGAGATTAATTCTGCAGATTACCGTGCTTAAATAAAGTACCTTCTGTTAAGCAGTAACTGGAAAGAGCGGCTGCCTTGTCTCTCTACGGATCGTAGCCAGTGAGACGCGGCTGCGGTCCGGCTGGACCCGGTTCCGCCGTCCTCTCTTCTGTACACTATCTGTACTTGTTCAGCACGGACCGGATCTGTGCCGCAGTTCTGGCTGATAGTTCTGGGTCGGCATAGATATGTTGGGTTTTCGGGGATCCCCGGAGATTCCCGTACAAGTCTCCCTATTCATATGTTTATGCTATATATGCCCACTAATCCAACCAATTTGTTTCTGCGTTCTACACCATATATGAATTTTCCGCGGTGATGCAAAAGGAGATAGCCGGAGGGATTCACTTCTGAAAGCCAGCGTGGAGGTTTCTGCGTGTAATTGCGATACATTCCCCGAATGACTAGCCTGGCAAAATTCATAACAGCACGTTATGAATCATGGCTGACAGCTGTAGTAAAATCTGCTATTTGTCATTGAAACGTCGGTGGCTAAATAACCGTCAGACATTCGCATAACTCATAGTAGTTTTCGCAATAAGAATTACTATTGACAATCAGAGACAACTAAAAATAACTACCCACTCCTAACTGGCGAAGTAATTTTCTACTCCCATATCATAACATACGATGTTGAATATTTTACCCTTATATTTTACAAATGTTTTATCTGTAGTTGTTTCTGCATGTAAGAAAGTGTCTTGCGTCGCGCCCCGTTTTTAACAGCAGGAGCTGCCGCCTGTATTCGGTACGATTCTAAGCGCAGCATCTGGAAATGCGAGCTCAGCGCACGGGGCGGAAAACTGGGAGGAGGGTTTGCAGGAAAGGGGGGGTTAGCCTGTACTAGGCGGATCTGATGGGAATGATAACACACCGTTTTAAACTAATTAGTGTCCTGACGGCGGGGGGTAGAAGTCCCCTAAAAAGTAGTTTTATAAAATGACTGTACAGAAATGAAAGACAACTGAAATTTTTTTTTCTAAAACTTGCTGCTAAACAGCTAGGCCTACATATGGCATACAAATAATCATGAAAATAATATGTAAATAATACATAGGCTACAAATAACAACTGCGGCTGAAACCCGGATTACACCCCCCCCCCCCGGGAAACGAAGTGAATTCGGCATCGTAGCGGATACGGCTCTTGAAAAGAGAATTTTCAGTGGTTGCAAAAAAACACATGTGAAAAATACGTTCACGGTGTCGATAATGAGAGCAGACAACAGGCTGTTTGCTATAAAGCCCGTAAACAGATGGAAGCCAAATGCAGTTTATTGCCTCTGCCTCTTGTGGGCCCCCATCGCTCTCCGTATGGCTCACATCAGGTCCTTTTCTTTCTGTTCTCCTGCTTCTCACTGAATAGAGGTTGATCTCAAAGCTGCATTCAGGTAAAGAAATACAATCTAGATAAATTCACAAGGCAGAGAGCCAGCAACTTTGCATTTCATTTTTACTGCGTGTAGAAAATGCCATCTTGCGGAGGAGTAGATACTGCTTCTCATTCATTTTTTGAGAGAAGCACGGCTGCTTGCACTTAAAAAAGAGCTGCGCCGCGTGTGTGTGCGTGCACATGTGCGCATATGTGTTTGCTTAAACGGTGTCATGTTGCCGGGGCTATGTGCTGACGCAGCGCGCGAGGTTGTGGCTCCCACCTGGCGCGCGCTAACACTTTACCAGCTGCGCTTCAGCGTCGATTGCGGGGGCGCACGGGCGCGCGCACATGCGCGCACACGGCCGTCCGAGCATAGGCGATACGCTGTACGATCTGTCTCCATCGCGGATGATTCTAACAGCTAAAGACAAACGGTGGACGTCTGGGAGCACGTGATATGAATGTAAAAACAGGTGCGCTTTTCTTTTTTAATGCTGAGCGTGTGAGTTGTTTAAATGTTCTACAGCCTTTATGATCTGGCTATGCATAGAGGGCATACAGACACTGATACAAACAGCAAAATGAAAAAACAAGTATTTACCCTTTCTGGCTTACATTTATTATGAGATCTTACATGTAAAAACAGGGTCATATAAAAGGATCACGTGGGAAGTGAAGAGAACTTTTGATTCTTACAGTCATTGTTTAGTAAAGAGCACTCTTAGGCCCCCGTGAAAAAGGTAATCACTCCCTTCCAACAACTTTGCTTCCACTAGTATTGTGATCAGTTTCTCACAGTACCATGGCAGAACATCAGGCAAGTCTTACTAACTCAGTCCTCCTGCCTCAGGCATTTGCAGGATTACAAGCTTGAGATGCTCATTTCGGGCCGTCCCTCAGCACCTCGTGGGGTTTCAGCCTGGACCCAAGAAGCTTGGCATTCCTCCCTGCTAGGATGTTGACTTTCTGGTATGCATCTCCGCGTACCTGCAGGACCCCGGGTGCTTTATCCCTGACCTAAAGGATGGATGGCCTGACATTCACCTTTATAATCCTCCCGTGCAGAGCAGCATCCATGTGTCCTTCTCTGATGGCAGGAAGCCCACATTCTGACAGAGAAGAGTACCACGGCACCGCCGCCCTGCCTGACTTCTGCTCTGAGGTCCTTACGGTAAGATGAAGAGCTTGCATCTCCCCAGAGAGTCTTGACTTATCTGTACACAGAAGTTTGTCCCATGCCTCTTGGGAATCGCTGAGGTGGCAAAGCTTCAGTGGAGCACTTTTCTCAGTCGTTTCTACTTCTTCTCCGCCCAATGTTTTCCTGACCCTGTCTGCTTGTGGAGCCGCCGCAGAGCCAGAGGGGCCTGCAGATCCCTGCATGTTGGTTTAGGGGTTCTCTGAGGCTTCCTGGACGACGTTGTGCATCGCTCTTCCAGAGATGTTGGCAAAGCCTGAGCTCCTGGGAAGAGAATGCACTGTTACAAAATTTCTCCACTTGGACAATAGGGCTTCAACTGCGATTTGATGGAGCCCCAGAGCCCAAGAAATGGCTTTGTATCCCTTCCTGGAAGGCTTCGGGAATGCCGTTTGATCGTGGTCGGATATGTCTGAAGAGCTTAGCTGCTGAGAACGAGCCAAAGGTGAACGCAAACCTCTTCCCATTTATACAGAGCAAAGCTGGCCCACAATAGACCTGATTATTTACTAAATCGTTCACACAGCTGAGCTCAATTATCTTATTTGGCTTGAGGGCAGTAAACTTCACCTCAGGGCCACATGCTGGAATACCCTGGGCCCCAAATAAATGAATAAAGCGCGATTTTATGCTACTTTTTCATGTTTCCAAATAAATAAACAAAACAATGTTACAAATCAGACTTAAGCCGATGCAAATTCAGTTATAATCTTAGTGTCAGTGTGAAGGAAGTGTTATGTTGGTTTGATTTCTGTCCCACCCAGAGGAGAAGAAAATCGGAAAGATCTAAAAACTGAAGTTTATTTCTCCTGGACACTATGAGATCTGTGCCAAACCAAAATGGCTTCTTTCTCCGGACTCTCATTTTTTCTCCAAAGCAAAAATACACACAAAATCTCATAGCAGCCTCTCTTCACGTTTCAAAGGAGATCTGATCAAGCCTTAAAATAGTGCTCAGAATGTCTCGACCTTTGCATCTCCTTTTGAACTACAGTGGAGTATCGGAGAGCTCTCTTAACGAACTTCCCATCCCAGCCAGGTTCAGAGGCCTGTGTTAAGCTGCCCCCCATATGATCAGATATAATATATTCAAATATTTGAATTACTGATTCGGCTACTAAACGCACTGCTATGGCTAGCAGAAAAGCTTATCCATATCTAGTTTGCCTGGTTTCTCTTTAGCCCCAAATTCTAGGCCTTAACTGCTTGGCCCGCCTGTATCATGCTGTGTCATATAAGGATATGGGGGGCAGCAAAGTGGTGACGTAGTTAGCATGGTCGCTCGGAAACCCAGGCTCGAGTCACCAGTTATGCTCATTAATCAGACTGAGTCAAGTTTGGCAGAATATCTCTTGTTCATCTCAGATATGAGTCCTGCCCTCTAGCTCAACCATGTCGATGTTATTTCTCCTAGTGAATTTTAAGAGAAACATCAGACAAAATAGAAACTAAAACGAGGCTAAAATTACAATCGCAATTTTGTCTCCCTGAGCTGATGAAAAAGATAGGGGCAGCCTGTGGCTCAGTGGGCTAAGCCTCTGGCTGTCTTGATTGCCAGTTTAAACCCAGCCTCAGCACACCTACAGGTCCTTGAGTAAGGCCTTTAACCCCCAGCTGCCTGGGTGCTGCTATGCGTGGCTGCCATTCACAGCCAGCTCACGTTCACCTACAGAGAGCAGGTTGGAGGAGGCATAGAGAGAATTTCTCCACAGACGTCAATAAAGGATCAATTATTAAAGGAAAAGTTTTCAGCAGCATGTTTTTCATTTGGCCAGTTTCATGGCCCAAAAATGTGCAGCAGGCTCAGTTGTTTTGCCTAAATTGACCTTAACGGGTGAGTGTGTGCTGCAGTGGATTAGTATCCCATCATGCCTTGTGCTTCCTGTGTCCTGCAGAGGATCAGCGTCCCATCATGCCCTGTGCTTCCTGTGTCCTGCAGTGGATCAGCGTCCCATCATGCCCTGTGCTTCCTGTGTCCTGCAGTGGATTAGCGTCCC
>JAAGVU020000123.1:15518317-15542190 GCA_011763525.2 Mormyrus iriodes | reverse complement strand
TGTCACACCCCTCCCCTCCCTGCCTCGCCCCACCCCTCCCTTCCTCGCCCCGCCCCTCCCTGTCTCACCTCGCCCCTCCCTGCCTTTCCCCGCCTCTCCAAGCCTCACCCCGTCCCTCCCTGCCTCTCCCCGCCTCTCCATGCCTCACCCCGTCCCTCCCTGCCTTTCCCTGCCTCTCCATGCCTGACCCTGCCCCTCCCTGCCTCGCCCCGCCCCTCCCTGCCTCGCCACGCCTCTCCATGCCCTGCCCCACCAACATGCCATCGCTTCCTTTGATTTGTTTCCCTTGTTTACTATAGCAGGAATCTGCACCAAATGAACCTTATTTCATTTTCCTAAATAACAACATGCAGTTTCACGATTTAGCGGCATGTGGATTGCAGCCGGTAGTCACGCAGCTCGCCGCTTGTCTCCTGCGATGCAGGGAGCGCATCGACTTCACCCCCCGTTGGCCTTCCAGCACAAACACGATCCGATATGCCCCCCAAAAACATCAGAGGTTAGATGTATCTGGAAAGCAATAGAATGTGTGGTTTGAAGATTGTTAGATATTAATGAAACTGTCCAGCAATTAATTCCATGTTATTTTCTGGATTTTCTGATGAAGTGAAAAGCAGGCCCTCTTCACACATTGTTTACATGTTTCCTCCCTCTTTCTATATAGTACAGAGAGGGCTGACCTTTCTTATCCCAAAGCCCAGCCAGGGGGATGCACCAAAACGCTATGCACCCAAATAGCGATCGCTCTTATCCACTGTCGGCCTCTGCAGAGCCAGATGGCTTCATCCCTTCTTCATCCCTTATGGCAGATGGATAACAAGCTCCCTTAAACTCCAGAACATATACAAGTTTCAAGTTTCTCCTCGTCAAGGTGGCAAGGAGTCAGAAAGTGTCCCACATCACTGGGGAATTTGTGAGTTGGTGGTTCTGGGAAGCCTGGACTGGGCCTAACATTTGGCCTGCATCTCTGTGTTTCAGCCTGCGAAGGACTCTGTGGTGTGGGGGCTACAGAACAAAGCAAGCATCTGTTTTTTTGCACCGATGGACGTTAACTCCTTCTGCAGGCAGCCCCGGGGAGGAGGGGCGGGGAGGGGGACAGGTGGCTCTTGGAGCAAGCAGAGCTGTCTCCAGAGGAACGAGTTAAGAGCTAAAGGGGGGAGAGATGAGTGGCCCCGATTCCCTCTGTAACAGCTGGCAGAGTCGTCACTAAGCCACACAATTAGCCCGGCATTTCCTGTCGGTTCTGCTCTGACGGTGGACATCTGCCCGCCAAACGGGCATCACCCAGCCGGTCGATGCAGAGAGAGGCTCCCTTGATGCCGCCCACACCGGGGTACATGTCTCCCATGTCTCCACGGACACGTGCAGGGTGCAGCCTTCCCACCTCGTCTGAAATGTTCCTGGCGCGGCTATGAGATCAAAGATGCAAGCCAGGGAACTGGAGAGTGGGCCTGACACCAGATGTGCCCATCCTTCCGGGGATCCCGCAGCCTTTCCTAGAATTGCCATGGAACACTGTTTCCCCATGGCGATCTGTGCAGTTTAAGGCACAATGCTGAAATGCGCCTGCATGCGAGCTGCATGTGAATCGCATGCGAGCTGCATATCGGCTGCATGGCTTCCTCTCACTGTCCGGACCAAGCACATCTTTATTCGTTTACCTTTCCTACTCTCCTTCGAAATACAAGGAGAAATCAGGCTTATATCAGACTCTGACATCTTATCTGACCAACCAGCTACAGACTGAGCAAAAAGGTGGAGCGTAAGGGTTGAGGTGCTCATGTAAGCCGAGGGGGGGGTGCTCACGATCCACATCCAGCACTTCAGCGGTATGAAGGAGCTGCACAAGACATATAATGACTGAGTAAATATCATTAAAATTCATTCATTACATCAGAAATTTTCAACCCAGCATGCAGGGACTGCTTTAGCTCCAGCCAAATAAGAATACCGAATACCTAAAACTTGTTTGACTGGGAGGAAGCAAATTTGTGGACTATGTAGGGTCCCTGAGCATTAAATCAATAAAACTCAATAAAACTTATTCAATGAAAGTATAAAACTGAAAGTACAGCAGTGAAACTCAGGCACGGATGTGATAAGACGTGTCTGTCAGCAGCTGTCAGGTACGTTCCAGGTCTGGTCTGCGGGGGGCACTCTGGAGAGGGGGTGGCCCGGTTGGCTGGCAGATGTCCTCCGGTATCCTGGAGCTTGCAAGAGTGCAGCACATCTGCTGAATGAAGCTGGGCATTGGGGGGGGGGGGTGGGCTGACCTGCATTAGTACCCCAGGGGCTGCTTGAATCACTGTGAGATCTGCGATATTCATTAACGTGCACGAGTGACCCTCAGCGTATGATTTAAGCCACTCTTTGTTTCCTGAGCAAATACTCCTTTCGAAGAGATTACGCCTATACTGATTCGGCTTGCGTTTTCATCATTTATGAAATGATTTCAGCTTGAAGGCAGAACGCCCTGGCTCTCCCAGCAGCTCCTGTGGCTGCACCCCCTTCCTTACCAGGCCAAGCATTCAGACATGCCCGTGCTTTCGTGTGAAAAATGCTGGGAGCGTTTCAAAGCTCTGCAAGCCTATTTATTTATTTCAAATTTGTGCAGCTCCATGCCCAGCTGGCATATTTGCTACCGCAGTGAAGCGTGTAAAAATTTCCAAACCTCTGTGGGCTTTTTTAATCTGAACAGTGTACCTGACGAGTTTCCAATAACCCGTCTTCCATGCCATTCATATGGAGACAAGACTAAATTGTAAATGTACTGAACCCGCGTCTCTCGGCAGATGGGAGGCAGGGCAGGTAAGCAGAAAGCTTGGCTGTTTATCTCCACCTTCAGCACATCAGATATTGTACCATATCTAAAATATTATGACGGTCAGCACGCTGTTAACAAGTCCCAGAACCCCACACAAAGCAGCTCTGGTTATACTCCAGTCCCGACTGCAACTTTTCGTTAAAAACCGCCATATTATCAAAGCAGCATTATAACAGGAGACCTGGCCAGAGGTACCTCAGTCCCCCAATGAACATTAGAAGATTCCAGTAACCGAGACCAAACGGGAGGGTGGCCTCTGATTGATATGACCTCGTCCACAGAGGCTCTTCCGCTGAAATGCAACAAGACAGGAAGAGTGAAACTAAAAACATGCAGAAGTATTCCATCCTGCTCCGGTTCCATTCCAGCCCGGTTCATTCCACTTGGGTTCCATTCTGGCCCGGTTCATCCCACTCCGGTTCCATCCTGCTTGGGTTCCATTCTGACCGGTTCATCTCACTCTGGTTCCATCCTGCTTGGGTTCCACCCCGCTTCGGTTCCATCCTGCTTGGGTTCCATCCCGCTCCGGTTCCATCCTGCTTGGGTTCCATCCCGCTCAGGTTCCATCCCACTTGGGTTCTATTACGCCTGGGTTCCATCTCAGCCAGGTTTCATCCCGACAGTTTTACTTTGCGAGCGTACAGAGTTCTGTAGCACTTGCCAGACGGCAGAAGTGTGAAAAGTTGTGTCTGAGGTGTACCAGAGCTTTTCTTTCATGGGGAATAAATGTGGAAAAGAGTGGAATGTGAATTCTCCTTCAGACAACAGCCACTCACAGAATTCTACCACTTAACTTTTGACCTTTTCTTGAAAGTTTATTTCAAATTTTGTCTGAAAATGCTTTATAATTTCTCTTCTTTTTTAGGTCGCCCTAATGTTCTTCCGTAATCCAGTTTCTCCTGCTTTGCACTTTTACACTGATATCTACAGCAGGTCCTCTGTCCTGACTCCGGTGTCACGTTACAAATGATAACATCTTACCTTTTCATACATGCCAGTGTGCTGCGAAACAGATACACCTGGTGGAGATTTGCCACCTGGATGCCAAGATGTGTGCCCTCACATACCGGCCGATAAACACCTGTATACTGGCCAAGCGAAACCCTGTGTGACCAAAAGGAAAATGACAAGGAGATCTCTTCCAGTAAATTCACACTGATGCAGGTGCAGCAAACGTCAGGTGAAGCCGTGAGTCACTGACAGCATGCAGACGTCGCCTCTGTATCTTTACCTCGTATTTACCTTATTGTTTTTATTACTGTGCAGTTTTCTCACAGTTCTCACGCAGGTTTCCTCTGCATCCTCTCATCTCCTTCACCCGTTTGGGCATAAGGCCCGCCCGGCCGGTTTCTCTTTACGCTCCGTCTCTCGCGGCATGCGGTCCGACCTGTAGCCTTCACCCCTGAAACTCAGACGCGGCAGGGAGTCACTGGTGCACTTTGCCTGGAAGATCTCAGCGCGCTCTCCTGCAGGAGGCCCAGCATTCCTAGCACTTCTTATATGTTCACACATCTGCCAGAATCCGTCCAGCCCTTCTACATAACTGCTCCTCCAGCACGGGCTCCCAGTAAACCCAGAGCACATCCCGAGGGGCACAGGGTACGAGATGAGGTGGGACCTCCCAAAACTCAGAATGGAAATATGATGCCATTAAGAAGGGCACGTAAGAGAACCTGGAAGGATATGAATGCAAAGCCATGAGCTTAGTCCCTGTAATCTGTCACCAAATCTGAGTGTTCCTCCTCCACAGAGCATCCTGCCGGCATTTAATGGAAAAAAACAAACAGTGCACTTACTAATATACAGAATGTGAGGATTTTTTCCCCCAACAAAAAGAAAATGAATTAACTTTGACCCCAGGGCACCATACAGGCTAAAATTACCTCAGCTGTCTCAGTTCTATATATATTGTGACAGAACTTACTGTCAGTCGTAAATTTTAAAAGTTCTAAATGTTTTATTATATAATTAAAACATTGTTACAAATGATCTTTTACAATCACTTTTATTCCAGTTGATTTCAATAACATTTGAATTACATTGCAGTCGTCTTAAAGCTGGATGTAATCTGAAATGGGAAGAGAAACTCCATCCTGAGTCACAGGAATATGATCAGTCTGCCGCTGGAATCCGTGCATTTTTTGTTCATCGTTATTGCTTAGGAAACATCCATTCAGCAGACAGGTATATAAATGATGTGGGGTAATTCGCTCAAAACTCTACAGCAGTGGACATGAGCATCGCCGTGTGGTGTGAACCTGAGCTCACAATTCCCGGTTCACTGCCCCGAGGACTTGAGCTCGCGGGGCTCCGAGAGGTGGCAGCCATTATGCTATTACCTCTGATAAGGTCCTAAGTGCAGGAGGTAATTGGCTTCACAGCTGCACCAACGACCTGCTGAAATCATAGCAATTTCAGGGTGGACCAGAATACCAATGTGGGCTAGTTAACCCGGCATGGGAAAACCCGAGGAGGGGTCATCACTTACTGCCGGCCATGTGTAGGCTTGGAGTCATTTGATGTCCTGAGAAGAAATTTCAGGAGAACTAAAACCATTCCATTATACAAATGGCTAACATCCTCCTCTCCGGAATTTGAATGCCAAGGGTTACATTATTAGAAAGGATAAAATCACGGATTATGCAGAGCGGCCTGACTTATATTAAATTATGATGGATAACTGCTCCCGAAAAGCCTTCAGGCTGAACTCTGTGGTGGAGTTCTGCATCTCAGTGGGCGATTAGTGCGTAGCCACACTGATGGGCGGCAGGGCCACTGGCGCTTGGCTGGAGGCGGCCGTCCAAGTCCAGCTCCAGCTCACTCACTCTCTGGGCCAAGCCGGAACGGGCTCCCAAAAACAGGCTCATTTCTGAATGCTAATGTCTATTATCAGTGATCAAATAAAGCCCCACACAAGATGGGAGAGGCTCCCCCTAACTCCCCACTTGCCTTTCAGTCTATTCAGGAGTATTCTCCTTTGATCGGGGAGGGGGGCATTCAGCTGGCGAAAAGGAGCCCGCAGCCTGTGAGCCCAGCTGAAGCTGCTTGTGGCTGGGGGGGGTAACTCTCACAGTGTGGGACCTCGAGTCTTCTCTGGGATTCTCCTCGCTCTCCTTTCAGGGAACCCTCCTCAGATGCATCACCTGTGCTGGGTCTGGAAAGACTCACCCCCTTCCTTTACCCCATCGTCAAGGGTCACTTTTGCAGGCAACTTTCCCCTACTTTTTAAAAAGTTGTTCCCAGCTGTAGTATGTGCCCATGTGCGGCCATGTTTGCTGTCTTTGTTGTACATTAGGCACTAACACATTTTTTTCAGGAACTAGAACCTTTTTCTAGAACCAGAAACTTTTGTCGCATTTACATTTTAGGAACTTGGTCTGATTGTAGTTCCTCTGAGTCAGTTCCAGAACCCTTTTTTACTACCTACTCCAGAATTGGTACTTTTTGTTCAAACATTAACTACTGGGAAGTACTGACAGACATAGCTTGCTGATTGGTTGGCACTCACAGTGATAGCTTGCTGATTGGTTGGCTTTCACAGTGATAGCTTGCTGATTGGTTGGCACTCACAGTGATAGCTTGCTGATTGGTTGGCACTTACAGTGATAGCTTGCTGATTGGTTGACGCTCACAGTGAGAGCAAAAAAGCATGGAATGGTGATATAATTAGCAGAGCAAAATTTGAGCAGATAAAATTAGTTTTGTACTTCAGTTACATTTACTGAATACATTTTTTTGCATGCGTCTCCATATTTCTGCATTGGAAAATTTGATCGATAACCAATATACTTTTGTCTATTAGCACCGGTGCTGGCAGTGAGACTTGCAGCACTTATTAGTGGGATAATGATACATTGTTTTTTATTCTGTGTAAAGCGAAACTCTATCTGCTGGCCAGATTTAATAAGAAGCATAAACAATGTCGCGGGTTGTATAAATAAAGCATAAATAAAGACTGTGTCTTGTTGTGATCATGATTAATCCTCCTAATAACTAACAAAATGATTTGATTACCCTCCATTGTTTTGGTGCGGCGATGTCGTTTCTTTCGTATGAAATTATGTGTGAAGTTTGACCTGCAAACTTTTGTCTCCCATGTTTATTTAGTATCAAGGTCTCAGTTCTTGTTGTGTGGTGTGAAAGCGACTCACCGAAGTGGCCAGGAGCTACAAAAGTCCCGAACAGGGACTGTAAACCAGGACCAGGTTCCGGAACTTTGGTGTGAAAGCGCCTACTGTGTCAGTTGGTCAAAGTGGGAAACCAGCAAGACTTGATAATACCTTCAAAGCCAAGAACAGAAGTGCACCTCCTTACCTCTCAGCACTAATCAAGCATCGTGTCACTTCTCATCCTCTTAGAACGACAAGCACCGCTCGACTTGAGCCACCGTTACTTAAAGGAAAATGCACATCAAGACTCTTGTCAGTGTTGGCTCCCCAGTGGTGAAATGAACTTCCTCTTGCCATCAGAATGGCAGAGTCCCTTCCTGTCTTCAAACACCATCTGAAGACCCACCTCTTCAAGGAACACCTTGGAGACTAACTAGCTCATATATAAACGTTATGTTTATATTATATAAAAAAAAAACTACTAACATCTCTGCCTTAATGTTCTTTCTTAAACAGGGTTTTTAGGTGCGTAACCAAGCTGGCAGTAACTTAGCCGGCTGACAGTTGTTATCCAAGTCTGGCTTTACAAGAGTGAAGAATAGTCGAGAACTACTGAGCACTGCTGTACGTCGCTCTGGATAAGAGTGTCTGCTAAATGCTGTAAATGTAAATGTAAAGGGTAAAACACTACGCCCCTTTCAGCACACATTTCAGCAACTTAAAGCAGCTGGTAACATGCCACCAGATGAAGGAAAGGGTGACACGGACCAGTACGGCGCTTCACTGGATTCTGTGAGATCCAGCAGTTACTGTGGGGACCTTCTACAGCTTCATTAGTGAGCCATTCAGATGGCGCGTAGCAGACTCCTGAGCATTTCTCTCTGGGCTTTTAATTCACACTTCATGTCACAAACTGATTTCGTGTGTAAAGTGCAATGACAAAGCCAGACTGTTCAGAGATAAACTAAATTTTCCACCTGGGGCGGGCAGGCTGTCGGCCTCTTTTGAATGCCTGATCAAACTGACGGAGCTGGCTCGGTCTGAATCGGTTTGCGGCTAGCTGACTCATTAACACCTTACAGGCTTCTCAAAACACCCTATTTATGTAGTTCCAACTTGTTAGCTCATGGCTGTGCACCTATCAGTTCTTCATAAGTGACTTGAATACCCCTGACAAGTAAAGTTCGATTAAACGCCCAAACTGTGCAAAATATGTATGTTATACACCACGATGATTAGGCTTAAATGTTATGGTACTCCGACGCAGATTATAATCTAAGTAAGTAAACCTGGTCTTTCAATAAACTTTGAAAACGATCATTGACTGAGTTTGCAAACGCCACAGAGCAGTTATATGTTTAATTTCTCAAGCACTGATAAAAGGCTGGCCTGTGATAAGGGCTCTGAAATGGCGTCCCGTAAGACGACAGAAGGTGCCCCTTGCAGGGAGACAGCGGCCAGCGATGACCCACGGGGGAAGGTGAACGGCTTGGCAGGGCTGCATTGGCGCTAGAAGACAAAAGCTGCCGTACAAAGGAGCCACCTTTAAAAGGACATGGCTTAGAGCATTCCGGTCTGTTCCAGAACGTTCCGGGCCATCGCTTCTGTTACTACATAGCTGAGGGCCGAGTTCTAACAAAACCACGATAACCAAACAAATAAAGTCTCACGCATCTCCATCAATAGCACGCTGGGGCCACACTCCCCCCCCGCACCAACCCCCCCGGTGTACGGAGAGAGTGAAAAGGTACAAATGAGCAAAACGCTTTCTGAAAGAAAATGGAAACTGGCTGCTGACAGAGGGCTCTGCTAACAATGCATACCTTCAGCGGCGGTGCTGCTGCTGCGCGCGCAAATAAGCCCAGGAGGAGGGCAGCCCCCGCGCTCCACTGACAGCTCACAGGTGTCTGTCAGCGCGTTCAGGCCGCTGCCACAGTTAGGCCCCAGAGAAATGAAAGGAACTTGGCAGCATGGGTGTTCGCTCGGCTAAACAAACAGAGGTGCAAAATGTAAACGCTGGTGCGCACACTGAAGGGGATCCAGCACCCTTATGTTTGGACACCTGGGAAAGCAGAGAACCCAGAATGCCAGTCTTCATAATCCCACAGTCAACTGTCCTTCCAGGTCTCATATAACACGTTAGGAAAATATGTGCAGGTTTTCTTTAGAGTGAAATTAGAACGCGATTAATTGTGTCTGGGACATTGTACAATCTATCTTTTATTTATGCAACCATCAAAAATCTTACATTCCAGCTAATTTCCTTCAGGATTAATACGGTCTCTTCCTCTCTCTCGCTCTCTCTCTCAGTTTCTCAATCTTTCTCTCCATTCATCCATCCATCCATTGAAGAAGCCATATTTGCGTCCAGCGCTGGCTACCCGCCTCTGAAGAGGCCTACGTTTCTCCCATTGCATACAGACGCGATGTCGGCAGGCTCAACAGCCTCTCCCAGGGACCCTGCTTCCCATTAGAAAGGTATTTCTATGCTCCTCACTGGCGCACCCGTTAGCCATCGAGCGGCATCGTGACAAGGTGGCCTTATTTCACGCCTCTCCGCTTTATTGTTGATGAATGGCTTCACCAGATGGCTTGTTATCTTTGAAGATCCTCGAGGACAAGCATGATAAATTGCCTGAGCCTCACCCTGCATAATCCACAAAAGTATGAGTCTTCCAGCCCTCCCCCGGCCAAGTCAACATCTCAATACCTTGTACCTTCTTCTCAAGGCCCTGTCGACCTTTCATCTCCATCCAGACAAGTTCAGGAGGTTTGGTGAGTGCAGAGAATCGGCTCAGGATGGCTGAGTCTCAGATCTGCTACGCCCGTTAACGCGACTCGACAAAACACTTAAGAGCGAACGCTTGATCACTCAGAAAGCCCCGAACACCACAGCTGGCATAGAAAGTACACAGGCTGAAGGTAATGGATAATATGTGTCCCAGAGGTATTCTGGCCCCTTGACCTGAATATTTGGTGGACACACCTATGGCAGTAATTGCAGCAGTTTCTGGTTATATCTGCCACCACTTTGTACAACAGCTTGATGCAATTTCTGCTCATTCTTCCTGGAAGATTAACTGCCTCAAAACTTTCAACCACACATGGTCTCGGAGAGTATTGGCTATTTGTCCTGTCCGTAAACTATCACACCATTGCAGAAGGTTTATCAGCTAAATATCTCAAGATCTACCTACAGTTCATGCCAACAGCGGTGGGTACATAGAACATAAGAGTTACATTTAATTAATAATTAGTCACATTTAAAAGACACATTCAATGTAAATGTATCATGAAAGTTGTAACATTTCATATTTTTCAAACATCCACGTTTTATATTTTGCCTAGGGTTTTGTACTGTTGTGTCCTATTTATTTATTAAATCTTTTTTGTTTCATTTTACCAGGCATGGGTTTACAAAAGGTTGACTGATTATATTCAGAATGAAGTTTGTTTCAATTTGTTTGTACCAGGCCCTAACAAAACTACACAGACAGCAATTCCATTTTAAAATTAGAAGTATAGCTTTACATGGCTGTGGCTCTGACAGCCGTTCTAAAGAATTTCCCTTAAAAATGTCATCCGACCGACCCACCTACATAAATTTGTGTCTCAACAATAACCGCCGTGCCTCCGCTGTCCTCCGGTTAGGATGCGACGGCAGAGCTATTGCCGTTGAACGCTAAAGGGACAAATAGAATAGACGCTTCAACACCCTCCAGATATACAGGTGCATATCCTGACGCCTCACCATTCGTGATTAACGACACGAAAAGCCTTTGACAGCTTTTCACGATCGCAACGGTTTGCGCAACTCTACATCAATAATTTCAGCCTGGCAGGCGCGACACCAGGAGGCTCCTTTACTTCATCGCATAATGAAAGCATTAAAATGAAACGCTTAACCACTAAATGTCTTAACAACATGATGCTGTGGGGAAATAACGACGCATCAAACCTAATGTCGTGCGCATTATTTGCACAGCCAATAACATAACAGAATATATAATACCGATCGTTTTCAGAGGCGGGCTCAGGGTTGCAGGATCGAAGGTACTTCCCTGCTCAGTGTGCGCGGAGTGTGCGCGGAGTTTGCGTGAAGTGTGCGCGGAGTGTGCGCGGAGTGTGCGTGCTCCCTTCGCGTCGCGCAGGTCTCCTCTTGCGGTACAAAGCCATGCGTTTAGGTGTTTGTAGGTTGACCTTGCGCGGGTGTGCGTGGTGTGTGCCCTTCTGATGGACTAGCATCCTCCATAGGGTGTTCCCTTGTCTTAAAACCTGCGTTGGCGACGCTCTAAAATTTTATTACCATCTAAAATGTACGAGGAATACTTACTTAATTAATTTACTATTTTATCACACCCTAACTAACATGCTAATTCATTAACCCAAAATAACCAAATACAATTAGATCATGGAGGAATGTTTAACACATCAGGGAGTCATTAAAAACCAATCGCATCCTATGTAATTAACCCATTTTAATGATGGCACTTTCCACGTCACAAGATTATCTCTTGTTGACATTAATGGCTGCAGTTAAAGACAAACAGAGTCCAAAATAAACTCCAAAGTGGGGGCATATTAAAGTATTGTATTGCATCGCTTTTATATTTGCTATTATCTACAATTCTGAAGTTGTAGCGTAGTACAACCCTGAGCCGTATTATTACTCTGTATTATGTTGACTAGTGGCCCTTTAAGAATGGTAGAGAGTGAAAGGAGGTGGTGCGGTTTCACACCAGGAGTGGGAAACGTGGGCGGTGCCAGCGCCGCATGATTGACAGCTTCGCCCTGGCAATCGAACCATACGGCGCCAGAAGAATTTTCACCGACCAATGCCATTGGGAGTTCGCGCGTCACTCAAACTGGAGAGCCAATTGAAATCCACGGTGGGCGATGCTCAACTCCGCAGTGTATCCAGCGTGGGGATCCGGACCGATCGCTCTGGCAAAAAAAAAGAAGAAATTACTAAAGGGCAAAAGAAGGAAAAGTGCCGCGGTGAACAGTGTCTGAACTGCGGCAGATTTAGTTATAATAACTGGATCGCGGAGATACGCTAGTCACAGCCTGCATCTGATAAGTAGCCCTAAAGATCTTTCAGAGGTCTTTGCGATAAAGTTAGGCTTAGATCGCGTCCTAGGCGTTTCATTTTGCCGTTTTGCAGCATTACAGCGCAGGAGAAATCAGCGTCCTTACCCTGCAGATCTAGCCTCCGGGGAAACTTAAAATTAATAATACAATCAAAAGCTGGAGGAGTGGGCATTTCAAAGCCCTTTGCATCCTGGTGACAGCGTTCAGGTCGCCTGCATGGACAATTGTGCAGCCTGTCCATGCTTTTGCTTGGGGTGATGGTTATTTAGCTAGTTACTAAGTAGCATGTCGTTGGAAAAAGTTAAAAAGTTACACTGGATAAGGTTTTAATGGGGATATCTTAAGGTCCGTTTGTGGGGGATAATTCCTCCCCAAGCCGGGGAGCCCAGGCGCGCGGACAGATCTCCTTTTCAGCCTTTTAAGGGCAACTGCCTGCAACTTGCACCGAGTCCTGGCGTCCGGACAGCTCCTTGTGTTGCTTCGGTAATCGTGATTCACCTTTGATTCAGTCCGGCGGGGGGGGTGCGGGTCGCAGACTGCCGGGGGGACTTTAAAAAGTAACTTTCATCGGCATGGGAGCCGCCTGCAACGCTTGAACGCAAACCGCCGCTTCGCCATGCAAATGTCCCGGGTCCTGGTGGAAGTGCGCCGACCATAAGCGGCATCGCGCTTACCCGGACACCCCCGCGACCCATCCATCCATCCGTGGATACAAGCAGCAATCAGTGGCCGCGCTAATAAAACTGGATACAAAATGGCGGCGTGGCCGGGACACATGGGATCGGCGGCTGGGTGTGTTTTGTACCTGCTTGCGTCCCTGGGACTGTTGGCCGGGTTCGGATCCGGATCCACTCCGCTCTGTCCGCTGAGCTGCACGTGCGCCGGGGACTCTGCGGACTGCGGCGGCCTGGGGCTGAGGGACGCGCCGCCGGAGCTGCCGGTCCGGACGGTCTCGCTGTGAGTATGGACCGTGTGCGGGCCCCTTGGGCTCTGGCTATGATGGTGCCCAAGTTTCTGCATGTTTTTGATGGATGTGTCCACCTCGCCTTGGTCCCAGGTTCATTTAAAATTCTGCCCTTAAATCGAGCATGAATATATCTTTACTGCCGTTTTGATATAAACCATATTTTAATTAACTAAATTAATTTGTCTGACAGTACATCATGGGTTTATTTCCGTCAAGGCTTCCGCCCGACATTAAAAGGACGTGCAGAATTGAACGTTGCTAGCAAACTAAACGTTTAATGCCGGCTTCTGCGGATGATGAGGGATTAACAATTTAAGAAAATGTATTTTTTTACATATCATTGTGGTACAATAAATTCTAGTTGTCTAATACAACTGCACATTTGTGGCTATTGTATGTGTCGCCAGATTAACTTTTTGATTTATCCAGAAACTATCGATTTTGCTGGATTCAGTGCATCTGAAATATTATTGCAAAACGCATTTACTGTTTCTAAGATTTTGTAATTGTATTATTCTGTCTGCCGCCCTGTCATCTGCCCCGCTGAAGGGCTGAATCCCCGGGAAATTGTCCCTCAAAGGTGAATCTTGAATATCAATGTACTTGCGTTTAAAAAATACATTATCAAAGTACAGCCTGCTTTTGAATTTCTTTCCTCTAGAAAAGTTGACACTAGAGGCAACTTCTTGACATAAACTGACTGCTTATGTAAGTGCTTCTGCCTGACCTGACACCCCCCGGCAGGACATGATTTAAATGGGGAAGCTTCTCTCTCATTTCTCTGCCTTTGTAACGAAGATATGGGGATGTTTCCAGGTTTAATGTTACTCCTGAGCGGCAGCCGTGGCCCTTATAAGCCAGTATAACGCCAATATCAGCTTAATGAGAGCAGTGGGAGCCCAGGCGGCCGGCCGGGGACCGAGCCCGCGAGTGTGGACGGCAGCTGCCCTGACACCTTTTCCAATTTTTTAAATTTTTTCAATTTAATTTTCCATTATAAATGTGTGCCTTTGCTGTTTAGATTCCTAAATTGACTTCAATAGGCCTAAAACACAATAAGCTGTTGGTATTTTTTGCGGCCAAGTCTGTGTCTAAGGCACTTTTAATGCTGGTTTATTTCTGGGCGAATTGCGGAAGATGGTGAGTAAATATGAAGTATTTAGTGTTATGCCCACTGGCCCTGCTCCGGTTTGACCCGCGGACCGCAGAGGCCCCGCCGTTCCGCGCCGGTCCCCGTTTTCCTGGCCGGACCCGCTGCTGATTCCGGGCTCTGACGGAGAGGAGCGTCTGGCTGCCGCGGCTGCGCGGAGGGAGTGGGGACTGTACGCGGCTTTCCCGTGAAAGGCCTGCTGTCGCTGCGGGTTTCCTTAGAATAAACGCTTGCATTTTTCAGCCCCCGCCGGTGCGGCTCGGTTCAGCGCTTATTCAGGGCGTCTGGGGCGGCTGCCTCGGCCCGCCGCGCCCCCTCTCCTGTCGGCGGCCTCTGACATTTTGCCAGGCGACTTACCGAAGGGCATAAAGTGTCCCTCTTATGTTTAGCACTGGTGGCTTCAGCACTGAGTCTGACCGTGTGACTGGGGGATATTTATGCCCCGTGTCAGCGAAAACACGCTGACATTTACCCCCCCGCGCCACGGCGATGGAGCGAAAGGCATTTATTCAGCGTCGATAATGGAAAACAGTTATTGGGGTTTGCGGTCCTGCGCCTAATCATCGCCGGTGAGCGCGGAGGGGACCGTAACTGCTGGTTTACTTGTAAATTTGCCCGAGTATTGGGTTTATGGTTGATGCGCCCCCCCGGGGGAGGCTGCAGGGGGGGCGGCGGGTCACGCTAGGGGCGCATCTGGTCTAAATCAATCAGCGGGGGGAAGACGCTTTCTGAGGGGGAAGACGCTTTCTGAGGAGGAAGACTGAAGCGCCCTGCACTTGTCAAAATACTGTCAAAATACTTTCCACGCTTTGTCCCCCCTCCCGCTTTTTAACAGCTCCCCTGTGACTATAGCTTCTGCGGGATTGTAGGAAATGAGGGGGTGTTCGCATATTTCGCACAATCAGTGTGTTTAGAACATGGAATAGGAAATGCCAACGTAAAGGACTGGAGAAAAATCATGGGCTTCGATTCCTCTGCTTGGTTTTTAATCACCTTTTAAGTGCATTAAAGCGTTTTATTTTTAATAAACCAGCTCGCATGAAGGGTGAACGGTGCAAAACCAGTCATTACTGGATTTGTTTAGTTTTATAGTCTAAATGGCATTTCTTCACACGCAAAGTCATAAATCTGGAAAGTAGTGAGTCATCCATGTACTGCTGTTTCCGCTTACACCATATTGGTGCAGAAACGCACCCCACATGCTGTAAAGGACAGGTAGCCATTACAGTCCAGGTAACGGTTAGAGTTTTTTATTTATTAAAACCAAAATGCACCACTTTGGGTGACCTCATTTTACAGAGAGGCACTTGAGTATTTTTAACAAGTAGGTTAATGGTTCCCATGAATTTGTAATCATGTTGGTCGCAGTGTCTCCTGATGGAAGTGTTACTATTTAAGTACTTTCTGGAACGCAGTAGGTGGGACGTGGCCACCTCTTAGATTAAGTGATGTACCACAGAAGCTTATTCATGCAGCTGTTACATGTGCTTTTTGTAGGCACACAGGCAGGTTTGCGATGACATCGTGTTCAGAACGTAGGGCACTTTGTGCCAGGTGGTAACCTGGAGTAAGGAATGATACTCTGCTGTTAGATTCTGGCACTTCCTAAACGTTTTCCTGAATGAGATCTTTCTGTTCAGATTGGGCTCGAGTGCTCGGGGTCTCTGTCTACACGGGGAGGCATCGCCCTTGTGGGGTGAGGGTGCTGTTGTGGTGAGACCCCTTCTGACTGTGTAGGGGTGGGGGAACCACACTGATCTGCAGTCGCAGAAAGGCAGGGGCTAAGCTGGCTAGAAAGATTGATTTAATGTAACCCTTTACAAAACTGACTGAAACTGCCTATTTCAGGAGGAAGTAATTAAAAAGTTTACTTGTCAATCATATTAGAGGGTTGCTGCATGGCTATAAACTTACCACCCAGATCTGCTTCAGCTTTCATGTCTGTACAAAGGTGTCAGCAAGGCATTTCAGTAACTTTGCCCTCAGTGATGGTGCATGTTTTCCACTCTTACTCGTTACCATTAATCATTGCTGATCGGGACTAGATGAATGTGGTTTCCAGTTATATATCTGGACGTCCTCAAGCAAAGTTTCAAGGCTTAAGTCTTGAAAATATAGGTGATTAATGCATAAAATGGTGGATGAAAAATTATGTGATGGGGCTGCAGAATGGATGAGTATTAGAGCATGTATACAGGTCATGGGCCCTACAGTCAGTCCACACAATACTCATGTATAGGCTGATTCACAGCTGACAGCTTGGGTGCCAGAAATCGACATTACAGAAAAATCTAGTAATTGAAAACAAAAGTGTGTTTGTGTGTCTGTCTCTCTCTCCCTCCCTCTCTTTCTCTCTCTCTCTCGAGCTCAAAGCCCCTGCCTTTGTTTCATCGGGTGTCTCTGAGGTAGCCCAGATAGATGAATCATATGTGATTTCTGTACATCTGGTAAGAGTTGAAATCTGGAAAAGCCATTTAAAGCTCATTGGGGGGAGCATGGCGTGCCCAGAGCGGGGAGGCCCTGCCGGAGCCGGCTGGCAGACACACAGCCGGGTACGGCAGAGTTCGGGCCCAATCAGGGACAGGCACTCTGATGGTGCCACTGACTGCTGCCCTCCAGTAACCGGCTTCGTTAGAAGACGTGGCTTTCGGTGGCCAAATGCATACTTTGCGTTTTAAGCGAATGAAGCTCACTGCTCCCTTTGATACGATTAATTATTACTTAGTGTGTTTATCTGCAGCTGAAAAGTATATTTAATCAAAGTCAGAACTAGTTAACTGCCTTTTGAAGTATGTTATGCTACATTCATCACAAGGAATATTTCGTTCTTGGTGTTTTTAAATGAGCCTTTTTTGGTCAAGTCAGTTTCTGGTTTTGCCAGTGATTAAACAAAGTCTTATTTTGTTAATTGTATGAGAGGATCTAGCAGCCATCTGGATGGCAGTGGAGCGCCTGCTGGATTTTGGGGTTCCCCTCCTTGTGGGGGGCTCCTAGCCAGTAGAGTGGTCCCTGTGTTTTGCCCCATCCCCTTGGCCCCCCGCCCCACGTACTAAGACTACTCATTTCTGTAATAAACTGACCTCGGGGGGGGGGTGTTTAAGGCAATACATACTCACATGTTTGTCTTCAGTTTCTGTATTTAGTCAGGAATATCTCTCAATTGTGTATGTGTGCGTGATAGTTATCTGCATGTTCGGCTTCCTGCCTGAACGAGCCGCGTATATTAATGCTCATTGCATGTCCACCTGCAGCCGAATCACAAGTTGATGCTAGCTGCTGCATGATGCTAGCTATATACTTGTTTTCTCAGAACTATTTGCTAATGAAGTGATTAGGTGTTTAATTAGGTAATTGGGCGTTTTAAAGTGTGTTTTAAAGTGTTAGGGATCTTCTGGAGATATGAATTGGGGTTTCTTGAATGGACCTAAATCTAATTATGGTTTTTCCCATACAAAATGAGGTCAGTGGCTTCCTGATATTTGAGCCCATGCTATCCAAGCAGTTTCTAGGAAATGGTTACACTCCGATCAGCTTGTAGTGTTGTATTAAGTTTTTAATTCTTGTCTGGCCTGGCTCTGTTACATTTGACGTGTTTGGATCGTTTCTCCTGTAAGAGAAGCGTGCCCCTGTGGTCACGTGTCCTGGTCCTGTCACGTCACCGTTTGGTAAATGTCACTTTATGACGGGAAGCCCTGAAGGTCGGGGGAGGGGCCTCCAAGGCTCTGCCGTGCTGCCACTTTGCGTCCTGCGGAGGGTTATTCTTTGACTAGCTGATTACTGTTTGCACTGGGGGTGTGTAAGGGTGTAAAAGAAGCCACAGTGCTCAGAGGCTGCAGTAACGAGCTGCAGCTGACATCATTTCACACTCTCAAAGACTGAAGTTCACGCATCACTTATCGGTGATATCAGATGACCTTTATTTCTGGAGGCCTCAACCCGCACCCTACCTGTGAGTTGTAGCATTGTGATGTAAGACATCATCTCCTTAATGAAACGGTGAAAGGGAATAAAAGGCCCCTCCCCCGCTGTGTTTGAGCGACATGGTGTTGATGGCAATCTTTGTGGGCAGTTATTTGTATCAGCTTGAAAGTGAAAACATTTTTCTGGAAATTCCTGATTGTGTCTCGAACATGGACATTACTTTTTCTTTTTTCGTTTAACAAACTGACCCCCTCCGCAGACACACATACTAAAAAGGACTTAAGGTTTAATCTGGCTGTAATCTGCTTTAGGTCTCATGAAAATCGCAAATTTATAAGCCTGGGTGTCCTGTAAAATTAAGGGCCAAATACAGTACAGTGATTTGAGTCTCTGTTTTGCCTGCTCACAATATTGTCATGCCCCGGGGGTTGTATTGGGACGCTGCCCCTGTTTTCCATCCTAAGTGACTCTCACAAGATATAACTTTCTCCAGAAGAACAGGAACAGCTTGCTTTAAGAGGACAGAACCATCACTCACTTGTTCATTTTCATTCGGGCAGATTTACAGCAGCTGTCGGGTCCTGCGTTGAACCGCGTCCAGGGTTTTGAGTGTGGATTAGGGAGGAATTCTCTTGTTTTGTTTGTCATTTTGTAAGAAATGTCTACCGCATTGTGCCCCGGAGGTGCAGGTGGATGGTGAGGGCAGCTGCCCCCAGCACGTACTCTGCACAATGGGTTCACCCATCCAGAGAGGGCCAGAGTAATTGATTTGGGCAGGTTTAGAGTAGGGAGGTGTGAACAGCTCATTTGTCTGTCTGAGAAGCGGGGGTGGTGGGGCGGGCGTAGTGGCAGATTGGGGCCACGCTGGGCGTAGTCCATGACACTGCAGCAGGCTCCCGTGGGGGTTTTGGGCCGGGTGCCGTTTTACAACTTGGGGGTGGGAGGAGAGCAAGCAAGTGGGGGCCCTGTCTGACAGATCCTGTTTGCGGGGACCCCAAAGCCAAGGGCTGAACCTGGCACATCTGGCCACATTCCACAGGAACCCATCCCCGCCGGGAAACGCAGAGCCCTGTTTTCATTTGTGGCGCGTATTTCGCTAATTTGTTACAGTCACCCCTAGGATTCTATGGAATAAGATGGGATTAGTTTCACCCAAAAACTGCCTGGCTTTCAGATGGAGTCCTTAAGGCTTTTTAAGCCTCAAATATATAACAGAGAAGTAATAAAACGAAGCTCAGGTAGCTTCTGACTTCTTGACTGAACCATGCTGCAGCGCCGAATCTGCCTGGCATAGTGGCTGCAGATGGAAATTTGAAGCATGAAATAGGTGTCGATTATAAAGATGTGTGTAATTAGAAGACTGAGAACCTGACTCTACTCATAGGGGCTGGATACTTTGCACTCCATTTAAAAATACAAATAAAAAAAAATTTGAAACTATACTTGTCATGCTTTTTGCCCTGTCTTTCCTCAGAGAAGCGCGTTCCATCCTAGCTGGCTTTCAGGCTTGTGGCGCACTGAGAAAAGCTGCTATTTAAGGGTTTCTGTTACTGTTGCCTTGTTTCGGAGCAGAGGGCTGTGCGCCGACCCTGCCTCTGATAGCTCGACCCGGTGCCAGCTGGGCATTGTCACGGGGTTGTTTTAAAGTGTAACGATGGCCTCCTTCAGCACACATTCTGCCTTGTCAGTCAGTGGCCAGAAAGGCAATATTAATGTGAAACTGGGACTTCCTTTCAAATAGGAAGGCGAGAAGCGCCAAGGGGAGGAGGTAAAAATGCTCATTTTCTCAATGAATCATAGGCTTTTACAAAGGGCTGCAATTTTAACAGTCTTTGTAGTGGTCTGGAAGTGTCACGACCTGATTAGCGAACTGCTAGACTTCATGCTCAGGCAGTTAACTCACCGATTAAACGTTTGTTTGGCTGTTAATATTTGGCATCACGCCCCCCCCCGATTCAGATAAGCAGTTAAGACGGATGCATATTTTCCACGTATTGTGCTCAGATTAGGAAAATGTCTTTTCCTTCAACTGTAGCTCAGATGTGTAAACGAGTTTGACAACTGACTGAGTGGTTTGTTTCTGCTCTCAGCCCTGAACTGGTTTTGAGAATCTGCACATGCCCCTCCAGGAATTTGGAAGGACCACGCTCGGTCGATTATCTCTATGCTGTTTGCTCGCCTCTTAAAATATTTAACACGTTCGGGAACCTATTCTGCGTACTGAGAGATGATTGGAAGACCGCGTGTGAGGAGCTCCCGTTGTTTATCGTGCTGCATTTTTAAACACAGGTGTTAGATGCTGAGACACGATCCTGGGTTTGCAGGGTTCTGATATCAGTTGCAGCCTTTGCCTTGCACGGTTGCTCAGCTGTTACACAAAGCAGCGTTTTTTTGGACGGATTGTCAGCCGCGTGATCTGAGATGCTTCGTTTTTTTTACGGCTCGCGTGTTTTGTTGTGATCGGGCTGCCGGGATACTTGATGTTAATCCAGAGTTCACTGCCCCACACCGCTGTCGTTCCTTCCCACCCTCCCGCGCTCCCTCATCATCACCAGCACCTGAGTTTCTGGGCATGCTGTCCTTGGTTAAAGTCAGCTGCGGACCTCGGCAGCGCGCCAGAGGGAGGCAAGCTGCGTTATCAGCTTGCGTTTGTGCTGTAGGTGTCAAACGCAGCATTGCTGATAAGGCTTTGAAAATGAAGCCGAATGGAAGTGGAAGGAAGCAGGGGAAAAAAAAAAAACAGTTGTGTAAACACCGTCACGGCCGGCGACGGCTCTGGGTGCGGCAAGGGGAGGGACTCTCCTTCCTGCCCCGATTAAAGGCGAGAGGTTTGTGTGTTCTGACGGCCCGTGGTTGGGGCTTCTGGCACCGTGGTGGCATTAGCTGGCACCCTGGGCACGGCCTTTTCCACTGTCCCTGCTGCGTGTCTACCAGCTCCCACTGAGGCGAATGAGAGCAATGCCTGCGGTTCCTCAGAGGTGCTTAACATCACTGTCGGCTTCTTTCTAGCTCTTTGAGTGGAACCTAGTGCAGATATGACCCTCGACAAGTAGGCTGCTTGGCTGGCAGACTGTGACTGTGCTTTAGGGGAGCCGGTATGTCACCTAGTCTCCGATGTCCCTGATCCTTGTCAATTGCCACTGTGAAGTCTAAAGGAAAGAAACTTCTTCAGATTAGATTCTTATTTAAAAGAAAGTGAAAGTAGGGGTTGGGCTATGTGGATCTGTGCCGGAGGTGTCATGACCAAAGAAACATGTCAGATGAAAGGCTGCCCTGTGTTTTGTGTTTACCCAGTAGCCCTGGATAGCAGGTCACGCGCAACTTGTGGATTGTGTAATTCTGCAGGTCTTGAAAAATGCGCTAAGCGAAGCTAGCACCCTGTCAGGCATTTACAGAAGTTTGAACCTCACAGGTGCTGGTATCTGGGGCCCATTGGTAGCTCCTGTTGGTTGTAAAAATCACAGCAGACTAATGTGGTTAATTTATTTTTCATTGTGGTCTCGGAAAACCACCCAACCCCCCCACCAACCTCTAGGCCACTTCCTTCTGTGCAGTCTGGTAGTAATGGTTGAAAAGGATAGAAGCTGCAGAGGGGAGTTTCGAAATCAGATGTGCCCACAGAAGATTGGTCACACTCAGCTGGACATGAGGATGCTGTCTCAAGCCACTTGATGTCTTCAAAACACAGCCCGGAATGCAGCCATGTGTTTGGGTTTCGACACATTTTCAGGGGAAGTCACTGGCATCGAAGGTGTCATATCTAGAGTGAAACTGTAGGTCATTCCGTGGTGCTTTAAGTGTAACTGTCCAGGTTACGTGATGGGCTATCTCCATAGTAGGTTCCCAGGGGATGCCTGGTAAACAGGTGCATGAACTAGGCAGCACACACAAGGGAGAAGGAGGCAGGACCACATAGAGTGCTGCTGTTACCCTTAAAAGGGTGAATATGACTTGGGGTAGCAGAGAAATGTGGGTATCTGGAGTCTAGCTGGGTGGCAGCAGTGATGTCTCAGCTGTCAGAAGCCAATTGTTTGTTCGATCTTGCCTAAGCTGCTGTTTCGGCTGAAAATGATGATTGGCATACCTCTTTCCAAATGGTGGAAGCCATAAGTTCAGGTCATTGCTGGGTGATGAAATTGACTGGTTCCTGTCCTGGAGTGGGGAGAGAATCATTCTGACTCAAAGGAACACGATACAATGCGTCGAATAATGCATGTCATGTAAAATTGTCCATTTTCATACTGCCCTGGGTCCGAAGTGAAAGTGCAATGGGGGGGGGTTTCTAATATGACGCCCCTCTAGGTTCACAGGGAGCAAGCTGATGGCCCCTATATCCTGGCCCTTGAGCTGCAGCTCTGTATCGTAGGCCTTACAGTCCAGCCCTCCTTTCCCACAGTAACACAATCTCCAGACAAATTGCACTTTTAATTCCTGTTACAGTATGGATACAGACTTGGCTGTTAAATGCACCACTGGGTTGAATTGCTGATGGCTTTTCATAAAGACAAACGCTTCTCGGCTCTGTCGGAAATGGATACGTGCTGCTGCAGCGCCACTATTGATCAAAGTCCCCTCCTAGGCGAGATGGGGGATATTGGGCGGCTGTGGTCCCATGTGTGAGCCAGCCTGCCTATTTCACTGTGAGTGTTTGTGCTGAAGTGTACGGTCCCCTTGCACCGGAGATGGGGGTGGGGAGGTTCGCTTTGCCTAAGCCAGGGAGCCCCGGAGCCCTAGGCTGGCAGATCCATGGAGGAAAAGGGAAGCCGTCAGGTCGGTAATTATTCCCTCTCCCCATCCGACAGAAACCTGAGCCACAACAAGCTGAGGACGATCGATGCTGAAGCCCTCTCCCGGCTCTCCAGCCTGCGTGAGCTGTGAGTATCCAACACACCCCACTCTCCCTCCATCCTTCCCTCTCTATCTCCCTCTCTTCACCCCGCTGGTGATTTGGTTGCCCCGCCTACCTGCCCGTCTTCATTACTGAATCGATCAACAATAGGCAACTAATCTATTGATGCTCCTCTTCATGGAGTTCCTTATTGGTTTTTTTAAAGTGATCCTAAATGACTGGGGTATGGGGCCTGCAATCTACTCAAATGGTATTCCTAAGAGGAGCGTTCTCCCTTTTTAAAAAGCACAGTGATCAGTAGGGTCCAGGTTAAGCCCTCGAAACAACTGATGTTTGAGAGCATACTTGCACTCACACTGCTGTCTGTTTCAGTTTGCCTCCCCTTGCTCTCCCTCTCTGCTGCTTAATTATATTGTTTCTTAAACTGAGCGAGTGCCTCACCGTTCGGTTGTGCATGTGTCACTTTGAAATGAGACCAATTCGGAGGTAAAGAAGTACTTTTCTATTTTAAGCTCCCCTCATCGCCATTTGACACCAGTCAGAAACCAGTGTTGTAAATATTTTATACTGAGATGAGGTCCATCTGGGGCTGGGAGCTCTGGCTTTCGCGTGCGGTTCAGCGCGCTTCCCACGCCTTCACTGCCGTGCCCCACCTCGCCTTGCATGGGTGTGTTGTTCTTACCGCCAACTGGTGGCTCACCTTGGCCTTCATCTTCCCTCGTTGTATTCCACAGGCGCTTGGACCACAACGAATTTACTTCAATCCCATTGCTAGGAGCTGCATCCGAAAATATCGTGTCCCTTTACCTGTAAGTACAGCTGAGCCTGGATCAGCATTGGTGCTGACTGATCACTCTGTGTGTGGCTTTTTCTGACCCCACACAGACACACACACACACACACACACACACACACACACACACACACACACACATGTAATCACAGCAGGTGTTGAAGCTTTA
>JAAGVU020000123.1:15475492-15518217 GCA_011763525.2 Mormyrus iriodes | reverse complement strand
ACACACACACACACACACACACACACACACACACACACACACACACACATGTAATCACAGCAGGTGTTGAAGCTTTATCTTGATGTTTTGTGAATTCTGTTATTGGTTCTCTGTTGTTCTTTGATAGCTGCACAAGCTCGGGTATACAAATGCTGGTGAGTGGACTGGTTTTAGTAAATGTAGATAGTACTGTTGTGTAAACCAGACTTGGGAGTCCATATGGTACAACCAAGCTTGGAGAACACTGGCCACTTGTAAAGGGGACTTACAGGCTAGAAGAATTGGGTTCTGCAAGAGGGGCCCTTATCCAAAAGGTCTAGCCTTTAGTTATATGTGCCAGGAATAACCAGAAAAGATTACCCTGGTAGGAAAACTGCTCCAGGGTGGTGCATTGGTGATGATGGCTGCCTACAAGCACTGGTCGGGGGTCTTTGTTCACCCACAGTTGAACTGTGTGTTGTGAGTTGAATTTTGTCGCGCATCAGCGATAGGCCTTGCTTCAAGTGGTGCTTTCACTGCTGTGGGAGCTAGGAGGTTGTTGTGGTACAGTTACACAAAGACAACTCCTCTTCCTATAATTCTGGGTGTCATTTTTAAATTCCGCTTGGCCGCTCCCGTTGTTGGGGATTATACACTTACAGTTGGTTGTTTGGCTGAGACCCTGTTGGGACACCTGTGATTTCATGTCTCCTAGAGACCTGACTCACCCACAGCCTTGCTGACTGGTTTCCAGCCCCTCCAGGGGTAACGTGCATACCTCATGTATGCCTCAGTCGTTCCCAGACAGAGGCTTCCAGGGGAATTCTGGCATCTCAGTCAACCGGCGCTGAACAACAGGGTATGGTTCTATCACAGTGATAGCCTGTGGGCCTGTCAGGCCAGTCATGGTCTGCTCATTCCCTGCTGTGGCAGAGTGGTCGAGCCACATGTACAGGCTGAGGTGACTGGTCAGCTTTGCAAGGTGAGCTGTCCGTAACGGATCACATGTCAGGGGTCTAAGCAGTGCTCTGGACCTGGGGTTTGACAGATATAGCAATGGTGAATCTGAAGGACTTGGACTGTGTGCATACCATGAATAAGGTAAACATGAAAAGTGTATGTGCGTGTACCGTAAATAAGGCAAGGGTGAATATGAAGGATGGTATAGGCTGTGTGTATATACCATAAGGTCAATATGAAGGATGGTATAGGCTGTGTGTGAGTGTATACCATAAATAAGGTAAAGGTGAATATGAAGCACAGTACAGACTGTGCATACTGTAAATATAGTGAATATGACGGATGGTATAGGCTGTGTGTTTGTATTGTAAATAAGGTGAATATGAAGGACTGTATAGACTGTGTATATACGAAATAACAATATGCATAATAGCTTGCAGTGTTATATATTTCTGTATGTGTTCTGCTTGTACCTGTTACATCTGTGCTCAGTACAGAAGGATGGTGTTGCTTTTAAACATGGCCTTGCGCATGAGAGAACTGCTATAAATAAGCCTGCCTAAATATCACTTCCAGACATTGGTCCCGGTGTAGTGACACGGGCTGCTTTTTTCGGACTGGTTGGATGCCTGTTGCTACGGAGTGCAGATATCCCGCCTCATGGCGGGAAGGTGCGGCTCCCCTGAAGACCACAGCCGGCCCTGTCAGTCAGTGGGGTGATGGAGGCTTTGCTGGCTCAGGGTGACATCAGAAGCAGCCACGGGGCCGACTCGCGGAATGTGTCCTGCTAGTGTTGCCTCATTGGCTGGTATGCAGTGGGACAGCAGGTCCGTGCGATTGGGGGGCAGCCGGAGCTCTGCAGCTGGACAGCGGTCCCGCCTCACCTCGCCTCACCCCGCCCCGCCCCAGACTTGAACAGGAAGACCAAATGATTGAAGCTTCGGTCTCGTTTCCGATAACGTTCCAGTACATTCCGGTCCATGAGCTGGGAGGCTTTAGGGGTGTGACTACATCCCTGGGGTGGAATTAAATTGAGAAGATGGATTTGGGCTGTTGTACTGCTCAAAGTGTGACCATTTTTCCAGCTTCAGGAGAATTGTCAAAATTATGAGAAATTACTGTCTTTAAGTTAACAAAGGCATTTTTGTATGTCTTGAACAGACAGTCTAAGCAAACTGTATCAGATCGGCTAGAAATGTCAGATCGGAGGTACTGGTAAAAAGCCACCCCCGTGTAGCGAATGCCTGATTTCACTGGCAGCGGAGATAAGGCCCTGGCTCTAGGGCTGGGCTATAGCACATCACAACTATATATTGCATGCGCAGTAATCACCAGGGCTTTAGATGACGGGCGAAACAACATTTGCCTGAATGCCAGCTTTTTGGCACTATACGGACGTTTATTTACACCCACAATCTGTTAAGCAGATTAGTAGTGCACCTAAAATATTAATGTGGCATTTTATGATGCCCAAAAGTTAGCAATCAGTATAAAGCCATCATATCCTTATGTTTTAATAAGCGTGTCGACTTCAAAGAATCGCTACACCTCCGACATCTTTTTACCTTGTCTATCCACAAAATCTCATCTTTTGAAAGATGTGACTGCTGAGCTGTTCCTTTCTTCACCGCCACTTCAGTGCATATTGCGCTAAAGTATACCAAGCCACAGATTACCAAGCCACAGTATTATGTGGTGTGCTCCACTAACAGAATTTAATAAACATAAAAATACAGCAAGTTTATACAGATTCGTCTGTCATCTGAAGCCCTGGAAATGTAAGCATGCGCGATATAATATCGATGTGTGATATCACCCGGCCCTACGTGGCGCCTCGCCCTCCCATGTCTCCCCCCCACCCTGCACATGACTGTGACTGCTAGGTGAAAGCCACTCTCTGGCTAAGCCGTTAGCATCGTGCATGGCACAGTAGCAGGCTGTCAGGCAGGCCTGCCACGTCCCGCCTGTAAAACAAGCCCCTGTTTGCTCCAGCTTGTTACTCAGGGACACTCTTGTGGGGGTAATATGAGCAGGAGTGACCCCCATTCCCCAATAAGACTGCGGGTCTTCTGATGTGGTCATTGTGTAGTTTGTCAGGCAGATGATGTAATCACACTGTCAGTCAACTTGTCTGCTCTTCTGGTCGCTGCATGGGGGGGTGGGAGTTCAATAAATGAATAAATTCCAATGTGGAGGAGGCTCTTGATTTCTCTGGAACATGAGGTTCCACTGCATTTTGTCAGCTGCAGCTTTCAGACGTTTTTATTCATTAGCATAGTTGTTTAGGTGTTGGCTAGTGTAGATTCACATCCCCTTGATGGGTTGTGCTGTGCAGTTTAACCGAGGTGTTTAACCTAAGTTAAGCACTGTAGCGGGTGAACTCGAACTGGTTAAAGGCATCTGCTTTGGATAAGTGTATCGGATCAGTTTGGGTAGTTGTGAGTAGTCCCTGTTGGCCACACTGACAGGACGAAGTATTGTGACATGGTGCAGTTTCCCAGGCTGGGCCGCAGCTGTTGTCCCCCAGCCCAGCCCGGCCCGACCCTGCAGTTCAGTGTGACGTCAGGACCCTGTCCGCGTGCGGGAGCAAACATTCTGTCAGGCTCAAGTTCCCGCAACCCCTGACGTTTGCGGTCAGGTTCATCTCCTATTAAAATAAATCTACGAATAAAATAAAACTGTTTACTCAGGTGGGCCCGGGTTGAGACTCCCCAGAAGGCACATCCAAAGACGGTGAGAGCGATCAGCTCCGGACAGTCGCTGATATCGGCCTTCCTAGAGACTGTGAACTTGTCTCAAAAGCAAATGCCTATCTAGAGTCTGTGCAAAATATGGGGAGTCATGGGGGTTTGAGTTGCATGGCAATGGTGTCCTGGACTTAACTGATGCTAACAACTTGGGTAAATGTGTGTGCGTGCGTGCGGCCATATATTGCAGGAGCATTCATTCTGGCCTGGCTTGACATGCCTGGCAGAGAAGCAACCCAGGAGTTTTTTGCATGAGATTGGCAGACATTAAGGCTGCGTCATGTGGCTCTGGAGGTGCCATCAGATGGGGCACTGCCTTTTCGTCTTGGGCCGTGTGACATTGACCTTCGGGACCTTTTGGGATGGAGCTACTCACACCAGCGTGTGCCTCGCACAGAGGGGAATTCCGCAGAGGGGAAGAGATCAGCTCCTTCCCATCGCATCCTCGGAGATGCATCATCACCGACACCAAAATAACTGGCAGATGTGGGGATCACGGCCCTGTGTGTGCAGGAAGCGTAAATACAGGCGCGGTATTTTTACTTGCTTCCCATGGTCATGAGGACAGGTCGGCTTGGAATAGGAATCGAGTTCGGGGTTCTTCAACAAAGCTATCAGCGTTTGATGCTAACATAAGACGGCAATTCTCACAGACTTGCTATCGGAAATTAGCACATAGTAAATGGTGGTGTAGACTGCGTGAACAGTAAATCAGCGTCTCTTGCGTTTTACGTCGCTCTCTCCAAACCCAGCAACACCTTTACTAAGCCGATCCAATTACGATGGAAACCCGAAGGCAGCTGGAACCACGCTGTAACTAGCTTCTCTTCATGGTCTGGCTCGGGTCCGGCTCGGTTCCTGTTTGCCGGTGGAAAAGCGGCATTCTAGGACGTCCATGTTGCCATGGCGATCTTGGTCTAAGCTTTTATCACACTGTCCTGACTTTATATGGCCAGACGTATACCTTGGGCTGGTGCAACAGCATTGAAATGGCACCGCCGGTGGGGGGGGCTTCTCCTGATGGTGATGTGTGCCTGTTCGGACAGCGGACCTGGGCTGTTGAGGAGCTCCTACGTGCTCATTGACAGGCTTCTGCCAAAGCCCCCTTCTGACTGGCTTAGGGCGGAGCCTCCACATTGATGTAACTTACAGCCCCACGCAGCCTCCCTACGTTTACAAGCTGTCCATCGGTTTCATCGTCGCTTCGGCCACCTGACTGTCGCCATCCCCCAACGGACACACCTAGACTGTTTATCAGAAAGCATGTAGTAAAGGCAGCATGTGTGCCTCGCTCTCGTGCGGCCCTTCATGCATACAGGGCTGCCTCTGGCTCTGCTCTGTGCACAGTGACTACACTGCATAACACGTGCAGATGGTTTACCAGCGATGATAATAGCGACAGTCCAGTCACACATAGGCCAGGCAACGTGTGCCTGTTGGGCTCCAGGCCATGTCTGAGGAAGGCAGACTGAGGCCATTCATCCCAGCTGTCCTGGGCCAGACCGTCTGCTCTCGCTGCTGTGTGTCTATGTGAGAATCTCATTGGAGAGCAGGATGGGATAGTCAAAGACCTGTACCGTGACTATCAAGGTATTCTTCGTGGAAGTCATAAATGGTTGGGAGAGGTTATTGGGGGAAGTGTACAAATGGCTTTGCTTGTCTTGAGTTAGCTATTTCTCTACTTGCACCACACTGTTCACCCTCAATCTACGATAATACCAATCTTGGTGGTTTTGTCTGTTCGTAAAACTTCAGACCAGAAATCGTAATTTGACCATATCTAACCACAGCCAGGACTGAGGGCGATGCGTTCCCGTTACTGATGAAGCACTGTGGTGGACCGCCTGTCTGCCTTTACTCAGTAGTGCCTGCTGTTCTCCCTCTCAAAGAAACCACAACAAAATCCAGAGCATCGACGGCCCCAGCCTGCAGAACCTCAGCGCCTTGGAGATACTGGACCTGAACAACAACGAGGTTTCCGAGGTCCGTGCTCGCTGCTTTCCGGCTGGCCTGCGGATCAGAGACCTGTAAGTGGCTCGTCACATGAAGCCTTCAGGTTGCTCTCTGTAGCTGCCATGAATATTAGACCCACAAATATGGCTGTAGGCACATCTTTGCGTTTTGACAGGGAGGAAGCTTTACTTGTTGCACCCTCTCGACTCTCTGGACTTTGTACCTCATTAGAACATTAAAACATTCAAGCCCCCCCCCAGACTGACACGGTCATCTATGCAGGTACCTGAGCAGCAACAAGATCAGCTACGTGGAGGCTGGTGCCTTCAACAGCCTGTCGGGAAGCTTGCAGGTGCTGCGACTGAGTAGGAACAGGATCACGCAGCTTCCTGCCAAGGCCTTCCAGCTCCCCCAGCTGACGCAGCTGTAAGTGTTACACTCCCTCCCTCGAGTGGCTGCGGTCAGACTGGGCTCTGTGGGGGGAGCTCAGAGCCAGCGGGGGCCTCACCTTCATAAACATTGGGGTTACGGGACGGCTGATTTATGTGTACAGGCAGTGATGTTTCCCAGGGGGTCGTTCTCTGAGGGCCCCCCCCAGGCAGACACACACACACGCAAGTCCTTCTGGCACGTGTGGCCATTAGCCCGTGCAGAAATGTCCGGGGTTCCTGTCGGCCGTCCTGTGTGCAGATGGTCTGATCCGCTCAGCCCTGTTGTCTATTTATAATCATGCCTTAAGGTACGTGGGTATAAAGAACTGGTTATACATACTCAGGCCACTCAGTTCTCTGGCGTCACGTAGAGTCCCCATCACTGTGCTGAAACACAAGCTCCTGTCCCCCAGCCTGACAGGCCACACGTCACAGACAGAGAGAAGGGGCTGGCGTCCGCGTGACGTGTGATGGGCGGGGCGCCCACGGCTCTGTGTGCCTGTCTCCCTTAATGCGCGTCTTTCTGGTCCAGGGACCTGAATCGAAACCGGCTGCGCCTCATCGAGGGCCTCACCTTCCAGGGGCTGGGCAGCCTGGAGCTCCTCAAGCTACAGAGGAACAGCATTGGCAAGCTGACGGACGGCGCCTTCTGGGGCCTGGCCAGAATCAAAATGCTGTGAGTGACTGCCCTACTCAGCTATTCCGCTGCTGCCTAAATTACCGCCATTCCTGGGCTGTGAGTCGACTCTGATGATGTAAAATGTGGCGATTCGGGGTCCTAAGAGTGAGTGTCTCCTTCAGTCACCTGGAAAACAACAGCCTGGCGGAGGTGAACAGCGGCTCCCTGTACGGACTCACTGCTCTCCTCCATCTCTTCCTCGACCACAACTCCATCTCACAGATCAACCCCGATGGCTGGAGGTTCTGCTCTGGCCTCCGCGAACTGTAAGTGAGCTGTCTTTGTTATCCCCCCCCCCCCCACGTACACACGTCAGCACCACAGAGCTGTGATTGGTTATGTTGTGGCTGGATGATTGGGGCCAGACAGCCAGACAGTGGTTTTGGGCTGTCAGTGGTGGGGGCTCCCACATCTGCTGCTGGGTGGGGGTGTGCTCCTCTTAAATGGGCGGGAAGCAGTGCTGTCAGGAGTGCGTAATGCTCTGAGGAGCGTGCGTGATGCCCTGAGGAGCGTGCGTGGGCGGCTTCTCTGCTCAGCGCACGTGGTGCTGCACATCTGGGCTGTATTTGACATGGCAGTCAGTATGTGGGGAGGGCACCTACCTGAGGGAGCTCTGTTAGCCCCTCCCCCAGACACAGACAGAACCCCTCCCCTAGCCCCTCCCCCCACACAGACAGGACCCCTCGCCTAGCGATACCCTCGTTATTACATTCTTGGTAAGACGATCTGGTAGCTCATCGGCAGAAGTGTGTCGCCCTTGGCTGCCCAAGCACACCGAACTGGGAGGGCATGGCCAGGGGCCACCCTTTGAATAGCCCCCCAGAATATGACCCTGGGCTTTATTAGGCTGAGCTTCAGGGGTGACTTATGGCGCATGCAGGCCGGCCCTGCAGTATGTGGGGAGAAACCCTGACGGCCCCAAAGTGCCCCTCTGGGTCCTAATGCCTTCCCATTCTGTCCCACAGGAGTCTGTCCCACAACAACCTGACACGGCTGGATGAGGGCAGCCTGGCCGTGCTGGGGGAGCTACAGAGCTTGCGGTTGGGGCACAACTCCATCAGCCACATCACTGAGGGTGCCTTCCGCGGGCTCCGCGCCCTGCGAGTGCTGTGAGTCCCCGGCTCGCCCGCCCGCCTGCTCCAGCGAGGAGCTGCCCTGAAATACACGTCACAGAAGATCAGGAGCTAGGAAGCCCTTTTGGAAAGAATGTCCTTTGTTTTTAGCTGCTATCACTCTGAGAATTTTTTTGTGTGTGTGTAGTTGCTTAGTTGCTGCTTCCCACCGTACTCGAACGTGCGTGCCCCCCGTCCTGGGAGCATATTTTATTTCCTTTTCACATTTTTTTTATAAACAGGGAGAGGGAGAGGGGACTAGATGGACTTCTCCCAAGCTCCCAGACCCTCCCGCCTGTTTGTCGAGGCGGGGAGAGTCAGTCTCACGCCTTTTTGGCCGCAGATCCAGCCAGGGAAAAGAATGAGGCCTTTACTTGTGCTGTGAAGGTTTTCTCACAGCGGGGTGACACGCTGAACCTTATATGGGCCTTTCGGTGCGGCTGATGGGGAACGTCTCAGAGGGAGTGGGGCAAAGGGGTGGGCAGGGCCAGCATCTGAGAGGCCCCTCTGTTTAACCTTCTCCCCAACCTTTATCCCCGTGCTTCTGGCGTTGTCCCTCCCCCCTTTTCCCGGACATCTCTCCCTCCAAGGGGCTCCGGCAAGGGAGGAGGGGTGGCTGGCTCCGGCACCTGCTGAAAGGGAGCCTGGTGAGCTTTAATCGGGCCTCGTTGTTGGCTGGACCCGCGGGACCCTGTGGCTGGGCGTTAAACTGCCGAAATGGCAAGGCATTCAGCTTGGGGAGGGGACTGATTAACGGGCCGGCAGCCATTCACGCCCAGTCGGCCGGCAAGAATAGGAAATTGGCAGGTTCAGGCCTTCTGCCCAGAAATTGGGAGGGGGGCAGGGATGGGACAGGGGTACAGAGACCTCGCCCGCTAGGGCTGCTCTGTGAAAGGGTCCGAAAAGATAGCGAGCCGCCACATGCTTTGTGCCGTGACTCTTGGATGGATGTTTGCCATGCGGGGCAATGCTGAGCTTTAAGGCACCGCTAACGCGCTAACCCCCAGCATCCTCCGCACAGAAGACGCCTCCTGTGTCCTGGTCCTCAACTACTTAAATGCTTCCGTAATTCAGCAGGGCCATGCCTTTGATCGTTTAAGGTCCAGGGTCTCTGTCACTCTGCTGTATCCATGTTGGCTTCCAGCACGTGAGCGGAAAGGGGAAAGTGCGCCCCCCCCCCCCATTTGGTGTACAGGGGGTGCTTGGGCGTTTGTGTGCGAAGAGGCTTCCTGCCTAAATCAGCATGCTTAATGCGCTGTGCTGGGGGGGCTCCTGTCAGAAGCTCAGGTTCGGGAATGGGGGAGGGGCCGTCTCTGCCCCGACCGATCTCCGTCTCGAGGTTTCCAGGAACGGGTCCAAAGCTGGCAGGCGGCTGCTGAGTAGCTCCTCTCTTCTCTGCCGGCAGGGAGCTGGACCACAATGACATCTCAGGCACAATAGAGGACACCAACGGGGCCTTCTCCGGCCTGGACAGCCTGACCAAGCTGTGAGTCTCCTGCCGGACCCGGCTCTTCACACTGATCCACCCACCACCGGCCCGCCATTGTTCCTGCCCTCTGTCTCCCGGGGAGACTTTGGGATGCTATTCAAAAACATCTCGCTGAGGGGGGGGTGCTCGCACTTGTGGGATGCTCCTGCTTGGACAGGCTGAGAAGCTTTTCAGAGCCCTGCCTTTGTTTTCACTGAGCTGTTTTCCATCTGAGGCAGGCGGTGTGCAGGCGGGTTGGCTGTGGTGTCCTGCTACGAGGCACAGCCATGAAGGACACCTTGCTGTTATGAAAGGGTATATTTAAAATAAAGGCAATTGAAATGGTCTACAGTCCTCATGTTGGGGCATGGTATAGTTGGTATGGTGATTGTATCCTTGGTAACGATGCATATGCCTGTGTTTTACTTGGGTTGTACTGTGTGTGGCCGGCCTGCCGTGTACTAGTGGAGGGTACTGGACTGAGGACAGGTGGAGATGGGCTGGCTGAGGCCTTTGCCCCTAGAGGATTTGGGAGAGGAGATTAAAGGCCCAATGAGAATACCCTGGGTCTCCCAGTTTGTTGGGTTGGACCTACAGGTGACCCGTGACTAATTCGCTTATTAGCTCGTCACATCATATCAGCTTGTATCCTCTCCCCCCCACCCCATTCCTTCCCCGGGTAGCATGTGAGCTCCCATACCTTCTGCATCACCCCTCCTACGGTATCTGGACATCTCTTCTGGGGCAACATCACGTGCAATCGGGTGCTGAGATGCAGAAGGGGGCACTGTCTCGGAACACCGCGCTGGTGGATGTGCTGCCCCTGGCGAGAGGGTGGCGCTGCGGGTGGTTTCGCTGTTCTGGCTGAAGCTGCCATCTCCTGTCACACATGCACGCTTACTGACGGGTGGCATTCACGCTAAGACGCATTAGTCTGCCCAAAGCGGGCCGGCATCACTGTGTGGGCCTCGGGCCGGAAGGCCTCCACTCTCCTCGCCAGGTCACTGACCTCAGTGAGACACGGACACATCTGTGGGCGCACTGATGACATTAGAGATAAGACCCTTGAACCCAGCCCAAACGCTTGGCCCAGTGCAGAACAGGGAGACATCCACTTAGGATGAATGGAGGCGTTTGTGGATGGGGAGGCGAACTCAGCCCCTGATCCTCTGGGAGGGACACGGGTGGCGTTTGGGACCCCCACCCCAACACAGCACTGAATCAGGGGTCTGTTCCATGGCCTAGCGACGGTCCCATCTGAAGAGCGGTGGGGGTAGGACCACCAGAGGGCGGGGCCCAAGGGCTTGTTCCCTGCTTGATGCTGGACTTGACAAGGCCACTTTCATTGCGTTAGAAACTGTGCTCTTCGTTGGTGGGGGACCCTCCCTTTCATGTGACCCACGGCCCCTGACTCCTCCCTGTCGTCGCTGTTAAATTCTAATTAAGATAAAAGTGGGCTTTGAAGGCGGCGCTGGCCTACGGCTGCCTAATCTCCACGCAGTTCGGATTTCCAATACCTCAGACCCCTCTTATCAGATTCAGACCAACTAATTGTACTTTTCTCTCTGCCCCCCCCCCCCCCCCCCCCCCCCCCCCCTCCCCCTCCCTCCCCTCTTCCCCTCTCCCCTCCCCCTCCCCCCCCCCCCCCAAAACCCATAACCTCTCTTTTTTCTTCCCCCCCCCCCCCCCCCCCCCCCGTAAACCTCTCCCCTCTTTCTCTCCCTCATGTTCTGTCCCCCCTTCCTGTTCTGTTCCATTTTGCCGGGACCCAAATGTTTGGAAACCACAGGACTCTATTTGGAAACAAGATCAAGTCAGTGGCCAAGAAGGCGCTCTCTGGCCTGGAGGCCGTAGAGCACCTGTGAGTATCCCAGCATGCCGTGCGTCTCCAGCGCGGCTGCCAGAAGTAGCTGCTTGAGAGAGCCGCTAGCAATTTAATAGCGTCTCTGTAAGACGAGAAGACGGCCGGTTTCTTGGGCCAGCTGCTTTCCTCGTTCCTTCGCTAAACACGGACTCAACTGTGGACCCCTCCCCCCCACCCCGGGGAGCGGGGAACAGAGTTCTTGACCATATGGTCACTTTCATAGAGGAACTGGACAATATATTAGGTGTTTTGCAGACCCTGTGTGTGCGTGTTTTTTAAACTACAACGTTGGTGTGTCTTCCTTTTTTACGTGGAGATTAATGGTGACGTTCGTAAGTCTGATGGCTGCGTGACAGGACTGTGTGTGTGTGTGTGTGTGTGTGTCTCCACAGCAACCTGGGCAGGAACGCAGTCCGCTCCATCCAGCCAGAGGCATTTGGCAAGATGAAGAGTCTCCGGGATTTGTGAGTCCTCTCCGTAGTCTCCCTTGCTGTATGCGTGACTGACAGGGGCGCTATACACCCTCGTAGTGCATGCTCGCAGATGATTGGCCAGAAGGGTCCAGACGGGGGGCAGATGATGCCCTGGAAGGTGCCCTCCAGCCAGCGGATGGCACTGACTTCTTCGACAGTCTCTCTCTTGTGCAAGCGGCTGCAGACATCTTGAACAGTTTAACGTATTGCTTCATAATAACATAAGCTGTTTGTGGGGGAGATGTTTCAACACCGTCTGTGGAGATAATTCTGCTGCGAGGTATTCACACATCCCGTCTGTGACTTCCTGTGACGGGGGGGGAGAGAATCTCGTCGGTTTACAGTTACTGGGGGGCAGGGCTGGGGGCGGGGCGATCATTCTGCTGGGGGTGGGTCATTTTGCTGAGCGCGTTGGGGTGCCCCTTAAAGGCCCAGCTCTGCGTATCTCTGCGGCCTCAGCCAGCTTTCCCAACTCTGTTTCTTCGTTGGCTCACACCGGTTCCTCCTCATGGGGGTCCTCACGACTTCAATGTGCCCCCCACCCCCCCAGGCGGATTCAGAGCGACAGCTTCCTGTGCGACTGCCAGCTGCGCTGGTTCCCCGAGTGGCTGGCAGCGAGGGGCCTGCAGTCCGGGGTAGAGGCTGTCTGCGCTCACCCGGAGTCCCTGAAGGGAAGGAGCATCTTCGAAGTGCAGGCGGACAGCTTTGTGTGTGGTGAGTGTGAGGCCTGTGCCCTCAGCCTTGGCAGGTGGCCTTCAGCGAATCCCAGGGGTACAACTGACACTTGGCTCCCTCCCCACAGTGGACCTGCCCAAGCCACAGATCACGGTGCAGCCAGAGACTACGGTGGCAGTGCTGGGCACGGACGTGCGGCTGACTTGCACGGCGGCCAGCAGCAGCAGCTCGCCCATGACCTTCGCTTGGCGCAAGGACCAGGAGTTCCTGCGCGAGGCCGACGTGGAGAACTTCGCGCACGTGCGGGCCCGTGATGGAGCCGTCATGGAGTACACCACCATCCTGCACCTGCGGGCCGTCACGCTGGCACACGAGGGCCGGTACCAGTGCATCATCACCAACCACTTTGGCTCTTCCTACTCCAATAAAGCCCGCCTCACCGTCAACGGTGCGAACCGCCCCTCCCCAGGAATCAGAAATATCAGGGGATGGCTTTGTGGACTTTCAAAGGGTCCCAGACCCGCAGTAAGATTGTGTGTGTGTATGTGTGTGTGTGTGTGTGTATGTGTGTGTGTGTCAGTGTGGTTTACAATCATTCCACATAACTTGCATTTTTCCCCATGAGGTATCTTTTAAGCCTGAGATTTATTGAGCTGTGTAAGGAGCATGTTTAAGCCTTTCCGGACTCCGGACTCCCCCATGCTGGCGACTCTGCCCATCTTCGGCTAGATACGCCCCCCCCCCCCCGCATGAAAAAGCTCTTTATTTGGTTGGAATTTGGAACAAATTGATTTGCTGGTGGAGACTTTGCTGACATTACTGCCAAATTACATGCCCTGTGAGTCTATCCAGCACACGGGGGGTGGGGGGCTGGGGGTGTCATGATCCCGGATCTCGAGTAGCAAATTCCTGATTCGGGTGCAGTGTGTGAGTTTGATGGCATGTTCCTGGGCGCAGTCCTGCCGTCCTTTGTGAAGATTCCACGGGACATCACCATCCGGATGGGGGCCACGGCGCGGTTGGAGTGCGCGGCGCGGGGCCATCCGGCACCCGTCATTGCCTGGCAAAAGGATGGCGGCACCGACTTCCCGGCGGCACGTGAGCGACGCATGCACGTCATGCCTGACGACGATGTCTTCTTCATCACGAGCGTGACGGCGGAGGACATGGGCGTGTACAGCTGCACCGCACAGAACACAGCGGGCTCTGCCTCCGCTAACGCCACGCTCACTGTGCTGGGTAAGTCCCCCCCCCGCATCGGGAATGGACCAGCCCGGGTGGGGTCGCCGCTCCTGCATGTCCGGGGTCAGGGCTCTGGGATCAAACCATGCAAACCATTCACAGAGGAGTGGCTTATGTGAGCTTGGTTCCGGTTCAACCTCCCCTATAAACCCCCCACCATGCCGACCTTTGCCCTGGAGAGCCGGTCAGACATTAATTTGAAGCCCCTGATGTCTGTAGTAAGGCTCGAACTCAGCCTTTTAATCCTAAGCAGTCTTATCGTGAGTTTGTTTATTGTAGTTGTTGTAGATGTAATTGTTGCCTCTCACTCCTGGTTCCGCTTCCTCGGCCTGTAGGGTGGGTGACTCTGTGCCCAGTTAATTCTGGGTGTAGATCCTCCCTCCTCCAGGGCCTGTTATGGTTTTTGCACCTGCTTTTCACACTACAGTGGCCAGGCGCTGAACCTCATCTCAGGGCTTTAACACAATCTGTACTCCAGCTGTTGTTAGGGTCCCCCTCCCCATTAACATTTATCTGTAGTTAACTGAGGGGGGAACTGCCGAATGGCCAGACGGGGGCACGTCCTGAGCCCCTGCATGTCTGTGTGCAGAGACCCCCCACCTGGCTCAGGAGCTGGAGGACCGCAGTGCTGTGGTTGGGGAGACAGTGGCGCTGCAGTGCAAGGCCCTGGGTAGCCCTCCGCCGAAGGTCACATGGCTGAAGGGAGAGGAGCCTCTGCGGCTCACCGAGCGCCACCACTTCACGCCTGGCAACCAGCTGCTGGTGATCCGCAGCGTGGTGCCTGAGGATGCCGGCTGCTACACGTGCGTCATGTCAAACGCGCTGGGCACCGAGCGCGCCCACAGCCAGCTCACTGTGCGTCACTCGGCCGCCTGTGGCACCCACACCAGCCGCCCCGACAGTGCTGTCGCCGTGGGCATCATCGTGATCGCTGTGGTGACCAGCATCGTTGTCACCTCGCTCGTGTGGGTCTGCATCATCTACCAGACACGGAAGAAGAGCGAGGAGTGCAGTGTGACCAACACAGGTGAGGGCCGGGTCAGCGCGCTGTCATGTAATCACCATACTCAGTTCACTATACTCAGGGCATGTGATCTAAACAGAATATAATACTCACGGAGTCATCATACTTAGAGATCACTATACTCATAGCAGGGATAGTGACCAACACAGCACATAATGCTCATAGTCACAATGTTCAGAATCCACTCAGCTGGGGTGCACTATAATCAGGTAAAAGCAGAATGAAGGAAGAATGACTAGACTTTGACTCACCGAGTGGTAAACTCTGTTGTATAAAGTATGTGTGGGTGTGCGCACCTGTACACGATTTTACCCTGGATACTTGCTCAGGTATCCTGTTTGGCAACATAACTAGTACTGCTGTAGGAGAGTACTGATATGAGATGGTAATGTAGATGTAGGTGTATGAGTCGCATTCGATTTGACAGTATTTCTGATCCAGCTGGAGTTATGTCACGGCCTCCCTGTAATGTCACCCGCTTGCATACCTGCTCCTGGCTGTGGGCGTGCTGCGCGCAGACAGACTCCTGTGTGAGATACAGACGGGGGCTCTTAGTGTTGCGCTGGGATATGTCACTGCCCGATCCAAGTGCAAACCCGAGTGAAATGGCGTCGGTGCCTGACAGTCTCTGGTCCTCCTCCTCACGCAGATGAGACCATCGTGCCCCCAGACGTCCCCAGCTACCTATCCTCCCAGGGTACCCTGTCCGACCGGCAGGACGTCTGCATCCGCGTGGAGCCTGGTAGCGGGCCCCAGCCCAACGGGCACGTCGATGGCCCCGGTGAGGGACCCTTGCCCCGTCCCTGCTATTTGAATCTTTAATTGAACTTGGCTGTTGAGCAGCTTTGTCTCCAAGCCTCTTGATTGGAAATCTTCCAGTGTCTAGCTATCAATCTGCATCGTCTGAGTGGACGACGTTTCTCCACACTGACGGCGGCTTTTTCTTTCCCTTCGCCTTCCACAGCTTTCACAAGCCCCGTCGTCTGCCCAGAGTTCCTAGAAAACGTCAGCAGTTACTCCAAAGACCCAACCTACATGCCCCAAAGCCTGCGAACCGTGGATATAGGCTATCTGCAGGACCGCCACGGCCCAGAGTACAGGCAGCCCGGGGGGGGAGACGCCGGCCCTCTGTTCAGCCAGCACTGTAACGGTGAACCGGGAGTCAACAGGGAAGTTCATGCTTCGGTGTTTCCTAGCAACCACGACAGAATGACATCAATCGGCCAAAACTGCGATAGAAAAGGTTTGTGTCGAGAGACCCTATTTCCTGGCTGCTGAGATGTGTGGTTCACCCCTGATGGGCTTTAACCCTTCCGCAGTGGTCCTGTCTCTTTTTCTCTCTCATTTTTGGCTGTCTTTCTTTCCAGGCTGTCCGGTGAATGGGGTAACGACATCACTGCCCCTTACCACTGTCTGCGCCACACCTATCGATGAGTCTTTTCATAAACCGGTCAAGTTAGGGCCATATACCCCAAGTTCGCCGGATCCCGGGGGCGAGTCGGACCTGAGACAGGCCCTGATATCTAACGGACACCCGGCGCTGCCATGCGACACCCTTGACAGCGAGAGCGCACCGCTGAGACGTGCCATGGACTGAGCATGTCAAAGCAGGGGCACCTTGTTATTCCCCTCCTTTTGCACTGAGAACTGCTACCTCGACTTCAAAGTGCCCCCTGGTGCCCTGGCGAGGGCGTGGCCGAAGCTCGAGGCTCAAGCTTGTGTGGGCAGCTTCCCGCCCGAGCGTTCCTGCTGTACATACTTACTAAGATCTTCCCATGGGAGGTGTCGTTTGTAGATGGAGATGACCTGCATTTTGAAGCATGTAAATGTGACCGATGGTGTACAGCGGGGGGGGGGGGTGTTGGAGCCGACTAGCTGTGCCTGTACATAAGATTTTTCATATATGTAACTTTTACAGAGTATTTGAGTTTATTCAGTGCATGTGAAAGAACAGAGTGGATAGTTTTTTTTTTAATGGCTCATTTTTTGACTTAGAGTGTCTCAACTGTGGTGCCTTATTGCATGAACAAAAAGCGTGAAGTCCCCCCGTGCGGCCCTGCTCCATCAGCCAGCTCTTATTTGCACTTGATGTCAGTACTCAGTCTGGCTTCATGCCCCAGCTGGCATTCGCAGCTCAGCTGATCCTTATTTCCAGAAAGCGTGGTGAGGTGGCATCGTCCAGTAGTGATGCTGGCTGTCTCAAGCACTTTTGTACTAAGGATAAAGAACTAAAGACATAAAAATGTAAAGATTCAAAGAATGAAACTGTACTGTACTGGGAACGTGTGTTTTAGACCGGGCTGATGTGGGGAATAATCTGCTTCCTTTGATGCCATGATGTAACGTGGAGGATCTTTCACCTCTGGGGGGGTGTCACCTACCTGTGGTGTGGCGCCCCCTTCAGGGCAAAAGACATGCTGCTCCAGAACAGAGCGATGAAGTGCCACTCTGAAATGTGCCGGAAGTAGGTGCTAGTGCCACTTTGTGTTGGGGGGGGGGGCTATTCGTGAGGCATGTGTCCCACCCCCCCGGACACCAGCAGGAGCTTGGGAAGGTCCTCTTCAGGTGAAGCGATCAGGTGACCCTCTGGTTCTCGATCGGTACAAATCTATTTATTTATGTGAACTTTGAAAGCTGTTGTACCGTGACACTGTTCAAAAGATAGTGTCCATTAAAATCACATTTATTAATCTACATTCCAGCTGCTCATATGACAGAACATCTCAGAGGGGAAGAGTCTGATTTATTCATAGTGCGTGTGATTTACTTCCAACTTTTTATTTTGACAAACTTAAATATTACAGAAATGAGGCTACTTTCTTCACATACTGTCCATGCAAACATGTCAGCAGCTAATACTGCCCCCAGACTGCTACCGCTCATACCAACCAGCTGGTCCCTACAGTCACGTTCCTGGCTCTTAATATATGTTCAGTCTGTCAGTTCCTGAATCCATCAGCCACCCATGAGTGGTGGGGTAGACAGAGACCCCCCCCTTCAGGTGAGATGTTGACACTCATGCCACTGAAGCTGCGGATATGACAGATGATCCAAGCTTTGGATGAATATGATGGCATCCAGTCCATCACAGGGAACACGGATGTGTGTTAGATATGGGCTTGAATGATGCAGCCAGTCCTGTACTCAGACATATCCAGCAGTAATGGCTTCACTCTGGAAAACAGGCTGAACTCCAATGATTTTACAACCAGGACAGTTAAACTCAATATGCCATAAACTGTGGACCAAGAATGCAGATCTTTGGGTAACGTGATCGCTGTAGCTTCTCGGTGGTCCCCACGTGTCCTGCGTCAGCACATCGGGGGCGCGTCGCTGTTTTGGGGGGGGCCCTCCTTCCTAAAGCAGCACACTGCGGACCTTATCGTATGTCCCCAGGAATATGAACCCCCCCATGCTGATGAAGGCCATTCGGGGGAGGCTGCCGGCGAACAGGCTAGAGAGAGGCAGGGAAGGTGCAGTAGATAGGGTTACTCTTATCTGTAGGCGGTAATGGTGAAGCGTGGAGCCTGCAGAGGCGGGGGGGCATTAGAGACGGAGAGGCTTTTAGGTGGGAAGCGGCGCTGGACAGAGCTACCAATCCTGAGCAGCTTCACAAAGCGCTTACAGCTGGACACGCGGGTAAAGCAAGCGAGCGGCGAGGTATGCATAAACTATCGCGTCAGGAAAACGAGCAGGGAAAACACCGTCTGCCTTCGTACGTGGAAAACGATGAACTTGGAAGGCTGTCACCCCACGTTCCCGTAACCATTTAGGTTTCTATTCTGAGCGTTTCGCTGAAACCTCTTCTGTGAGAGATCGGCTATCGGGTCCAGCGGAACACAGCCCAGGGGCTGTTGATGTTGGAGGGCTTAGGGGGCGTGGGCGCAGCCGACCGTCTGCTCCACCGGCCCGGGCCAAATTCCACGCAGCTGTTTTCGATATTAATCCCGGTCTGCAGGGCCAGCGGGCATGATGGAGAGCCAGATGACAGCCGCACACCCCCACGGGTGAATGCGGCCCCCTGTGCAGGAGCGCTGAGCGCCCGTGGTTCATGTCACCACGCTTCACAGGCCCCGCCTCCCCTCTGCCAGGTTTTTTTTTTTTCTTTCCAGCTCTCCATATAGAACAGGGTCATGGAGGGCCTGACCGCTAATGCATCAGTTTTGTCAACTGTGGCTCTGTACAAGGTGCCAAGCACGCCAGGGATCTCTGTGGCATGCGGCCGCATCACATGAACTGCCCACATGGCACGGTGTGGTGGATGCACAGCTTTCCAGCAAGGCTATGCCCCCACCCCACAGCCCAAGGTGCACCTGTCTGCAATGAATAGCCCTGCTTCCCTCTCATGCCCCCCCTTATGACTCATGGTAACATCACCACCACTGTGGGGAAGCCTTATAAAAGGGGTCGTATGATGTAACAGTGAGTGTAGCTTACAGTGGGTGGGGCTTATGAAGGGGCTAGCAGGTAAGATTAAACTAGAGGCTAGTACCCTGTCACAGTGGGTGGAGCTTAAAGGGGGTGGGGCTTATAGAGGGACCTGCAGGTATGATTAAGCAAGGGGCTAGTACCCTGTCACAGTGGGTGGAGCTTAAAGGGGGTGGGGCTTATGGAGGGACCTGCAGGTATGATTAAGTGAGGGGCTAGTACCCTGTCACAGTGGGTGGAGCTTAAAGGGGGTGGGGCTTAGACAGGAGTCCACTGCCATTTGTGTGGCGAGGAAGCTGAAGCACATGGGGGCCTGGGCAGATGGAAGTGTTTCATGAATTCGCTGAGCCGTATTTGGGCCTCTAATACCACAATTACAGCTTTAGAGTGGAGGGAAATTTCGCACCCTCTGTGACTCCCCCCTCGCCATCAGCTGAGGAAGATAAACAACAGAGGCTTTCAAAGCAAACACAGCGGCTGACACTGGAAGATTCCAGAGCCTCAATGGCTGCCTGCTCTGAAACTCATCATGCTGTACCAGCTAGACTCGCCGACATCGAAGCTGCAAGGAGAGCAGCGCTATATATGTATGCCACAGAACAACATTCCCCAGTGCCCAACAGTGATGTCAGCAAACCATGTGACGCATCAGACAGCGATGTCAGCAAACTCTGTGATATCAGATGGACAGGATCTCAGGGTCCCACCAGTTTGTGCGCACTGTGTATTTCACACTTGTTTCATGCCAGAGTTTCTATCAACACGAGATGTGCAGAGACACATGGATGCTGCAGCCAGAATGTGCCCGATGGTCGGAGGACCTGATTGGGGGGGGGCTCAGGTAGTACAAGCAGTTGCTCGCATGCCGCCTTCCTGCCGGCTGATCGGGGTCTTCATTACCAGACTAGGTCATGGCACGGTTAATGGCGCCGAGGCCGACGGGACGCCTTCGCACTCACCCGAGGAGTCCCCGGCTCTTCCACACCTCGTACAGGACCAGGGGGATGTTCCCGCTCGCCGCGCGTGTCCCGGCCTGCATGACCCAGAAGGAGAGAGGGATGAGAGGGGGGTGGCGTATGGGCCCTCCTTCCCAGGCAGTCTGCATCCTCGTGCGGGTCTTACCTTGGCTAGCATTATTCTGGTCTTCGCTACATCAAGTGGCGTCGTGACGACCGCGGCCACCCCACCTGGAGCGACACGGCGACACACAGGCATCACCGCAGGAAAACGCCGGAATAACAAAACGGCACATGGCTTAAAGTTCAGCCATCTCATCTCCCAAGCAAACGTGTGATATTAAAACCTCATGTTTTTTTGGTTCGCTCTTGCAGCTCAGGCCTCCTTCCCAAAAACCATCCCAGCTGTGTCATGGGAAGGGGGGGGCGGGTTGAGGGGCTGCTCACACGGTGCAGGTCCCTCCCCCGATCCTGCCCACCCACCGCAGCGCTGGGCTGCTCTAGACGAGCTGGAGTGACAATTCTGCCTTCAGTCCAAATTGGACACGGGGCCTGTGGTGGGGGCCAGGGACCTGTTCCTGAGCTGGGAAAACAGGGGCCAAGCGCCCCCCCACCTTGGCAGCAGCGTCCAATGAATACTGACATGTGGGATGTGAGAAGAGCACGACATGGAAAAAATCATCAGAGCGCTGCGATGCACACATGCGGTAGATCACATTTCGGGGCTTCCGGATGGTTCTGTTGTACCTGGACCCTGAATATCGTCAGTGTATGAGGTACAAGGTACCGCCCACAAACAAAGGGGGCGGGCCTCCAGGCTGCTATGTAGACTGCATACGGCACCACAAGGCGTTCCATTTGCCCAGCTCCTGCGGCTTTGGGTTTGGAGCAAGCAGGCCAGGGCCATGCCGCTACCGTGAGCAGCGTGACCGAAGCGTGACCCGGTGTGCGCCTGTGTGTGCATGCGTGTGTGTATGTTTTCTGTGGATGTCAGGTTGGCTACACGCCCCTGAGCTATAACACTCCACAGCTGAAACACCTCTGACGTCTCAGTGGAATTTAAACAGGCCACTTTCTCTATAAAGTCCCAGATCCACAGCAGGGAAAAACGTAAAAATCCAGCTATCGATATCTGCAGAGCTGTTAAATGTGGTTTGTAAAGGCCCCCACCTTGAACACTGCGTCCACTACCTCGCTCTGTTGCCAGGTGCAGATGGGCCTTGGGGACCTGTGTCCGCTCCCCCCCCCATCCCCGCTGCTGTGATCCTGGTCCTCTTGTCCGGGCTGTCACGCAGGCATGGAGTTATGGCCGCCTTGCTGAAGCAGCTCCGAGCCCCAGAGCATTGTGGGTCAGACAGCTGCAAGGCCCCAGCCCCACAGACCGTGTTGTGAAAGCACAGAGGATGAATAAATAATCCTGCAGTTGGTTTACAGAGGAGCGCCTCTCCCCGTCTGGGCGGGGCCCTTTGTTACATAGATGAAAACCTGTGGAAACTGAAGCGACCTGTGAGGAATTCTGCAGGAATGTGGATCCTGTAAACTGCAGACTCCTGGCCTTTCTCCGCACGCCCCCGCCCCCTGTTCCCAGAGCAGCATATAATCCCCCGCACCTGCAAACGCTCCACACACTGCAGCCTGCCAAGAATACAGCGTGTGACCCTGCCTCCGTGACCAAAGGCTCTGTGGAGAGAGAGAGAGAGAGAGAGAGAGAGGGAGAGGGGGAGGGAGAACAGTTATTAGACTCATTTAAAGGCACCGGAAGGCCTGCTGGGCTACCCCGAGATGGGAACAGGGTATCATGGCTATTTTTGAATCTGAACTGAATCCTCTCAGTTTTTCCCAGTTTATTTTTTTTGTTTTTTCTTTAATGTTTTTTTTATTTCCCCTGGAAGCTTCGTGGGGGGGGGGGGGGGGTTAAAACAGGAATGACGGCTCACGGTTACTGAAATGACCAATGTATTGGGGGTGAGGGGGGTATTCGGCCAGTCCATCCAGCCCATACTGGGAGAGGGGGGGAAGGCAGCAGGAGCGTGACGAGACATGGGGGCCAAAGGCAGGCAAATCTCAGGCCTAGAACGGACTGGGTGCCCCAGAACGCATGCCTGCGCCCACCCAGGGCCGTGGGGGGGTCATGTGTGCAGTGTTAGCCTGCAGGAGCAAAGGCGGACTCCGTTTCCCACTTCGAAGCGGGCACCTGCATACGTGCTCTTCCCTCTCAAATAACGGGCAGGGGGCCGAACCCCTCAAACCTGCCCAGGTCAGCTGACGAGTCAAGGGCTGCGCTTCTCCATTTACACAGCCGACACTCACTTAAACACTCACCCTTTACAAGAGAACCGAGCCCTGACGAGAGGGGGGAGCTCTTTGTGCAGACCGCGGGAACCAGAAGAGGCCGGCTCACAAAACAGCCTTTGAAAGAGGCAGCATCCAGATGGTTGCTGTGAAGGACACTTCTGGCCTTGGTGAGAAAGCGGCCTGTGTCTGCCACAGCTGCGAGATCCATTGTCGTCCCCCCCCTCCCCCCCAATCACTGGGGGGGGGGCGGCCACCCGGCCTCCCATCTAATGGGATTTTCTGCTCTCGACGGAGAGACATGATGTCATTCTCACACACGCTGCATTAAATTCACTTTTATGTAGCGAGAGAGAACAATGGGGGTGGGGGTGGGAGTGGGCGTTAGTCATGACAGTGGCAGCAGCCATTAAGAGTGAGAGTCTACGATTCCGTTATCTGACTGGATGTCATGACGCAGACGGGCACAGGTGGTAAATCCGTGAAGGGGGCTCAAGGGCGCTGCCATGTTTCACTGTGGGACCATCAGAAACACACGCTTGACGGCGAAGAGCACAGAAGCTTTACGTACCTTGAGGTACTCCCACAGAGGGAACTGCACCAAGGAGAAGGGGATCTGGAAAGACGAGACGAGAACATCATTACTCATTTCCCAGCATCCCCTGTAACCCTACATCCGGACGTACTCCCCACGTAAGGAAATGGGGCGGAGAATGCCTGCTTTGTTTGCTTGCCCTTCAGTTGAGCATAATGTCAACGACAAACAAGGTGAAAGGCGGGGTCAAACCTAAACAGGATCACTCCCGAATACGGCCGTGTGGGGCTCACCTCTCCCTCCCCAGTCCCCCAGAGCCAATGCCCAATGACTAATTGATGAGAAGAGACCTGTGGTTCCGGTCTGGGGACAAGGGCAACGTGACGGACGCCTGCCACTGAAAATGCTCTGTCCTCAGACAGGAAGTGACACGGAGCGGAAATCGATGTTGTTCTTGTTCGGGGAGCCTGAACGCCGGGGGTCCAGCCGCACTCGGGGAGACAAAAGCCCTTTTCTTACCATTCACGAAACAGAAAGGTCACTGGAGGCCAGTGAGCACCCCCCCATCCCAGCTAGTGGTGTGAGCGCCCAGCACCCTGCTTTGTTCCGCTGTCACCTGGCAGAAGGACCAGAGCTGAGACTGCAGGGAGGCAGGGTGTCCCAGGTAACAGCAGCTAACTCAGTGACGCACAGCAGAGCCCCAGGCTGACCTTTCCTCCTCTTTCGGTTTTTGAGAATTCCTCCTTGACGTCAGCATGGGGGCGACCAAACTGGAATTCCACCTTATACGACCACGCTCTGGCACCAACAAACCAATAGGCCGCACCTGCCATTTTCAGAACAGAGGAATCAGGCAGAGTCTGAAAATGGCAGCTTATCACGATCGTTACATCAATGATCTGAGAAAACGTCCAACTTCTCAGAGTTGTTGTGAAAGAGCTCCTGGCAGTCCTTACAGGGTCGGGACTGATTTACGATCGAGATGACACTGCCGGTGGAGACGGACGAAATTTATACTGCCGTATGTGTCAGACTCTCGCTCCCTCAGAGCCAGAGGCAACCTCCGCTCCGCAGGCCATGTCGGGGCAAGAACAGGCAGAGAGGAGCCCAGGAGGAGTGAGCGGAGTGGAGCGAAACGAGGCGGGGCGGGACAGGCGGATGGGGGCCTGAGGAGAGAGTGGCCAGCGCAGGGCTCCACATGGACACTGAACTACAGACAGAGCCTGAGGAGAACAGGCAAAGAGGAGCCCAGGAGGAGCGAGCGTGGCGGGGTGGGTGGACAGCGGCCTGAGGAGAGAGTGGCCAGCGCAGGGCTCCACATGGACACTGAACTACAGACAGAGCCTGAGGAGAACAGGCAAAGAGGAGCCCAGGAGGAGCGAGCGTGGCGGGGTGGGTGGACAGCGGCCTGAGGAGAGAGTGGCCAGCGCAGGGCTCCACATGGACACTGAACTACACATAAATAACCATCAGCTGGACTCTGACTGGGGTGTCTCCCTTAGCACACACATGCATCCCACTTTTGGGGAGGAGGGGGGCACTTAAACGGATCCAAGCTGGCAGTCTGACTTATGCCCCCCCCAGACACATATGCCTGGTACAATAACAGGTTTGTGCCAAGTTGAAATTTTTTGTTACCAATCAGGTAAGTAGCCAAACTGAATGGTACCCCCACCACCAAGAAAATGACACGTCAATATTCAGAAGCCAAAGGGCAAAGTGAGGATGGGCTTGGCACAAATTCCCCCGGGTCCCGTAAAGCGCACGCTGGCATCGGTGCGGGCTTCAGCGGGGGCTAATACCTGCTGCTCACACGGGGAAATCCAAAGTCTGCGTTCCCAACCGAAAGCTGACTTACGGACAAGCCGGCTGTGTTTGGATCTGAACTGGTCCCTGACCCGGTCCCTGACCCATTTCTATTTGTGGCACCGGTGCTCGTCCAGTGCTGACACTGAAACAGTATGACCTTATCTGTGATCTTCCAGGACTGAGAGAGAGAGAGGCCCTCATCGGCTAGGTAAGAGACATGAATTTCAACATCCAACATTCCTGAGAGGAGAGGTCACATGACCGACCACGTTGGGTCGGCTGGGTCGGGGCTTCATCCCGTCTTACTGTGAAGTACTTCGACTCATTCAGAAATAACCTCAGCAGAGAGAGGCGCGCCCCCTGGTGGAGAGACAAAGACAGGGGTCCCTGGCGGGGGGCACAGAGATGGGGGGTCCTAGAGGGGACAGAGAAGCAGGCCCCCAGAGAGAAACATGAGAGAGAGAGAGATGGGAGGCCCTGGCAAGGAGAGAAAGATGAGGAGGCCTGGCAGGGAGGGAGAGATGGGGGGGCCCTGGCAGGGAGGGAGAAATAGAGGGCCCATGCAGGGAGGGAGAGATGGGAGGCCCCTGCCAGGAGGAGAAAGATGAGGGGACCCTAGCAAGGAGCGAGAGATGAGGGGCCCCTAGCAGGGAGAGAGAAAGATAGGGGCCTCCACCTGAGACAGAGAGATAGGGGGCCAAGGTGGAGGGAGAGAGCGATGGAAGGCCCCTGGCAGGGAGAGAAAGATGGAGGGGCCCCGGCAGGGATAGAGAGATGGAGGGGCCCCAGCAGAGAGAGATGGAGGGCCCCTGGCAGGAAGAGAAAGATGAGGGCCCCCTGGCAGGGATAGAGAGATGGAGGGGCTCCAGCAGAGGGAGATGGAGGGCCCCTGGCAGGAAGAGAAAGATGAGGACCCCCTGGCAGGGAGAGAGAGATGGAGGGCCCCTGGCAGGGAGAGAGAGATGGAGGGCCCCTGGCAGGGAGAGAGAGATGGAGGGCCCCTGGCCATCAGGCTAACATGTCAAAATAAAAGAAAAACTGAGCCTCAGTGTGGGGATGAAATGTAACATATGACCCTAACAGGAATGTGCACATTACCACCATGGGGGGGCAGAGGGAGAGAGAGAGGGAGAGAGAGAGGGAGAGAGGGAGAGAGAGAGAGAGGGAGAGAGAGAGAGACCCACATGCCACAGGTAGCCTAGGACCCTCTGAACATGACAGGGGATTTGAAGAACACTGAATCCCCCAGCAACAGGATGGCATCACAAGGAACGCGTAAGACCTGATCCTCCATGTGACTGTGTCGCTACAGGCCTACAGGCACACATCACTGCTGAGTGGGAAACGCTCGGCGTGAGGCAGGTACAGGGACATAGGGGGTCCCGCTTTACCCCAAGACGGCGATGCAGGCCGCACCGTCCATGGGCAGGCATATCACCTGCATGTGCAATCATGTCAAGGGGTAGCTCTGCACTGACAAATGCAGTTTAAAGAAAGAAGAGAATATTCGGCGGGGGGGTTCAACAGGAAGCAGACATCTGACCCACAGGTCCCAGCCAGATTCTGCGGAACATGAGACTACAATAAGCTGTCTGAAGACGCGATGTGCCCAGGACCCTAATCCCCCATTTATTACCTTCTAACGCATCAAATAACATGCCAGAGGAGGCTCACGGGGGAATGGCGGCGGGGAGGAGGCTCACAGGGGAATGGCAGCAAGGAGGAGACTCACGGGGAACAGCGGCGAGGAGGAGGCTCACGGGGGAACGCCCTTGAGGAGGCGGCTCACAGGGGAATGGCAGCGAGGAGGTGGTTCACGGGGGAACGCCCTTGAGGAGGCGGCTCACGGGGGAACGGCAGCGAGGAGGTGGTTCACGGGGGAACGGCATCGAGGAGGAGGCTCACGGGGGAACGGCATCGAGGAGGCGGCTCACGGGGGAACGGCATCGAGGAGGAGGCTCACAGAGGAACGCCGAGATTCCACTTGCCGCTTGGTCCTCTTGATTTATGAGGCAGTAAGACAGTTAGCTGGCGGCTAGCTCGGCTTCACTCCTCACTCACACTTACCATTTCATCCCCCTGTTGCCTGTGAGGAGCAATACAATCATCCTTAATAGACTCCCACAGCTAACTGTCCCAAACACCCCATAAACTGCAAGCATCAGACCTAAAATCTGCTCTGCATTTTCCCCCAGTGATGCCCTGGGGCTACGGTCCTGTTAGCGGTGGTTTATATCACTTGCCATACACATGCACTCCGCAGCCGTGGGGGGTGGGGGGGGGGCTGCAAGCAGAGTGTCACATTGGGGCCGGAGTGGGTGCGACTCACGACCACGCACTGAGAAATTCCACCTGCCACTCTCCAAACAATCAGACAGAGGGTCTGTTTAGACAAGTGGGGCCCCTGGGGCCCCGTGAGCTTTAAAACAGAATTTTAAACAAACTAGGTCCCATTTCATGGAATTTGGCTTTGGTACCGACTCAAGGCTGCGGTTCCTATGATCTACGTGACGCCGTTTGTGTCCCATGTGGAGACAAGCTGAAGCGGAACGCCGCGTTAAGTGTGAACGCTTTACACTGCGGGAGCCACAGGGTCAGCAAAAGTGCTTCTGCAGCCAAAACCGTCTGCCCGGCTCACCCCAAGCCTTGTGCTTCCCTCAGCTTTCACTTTAAATGACATTACCTAATTAATTCTGGGTTTGCGTAACAGACGTTCCTGGGACAGCCCGGCTGAATGCCGACAGCGTAGTAGAGACATCCGGCAGGTCACGGTGCCAATCCATACAAGCGAGCTTATCCCCCTGAAAACAGGCACAGAGAATGACTGTCTGCAAATGTACCTGTACAATTTAGTACAATTTAAAGCATATTTATGGTTTAAAATCAGGATCATGGGAACAAAACCAATAATAACAGCAATAATGGTGTACAGCTCAAGGGCCAAACACTGTTAACATACTTATATACTGTTATAATTATACTGGATTTCATTTTCATTTAGATACTTGTGTTTTCTTGTGCACTCACTGTGGGTCCGAGAGAGATGTAAATTCAATCCTCTGTATGTCCTGTACGTGGCAGAATTGACAAATAAATACTTTGACTTGATTAAGCATCTGTGCCTGTGATCAGAAGATTGCCGGTTAAAACCCCGGCCTCAGCAGAACTGCCACATCCGTAGGCCCTTGACCAAGGCCCTTGACCAAGGCCCTTAACCCCCGGCTAACGGAATGGAGCAGCTGGTTGAGGGGGGAGCGGCTAACGAGGCAGGAGGCGGCCAATGGGGGAGCAGGGTGGGGAGGCAGTGGGGGGGGGCAGCTAATGGGAGAGCAGACCCCGGATGCAGTGGGGGGGAGCGGCTGACAGGGAAGCAGGCCGCTGAGGCAGTGGGGGGGAGCGGCTGACAGGGGAGCAGGCCGCCGAGGCAGTGGGGGGGAGCGGCTGACAGGGAAGCAGGCCGCTAAGGCAGTGGGGGGAGTGGCTGACAGGGAAGCAGGCCGCTAAGGCAGTGGGGGGAGTGGCTGACAGGGAAGCAGGCCGCAGAGGCAGCGGGGGGACTGGCTGACAGGGAAGCAGGCCGCAGAGGCAGCGGGTGGTGCACAATGTCTAATTAGAGGTTAGCCTCAGTGTGATTTACTGCCCTGCGCACTTTCATGAGGCTTCCCCGAACATCCCCTTCACAACGACAGCGTCACTAAAAGCCTACAATCTGGTTTGATGCTCTCAAATAAAACTTAGCCATGCGATTGGGGGGGGGGGGGGTAGTGACAGCGTGCGGTCAGGAACGCCGGCAGAAAGAGGCTCCTCGACAGGGCACAGGATGGGGAGGGGGACAGGCGTGCAGGGCTGTGCTCATCTTCAGCATGGATGCAGATAGACAGAGGATAGTGGGAACCAGTAATTCCTGGGGAGACCCCAGCAGAGCTTTATGGTGTGACCACACAATGATGCGGGACTCTGGGGTCCTGGGGGAGGTGTGCGGGGAGGCTGGAATTGATGAGTAATAACAGACTGACAGCATTATAGGTCTACTCAGTCATCCGGAACATTTCGGTGCCCCTAGTCTTGCCAGGTATAATTTAATAGTTATTTCATACGGTTCAGGCACAAAACCCAGAATCAGTTCAATTTCCACACGTATTTCACAGCCAGTCGTAACGCTTAACATTTTCCATAAGATATAACACTCGTACTAATATGGAAGTTAACATTTCAGCCCTAAAAATGTTACATTGAATTTTTATGCCACTTTGATTTATTTCTGTTTATTTTTAGCCCTGACTAGACGTCACTGGAAATCCCCGCTTTCTACAGTCAGAGTCAGGAGCGTCTGGCTGGACTCCTCCACACAGACAGCACAGCACCTCTGAGCTTCACCCTGAAGAGGTTCTTTCTGGGGACTGATAAATCATCACTAGCAGCTGATTGCTTATGATAACAGCTCAGTAACTTTGAGGCACAGCAGGAGAGTAACACACTCAGCCAGTCGTGTTTGACTCGGGTCCGAATCCTTGCAATGAAAACGTCGTCCTGGTCAGCGGAGGACAAACATATCACTGCACCTTTCAGGTACCAGCCGGCATCCCTGTGGTCCTACTGCATGAGGAACTTCTCAAGAATATGTAAATAACAACATGATGGCCACCTCATATGAGATTGCAGGCCTCCGATCCTCTAGAGGGCGCTATCCTGCACAGCTGGACATTACTGCAAGCCCCCCCCCCCCCGCTGTGGCCGTACTCTGCCACGTCTCCCCAGTGCAAAACCCGGGCCTGGTTATGAAGGCTCTGTGTCAAACGCCTGCCAGAGGTCGGGCCCGCCAGTCCCAAAATAGCACCGCCAATAACAACCCTGAGGAATTCTAAGGTGGGTCAGACTGGTGGGGGGGGGGGCATCCCATATATAGAGTAATAAGCATAACGGGGATCCCATCATACCACCAGTCACAAGATGGCTTTTCAGGAAGGGTTGCAGCCAAGATGCATCCATAATGGGCAGGTGAGGGGCAGCGGCGCCTGTCTGTGCTGCTCACAGATGAGACTGCAAGCACGCCGAGTGAATGACACCATCAGCATCCCAGCGTACTACCACAGGCAGGCGGCAGACGCAAACACATTACGATTTTAATGACAGATCATACAGCCAAACAGCACCAAGAAGAGCCCTTTTGTTTCAACAAATGACAGCCTATTTTACTGAATAAACAGGAGAAGTTGTGTATATCGCTTTCATTTATCACCCAGACAGTATGTTTTACCCAGGAAAAGATACTAAGGAGATTGATGTAGGAATTGAGTCCAACAGAAACACATTGATTGCAGAGCCTCCAATCGATGGCGAGAATGTTAAGATACCGTCACCCGAGGCCCGCGTGGGGGCGCCCTGCATAGGTCTGCACTCTAACGCTCGGAAGGTGTCACACGGCATTACTGGGCCCGCGTGGGGGCATCCTGCGTAGGTCTGCACTCTAACGCTCGGGAGCTGTCACACGGCGTTACTGGGCCTGCGTGGGGGCACCCTGCGTAGGTCTGCACTCTAACGCTCGGGAGCTGTCACACGGCGTTACTGGGCCTGCGTGGGGGCCTCCTGCGTAGGTCTGCACTCTAACGCTCGGGAGCTGTCACACGGCATTACTGGGCCCGCGTGGGGGCGCCCTGTGTACGTCTGCACTCTAACGCTCGGAAGGTGTCACGCAGCGTTACTGGGCCCGCATGGGGGCACCCTGCGTAGGTCTGCACTGTAACGCTCGGGAGGTGTCACGCGGCGTTACTGGGTCCGCGTGGGGGGAGACAGGTGACCCAACCCCGACCGAAAGCTTAATGATTGGATCCGGATGAAAGCACATCTCTCGCATTTCCTGTGGACAATAATTTACCCTTTCTACCTGTAATTGTTTACTGGAGTTTGCTGCGTATTGGCCATATTTAAAACACACAGATACGTGGAAAAAAAAAAAACACAAGCCTTCAGTATATCAGGGTGCTTGCCACACAATTTGCAGGTCGCTAGTTGTGTGCGTGCAGAGGGCGAGTCTCCCACAGAAAACCTCTAAATCACGTGTATTTGTGCCTGTCAGACCAACATCAGACAGGTTTGTAAGAGGAAGGGGCCGGCGCAGGGCATTATGGGAGTAGCGCTGTCAGGGCAGCAGCGTAGCCTTCCCAGGGTAAGTGCGTGGTAGGTGGTAGAAGGATCGCATTGGCTGCATTACGCTGACATGCACTCAGGTAGCATGACAGAGGCTTATTACATAAGGCTGCCTCTAGGTAACCTGCTGCAATATTTGGATCTGCACAAGAATCATGCTTAAACTATTTTTTTTACATTACTGGAATTTCCTCATCTTAAAACAATAATACGTTTAATTCCATATTTAGTTTCCATGGGAAGTTTTGGTGAACATTGTTTGAAGTTGTGTTTGCTTCTATTGGTCTGTGCCAGAATGACACAGGGGAAAACGCGCGGAAAGTCGGCAGGATTTTAAGGGCACTGCGCCCTCTAGTGGCAGCCACAGTAGCACATCTCAGCAAGTGCGTATAAATATGGGTTTTAATGGAAACAGAAATAAAGTGAAGAAGCTATTCTGTTCACCCATGGAGCAGCAAAGTCAATTGCAATTATTTGTCTTGAAAAATTAATGCACATTCTTCCTGAGTAACTGACTTTTAAATTATATTATAAGCAGCTTGCAAACTTAACCCCTGTGTTATTGTTGGGGTCGAAGTGACCCCAGTTCATTTTCAAAACAAGGATAAATTCTATAGATTCTACAATTTAGAACGGAAGAAGTAAAATAAAAATACACAAGGGATAAGTTAGTGTAAAACATCTATATACATTAATGAAATGATATACAGGAATTCTTCAGTTTCGCATCTCTGCCATCTCTGAGGCATGTGCAAAACGCAGGTGAGAGCAAAGCCTGGGGCGTGAGCGCATGGTCAACCGCTCAACGGTGCCCCAGGTAATTCTCAGAGGGGCTACAGACACCGACCCAGGGCCAGGCAAAGAATTCAAGCAGATCACCAGCAGAGCAAAACATGCAGCGGGGGTCACTGAGCCCCCGTCACAGAGTAAATGCGGATGAATAGAGCACAGCGGACGCCCCCGCCCACGGATGCAAACGCAATGCTGGACCCGCGACCCCCTGCGGCCTCCTACAAAGAGGGGAGCTGGAGTCTGGTGTGCTCACCGGAATCGGTGGGTCTGTCAAGGAAAGGCTGCCGGGGCACTGGTAAGGTCACACCACAAAGGATCTAAAAACAGATTTTTAAATGCTAAACTCAACATATACTTATGCATAAGATGCAGATTTTAGTTTCACCCCTCCACTGAATCGTCCACCCTGCCCAGCTCTGCGCGCGCATGTATATGTGTGTATGCACATGTGGGTATGTTTGTGCGTGCATATATGTGCATGCATGCGTGTGGGTGTGTGGGTATGTACTGCATGCCCTCCCCATGTCATGCTGGTTTTCACCGGGTTCTTCAAGCGGAGCTCCCTCCCTGGGCCATGAACACACACCCTTTCTGCTGTATAGTCTGGACCTCCAGCGAGTTTAAACATGCGAGTTAGAGGCCGGCGGGTTGCTCTACTCCCCTAAAACGCCGGGTCGCATTAAACGTTTCCTCTAATTCTCCCCCCACCCACCGTGCGAGTAATGGTCACTAGGCACACGTCTCATCGTCCAGGCCCATTTCCCCAGGCCCGTCTTCCGAAAGCCAGGCCATCTCATCAGAAATCACTGCTGAAAGATCTTTAATGAATATACATAATAGGAAGGACCCCAATTAAAGGGCGGCACACGGCTCTGGCATTTAGGGTAAACAAAGTTATTCCGACAGGGTCGTATCCCGGCATCAGATACCGTCCAGAAAATGAATTACCTTCCTGACACACGTCAAAACCAATAGCAAAAAGGATGCAGAGAGCCCCCCAAGCCCCGCTTCCCGCACCGTTAGTATGCGGGGAGGCTGCTCACACACTTTCAAATGTATTCATTTATTCAGAACCCCTTGGAGAAATCAGAGGGGCCTGTTGTCCTCTTACCTCCTGCTGTCCAGATGGAATTTGCGTGAATAACATCTGTTTAGTGAGGCAGAAAATAAGTACAGGACAGCGCGACGGTGAGAGACTATACCGCGAAAAGCCGAGGGTCACCTTCCAGTACCGTGTCCCCCCCCCAGGTCTAACACCCCCCACCAGCCATAGCTTTAAGTGGAAATGGACAAAATCCGTAAGCAGATTCATGATGCCCCGGGCAGAATTCGCCAGGCTTCACCTGGCTTTGCAGGATCCTCGAGGGGGGGCGACAATTAATCAGAGCGTGAGCCTAAGTGCCCCAGGATGGGGGCGAGAGGTCCCAGGAACTGCCCCAGATTTAGGAGGAAGCGTGTCCTAGTGGCGCATGACAGAGGGGCCCCCAGAGCTGAGGAAGGCGGACGGCCTGAGTGAGATATAACCACGGGGGTGAGTCTCATAAGGCCAACAAAGGGCATCTGTTTGCAGGAGGGAGGGGGTGGGCACAGAGGTGAGTGGGAACGGATGGGGGGGGCCTACCTCTCTGAGCACAGTGCTCCCGTAGCCTCGGTACAAGCCCCAGAAACCCTGCAGGGGAGACAGGAAGGTCAGAGGTGAACAAGCTTCTCCCCCTGTCAGGCACCCTGCCTGTCACATGGGGCTGGGTGAGGGGCCATGCAGGGAGCCTGAGTGAGAGATGTGGGGTTCTGGATGTGCTCCCCCCACCGGCAGGGGTAAGACTTGGCTGGAGGAGATGATGGTACCTCCTGGCGTAGCGTTCGCAGCAGCACCTGCAGCGTGCCGGGGGATGGTGCCGCCTGTGCCCGCTGCTTCACCACCTCTGTGGGCACGCGAATCAAGCAGGCCACCTGCAGGACAACACCAGAAGTGTCAGGGCAAGGGTAACAAGCGAGAGCCCCGCCCACACTGCATCTGAGTCTGCTTCTGTGAGCCTCTGTGCCTGTGATCAGACAGTCGCAGCCTCGACCCCCGGCCTCAGCAGAAGAGTCACATGTCCGTGGGCCTTTGAGCAAGGCCCTTAACCCCCCCAGCTCCAGGGGTGCTACATGTCAGCTGACCCTGTGCTGTGACCCCCCCCAAGCTATTGAGAGCAAGATGGGCTCAGCACAGAGAAGCGTTCCAATGTACCTGTGCAAATGGCAAATAAAGCATGTTTGTTTATCAATTTAATATTGTTTCCAGGGGCTGAAATCACAGTATCACCAAAATGAAACCTCTTTTCAGCCAGATCCAGCAGGCTGTCCAGAGGCTGCCTTATGTAATAAGCCTTGGCCATGTTACTGGAGTACACACTACGGTAATGGCTGCCTGCTGCATGACCTTACTGCCACCTGACAGAGGACAGGAAGTTCCTGCCCCTTATATCTAACATGCAACAAACTCCGGTAAAATATTCCAAGTAAAAAATGTAAATACACATCCAGAGGATAGTCGGAAATGTGAGAGGTGCCTTTCAGGTGCCACAGGAGGCTGGCCTTGATCCAGTGCTGCACTGTGACACTCTCAGAGCAGAGAATCACACCTGGGGGGGGGCTGAGTTTGAATTATACCTCCATTTACTTTCCTGCCATGCAGCAGAGATGGCAGACTGGTGAGACCTCGATTGCTACAGGATCCGAGTTCCTACTGGAAGGTGGGGGGGGGCTACCTTAACCCTCGCAGGTCCAGTGGGGGCTAACATTACCGGCTCCTGGCTTTGGCACGCTACCTTTCTCCAGGACACATGGGAGCTTGCTCGCTACTGCCTGGACGCAGCAGACATTCTGATACTTTCATTTGTGCTACGAAGATGAATCATCTTCTTGTCGCACTCAGCATTTCTCCAACACCAAAGAATTCTCTCTCTACTTTCCTGCGTTATTCTGGCGGTGACACCCTGCAGAGCTCCCACCCAAACCACGGAATCAGACTACGAGGGGAGTGTCTCTTCTCCCTAGTCTGTGCCGGCACAGGGGCTCAATCGCCCGCCAAACAGGAAGGGTGAGGTTCGGTACCCATCCACAGAGACTCTCCCTGCTGCCATGAAACAAGCCTCACACCTGTTTCTGGTACTGAGTCAATGCTGTAGTGAAACCCGCCACCTCCCAACAGTGTGTCATCCTCACAGAGCCTCACAGTCTGCCTTCTCCCTGGCCTTAAGTGGTCTGTGTGTCTGTGTGCATGTGTGTGCGCATGCGAGTCCGAGCAGGTAACTAATTACCTGCAGCGCACAGATGACAACATGCCCATTAATCACAGCTCCTCAGAGGAACAGGTAAAGGTTACTGTCGCTGCCCATCTGTGCCTCACACCCCGAACATCCTGCCAACACCCCCCCAAAAAAAAAGAAAAATGAAAGATTGCCAAAAACTGCCACGCTACAGCGACATGGCGACAGACGTGCAGAACTGCTGAAGTCTGACATTAATATCGATGGCATCTCATGCCTGGCAAAACCTTGTGTTCTCGAAGGTGCCCCCCCCCCCACCTGTCGAGTACCATTACAGTGCGGCGCCGGCAGGATGAAAGTATTGAAGAGAGGAGCGCCTCCTGCTGGCCCGTCTATCCCGATCGACAGCGCTCTGTTGGGGAAGGAGCACACAGCCATAGCAGGCAAACCCACCCCCGCCACCACAGTGCCCCGTGTGCACCACCCTGCCTCGCCAACGCAGTGCCCCGTGTGCACCACCCTGCCTCGCCAACGCAGTGCCCCGTGTGCCCCACCCTGTTTCGCCAACGCAGTGCCCCGTGTGCACCACCCTGCCCCGCCACCACAGTGCCCCGTGTGCATCACCCTGCCTCGCCAACGTAGTGCCCCGTGTGCCCCACCCTGCCTCACCAACACAGTGCCCCGTGTGCCCCACCCCGCTTCACCAATGCAGTGTCCCGTGTGCCCCACCCTGCCTTGCCAACGCAGTGCCCCGTGTGCCCCACCATGCCTCACCAACACAGTACCCTATGTGCAGCACCCGGCTCTGCCAATGCAGTGACTTCACACGCCAGTCGGACCATCACTCACGTGACTAGGAAGGATGCCTTTCAACCAATAACATAGCTTGGGCCATTTAATGCACCCTTAGCACTGACACACGAAACATCTGTATGACCCTCTGACACAAGGAGCCAGCCCTCAGCTAAACAGTAAATCCAGGTATTTAAAGTCCCACGCGAAGTATGTTGGACATTTCATGAGAAGACGAGAAGAAGAGATGGGCTCAATCATCACAACAAAGATCATGCCTCTGGGAAGTCTGAAGACCAGAAAAGCAGAAGACAGGAGACAGGAGTGCCCGGTTACGAGGAGTCAGCACTGGCTTGACACTTACTCACTTGATTAAGGCACTTAATGATAATAATATTCTTACACGTCTTCAACACTGTCCTAACTGCAACTACAAAAGTCACAGATCACAAGGCTTAGGGTCATCCGTACTGTGCTCACAGCAGCTAAAGACTGTCTTGGCCATAGCTTTTAAATGATGAAAACAGCAGCATAGCCTAACTTGCACAAACATTGTATCCATCTCTTATGACCTCAGCATGGAGTTTCCACGGTGAAGACAGAGCAGAACAGACCCACAGGGCACCAATGTAAAAATCCGCGCAGTCTTCCTTCAGACTGGTGAAGAGTCTTGGCCATTTTGTAATGCGTGTGCTAAGACTGCCACCTAATGGTCAGCTTTTTTGTTGCGTTGCCATCCTCCCAACATCAAACGTCATCCGATTTTTTAAATCATTAACTCTCTGTAGGCGAAGTTAACACATATGACACAATCGCGGTAAACTGGAAATGTCCCATTTTCCCTCAACTAATCCTCCAAAGAGCTGGATTTACAGTCCGAAAAGTTAAAAAGTGGATGCGGGGCTGAATAGCTCATTTAATTCAGACTGTGGCCAGCACTCCGGCGAGCTACAACTGGCCATGAAAAGTAAATGCTGCAGTAAAAATAAACTACCGACGTAATTTTAAGGTAGTTATGACTGGCGAGAGAGACACTGAGCGGGAAGGTATTACAGCGTCAGACTGAGAAGGGGAACTTCTATTGTAGCCTTGAAAAATGTCCTGATCCTTAAGTATTCCTTGTAAATGTGTCTCTGAATATATTAACGCAGAAACGCTGTAAGGGCTTTAGGCACTCCAGAGAAGAGAGCTTGCCCTCGCTCGCATAGCCTGGGCTCCGATCGCACCGTGAATCCGCTGGCAGCGTCTTCCTCATTCCTGCCGCCATCCGTCTTCATTTACAGGCAATTTGGAAGCTCGGTGTTAATTAGGGTTGGCTTCAGATGTGAGTGCGCGCCCCTTTCCAGCCTCATCTCTGTAAATCCTAATGACGGCACTTTCATTTCTGGCCCCGGCGACGGCGGCCCGACGTCCCGTACAAACACGGAGAGACTGAGAGATTACGGGCTCTCGCAGCGCTGATTAGCATTCAGGCTAAAGCTCTGAGCTGCTTCTGTGAGCACTGTCCTGTCCTCATGCAACCTGTAACCCCCACCTCCACCTGCCAGGTCATACCTTCTCAGAGAAGACCTCGTAGAGGGCACACGCCTCACCCCTCGCCCAATTTGCATCACCCGAGACCACACCCATACAGAAATCAACAGTACCATTATTGCTTCTGGCAGAATAATACAGGCGACCCCCCCCCCCCCGAAATATGTGCAGCTAATCGCTTATAACCCAGAACGGAACTGTGTTTTGGAAGGAGGTCACTGGTAGGAAACGTAACCATCTACAGCCTTGTCCCCGGATTTTTAACGTTAAACGTTAACAAACGAAATACTTCTGCGTGATAATAACGTCTATAGTGAGCGTGACCTCCGCCATGTCAGATCCCACAGTCGCTCCTGGCAACCGTGGGTCCTTTCCAGGCTCAACAGATTACACAGAAGCATAAGGCCATTCTTGTCAGGATGAGGAAAACTTCCCATATTTGAACCGTTTGCGCAGATCCCGGCCCTTCTGCAAGAGTGGCAAGGGGTGCGCTCCAGGACCGGGGAGCAGGTCACATGATGACGGGGGTGGGGGGGAGGGCAGCCCTCGTTAGGGTCCCGCAATAAATCACAGCCAGCGTCTCCTTGTGGGCGATGCACAGATTATTTGTCGCGCCAACTTAAGTGTCTGCCAGTTGCCCTCCCTTGTCATGTTACATGGTATTTTCCAGGACATCCTGAGGGAGATGCAGTTTGGAAATGCAAGAAAACTGTCCCCTCAACTTGACAAATGAGCTTTCAGAGCAAACGTCAGGCAGACGGGAGTGAAGATAAATCTGAGATAATGGCTGCACAGCAACCTTGGTGTGGCTGACGGCCACGATCAGCACGTCCACATGTTACTGGGGTCGCATTTGCAACACAATGGGCCTCATTCCTAACTGTGGACTCGTCTGAAATGGGGATCACGTGAAGATAACGGATATTTCAGCATGTCACAGGCATGATGGAGATGACAGGGACTTCCCAGGAAGCGGAGGAGCCCAGAGAGGAGTGGTGAGTCTGGATAAACAGTCAGGTGCAACAGGCAACCAATGACAGACACTCAGGGGCGGAGCCTGTGACAGGAGGTCCTCGAACCTAAAGCAGTGATGAGCACTTCACTGACGGGGCTGTTTGTGATTAGAATAAACGGACCCCCTCCCCATTTCATTCCCACATCTGGCAAGGATCAAATGCAAATGCAACATAATGTAAATCCTCAAAGGGACGTCTGTATACACAGAGACAATAACGGAATGAAAACAGGGCCGGGAAATAACACTATATCTGGAGAATGCGTCAAGCCCTGTAAAGGTCATTCATCTTCACGGCGTGACGGGCCTGATGGGGACAGGCGGGGCTGAGCAGAGCTCGCTGAGGCGAGAGCCTCCCGCGTGTTATCTGGAGAAAAGCAGCATACCGGATCAAACCCGGATCCGGCTGCCCCCGAGCGGCGAGCCGCAGAACCCAACCGGCTTTACCGCCGCAATCTCCCCAAGCGGGACGTCACAATCGGCATCGATGGCAAAACAAGGGACAGAGGGAGAGGAATCCCATTACAGGCTGATGGAAAAGAGGTGATTTGTATTCGTCGCCGGGTGGGAGATGGGCAGAGATGGATTGTGGGTCCTGTCGCTGCGTGTAATCTCCTCCCTGCCAGTTGGCCGGGACGAAAACCCACCTTCTGCTCAGACTCAATTTCCCATCAATTTGAGGATGAGGCAGGGGAAAGGGTGCGCTTTCTAGAAGCCAAACCGGGCGATTTCGTGACCCTCCAAAACTGTCAAACCAAGTGGTGTTGCAGAAAGGGCACTCGCCCATACAGCGAGAAGAATGGTCGCCATCCAAGGAGAAGGACGCACCGGAGATCCCCAGACTCCACAAGGTGAAGGGGGTCCTGGGGTGCAGCGTGACACTCCAGCACAAAAATCACAGGGATTAGCAGCATAATTCAGATCAAAATGTCTGCACCTTACAGATGACAGCCTTACAAGTCTGCAGAAGAATCAGGCAGCAGACTAAACATCGAGAGAAGCAGCAAGGCCAGTAATTAAAGCTGGTCAACAAGTTAAAGTTAGTGATGGCAAATTGTGGTCTGCATGGGTGCTGGCATTACATCCTGATCGTGCAGTAACAACCTCAAGAGCTGAGACTCCCTCAAAGTGCGGCAGAACCTTGCAGATGCTCCTGCCTCCTGGCCCCAGGCCGCCCCGGGGGTGGGGGCAGCAGGGGGCTGGGTGGCTTTCAAGACTAAGCTGGGGCTCCGAGCTCTTTGAGCGTCGGACATACTTGCACGGAGATGCGCCTGTGCTCCACCCCCATGCTCGAGGCGGCGTGTCCCCCTTTTGAATTTTACAGGTCCTAAAGCAAGCTCGAGGGGGGGGGGGGGTGGGCGGTGGCTCCTCCTGAACTCCCTATGACCTCCCCCCGATTAACATTTCAGAGGTGACGGGGTCTTTTGTAAACGGCATGGTGTGATCAGTGAATGTAGCCTTTTCGAGACCACAGTGGAGGGTCAGCCGGGGGCCGGATAACAAGAGTATTCAAATTCAATAAAATTCAGTAAAATCATTATGCATTTTGCTAGATGTGCAGCATAAATTCATTAACTGACAGCAGCTCTGTGAAAAAAATCAAATGTTGGATGAAAGCCTGTGGACAGCACAGAGATTATACACACTTACAGAGAGTGGTGCAACAACACCACAAACACATGTGCTTTAGGTAACGTTGAAAGCGAGCTCGCAAACAGCAGGTCTCGTACGCATTAGAGTTTCCTGGGAGGGACAACTGAGTCTCCCTGTGCTGCTTAAAAGCCAAATCCCCAGGCTAAACAGAATCTGAGAGTCTGAGGAAACAGCTAAGTCAATAGGCAGTAATGAGATCTTATTTACCCAGCTGGGGGGGGACATTTTCAGATGCCGGGGGCCCCAACTCACCCAGCCAGACTCAAAATCTTGCGAAACCCAATGAGCCTTTTACTTATTTGTTTGTGAAATCTCGGGCAATTATGTAAAGAGATGTATTGTTTATGGAGGCAGAGAGAGACAGAGACAGGGAGGGACGGCGAGACATACCATTTCTCCCAAAGATGCAGCAAGCATGTGTGTGACAGCTGCCGCATGCGGGGTCATGTATGCCCCAAGCAGGGACTTGGTGGCTTCGTAGGTGACGAAGAACGCTGAGGCTGAAAACCAAGCAGAACCAAACCACTCAGGACCAATTAGTCAAAGCGAAGGCATTAATAACTCCGTCGGGGGCTTAAAACGAGCCAAGACATCCATCAAATTCAGGGCACTCTCCCTATGGGGGCCGGGACAGGAGACCGGACCACAGATTAACAGCCTCCACCAATCTGGTTTGCTATGATAGAATTACAAAGGTATCCGAATTTACCAGAACATAATAATAATTCCATTTAGCACTGTCAGTGAGCTGAATCTAGGAATACGGTTTCCCGCACTGTGTTAGGGTCTATCCAGAAGGTCATGAGTTTGAATCCCATGACCGGCGGTATAATGAAATGACTCTCTCAGCTTGCAAGCTTTCCTCATATGTACATCGCTTTGCTAAACAATTAAACGTTAATGTTCCCAGAGGTGCAAGAACTCACCACTGGGGAAAGATCCGAACGCAGCTGAGGGCACCCCTGCGTAGATCCCACGGAATCCCCCGGCCCTGGCAAAGCCCTGCTGGCTCTGAAGTCGGGTCTTGATGGTGTCCAGGGGGAAGAGGGTGAGGTCCACACACATCCCCGCGATGCCCCCAGCCTGCCAGACATGCGGAACACGTGCGTGGCAATCGGTGAGATCCGTGGACAAGTTCACACACGTGCACACATCACAACAGCAATTCCAGAGGAACAGATTATCATGCACACACAGCCCCCACTTATTCAAAAGGAAAGAAATGACTGTTCCCCCCACACACCTCTAATGTATTAAGGCTTTCATACTTGAAACAATCTTTCCCATCACCCAAGTCAAAGAACAGCATTCAGCACTAAAACAGGTTCAGCATTACCCAGTGTTATTTCGGATTGTGCAGCAGATTTCTAATCTGTCTAGACTACTTACATGCCCATCCTATTTCACCTTACACTCAGTACTACCAAACCCGGCCTGCACTTAGGGGCCGGATCTGTGACGCCAGGCAGGCCGAAAGATCGCGAAGGTTGCTAATAAAAACGAAGAGAAGCAGACTGACACGAAGCTGCCCTTTAAACGTAATCCACAAAAACACCACACACAAACAACAACACAGCGCCCGGGAACGGCCACTAAACACGGAGACGGTAATGCGCATACACGGCAGGTAATTACATAGTTAAACACACGGGGATCGAGCACAAATCTCAGCAGGACACCAGTACAAGAACATGAGACACATGGAACCGGGCACATTAATTGCATTCATGACATAGACAGGGCGATTCACAGTACAGCATGCATGGCATGCTGGGACATATGCAAATGATCCGCGCAGCTCTCCGACACCGCAATATTCGTTATTCTCACCCTACCGTCAATGTCCTTTAAAGACCTATTTCAATAAACATTCTTTACAACCTTTTGAAGAAATCAGCTACAAACACTTTAAATAACTACCTATTCCTACATGAGGACAACTTATTTTTGGTCTTGTTTACACTGGGTTTTAAAATGCATCTTTGGAGATCGAATCGCAAGTGGACAGCATTGTATACAAGTGTAACCGACCACCAAGCCACATTGTGATTCGATTACTCAAACCACTTGCCGAGGTGGTCTGGGGCGTATTTCACCGCACATATTTTGTAGTTTAAACGCAAATGCGTCCTGATTAGTCCCCTATAAGGACATCACAATAACCGTGCAGGGCCTAGGAGATGCGTGATAGACACAGGCGTAAACGGCGATGTGTCTCAGCTATGATCTGACCTCCAAAGATGCATTTTAAAACATTTTCAAGTGTAAATGGGGCTTTTATTACCAATAATCCTGTCGCGATTTTAACATTAAAAAATATATACGTTAGTTATTGTAACAGAGGTATTTTGAAACCCATTAAGTCTTACGAAAATAGGTCTGGCCTGATAATTCTGGGTAGTTTAATCTCTGACTTATTTTTTACATCTTTACATGAACAACGATGTGGATGACAAGTATCCCAAAGGAGACAATCGGCTACAATGTTCATGTCGAGCCGAAGCGAGAGGCTCGGGCTTCTCCGGCGTCCGCCGCAGGGGCGGCCCGTCTCTGAAAAGCTTAGTACAAATACTGGTAACACTTTACCCCACAGGGCACAAATACTTAGTATTAACTCAGTTATTACTGAAGTACGAATTATGAACAAATCATGAAGATATATAGTTGCTACTTGAGATAAAAGATGCGTCACTAAAGATGACTTGGTATTTAAAGAATTAACAGATATAGTAACAAATATAGTAACTGCTTGGCATGAAAGATGCATCATGATTTATTAATGAACAAACAGGAGATCAGAATGTAACTTGTGTAATTCATGATTCGTTCCTTCAGTAGTCCATCCATCCATCCATCATCTCCCGCTTATCCGAGGTCGGGTCGCGGGGGCAGCTGCCTCAGCAGGGAAACCCAGA
>JAAGVU020000123.1:15448449-15460704 GCA_011763525.2 Mormyrus iriodes | reverse complement strand
GAGAGGCGTGGCCATCAGTTTTACACACAGAGAGGCGTGGCCATCAGTGTTACACACAGAGAGGCATGGCCATCAGTGTTACACACAGAGAGGCGTGGCCATCAGTGTTACGCACAGAGAGGCGTGGCCATCAGTTTTACACACAGAGAGGCGTGGCCATCAGTGTTACACACAGAGAGGCATGGCCATCAGTTTTACACACAGAGAGGCGTGGCCATCAGTGTTACGGACAGAGAGGCGTGGACATCAGTGTTACACACAGAGAGGCGTGGCCATCAGTTTTACACACAGAGAGGCGTGGCCATCAGTGTTACACACAGAGAGGCGTGGCCATCAGTGTTACACACAGAGAGGCGTGGCCATCAGTGTTACAGACAGAGAGGCGTGGCCATCAGTGTTACACACAGAGAGGCGTGGCCATCAGTTTTACACACAGAGAAGCGTGGCCATCAGTGTTACACACAGAGAGGCGTGGCCATCAGTTTTACACACAGAGAGGCGTGGCCATCAGTGTTACGGACAGAGAGGAGTGGCCATCAGTGTTACGCACAGAGAGGCGTGGCCATCAGTGTTACACACAGAGAGGCGTGGCCATCAGTTTTACACACAGAGAGGCATGGCCATCAGTGTTACACACAGAGAGGCGTGGCCATCAGTTTTACGCACAGAGAGGCGTGGCCATCAGTGTTACGCACAGAGAGGCGTGGCCATCAGTGTTACGCACAGAGAGGCGTGGCCATCAGTGTTACACACAGAGAGGCGTGGCCATCAGTTTTACGCACAGAGAGGCGTGGCCATCAGTTTTACGCACAGAGAGGCGTGGCCATCAGTGTTACACGCAGAGAGGCGTGGCCATCAGTTTTACACACAGAGAGGCGTGGCCATCAGTGTTACGCACAGAGAGGCGTGGCCATCAGTGTTACACACAGAGAGGCATGGCCATCAGCATTATGCACCGAGAGGAGTGGCTATCAGCATAAAGAACAGAGAGGCGTGGCCATCAGCATGACAAAGAGAGGTGTGGTTATCAGCGTGAAACATGGAGAGGCGTGGCTATCAGCATAAAGAACGGAGAGGCGTGGCTATAATAATACACAGATATGCTGAGGAGTGATCTCCTTCTCCTGGAGGCCAAAAGCACCCCTTCTTATCCAAGACGTTTCCCCTGGAGGCTGCTGTGAGTCAGGGGACTTTGCTCAAACTCCTCTCTCATAGCCATGTGACTGATCACACAAGCCCAGTTTATAGAGTGCTGCAGTAAACCAGGGATTTAAATGTTGCCTCATAACAGTGAAGACGCGGTCGTGTCCTGTGAGGAACAGCAGGTGTCTCTGTCGCACTGTTTTACAGTAAACACTGAAAAAAACTCATCACTTTCCATCGCTACCTTTCATGACTGAATAGTAGACTGCAGTTTCTGCACTGGCGTACGTGCTTAGACAGTGTTTTTGAGGTGAAACTAGTTAATCACTGCACATCATTCTTAAAGGTTAATATCACAGGAGCTCCCTAAATGAAGCTGAGTTTGTATGTTCTGTTTGTGCGTGTGGGACAATCATAAGTCCTATGGCAATGACCATGTCTGTTTTCGATAATAAGGGGGATCTACGGCAGGCTAAGGCTAACTGCTAATGTTCCGGAATAACACTCACACCTTCTGCTTCTGATCTGGTTCTCATCTGAAAAATGCAGAAATGTGTTAATCCAGTGAGGTAAAGCCCAAACGCCGCTGGTGAACAAACCAAGTAAACATCGTAAACAGGTATATTTATAAAACACTTGCTATAATGAGGGTTAGAGCACACTGCCGTGGTCAGCCTTATAAGTGCATACTGTAAGCTAAATGGCCTCTTGAAGGTCATGTTTTCCTCTTATCAGAAGCCAGACCACACCAGCTATCACAGCAGTAGATCTGGCAGACTGCTCGCTCTTACGTTAGAGGGCCCGTACTTTGGGCAAAGTTACTTTCAATTGGAGAGCCCAAGGACTGCCTGTCCTGGGATTCACAAGGGCGTCTTGTATCGATTGCAAACTGCGGGAGAGCTCTGAGACTCCTCGTGCTGATTAAATCCCGGACCCGCTGGGTGACGAGGGCCACCAGTTCGGACTGGGTGCCCAGTGGGGCTGGGGGGGGGGGCGCGAGCCAGCCGGAGTTCTGTTTCAGGGCCGTGTCCTGCCTGCAAACCCAGCTTCCCATCTCAGCAACACGTGTGCAAGAAGGGCCCCTCAATCAGCCCCATCTGGTTAATCTCTGAAAAGCCCGGAAGCTGGCATAATACACACTCAGCCCTGAACCATCTCTGAAGATCTCGGTGTTTAGAAGGAACCTGCCAGCAGCTTGCACTACTTCATTCCCTCCAGAACCTTCCGTGTTTCTGGTAAAGCAACAGCCATCCTTTTCTCCGGCATTGAGTGTGTTATTTAAAAAATCTGCCCTGCCAAAGAACAAATAACAACCAAAACTTTGGCTGTTGTGATATTCCCCAGACTCGTAGGCACAGAGAGGGACTTTTGTGGTGCCCGCAGAGGAGATGCCTTCAGAGGAGATGCCCTCAGCAGAAGATGTCTGGGCTCTTTCTCCACGCAAGTCTTCACACTCCCATACCTCGGACAGAAAGTTCATCTCTAACAGCGTTTCTTTTTGGCAGGGATCTCTAAAATAAATTTCCTTTCATTTATCAAATTTCATTTCATTTCGAGAATTAAACATATATGTACTATATATATAAAAATATATACTGACAAATTTTAAATCTTGCAGGTAGATTGGCTCTCCCCGGGTAGAATCTTACAGACAGGCTGAAAGGTTTAGTTGGCTGGTAAAGAAGGATAAATGTCGGCCATCGGAGGTACAAACTATTGCACAAGCTGCTCAGTGCAAGGATGCGCGGGGGGGGCGGCGAATCTATCCAAGGCAGCACAGGGTGTGAGGCAGGGATACACCCAGGACGGGGATGCCAGTCTGTCACAGGGCACACACAGCGAGGTAGGAACTTAATATTGGCGGGACACAGCTTAATCATTTAAATACAAAGATCCATGTTTCGGGGGGTGGGGGGGTGGCTTTTATGAGCATTTATGAGCATTTTAGAGATTCTTCACTTAACTGCATCTTTCTGAAGTAGTCTGAGGAAATGTGTGTAATTCAGGGTGGACATGGACCGACGCTGGGATTCGGATCTCCGGCCCTAGAGGTGTGAGATGAGTACTTTGTTATACCCAGTAATTATATCTGACTGGTGCTAATTACATAACATTTCTGACTGCTGTGCTGTTGTCAGGGTGTGAAACCGCTCCCCACCACTAGGGGAAGCACAAGCCATTTCAGTAAGGTACACGGATAACAGAGACCTACCAAATACATTCACACGTCTGGGTTACACTGTTTACATCAACTGATTTTAGCAGAGACTGACCCCAGCACTGATGGGGTCACTGATCATTTTAATGGCACATATTTGAAATGAAAATGGTAAGTAAAACTGAACAATAAATAACATTTTGCAATGATCACAGGCTTGACTAACATGATGTTAAGGGAATGTAAAAATGTACAGTGATAAAAGTCATACATCATACATGGTTCTTCCACATTTCAAAATGTGTGACAGTGAGCCCCCCAGGGAATAATGGTATTTACTACAAAGACTGAATTAGGATGATGAAATACGGCTTGCTTTTTAACCTTCAGGCTCTGATGTGAGGAAGAAAGGAAATGTACATATAAAAATAAAAAGAAACAACAAGAGCCACATAAAGAGCACTAAAGCAACCACTAAATATATCTGTTGTCACCATCAAGGGGTATTTTTGGATTTTCTGGAGTTATTTTGGTACTTTGTATTTCTGGAAGTATGTGGCTGCTGCATGAGAACGAGTGAAAGAGGTAACGCCGTAGCTAACTCTGTAGGTAACTCTTTAATTAACTCCATAGGTAACTGTTTAGCTAACTCTGTAGCTACCTCCATAGGTAACTCCGTAGGTAATTCTGTGGCTAACTCTGTAGGTAACTCCGTAGGTAACTCTGTAGGTAACTCCATAGGTAACTCTGTAGGTAACTCTGTAGGTAACTCTGTAGGTATGTCTGTAGCTAACTCTGTAGGTATCTCTGTAGCTAACTCTGTAGGTATCTCTGTAGGTATCTCTGTAGCTAACTCTGTAGGTAACTCCGTAGGTAACTCTGTAGGTAACTCCATAGGTAACTCCGTAGGTAACTCTGTAGGTAACTCTGTAGGTATGTCTGTAGCTAACTCTGTAGGTAACTCCGTAGGTATCTCTGTAGCTAACTCTGTAGGTAACTCCGTAGGTAACTCTGTAGGTAACTCTGTAGGTATGTCTGTAGCTAACTCTGTAGGTATCTCTGTAGGTATCTCTGTAGCTAACTCTGTAGGTATCTCTGTAGCTAACTCTGTAGGTATCTCTGTAGGTATCTCTGTAGCTAACTCTGTAGGTATCTCTGTAGCTAACTCTGTAGGTATCTCTGTAGGTATCTCTGTAGCTACCTCCATAGGTAACCCCGTAGGTAATTCTGTGGCTAACTCCGTAGGTAACTCTGTAGCTAACTCTGTAGGTAACTCCATAGGTAACTCTGTAGGTAACTCCATAGGTAACTCCGTAGGTAACTCCATAGGTATCTCTGTAGCTAACTCTGTAGGTAACTCCGTAGGTAACTCTGTAGGTAACTCTGTAGGTATCTCTGTAGCTAACTCTGTAGGTATCTCTGTAGCTAACTCTGTAGGTATCTCTGTAGGTATCTCTGTAGCTACCTCCATAGGTAACCCCGTAGGTAATTCTGTGGCTAACTCCGTAGGTAACTCTGTAGCTAACTCTGTAGGTAACTCCATAGGTAACTCTGTAGGTAACTCCATAGGTATCTCTGTAGCTAACTCTGTAGGTAACTCCGTAGGTAACTCTGTAGGTAACTCCGTAGGTAACTCTGTAGCTAACTCTGTAGGTATCTCTGGAGGTAACTCTGCAGCTCTGCCCCCAGGGATCCTGGCTGCAGGACGGCTTGCTGTAGCCCCGCTGTGTCATTGTGAGACGTTGATCGCGTGTGACTTGTGGTTACTGAAGTGCATGTCCTTGAATTACAGAAACCAGGAAACAGCGGAACTGCAAATGGGAAGCTGTACATGGCAACTCAGGTGGTCTGGCTGCGAATGCAGAAATACACCCTCCAAAATTGCGTATGGAGTGCAGCTGCGTGCCGACAAATTCAGCCAACGAAAACCTTCTTAAGTTGATATATTGCGGGGCATAAACCATTTAAATAGGAGTGCGTGTGCATGGGTTTATGCCTGTGCGTTAACAGCCCAAAAACCTGACCTCCAAGGATGTTGATCCCACAGGCTCCACGAATTCCCAGTGCTGGGATGCAGCAGAGACCATCTGAGGTGAGATCAATAATAGGTATGAGAATTCGATTCAATGCAACTCAATTCAGTTTTATTTGTATAGCGCATTTTCACAACGTTACATTATCTCAAAGCGCTTTACATTATCTCCGCCCAATGCCCCCAGTGAGCAAGACAGAGGCGACAGAGGCAAGGAAAAATTCCCTAGAAGGAAGAAACCTTGGGAGGAACAGAATAGGTTACAGAGGAAAGCGCAAGCTGCCATCGCGTTCTGTTTTAATGAAAACTCCCCGCATGCTGGGGACCCTCGTATCCTGGTCAGGGCCCTTCAGCGTTCTCCCACATGTAGGTAAGACGTTGCTGCTGCATGGCTTATAGCTGCTTGCTTTTTCAAAGGTTCACAAGATATTTATTCTGACATGCCGCTGTGAACATTACAGTGCCTGGTTTAGCCACGGTCACACAGCACCTTCTGAACATGGCCTGCCCACAGGCATGCCATTGACTTATCTCAGGCCGATTGGCTGCAGTTACACCGGCCTACAGATCACGAGTTCAGAGGGACTCTGCAGACGTCAGGGTGCAGGCCTGTCTCATGCTCAGCTGAACACTGAACGGAAGCCTGACTCTTCAGCTGTACTCTGTGACGGAATCCCGCAGCACGGAACCTGAGACACCATCGCAGAGATTGAGGGCTTCCAGGAAGAATTTGTTTAATTTAGATGAAGTTAGACTGGGGCACATGGTTAGTGAAACAGTCTTAATGAATTTCCAGATGGGATCTAGGAGGCTTGCTGAAGGTAGCCTCCCCTTCCCCTAAAGGCCTGGGGCGATATTAAAACAGAACGTGTTTGAGAGAACCGGTTTTTCATGCTATTGTTATAAAACAAACAACTAATATGTTGTTTTTGTAAAGGAGCTGACAGTCCAGTATGGGGCTTGTGTAACTGTAAAGATTGTATTTCGCTTAAGAAATATGATGCTCCTGTTAGATATCCTGTATCTTAATGTTTTCTCATTTGCATGTTTACAAAAAAAACCCAAAATAAACAAATAAAATGTGAGCTTTGCCCACTGCTCTGGAAGGTTAACTTCACACACAAAGCCCCAGGGAACAGCACATTTAATCAGAATCTCATTTCTACCGAATTCTCCATTAAAGAAAACAAGTTTTTGTCGAACTTAAGTTACATGATGCAGTCCGTCCTTAAAAACACTCTCCCTAATGTTAAAAGACATGAACATTTCCTCTCCCGTCATGCCTGTAAGAACTGCCATGTCACGTAACTTGCTTGTGAGGTGTGTATTCATTTATCAAGTCCCAAAAGGGTCTTGTATTAAGTTTATTAAGATATTCAGTAATGTTACGCTAAGGTCTCCAAGCAGACGCATCGACCAGGAGGTTATTTTTACACTAACAATGGACTGGCGGCCAGATGCTTCATTTCTGCTCTGAGTGGAAGTCGTCCGCTTTCCTGCTGAGGGCTTTTAGCTGTGTGCGCCTCCATAAAGGTCCCCGATTCATTCTGGTAGCTTTCCCAGCGAGGAGGACCTTTCATTCTCCCATGAAGAACAATAAAACAATGTCCTCAGAAAAACGTGCCTTTGTTGGTGTCTGTAACTCCGACTTCTTCCATCGTCCTTCTCCGGGTGTGCACCCACCACATGCACATGATATTTTTATCTTTCTGTTTTTTGGGCCCTTTTTCTCGATGCTGGCTTCTGGAGGCAGTGCGCATGGACACTGAACACAGCTACCTGTCACCAGGGTAACCGGTATGTTGATTTCTGGAGTTTTTCGGAAGGACTCCGAGGAGAGTGATACCAGGGCGCCAGCCAGGCTCTCCTGCCCGTGAGTCCTGCTCGCTGTTCATGATCTACGGCCCTCTGCACTTCCATCTATGATTCCTCGCTGTTTTCCGTTGGTGCTATTAATTGTAGCACTTTTTCTCGGTCTGGCAGGGCTCCCATAAGAAACAGCGAATTGGGCTTACTCCCAGCTTCAAAAGGGCCTGACAAACAGTATGCAGCTACCCTCTTAACAGCTATATTACGCATTTCTGGCTCCATGGCCGGCCTCAGAGGACCTGCTAATCCAGGAGGATCCATGAATGTGGCTCCACGCTTGCCTGCGTTGCACCCTGCCACTGACGTCCACATCCACAGGCTCTTCGGTGCTTCTGTTGAACCACCTCATTCATTCACCTACTCTTTGTCTTCCAGAACCAGGGCCAGTCCAAGCAATTTAGAGATCATTCTATGGGTAAAAAAAAAACATTCTTACTATGAGATAGAGGTTAGATGCAGCTAAGGTCAGGCTGGAGGGATAAGTTAGACAAGTTAATGCTCTGGGCACGTCTGAGACATCGCCGAGGTCCTCGCCAACAGCATCGCAGTGGGGAAAACGACGTCTGCAAGCAGGGAGTCACGTGGTGCCTTTTTGTTCTGGTAAAGGAAGTGATTAAAGAGGAGCTAAGGAAACGGAGCTGTCTCTCCATGGCAACCGTCCGATGAGTACACGCAAGTGTCGCCGGGCTGCCAAGAAGAGCCCGGGCTCTGGCACTCTTCGCTTTCCTGTTTATCCGGAGATGGTCGCGTGATTCCCACATTACGTCTGACTCTCCTTCAAGTGCCGAGTGACCCTGAAGCCCTCCTGTGACCTTTGAAAATGAGGAGAAGCCGGCAGGTGTGCCTTTGAGATGATGCCTCCTGCTGTCCCGTTCTGTCGAGGCCCACTTGCTCCCACCATTCTTGACGACTAGGGGCGGAGCTCAAGGAGACACACAGGGACCCCTAAGCTGCTTTCAACCTGTGCTGGGAATGCGTGGAGAAAGCCGAAAGGCCTCCGGTTACCTGAGGGTCATGGGAAACAGCCGGCAGATGGCTCAGGAGTCACATTCGAAGCCAGACGCAGGGCCGGGGAAAACCGCACACGGTTCTAATGTTCAAATTCCCTCAAAAAGAGATCATTCTATTTATGTATTTCAACCTCCACCAAAAAAATCACCTTATGAAATTCGACCAGTCAGGCTGCTGGATAGATTAGCCCCTCCCCCTACCCAACTTGCTTGTGGACATGCCAGGACCCACGGCCAAGAAGAATGGGTGGGTGTACCATCAACTGGTTTTAAATGAAATATAATGTTTTGGTTCATAAATCAGTATTTTCGTGTCATCGCCTATTTCTGCTGAAAATGATATGATGATGATGATGATGTAATCCAGCTTTGAGGTTCACATCAGCGTACGCCTTTGTATTGGGGGATGTACATTTGGGGAGGGGGGGGTTCTCTCAATATTATGGAATATGCATATATATAGCATTTATATATATATAGCTATCCATCTTCACAAAGGAAGGGGGGCCTGGAGCCCATCCCAGGCAGCAAAGGGCACCAGGACAGGGTACACCCTGCATGGAACACCAGTCCATCACAGGACACACACCATGGCCAGTTTAGAGACACCAGTTAGCCTAGATGCTATGACATGGGGAGAGAACATGCAAACTCCACACGCAGAGCAGAGGCGGGATTCAAACCCCTAACCCTGCCGGCACCGTCAGGTTGTTCCCTACCTTGCGGATTCCCTGTGACCCTGAATGGGACAAGTGGTTACAGAAAATGGATGGATGGATGGATGGATGGATTATGCACTGACCAAAAAAGTAGACACAAATAATTAATTTGTTGCGAGGGCAAGGTTGCTGGTTCAAATCCCTGGGTCGGCAGAGTGATCTCACCATTGGGCCTCTGAGAAAGGCTCTTAACCCTAACTGCTACAGGCACTGGCTGACCCTGCTTTCTCCTCTACACCGGTTTCATGTGGTGGCCTCCTGGGATGCTTTTCCAGCCGTCCTGAAGGAGGCCCCACACATATGCTGAGCTCTCATTGGCCACTGTTCCTTGGTCAAACTTGTCTGAAACTATTTCTACTGTGTTTAGGTCAGGTGGCCAGGTCATGTGATGCCACGATCACTATTTCCACTGTCACTGAATACCCAGCATGCCATGCTATACTGAACCCCCATAAGGTGTAAGTGCAGCGTGCTGCTCTATCGATGGCAGCCTCGTTTTACACTCCCTATGTGTTTGGGCATATAAAAATAGCCACTCGGTTAAGCTACTGAAAAGATCCCATAATTAGGCACCCTGAAGAGCTCCACGCAGCAATATACCATCACAGGTTTGAGTGCAAAATTACAGTTTACACTAATTACTGATGCAAAGTCCCCACACAAGAGGTGCCTGAATCCTTTATGTTAGCAGTTTTCAGTTTGCTGGGTCTCGTGCCCAAAGGTGCGTTTATAATATGTGTTTGGCATCAACCAAACAGTAGCTGTCTGTGTTGAGCAGGTAAATCTTAGGGTTCCAGGGATTTATGTGTCTTTTTCCAGCGCCGTTTTGGGCCAGAGGATTAGGTGCAGCCAGCCTGAACAGTTCTTGTGAGTTTTGAACATACTTTAGCAGCAGGAAATGATTGAAGGACAGAGTCTCCATCACCGGATTTGGACACAGAGCTCTTCCCTGCTCAGGCAGAAATCAGACCTCTTGCTGGGGGCCGATCTCCCGCATGCTGCCGTGTAGTGGCGGTGCCTTGGCTAGCTCCCACCTCCCTGCAGCGGTTCAGTGCGACACGGCTCGTGCTGTTCAGCGCCCGGTGATATTCTTACGGTGAGTTCCAGGCTTTGTTTAAACTCGCTCGAGTGCCAGGTCTGCTGCGTGCAGTTTCAGACTGAATGTCATCTCCATAAACCACCAAAAACACATTATCCACGCCCGAACTGCAGATTTCCCCAAAGGCAGACAATTTTTGAGACGACACGGGCAGATTCCTGGTGTAAAGAGCACTTCCTGGAGTGGTGGGGGGAGGCATTTGCAGACAAGACACACTACATCTGAAGTCAGCAGCTCTTTGCTTTGGCAGGACAGTCACCTCAGTGACGTGTGCAGAGACAGAGGAGGGCAAGCCTTTTGTTTGCTGAATTCTACCTTCTTTTCGTGTGTGGCGGGGAGCTCGGGGAGGGGGGACTTGCCAATTTACTATCCTTAACCCATTATATTTATAACTATGGAGTAGCATAGTGCCTTTTAAAGGAACGGCAGCAAGGCTTCTCTCTTTATGTGTTTTATCAAACTGTCCGCGTTGGCTTTTCACCCAGTGCCCTCATGTACATCCCCTGATTAGATGCTGCAAAGTTAATGAAGGGCTCCCCTAGTGCAGAGAGCAGAGCAGAGGTATGCTGGCATGTCCTACAAACGTGATCGTAAACATTCCCCAACTCCAGTGTGGGGCTCCCCTGCTTAAGGCGTCACCTTGCCGGACCCACATGGCGGCCGTGATGAAACGAGGCCGCTGTGCACAGCAGGCAATCCACAAGGACAGGCCGCAATGCCCTCATGGCGCTATTAAACAGAACGACGTAAATACATGGAAAGCCAGCCGGGCGTTCCCCCAAGCTTAGACGGGGGGGGGTGTGGAATCCAGCGGTCTGCGATTTCACTCTGCTGAAGGGGAAGCATGCCATGGACCTATAGAGCTGCTCGCTGAAAGACCGCTCCCTGAGCATGCTCGGCTGGATGTCAAACAAAGTCTCCAGTCAGATTTTTAATACGAACTTTCACGCACATCGTTCTTCCTGAACACATCTGTCAAGCACCACCATGGCCGCCGTTGATAGAAGAATCCTAAGCCGTTGCTCGAAATGAAACATCTAACAGGTTTTTCTGGTAATAATATGGCACAAACTGGTTTTCATTTTGAGGAAGACAATTTTCTATGTTTTAAACGTGAAAAGGGGATTTGATTGGTCAAAATAAATTGCGTTCACTTATTAAGCTAACAGTGATTCCCTGCCGATGGACGGGGGTGTGAGTGCAATGTTTTATGTGACGCAATAACGGCGGCCAAACAAGCTCTCCTCATCTCCAGTTGTCTCCCTCTGAACATTCGGAAATGCTTACATGGGACTTTGCTAGCCTGTCGCGCGATAAAGCTGCCTGTTCATTACCGCGATGCTGTAGTTCATTTGGATTAGATTTACAATTTTGTCGACATGATATGAAGGATTTTTTTTTAAATCTCTTTTTCACACCCTTCATTGCGCCAAAAATGTGCTCACTGTCGACTCAGTGAACCTTTTATTCTGCGTTGCTTAATCAACAAAACTCTGCATTTCTTCACTAAATAAGTTCTGAAACTGGCAAAGGAGCTGCTAAAGTGCAATGTCTTGCGTGAAGGAAAATTTTATTAACACTTCTTTAGGTTCAGATTTGCAATTTTTTAGTTTACAGTTTGCTAGTTTGCTATGTAGAGTGAAGAGTCCACACAGCTCTGTAAAAACTTACAATTACCTGCTGCACAACTGGGCACACCCTTTTATAACGGGGCATATGGCTTCATTCAGAATCACCCAAACACATTTAATCTCATGTTATATAGTAGTTAGTATGTATCTGCCATCAACTAAAGTAACTCTGATTGAGTCCAAATAAAGTCCAGATGTCCGTATCGGATTTTCCTGACATCTTCTTGGTTGCATCCTACCGCTAAACCATGGTTCACGAAGAATTTCAAAGCATGAACGGAATTGTCGAAAGGTATCGATTAGGAGTTGGGTCCTAAAGAATATTGAGGTGTTAGATACAGATTCAGGATCCATATATCAACAAGTGTAGAAAATACAGCAGAACGGTGACAAAGAGCAGGACTTCCCTACAAAACTGACAGCAAGGAACCCGGTCAGCGAGGCTGCTGTGAGGCCCACGGAAACTTAGGGAGAGCTGCAAGAATTTCTGGCAAGTTCTGGTCGCTCCCTACAAGTGATAATAACACTATGTAACAAATTTTTATTTTTATTTTGTTCCTGGGTACAAAGTGTGTTTTCCTAACCCGTTATGCC
>JAAGVU020000123.1:15431117-15448349 GCA_011763525.2 Mormyrus iriodes | reverse complement strand
CTTTTACAACATAAGCAATTAAGAAATAACATGTATTGTCCAGGAACAAAATTTGTGTTACATAGTGTAATCTTTTATATTCTTCCTATGTCTGAGCTGTAGGGCAGGGTAGCGAGCCGGACACCTCTCTCAGACAAACAAACATCCAAACCTGACTGGATCCAGTCTCCCAAAACCACGCAGAAAATGTGTCATGTTCTGAGGAGACTGAATTTCGCTCAAGTTCAATAGATTGAACTTTCTGGCCATAATTTTGGGTTGTGCACAGAAGACACTCACCTTCACAATCTGACCGATCTAGAACGTTCTTGAAAGGAAGGGTGGGACTATATTACCAAGTCAAAATGTGCCAAGCAGGGTGACTCCAGTCCAGAAACACCAAAGATCAAAAAGTGCTTCAACAAAGGGCATTTCTGCAACGAGGTCATTGTAAGTCTGTATCTATTTATTTTTCCTTAAAAGGTTTCTCATTTTTTCGCTGTTTTGCGTAGTTTGCAGTTCCACATTAGAAGTGGAAAAAGTCCTGCCATGATTTAACTCTGATTTATGATCTCTATGGCAACTGTTATTTGCTGCTGGCAAATATCTACAAGACATTTGCCACCCATATCACTGATGTGGAGTAAACCTTTGTCATTTGTAGGATCTCTGCCATTGGTGCATATTAATGAAAATATCTCGATCAGTTAGTGTTTTGTTTTAACTCATCTTACGGGAACCAGGTGTCTAGCATAATGTCGGGCACAACAACGCCAGGTGTATCTCCCTGCCAGAGATTGCAGAAAGGTCATTCCTGTCTGAGGAACGCTGAGGACATGTCGGCGGGCAGGATGAGGAAATAAGGCAGGAAAAGGAAGGACGAGCCACATCTCCCTCTCGTGTTTCTGGCATGCAATCATATTCTCTGCTACATCAGCATCCCAAGCCCCGGGGGCCATGATGGAGTGCGAGGAATGAAAACAAAGTGCTGATTGACTGACAGCATGACTGGCCAGAAGTGATTGGCTGACAGCATGGCTGTCCAGAAGGGCCCTCGTCCGAGGGCCAGTGGAGATGGTGAATATGGTACTGATGTCACACTGAAGGAGGGGCTTTGACCTGATAAACCCAGCCCCCGTCACTAGACTGTCCGCTGTGGGCCCAAAGCCATCGTGTGATGGACAGTTTCGTAGAAAGGGACTGAATTCACTGCAAGTTGCCTCCTTCTCTTGCCCAGACTTGCTAATTAGTGATGCCCAACTGGCTGGTATAGGATTCGTTACCCTCAGCTCGTTAAAAGGGCCGGCTGATCTGAAGGCTTTCAGCAGAGAGGGTAGCTACGTGGCGTAGTGTCAGAGTTTGCCAGCGACATTCACTCACGGCTCCTTATATTTCCTTACATTAGTAGCTGTATGCAGATGGCAAACGGCCCTGTTTGATCAATATCATCTCTTTATTATCTGGGCCCCACTTGAACCAGAAAAGGCTGATCTTCATGCATAGCAGCTTGAGGGTTTGCAGATGTGAGAAAGCAGCGGGTCGTGGCGCATTCAAGCACCCTGGCTGTGTCTGAACCTTTCACAACATGGGCACGGCGGTTCTGTTTCTCTTTAATAAAACAGCAGCTTTGGCAAATGGAACAGTATCGAAAAAGACTTTGAACAGTAGAGTGCAATATTCCATCCATCCATCCATCCATCCATCCCATGAACAGTGACATTGGTAAGTGTATCATAAATCACACTGACTGTGTCATATTCAAAAGACCAAATGTATCACTGGAAACTGCTCCCAGCTGTGTATAGTAAATCTTTTTATGAATAAAATTGAAAGTATTGAAATATCAGGCTCTAAAAGCTTCAGTCTGATTTCACGCTTGTGATTGATGTGTTTGGATCAGTCTGGATTCTGAATATAACAAACACTGTCCATGCCCTCCGTGCTAACAGGCGGAAAAGGCATCACGACCTCTCTGCAAAGTCCTTACATCTAACAGGACCTTACGAGTTGCTGCGAATTTCATTTTTCATACTGTAATACTGCATGAGACTGAGGTAGGGGAAACACAGTGGCTGTACTTTACATGCTGTAAAAGCAAGCATTTCACAGGACATGCAGTCACTACATGTGAGGCACATTTCGGGGGGGTTCTGTGTGCTCCCCCAGGTTTTAGAAGAGGCCACGTCTCGCATCTCCGCACCCGTGTTGCTGCCATGACGCACTCACAAATAGATGTCCGCCTCGCTCTTTGAAGTTCTCGGATGAGGGCTGTTTTAGATTACAGTGCATTTTTTGGCGTATATTATTACAGAGCAGGGCGTTTCAGGGTTAAACCGCCGAAGGCTTGAAACAGAGCAGCTCATACATATAAGAGGAGAATAATGATGAAATGAAGGATTTTCTTTAACTGAATCTGATGCCATCTGTTATACGTTCATCCCCCTCTTAGTATTTTTGTGGATATAAGCTGAGACCTTAAACAGCATCAATCGCCCAGAGAAATGTGTCACGTACAGGCTAGCCGAAGGAGCCTGTGTGAATGGGCAGGGAAAAACCCTTGGTTACATTGAAAGAAGGTATGATGAGATGGTTGGTGTTTCCTCCTGGGGAAGAAGGGTAATGTGGAGGAAAGACACATCAGAGTCTCTCTGAAACTGTCATTATCCATGCATCCATCTCTCCATCCATCCATCCATCTCTCCATCCATCCATCCATCCATCCATCCATCTCTCCATCCATGCATCCATCTTTCCATCCATCCATCCATCCATGCATCCATCTCTCCATCCATCTCTCCATTCATCTGTCCATCCATCCATCCATCTGTCCATCCATCTGTCCATCCATCCATCCATCCATGTCTCCATCCATCCATCCATCCATCTTTCCATCCATCCATCCATCCATCCATCCATCTTTCCATCCATCCATCCATCCATACATACTTCCATCCATCCTCCATTACTGCTTGTCCTATGCAGGGTCCCAAGCAAACTGTCATTATATAAGTTAATATTCATACATATTCAATTATTATTATTATTATTATTACTATTGTTATAATTATTATTATCATCATCACTGTTTCTGAATTTAGTGCTGACACTCCTGGAACACAGAGACGGTGTATTTGAGAATTCTCTCCGGGATTTGACAATGCATTATTTAAAAGCATGAAATAACAATCCTTTAAAAATTACACGCAAAATCTTTGGATATTTTCGTGTCCCTCATTTCTTGCGCTTGCTGTAGAAATATGAAGCATTTATATGGGGTGTGACGAGCAAGTCATGCAGCTGAGAGTTCACAGGAAGGTGATCCTGCCGCAGACTCTCATAGGCTGGACCGTAACAGGACCGCTTATGTCACCCTGTGGGGACGGACGATCGGGGGGGAAAGAGCAGCCACCTGCCTTTCACTGGCTGGGGTCACAGGCTCCCCGAAGGCAGGTCACCATAAACAGGCGGGTTTTCTGTGAGCCAAGAGGAATAACAACATCCCGGGTTTCCCCCACTGGGCAAATGTGTTCCTCAAATACAGGTGATTACAGAACTTGCTCACATGCCAGATTTGGGGGCGGGCATCTGAGATGGAATGCCTTTCAGTCACGTGGCATTAATGTTAGTGATAAATCAAGGCCAGGTTTAGAAACAAAGAGCCTTTGCGAGAAGAGGTAAGGTCGCTGAGGCGCCGCGAAGTCAGACGACGAGATAGGCAGCAGGATCCCCCCTCTGGGTGTCTTTGGAGGCAGTTCAGGAATAAGTGGAGCCCATGAACTTCCTCACCGATCCAATCCCAAACAACGGTCAGAGACAGAGTAGGGTATAGCTCCTCTCAGGCATGTACTGGAACCCAGAACTTTTCTATACATCAGCCAGAGGGGATGTGAACACAAATGTCCCAATAATTGTACCCGACATTAAAAGGACTTTACTCTGTTATGTCCCCAGCACAAAGTCCGGGTAATTTCCAACTGTCGTCATGTGTGAATGGAGCAGGGTGAATTCCAGAGAATTCCTGGGTGATTTACACAAAAAAGGGTCATTTTCATGATGGGGCCTTCTGCAGTCACACATCGTTAGAGTCATTAGCATCGTTGCGCTTGATGGTGAAAAATGCAAGGGGTGGCTCTTTTTCTGTGCCTCGATGGCACCGACACCTCGTCAGAGAGTCCGGCGAATCCTGGCCTGAGACTTCGAAGCAGTGACCTCCTGGCTGCATGGCGTTTAGCCTCTGGTTCAAGGCTGACCTCAGCATAAGGTTTCAGCTGCGTGTGTGTGGTCCGGCTGGTCTACGCGAAAGACTCCCCATCTGCGTTTAGCAGGAGTCTCCCAGTGTGTATAAGAGGTGGCCTTCAGTTCCATTCCAGCCTGGCTGCTTAATCGCCTCTTTCAGATGTCCATGGAAGGACGAGGTGTTTCCACAGGTCACACAGTCCAGCAATACCTTAATGCAAGCACACTTTTTCTCACTGTACTTTCCAAATGTACTCACCACGAACTGAAGCCTTTGTCCATACGCTAATGTTTTTAATGGCTCACGGGGCTAAGATTCATCCCACATGGAAATAAATCAGCCTTACATGTGGCCTGGGGAGGCGTCTTTAAATAGTCAAATCTGAAATCTGAGCAGCGGCCTGGACACTCAGGCTGCGGGTGCCGCAGTGATGAGCCACCCACTGGGACAGAGAAGCAAACAGCCGGCTGGCCGGACATGCGGCCTCCTGCCACTTGCTACATTACAAGGTTATTTACTGAAAGCAGTAACATGCCATTGTTGTGGCTGGATTTTTGAAATGCATTTGGAAGTTTGAAAAAGATACTGATGTTTGAGTCTCCAGTCATAGTAGTTTAGAGAAGCTGATGTCCTGGGAAGTATGAGGGACCTGGCCTACCCCCAATCTGCTGGCTTCCTCTAAATGATTCAGTTTCGCTTTATGGATAGAGGAGGGGAGAGAAGACATGGTAAGGCCTGGGCCTCCCTTTCTCTCCCCCTCCCTTTTTTTCTCTCTTTCTCTCCCTTTCTCTTTCTCTCTCCCTCCACCTCTCTCTCTCTCTATCCACCAGACAGGAACCTTATGTAAGAGAAGGGGCTGTCTGACAGCTAGAGTTAGCGTGACTGTGTATCCCGGCCAACATGTACTGTGTGCCCCCCCAGAGCTAACATGTACCGTGTGCCCCCCCCCAGAGTTAACATGCACCATGTGCCCCCCCAAAAGCTAACATGCAGCGCGTACCCCATCCATATAAGGTGTACCATGTGCCCCACCCAGCTAACGTGCACCGCGTTACCCCCCCAGCTCCCCCCCCATTTCGCTGCCCCTTACTCTCCATCCTCAAGTGTATGGTGTTTCTTGATAACCTTTGGTGTTTCTTGAGAAACATCATGAAAAGTCATCCTGGACAATGACTCTTCTCAGACACTAGGTCATGGTCTAGTGTAAGTTTGCTTGTATGTTTGCCCCCCTGAAACGTTTTTCAGTCCCCCCCCCACTCCCAAATTAATGTACACTTATTAGTTAAAAAATATCTGGTACATTTCCATCAGACCCTCCCATAAAGGCTTAGCCCCCCTTTCCGTAGATCTCAAGTGACGTTCCTGATTTAACTTATTAAGGTGATGAAACGGACCTCGGCAGTTCTGCTTGTAGGAAACCTCCCTGGCTGCAAAACATCATATGCGGAACTAGCGGGGGTGTCCTCCCGACACCAGCAGTTGCTGACGACACATGGCATCCATTTCCTGGACCCACCCTGTGCTGGCAGGTTCCCACTGTCATGTGGAAAGACTGGCTTTTTGGCTTGGCGGTAAAGAAAGACGTCATCTGTGATCTGCCGTGTGTCAGCGCCCCGGCAATGAGAAATTAGTCCTGTATAAAATCACATGACCAGATGCTTCTTCCAACCCTTGGAGGGAAACATACAGGTACACTTCAAATTTTCTGAATACATGTTTGTGCAAAGATGAGTTATAGCCAAGAAGAAGCAATATGTGACTAATGGTGTTTTAACGGTGAAATTAATAGCCCTAAAACAATGAGCTTGTCTTCCACCATTTAAAAGTTGTTGTGTACTCTATAATAACAGGTGTAACTTTCAAATAAATTTTTAATTAATACTATCCATCCATCTTCCATCCATCCATTTTCTGTGACCGCTTATCCCATTTTGGGTCGCAGGGGGTCCGGAGCCTATCCCGGAGGCTGCGGGCGCAAGGCAGGGAACAACCCAGGATGGGGCGCCATCCCATCGCTCTATCCATCCATCTTTCAACCGGTAATTCTGTACAGGGAGCCTGGAGCCTATCCCGGACAGTACAGGGCGAAGGTGGCAGAACACCCCAGATGGGATGCCAGTCCATCACAGAGCACTGCGGAAAAGTTATACAGACAAATACACAGCCTATCTGCCTGTTTTTGTACTGCATGAGGAATCCTGAGTAGCTAGGAGACACTAATACAGCACAGGGAGGAGCCACACACAAACACACATGCAGGCACACACACATTGTGGGCAACAGGATTTGAACCCACAACCCAAGCAAAGGTGAGGCAACAGCACAATCAGCTGATCCATCATGTCACCCAATTCGGTATGGCTACAGGGACAGTCAGATAATAGGATAAGAACTTTTGATCCCAGGGAGATATTCTTGTGCACACAGTAGCATAGACGACATTCCTGCTCCAAACCACGGTATTTATGGAATATATTTAATAACTCAGAGGCCAGGAGTCAAAGCCTGGAAGTCAGAGACTGGGAGTCAGAAACTGGGAGTCAGAGACCAGGAGCCATAGCCCAGGTGTCACAGACCGGGAGTGAGAGCTTGGGAGTCAGAGACAGTGAGTCAGAGGCCGGGAGTGAGAGCCTGGGAGTCAGAGACCAGGAGTCAGAAACTGGGAGTCAGAGCCCAGGAGTCAGACACTGGGAGTCAGAAACCGGGAGTCAGAGTCAGGAGTCAGAAACTTGGAGTCAGAAGCCGGGAGTCAGAGACCGGGAGTCAGAGACCAGAAGTCAGAGACCGGGAATCAGAGCGAGGAGTCAGAAACTGGGAGTCAAAGACTAGGAGTCAGAAACCAGAAGTCAGAGACCGGGAGTCAGAAGCTGGGAGTCAGAGACTGGGAGTCAGAGAAACAGCAACTGAGTCAATGATGAGGGGATGGGTTCTGAAGACAATCTGTCATATATCTGTACCACTGATTCATCTCCCCTAATTTTACAGAAGTTGCTATTCAAATTATTTCATTCAACCTGGCTGACAATATACACTGAATCCATTACTGATATAACTACAGTCTGTGGGATACCATAGTAGCTTACAGTAGCAGGGACAGCTGACCTGCCACTAGTGTCTCAAAGCAAGCAGGGCGTACACCATCACACTATCAGCTTAATGAGGCTGAAGGATGACTCTCCCTCCGGACGCTGCCTCAGAGATTAAAATTCCAGTTTACTGAGTCATAGTGAACAGACGCAAATATAGACACCCACCTCCAGTTTTAAATGCTGCCTTTAACTGTTTTTTCAATATCAGCTTCTGCAGGGACTCTCTGATTTGTGAGGAGCTTGGCAGAAGCCAGGGTCTTTATTATTTAATGGGCAAGGTCTCCGACTTCACTGTGTTCTGGGAAGAAAAGAAGCTTATGGCTTCATGCAGTCCACCTCTACATCTTCCTTACTCATCCTGATGCAAGCACAAGGGATTCAAGGCACTTTATGTCCAGGGTGTTGGTGACGAAACAGCCTTGCATTTACAGAAAATATCTAAGTGCATGGGATTACCATAATGCAGAAGGCCAACAGGGTGCTGGAGTGGCCTGGATGTTCTTCAATACTGTCCATCATGCACTTGAATTCAGTCTGGAAAATGCTACAGCAAAACAGGATAATACTGCAGGGTGGGAGCAACAGCAACAACACCTCTGTTGACATGCAACTGAAACCAAGAAGCATGCAACCATTATTCCTGGGCATCATGGGTAATTTGAGCAAGTGATAGGGATAAATGGGCTGGCAGGTCGCCGCGTTGCAGACAAGGTGTCACGGAGGTATGCAGCACCTACAGGGGAACACAATGAGAGCCCCGGAGCTCACGCCAAGCACAGTTACTCAGAGATGAAGCAGCAGCCAGGTTTGCCCCCCCCCCCCCCATGAGGCTCTCTGGGCCACGCTGCAGAGCCCTGCTTCAGGAGGCAGCTGTGGGACTGTCCATTTATGCCCTCTAATTTAATCTCAGCCTTTCCTGCACTCTCTGGACAGTATTGAAAAGGAACAGAGTGAAGAGTGAAACTGATACCAACTTTTAGGAAAAATTGTACTTGAATTGTGGTCGGCTCCATGTCATAGAATAAACCAAAGTCCGAGAATATAAGAGTTACATGACGACTACAGTATTTCCCAAAAGCCACTTAACTGCGGTATTTACTAATTTGTTGCAGCGGGTGGTCGACAGGACTGCTGCTGGCTCCAGGATGAACTGGGCTGCTTAGTGCTGATTATGCTGCAGCAAACCTCTAATATTCCATTTTTGGATGGATATCAGCATGTTAAATTAAAACGAGCATGAGATTCACTAATGGACTCACTGGACATTTATAACATCTTACTTTATTCCCAGAATAAGCGTAGACAACCAGGTATCCCGTTCAGACGTTCTCGTTAATATTAATGTTTTGTCCTGGACTCTCACTAATGTGATGATCTGGTTTTATAAAGGGAAAACTTTCAGGAAGGTTCATAAATTCACATTCAGATCACATTCATTCATATTCCAAAGATAATTATTAAGCGAGAAGCCATGTTCTCATCTTAAATTGCAGAGATGGGGAACAGTACACGTGTCTGGGAGGTTCTTCTACAGACAGTGAAAATCAGGTGTTATTTATGAATATATGAGTAAAATTCTGATAGTTATAAGATATTCGTTTGTGGGCAGCACTGGAGCCTCACTCCTCCAGGACCTGGGGGGTGTCTATCCCTGCCCTGGCCCTGTGTGTGCGGGGGGGGCACATTCTTTTCTATTCCTGTGAATTTCCTCCCACGATCCAAAAACACGCAGCTTAGGTAATTCGGTGACGCTATACTGAGTGGGCTTCCTGCCAGAGACTGGGGTCCAGTGTGGTACATTCCCCCGCCCTGTGCCCTTAAATCGGCTCTAAGCTGCCTGGGGTGGCTCCAGTCTCCTCCAAGTCCCTCCCCAGCCCAATATATGCCTTTGTAATCTGACAGTGGATCTGAGCAAATGATGGACTTCCTTCACTTTTGTAGCATTAGGGATGCATTATTTGAATGAAGAGGCACTCACTGACAATGGCTGACCCTGGTGCTGGTTAACCACTAACGCTCACTCCTCCTGGTGAAAAACTGAGATTAAGTGCGTGAGTGATGGTGTGAAATAAACAGAAGGTTTGCTCATCAACAAAACATTTCAAAGATTTTAATAGGAGGCTTCAGATAGTTCAACAACCTGGGATAACCGCGGTTCAGTTACCGATCCAGGGTGACTTATAGAGCACAAACTGAAAATACAGCTGCAGAGTATCAAAATCAGAATCAGAATCCTATTATTAGCCAAGTAGCGAACTGCTTAGAAAACAATGGGAGTGCTTGGAACATATAATTATTGTTATTATTATTACTGCTGTTGTTGCGTTATAATTATTATCTGATGCCAGTGACAGACAAGCTCGGTGAGTCTGACTGGTAGGGTTTCACATCTTCTTAAGACCTCCGTATCCATCACTTAACGGCCACCGCTGTCCTCTCCCGAGGCCCAGGGCACCATGGAGGTCATTTTTAGCAGCAGGAAAACTTGCGATTTTTTTTGCGAGACTTCCCCTCCGGTCATGCACCCTTTAATGTACCCAGAGTTCATTGTTCTTGAATAATCGCCATATTATTATCCTTATTCATTACAGTTTTATGCCTAATGTCCCGATACTTTATACTACATTAATAATATTTGAGAAATAATTAATTATCTACTAACAGCTGGGAAACTGGATCTACAGGATCACATAAGGGTGGCAGTAACTAGTGGTCCAAAGTTATTATCGTAAACTAACCACGTGCCCACTGAGCCTACACAAAACCACTTCTATATACTAACCACATATCCTGTTCAGAACCATAGATATACTAAGTATACACTAAAAACTCTTTGTCGGATTTCAAAGTATGTTCTCATGTTATGTTCAGTTGTCTTTTCGTTGTTACCTTTGTAATTTACCTTTGTAAACCTTACGCAGTATATAGACAAATGTGGCGCATTAGGACCCTGTAATAAGGGCAGCCAGGATTTCCCTTCAGGGCTCCGGAGGGAGACAGCGCGCATGCGCGTGTTTTACTATCAGTAGGTCCCGATCGCTGGGACAAACAGTAGGATGAAATATAAGCGAACGATCGGCGGCGCAGTACCTGCTTAAAGGAGCCCTGATCGCCGGCAGGCGTGTGGCTTTGCTGAAGGCTCTTTCTGTACGCGGGCTGGAAGAAGAAAAGGTTAAAAGTGCATGTAAAAAAAAAGTAGGGAAAAGCTTTGCGGAGAACAAGTGTGGATGTTAATTAAACTAAACCTGGCGGTGCCAGAAGGATCAAGATGTTGTAGAAGATGAGACAGCAGGAACATAAAAGCTGGAAAAAACTACGCGAGGGTGGATATTAGATGCGAATGGCTTGACTGTGCGGATGAGCGGTTATGTCACGACTGGGATCTTTGTGCTGGGAGTAGGGAAAAAAGTTTTCAGGGCTCCTCTGCAGATCAGCGGCTCCTTTCCTGCCGTCCCCGCGAGCGGCGGGGGGGCCACCTGTTTTTTATCGGACTTTAATCAGCATGTCCCGGGCGGTGCAGAAGAAGAGCCACTGGCGCGGCAGGCTTGCGGAGAGCTGGCTGTGCAGGGACGCGCGCGGGGAGCTGCACGTGCGGCTGCGGGGCGGCGCGGAGAACGGGGAGTTCCCCTATGTGGGGGAGATCAGCCAGGAGTTTGTCACCTACCAGTACGGGGCTCTGGCCGAAGGGGAGTTAATACTGGAGGTGGAGGGCCTTTCCGTGTCTGGATTGCCCCTGTATGATGTGCTGGAAGTGGTGAAGAACTGCAAAGGTCCGGTTCGATTCAAAACTGTCAGACAAGGTAGGTGATGCGACCCAGGGGCACCCTGCCCCTGACCCCCGTCCGTTTCCCTGTTCCTACCCCTGACTCCGTCCGTCTCCCTGTTCCTACCCCTGACTCAGTCCGTCTCCCTGTTCCTGCCCCTGACCCCCGTCCGTCTCCCTGTTCCTGCCCCTGACCCCCATCCGTCTCCCTGTTCCTGCCCCTGACCCCCATCCGTCTCCCTGTTCCTGCCCCTGACCCCCGTCCGTCTCCCTGTTCCTACCCCTGACCCCGTCCGTCTCCCTGTTCCTACCCTACAAAGTGGTTTTCTTGGTCCATTTTGGGAACGTCTCCACGGACCGTGGTCTGACCATGAATCTGAGCATCATAGTTATATCTGCGCCTCCATTAAGTGACAGATGTTTCTGTATGGATGATCATCTGCGAAATCAGCATGGATTTTAAAAACATGTGCTGCCAGGGAAAGAAAGTATACTTTTTTCATGCATTTTCCGTTCCTTCACTTGAAACAGTGTAGCGATATGTTAAGGGGTCCAAATATTCTTTAAATCCTGTTCCACCCGGATACTGAAGAAAACTGCCGGAAATTAAGCGGATTAATGACGTCCTGGTGCGGTAGGTAGAAGGGAGCAGCACATTAAACAGACACTGCCTGATTAAATGCATTTTCTCAGCTGCCAGAAATCCGACGTCGTTAGTTGAAAAATGAACACGGAGAGGAATAGTTAGAGGCGGGCTGATGTGCAGAATGAAGGCGCTCCATGGCACATCAGAGCCGGTTCAGGGCAGTTTGACATGAAGCCACGCTGACAGTCTCGAGACGGGTGTCCTGGGTGGGGGGGCCGTCATGGCACTAGCAAAACAAGCGCCGGTTCCTGGACCTGGGGGAAGTCACTAAGTTTAAGAGATCTGCCCCGAATTCCCCTTAAATCACGCATTCTTAAATAATGCTTCATGGGGCGAGGTCTGCTGAAGATGTGTCCTGCCGGGGGAAGCGTGGGTAGATGATGATGGTGGCCATCATTACTTAGGTGATGCTCACATGGAGCCTGTGACCTCCTCGCCTGCCTGAGGTCTTCCTGTGTGCTCCTGCTTTCTGGAGGAGGTCCTTGGTGAGACAGAGTTAGCAGATCAGAGGAGTGGCTGTGAACCACACATGCTGGAACATCTGACAGAATATGGATGGAATAAAACTGCATTCAATTTGCTTCATTCTTATTAAGTTTTATTAGGCATGGGGGTAAACGATGGAATTTTTACAAGTGCCATTTACAGTTAGGGTGCTGTTAGAGCTTTTGGGCCCCAACCCTGACCGATACAATTATGTTCCAAACTTTTTTTTTTTACAGCTCTGGTCACTCAGGGGCCTGTGGAATTGTCCTGCACCCCCCCCGCCCCCTTTATGGTGCCCCCGTTTACAAACTCTACTGTACTGCCTTGGTCAGGTTTATATTATACAGCCGAACCTCCCACATCGGGCGCATAAGGGCGCAGCCCCCCCACGAGCTGGAAAAACCGCATAATGATTTTTGTCCTTTTTGGCGAGCGAAGCCTTTGGGTTATTAGTACAGTTTAGGGCACTGAAACGGCCCAAGAAGGTCCAAGAAACACCAGATAGAAAGATCAGAGCGAGGCGTCGGGCCGGAGACTGCCTCCAAACCAGCTGCTTACATATGCGCTATTTTATCCATTTATGAGTTTCTTTTATGATTATCTTTTCGTGCGTCTAACTGCTAGCTTTCGCAAAACCCTCAGAAACTGCACAAAAAATGACATTTATTTTCTTACGTGGTCCCGCGATATATCGACAGAGGAAGTCACGATGCAGAAGGCTCTGCCTTATTGTAAATCTGGGCTTGTGCTTAATCAGTGGAGGAACAAGAGACCCGGTACGACCCCACAACTTCACCTAAATGCACAACAGCCAGCTGTAATACCTCGTTAGCTCTCCTGTAATGGTGGAGCATTAAATGGATTGTTTGGTGCATGTTTTACCCTGGCAGTCTGCCATTTTGTACAGCCCAAAAGCCTTGTGCTGCCTTGGGGTCCAGTCCCTGTCTGGTTGGGGTCGCTGCTTTCGTCTCTTGGCGGGTCTGGCCCTAGGTCTTGCCGTCTCCACATGCCAATAGACTCCACAACAATGACAGGAAACAGGCTGGACTATTCCCACGGAGTGCACAGGCCGGGGTGCCACGCCTGCATGACGGCATCCGGTACCATGGAAACGGACCCCCCAGTCCGCTACCATCAGGTAGATGTGGTCTGGAGACCATTGCTAAGAGAGAGGATATCCTGAGCTACAAAAACATCAGTCTCCCGTGATTTAACCTGATGAATTTCATTTTAAAATGACATTTCTAACAATTTTAGCGACTGCAAAGCTTGCGCTGAGGTGGAGTAAGGAGTTGTAGTACATTGACATTTTATTTAACAGACACTTTCATTCAAAGCGACATGAAACTGAGAAAGTAGCCAGTTCCTGGTCCCAGTGGAGTTAAGGGCCTTGTTCAGGGGCCCAGTGGATCACACTGCTGCCTGCGGGATTTGAACTAGGGACCGTCCCAAAAAAATGTGGAAGCTAATCGGATTGGTCTGAGTTGGGCGCCCAATATGATATGCTTTCATGGGGCCTGAAATCTCTAATGGCATTCCTTCCTGCAGATCCAAGCGCTATGAATCATTTCACATGGCAGAAGCGAACGGGTAACTGACCGGAGCATCTCTGCGGCTCAGAGCTGGACATTTAATGATAAATGTTCCGGTTAGACCAGTGATTCCATCGATGTGTGATGCATTTGGTTTGGGTGAAGATATTCAGTGACATGTCTTTTGAAGTATGGAGAACATGTGTTAGTCACCCCTTTGGGCAGTTTGACGTTTGATGGCATGGAGAGCGTGCCAAGTATCCAAAAAAACGTGTGTCTGCGTGTCTGCGTGTGTGTGTATGTGTGTGTATGTGTGTGTGTTCTCACAGGTGTCCCAGCTGACATTGCATGGTCCTACTTCACCCTGTGGACTGATGTTCTAAATTCCTTTAAAGGGCTACCTGCAATTTCGGTTCTGTTCTCAGTCTGTGGTCTCCGAGAAACACCCTCTGTTTGTTTGAGAAAACTAGGGGATAATAGAATTAAGCTGCTTGGTAAATTAAAAAATTTGTGCTATAATTGTAGATATAGCACAAAATGAACATCAGACATATTACTGTGATGTGGATTGAGTTTGCATGCATTTAAAATTCTCTTTGGGGTCTTTATCTCCACAAAGGTTTGCTCTGTATCCAGTCGAAGCGGGATGGTAGGGCGCGAACCCGGGGCTGTCGGCAAACTGGCGGCTGCATCGCAATGTCACACACACAGCTGGAGGAGGGGTGGCGTGTTTGACAGGATGAGGAAAACAAACCTGTGATTTAACCACAAATCAGTCAGGTCAAGACCATTATTTATCATATATTCATGAGGCAAACAATGAAACACAGCTCTGTAAAGCAGACTGTGCAGACACACACACACAGACACACACACACATACGTGTGAGTATGTGCACCAGCAGGAACTAGTAATATTAGTTAAAATGTTGTATTTCCTGTAAATGCAATCTGTATTCTGATGCTGAACTTCACATCAGATAAGTATTAGATAATTTCAAATTATATTTCACTTAATTTTCTCATAAGCCATTAATAAATAGGCTTGTATTGTGTCTCATGAAGTGCTGCTGTCGGGATTACTTTTACATCCTCTGGTAATTATCTTTGTACTTGGATACCTTAAATGTTATGTACATTTCTGTATCTGTAGATCTCTAGAAGGAATGACTTTCCTTAATCGAAAGGTGTAATTGTAGCCCACAGTCTATCATGGATTTCAGACCATAAAATAGCGATAGGATAAAATAGGTTTTTCGGTATATGGAAAAAATTGTTACTAAGCAAAATGTCATCAGAGGCTAGCATGATGTCTGAATGTCGATTTGCTAGCAGTGTCATTGGGTTGGTGTGTGAAAAGCTGCTGTTGCTCTCTGTAGTGTCATCTAGGGTCACCCACTAGCTCAGCCCTCCCAGTCAGCCCCTCGGGGTCACTTCGTCCAAGCGGGTGTTGGAGCAGAGGATACCACTGTCCTCACCAACAGAAAGATTACAGGGCTGGGCCCGAATGCGAGGGCGTCGCTGTTTGTGCTGGAAGCTGGGCAAACAGCGGCACATGGGCAGGCACCTAAGTGTGACTCACTTTCCACGAGGGCGAAGGTCACTGGCGAGGCTCTCATATGCCACGCCATATCCTCACCGCCCAGCATGGCTCACGCGCCCCATTCCAGCACCCTGTTCCTGTCTGTTGGTGATGAGGTCCATAAGGGGACACGTGCAGGAGGATCCTTTCAAAAATGCTGAAACGTGCTGAATTTTGCCCTCTTGTTCCATTTTCTGCTCAGTTCCCATTCCATACGTGCATGGCAGGGACTTTTTAAAACTCTCCAGGTCTCTAACAATTTGGACTGTGTGTTTCTGGTCCCTTTAGTTGGTTTCGTTTCCTACTCCACTTCCCACTAAACCAGGAAAGTGTTTCAGTCTATGTTCTGCATTGCATCTACATTTTGCATCTACATTCTGCGAGCGTGGCAACTCTTTAATGAAGTCTCACGCGTTCCAGAGAAAAGTGCTGTATCTCATGAGGTTGGACGTGTCTTTTAGCCTCTGTGAGCCATTGGATCACGTCTGGGATCCTTGTTAAAAAGTGGTCACATGGAGCTGGTGATTGCATGGCCTCCCAGTCCCACAGAGAGGCATCGCTGAAGCTGTCCAGCGGGCCGTCCCCGTGATTGGTGGGTTAGGGTTATTCCAGCCTTTCGCCGTTGGTGGGGTCCTACCAGGGTGACAGCTGAATGGCCCGGATGTGGCAGCCACACTGTGTGGGAGGGATGCCAGACATTCCTGGGGGTTTGGAGACCCAACGTGCCCTGGTCCGCATCTGCCCCGAGACCTCCAGCCTGTGCTTGCCGTCCTTGGCGTCCTTGTGCCAAAGCAGACGGGCAGATCGCCATCTGTCCTGGAGATCCAGCCTGATTGTCGTGTCCTCTTTCGGGTGCTGTTGCCCAATCTCTTCGGGGCTTTAATCTCGTGATGTGGCCGAGCTCCCGTCCCGGGGAACAGGAAGACATGTTTGAGGCCTCTCACTCTGTTACCTGCTGGAGCTGATCACGGCCAGTCTCCCGTTTTACCTGCTGCGGGGGCCCCTCACGGCCGGTCTCCCGTTTTACCTGCTGCGGGGGCCCCTCACGGCCGGTCTCCCATTTTACCTGCTGCGGGGGCCCCTCACGGCCGGTCTCCCATTTTACCTGCTGCGGGGGTGGTTTGCGTCGTATCTGGGACAGCTGATTAAGCAAAGGACAGTGGATGGTGACAGACTGTATGGGCATCAGCTGGCCTCACCGTGTGACTACAGACGTGCCTGTAAAGGCTCAGCATATCGCAGGGGGTCACAGGAAATCACAGGGGTCACAGGGTCACCGGAGGTCAGATACTTGGGCTGCACCAGCGCCTGAGAGCCACATGCTAAAATGAATGGCGAGTCAGACATGGCTGTGGGGGGGAAAAGTCATCAGTAGGTGTGGCCGGGTGTGCTCTGTCATGAGGGAGGCCTCAGGCCTGTTTGCATTACATTATTTTTTTTAATTTTTATGTTAATGACCCCCCCCAGATGAGACCTTATTTTTAATCAGCTTTATTGGGCCTCCAGTGCCATGCTGACAAGTCGGGTGAAATATATGGCCCGCACCAACAGAAGCCTTTCCCCGAGGTAGCGGCGAGCCGCGATGACTTTCCCTGAGTTTCTATTCATTGCAGCTGCTTGCAGGGCCGTCGCCTGTGAATTGGGCGCCATGGAAACGCCGCGGTGTGAGGCCACGACCCCAGCGGGCACACGGGACACCTTAAGGAGGCACAGGTCTCGGTTAGCCCGCCCTGGTCTGCTTGGCTGTGCCCTGTTTTATTATTATTATTATTATTATTATTATTATTATTATTAATAATAATAATAATAATTGTAATAGCTGGCCTATGAATCAATTTGTGAGGCTTGTTAAAGTAATCCCGCCTTTTTAAGGAAGTCCCGCCTGTTTGCGGCGCTTCCTACTTTCATTGGCTTCTGCA
>JAAGVU020000123.1:15405689-15422672 GCA_011763525.2 Mormyrus iriodes | reverse complement strand
CTGTGTCTGTGTCTGTGTGTGTGTGTGTGTGTGTGTGTGTGTGTGTGTGTGTGTGTGTGTATATGTGTGTATGTGGGTGTGTATGTGTCTGTCTATCTGTGTGTGTGTGTGTGTGTGTGTGTGTGTATCCGTCCGTCCGTCTGTGTCTGTATGTGTGTGTGTGTCTGTATGTGTGTGTGTGTCTGTATGTCTTACTGGCTGCCCACACACATGACATGACTGATTGTTCCACCCCCCCTCCACCTCAATAGCCCCATCTGCATAAATTTCCCCATCTGCTTCTCCGAAGCCCCCCCCATCGCTATGCTCCAGTGTAGCTCACAGGAGCGCTGCATAAATGACAGGAGACCCTCCCACTCTCGCTCTAAACACTTTCTAAAATGATTCATTCCGTTACATTTTTCCTGGGCCAGAATTTAAGCACTCTGCCTTTCCAAATCATTTACAACCCCAGTACAGTCTTAGTAATTGGTAGTAATTTAATTACATTACATTTAATTCCATCCATCCATTTTTAATAACGGGTCATCCAATACTAGATCGCAGTGAGCTTATTTGAGCTCATTGTGTGATATTTCTAGTTAATCAGTTAATGATGATAATTTTAAACAGCATTGTAATATGTGGCTTTTACCAGGATAAACGCTGGCTTGGCCCGTAGGTACGCAGGTCCCAGTAGGTGTACAGTGGTGGTTTGTCTGTGCCTGAACTTTGCCTCCTTTGTTGGTGCACATGCCGAAGCCTCGCGTTGGCGTCGCACACGGCTGTTGGGCTGCAGTGACGTGCGGGCGCACTCGTGCTCATCGCACCCATATGGACAGACGGTGCCCTCTGGCCCTCGGCTTATTGGCTGGCCACCTTCTGTGCTGAATTATACCGACGTGCACATATAAATGCCCCTTAAATTTATTGCCCCGCCCTCATGTCGGTCGCCGGTAGTGGACTTCACACGCATGCGAGTCCGTTCCCCATCTGTATGCTGGGGAACTGCAGTCGTGGGGCTCTCGGAGTGGCCTGGCTCCGGCGTGTGGCCCCAAACCTCAGCCGCGTGGCCTGTGTACATTTCGGCGGCGTGTGCCGACCACCCGGGCTACTCGCTAATCCTTCACTCCTCCTCTTTCCATGAAAGCTCTTTGTTTGTTTTTACCTGAATTTGTTGTTTATTTCTAGCCGGCAGAATGTTGAGCTTTCGTTCAGCCTTCTCTTCAGTCTGCATATTACCTTTCTCCGGGTGCTCAGATGTCCCATCACTTTGGCTTGTTTGTTTGTTTGAGTTCATGTCAGCCGCCTTGATCGGCCAAAAGGAAGCGCGATGACATTAAATGGCCACAGAAATATGGAGGGCCCGGGCTGAGCTGTTCCTGCTCTGCCTCTGGCCCCCTGACAGTAATCGATGCTGACTGGCGCTGGCCGCTGGTGTTTGGATTTCCGCAATCAGATGCTGGCCGTCGGCGGTCATAAACCGCGGAGAGCGGATATTCTTTGGTGTGTTTGTATGCTGAAATTTTATTTGTAGACCCAGTTTGTTTAGACATAACTGGTAAAATAAATGTTTTTGCATTCGTTTCCTCTCTTCTAGCTTCTAGGGTAAAAGCATCCTCCTCTTGACTTGTAATTGGTTGTTTGTGATGCCGTCCGTTTCATTTGGGGGTTTTTACCTCGTTAATCTTGCCGTGTCAGAAAAATTTGCCTGCATTGTAAACAGATTGAGTTTTTGTGTGTGTGGTGCAACACAGTTTCGCTGTGGCTACGTGGAAATCTGACCCTGTCTTGTTATGAAAAGGCCCTTATGCTAACCGCTAATTTCGTATAAATGTCACACGTCCGCAAATCAGTTTTCTGCCACTTGTGAAAACCTCGCCCTTGCTCCCTCCTGCAGTTTCTCCTTCCTGTCATGGCACCATATTTCTTTATTCTTTTGGCCGGTTAATGTTAATCTAATCGACAGTACTGATACTGAACATTCAGTCGAGGTGGCAGGAGAAGATCTGACTCAGAAACTCCCCCGTGGAAAGTGTGCTGAACTCGTTATGTAAGTCCCGCTACACTTGTGCTAAGGTGACCCTCTGTCTTGCCCCATCTTGGTGCCTGGGGGTGTATGACGACCCCTGGTGCTGCACCGCAGGGTAGGATGCAGTGCCTGTCTTGCAGGGCTAAAATGACTAAACGGAAACTTGCAGAAATCTCTGTATCGCTTGAGTGTCGAGACCATGCTTGGGGGACGGGCTCAGCTACTTTCGTTTCGCGTGTTAGGTAGCTGTGGCCTGGAGCCCAGCTGTAGCAGCTTACGTGTCACGTGCAGATAATGCAGAAACGCTTGCAGAGTAGGAACCAGCTGCGATTCTGGCTCCACGCTGAGCCCGGTGCCCACAGTCTCATGTGAGAGACACTCCCCAGTGATGTGTGGTCGCCTGGGTCCACCTACACACAGCCCACGTTCCAGTCCGACTGGCAGCCTTCAGATCCGCTAAATCATCTTATGGTCAAGTTTTCTTAAAAATGCATTTTTGTGTGGCAGCACACAGGTGACGCAGGGGCAGGTTGGGGAAGCAGGTGCAGAGAGTTCGTGGGGGTGGGTGGGTGGAGCTTAGGGATTTCAGAGCATGAACACATGCTCCCCTCCTCCTGCTTGCTCCTGAAGACGAGGTGCCGCCTGGGAAGATGTCGGGCCTGTATCTCACTTTTAAGCTGTAAGAGCAGAATTTCCCCATTCCAGGGCTGTATGGCCAGTCCGTAACACAGTTTTCAGATTTCCCTGCTCAGAGATACATGCTAAACCTGGTGGGTGTCAAGTGCTTTCGCCGTACTGGTGTGGGGGGTCATGGCCCGATCTGACAGCCCAGCAATATGATAACCATAAAAATGCAGACGTCTGCGTGATCGATGGCCCCTGATCGGCTGAATTCCAGGCACTCCTCAGTTTAAATGCCGCTTTTCCACACTGCTGAGACACACATGCTGGCATGTACACGCTGCTTCTGTTTACTGCGTTCCTGTCTGTCCTCGGGGAGGCCCTCCCCTGCCCCAAGGCCTCTCCCAAACGTGGTGGAGACACAGCAGGATCGGTCACGCGCAGCCGGGGCTGAGACTGCCAGAACACACGGCACGCCTCAGAAACGGGAGCTTGCAGAAAGGTACAGCTCGTCCACCGGGTTTTCTGAACTTTGGAAGGTGCTTCTGACGCAAAACGGTAAGGAAGTTCTCACGATTTGGCCAAAGAACTTCAAGACGGGTTAACGTGTGGCAGTTTTTGCGAGAGGCTAAGCGGCGGCGCGCGGAGGCTGACAGACGATGATTCACCCTGGTGTTTCTGTGCGGATCTGCGTGCGGCTTTAGTGAAAGGCTCATAGTTTTCGCTGAAGTCCGTGAGGTCATGCCAGCGCGGCTACGCCTGTCACCGCCACAAGGATGGACCCTAAAGACGAGAACAAGCGTTCATTTTATGTCTGAGGGTGAAAAGGATCTGTCTCTCGCCCAGCACCGGACTCATCTCCCGGCTTTTAATTAGGGCCCGGCCTCTGGCTGATCCCGGGACAGGAAGGGGAGCAGCCCGGATACTTACTGGCTACCGGGACATGTGATTGGGACTGTGGGAAAAGTCAGCCCATATGGTCTCAGTGTGGAGAAAGGTGTATGCTAGTCATATTAGTACCTGTGTGTGTGTGTGTGTGTGTGTGTGTGTCTGTGTGTGTCTGTGTGTGTCTGTGTGTGTGTGTACTGTATATACACATGACTGTGCACATTTGCTGGATTTTAAATAAGATAAGCATGTTATTACATCCGACTCCTGGCTTATTCTCAGGGTGCCCAGGCAGCACTGGGCACAAGGCTGGGGACACGCTGGGGGGGGTGCCAGTCCCTCACGGGGCTGGGGGACATGCCAGAGGGGGTGCCAGTCCCTCACAGGGCAAGCACACACAGACAGACACTTACACACACAGACACGCATACACTGATCACATCATACTTCCTGGGGGCAGCACCTGGGTCCACTGACTGACACAGACACACACACACACACACACACATTTATATTGGATACTATATTGGTCACTTTACTGCAGTTGTCCCATAAATCACTTGCTTTTAAATTCGCTTCTATAGAGAAAGGCATTACTTAGGCATAAATGCAGATATGCACACAAGAAGTGGGTCCTGTTAATACCAGCAATGCACCTTCTGGAGTGAATTCAGCCAAGAGGAATGAGGGCAGAGAGTGCGAGCGGCTTTCGCTGGCGTCAGCGTGGACCCCCGGGACTGAGTCCAGGTCTGTCACTCCCAGTCAGTAATGTGTCCTCCAGTAGGACTGAGCGTGAGCGTGTGTGTGTGTATATCTGTCAACGGACCATGGTGATGCCCCCAGGAAGTAAGATGTGATCAGTGTATCATTGTTATTCCGAGCAGAAAGATGAAGGGCCGTAATGGGGAAGCATGCGCTTAGGCTCACAGCTCTGCGGTGCTTTAATGCTACTTTTCGGTACAGGCGATTGCCACATCCCCTAAGAATGCACCCGTTTTGGGACTGGTTCTGATTTCCTTGCAAGCCAAGTGAAACTCTGGGGGGTTGGCCGCCTCCCTGCAGACGGGTCTGTGGTGCATGCTGGAATGCGCAGCCAGTATCGGCCCCGGCACCGTCGCTGCAGCTGCCTCTGTCGGGCGTGTGTTTGCTGTGCGAGACTGCAGTACCTTCTGGGAAGCTGATGGCAGTCTGTCTGAGCAGCGGCGCACAGGCCCTGGCTAGCACTGTGCCAGCTCTGTGCCAATGCAAAGGTGTGAGTCATGGAGTTGTTAGTGGGTGTGCCATGCTCTTGCCGGACTTAAATGGCGCCTGGTTACCGCCACTGGTCATGTGATCTCCCAGCATCAGTTTTCCTTGTCGGATCTAAATTTACTTTAATCCACAAGTCTTTTGACACCCATACATGTCATAAATGCTGTATCTGTTGACAGGATCGATGTAGGACGTGTTGGTGCAAGTCAATATTATGAATATGTAATTGCTAATTAGTTTGAAGACCCTTGAGAATGATGGTTCTTAAATTAGGTTAGCTGTTAGTGGATGAAACATCTACATGGTGTTTGAAAATGCTCTCTGAGTTATTTGGGTTTAGCAGTCTTGTCAGTTTTTGAGCACTTTTTGAGTTCAGGGCTCCTGTAGATCAAAACTGGTGATTTGGGAGCTAAACAGCTGTGGAGCCAGACCCAAAAGGCTTCCACGGGCAGACGGATGTCTGTCCGTGAAGGTGATGCCCGCGCTCTGGGACATGTGGCACGTCTCGGTCACCGCGGGAGGTTTCGGGGAGGGGGGCATGTCACCCTCTGCAGCTGTCCACTCCGGACCCACAGAACAGGATGAACTGTGGCTTTAAAATAAATAACTAAGATCCCAGCTTCTTGCCCAGACAGGCCTCTCCAAAGGCAGCTTCTCATTACAATCAAACGCCACCGAGTTGCCACGGTTCCGCAAAGGTAACCTCGACCCGCCTCAGTGTTTGTTTTCCTGTTTGGGAGGAAGTATCATTTTCCATTAAGGGCATTTTGTAATGATGCATAATTATTTGTTTCTCGGGCCTCGTCCACCTGACCCTCCTAATCATGTTGGAAAATGGCAAATTTTTCTCAGCTCAGGAACATCCCAGCTGGCGTTGCAGTTTGTGGCTATGGATCGGGTCAGGCACCCTTGACATTTACTCTCTGCTGAATTCACTCATCTCGGTTCTGTCCTGAAATTGTTTCGACCTCCTGCACCATCCTAGATGTGTTATAGAAAGATATCTGCCGCCGAAACCCCAGTGTGTTGTATCACGGTGTAGCTCTGAATCTGTCCGCCGTTCCTTCTCAGGACTGTGTGTTTGCTGTGATGTGTAGGTACTGGGTGACTGGGCAAAAAGCCTGCCTGTGATCTCCGCTCCCAGCAGGTGGCTCCGCGGCGGCTGCTAACTGTCCCGCATGCTTTTAACGTGGCTATCTGTCCCAGCGGCTCAGCAGTGGCCGTCACTTCGGAATTCTTTTAGGGAATATTCCGGAATGTGGGAGCTGGGCGCTTTCCAGTACCTCGCGTCTGATCTGCGTCTCTGCGGGGCTCTTGCTGGCGGCTCCTTTACTGCGATGTCAGCCCGGGCCTTCGGCGATGATCCGCGTTTCCAGTGAGGCTGTGGCTCTTATGTTTATCTCCCTTACAGCTCCATGACTGCTGGGAATGTTTACGGCAGGCCCCTGGCACCAACGGGGTGGAGATGTCCGGGAGCGTTAAGCCAAGCTGACTATAGTCACATCTGCGCTCTGACTTGATTGGGATATCAGTGCACTCCGTTAAAATACATCTGACCTTGTTTTACCACATTTGTGACAAGGTCCTAATTTTTCCTGCTGCTTTGGCTTGGTTCCTGTATGTTAATTTTAGTTTTTCTTTTGGGACACGTAACAAATACAGCATTGTAAACACCGCTGTGTGTGTGTCTGTGTGGTTCTCGGGTATGTTAACGCCGCCGTACGTGTGTCTGTGTGGTTCTCGGGTATGTTAACGCCGCCGTGTGTGTCTGTGTGGTTCTCGGGTATGTTAACGCCGCCGTGTGTGTCTGTATGGTTCTCGGGTATGTTAACGCCGCCGTGTGTGTCTGTGTGGTTCTCGGGTATGTTAACGCCGCCGTGCGTGTGTCTGTATGGTTCTCGGGTATGTTAACGCCGCCGTGTGTGTCTGTATGGTTCTCGGGTATGTTAACGCTGCCGTGTGTGTCTGTGTGGTTCTCGGGTATGTTAACGCCGCCGTGTGTGTGTCCCTGTGGTTCTCGGGGTCAGATGCCTGTTTGACTGTAATTCACACAGCTGCTGAAGTTGACTTCCTTTCGTTGTGTGGTCTCTCCAGTTTACCAAGCAGCGACAGGCCTATGTTAAAGCGTATGCTAAGGCCGTCTTACCCATGTGAGTGTTATTGACCTGATTTGTCGTAGAGTTATTCTGTCTCGGTTTTGTTTCCATTGCATTTGTCTCTCGTACCTGTGAGGGAAGCGTCAGGGTCAGAGATCAGGGACAGCCAGGGCATAGGCTATAGGCCATGGGATTCAAACCCACAAACCCACCAGCCATCCAAACATATCTAGCTCTGTGTCATGTGCTGCCCGGTTTCCTCATACCAAACCCTGGCATTGCCTGCTGGGCGGCCTTCAACCTCACCACAGCAGTGTGCTGTAAAACTAGCATGGCAGGCAGAGGGATGGATCAGTGTGTTTGTGTCCATCCCTCAATGGGAAAACTAGTGTAAAGAGCAGGTCAGGGGACTCGTGCTCTGAGGTCAGTCCCCTAACGCCGCCAAACCAGTGGGGATATCTTGGAATAGTTAAGAGGTGACTAGCAGGATAGATTTAAGGCTTTTTCTGTGCTTAATCTCCCAGCGGCAAACTGTAACCATGATGGACATGCTGTCATGAAGGTTCTTAGCACTGATTCGTGGCATAGCTCAGAAAAGTCATGGCCAGCAACCGGTTTAGGGTATGACATTACAGCTGTCAACTGAGAGCAGTGAGGAGAGGGAGCTTTTCCACAGCCAGTCATTCAGTCCAGTTAGAGGCTGAGGGTCTGCCTCCTCCGGATAGCAAGCCTGTTTGGCTGCCGGCTCCTGAAGGCCCTGAGTTTGACCCTTCACAGTAAAGTGTCCTGTCACCGTAACGCCACCTGAGTTCCCCGGTGCTTGGGGCCGTGACATCAGCATTGCTTGGCTACAGCCCGGCTCGACTCGGGTGTCCCACAGATGTGTCTCCCTGCTTCACCCCGCACCCCAGCCGGTGGTGGTTAATCTTCCTCGGTACGCTGCTCTGCCCGTGCCCACCGTCTGTGCAATTCAACCCTCCCCGTGCAAAGAGGGTGGGTAACTTTAGACAGTCACGCATGTGCTCACCTCCCACCAGATGGGTTTGGATATTAGAGGACATCTGATATGTAGCCAAGCCTGAATCCGCATTACTACTTTTCCCAGAATCCCTCACAGAGCTGCTGTCCATTTGGTCCTTTGTTATCGGTTCCTGTTTTCACCCCCATAACTCTTTGACCCTGTTAACACCCACAGCAGAGTTTTCTGCATGGATCAATAGGTAAATGCCCCGCGTGTTAAGTGAGGTTGGCGGGTCCAGGTATTCGTCATTCAGCTGAAGGGGGCTGGCGTCCTGCTGACAGCGCTATGACCCCTCAGGGGTCGCTGGCTCACCACCGAGATGACGAATCTGTTCCGGTAGCTTCTAACTATTGAAGCCACAGCTAACCTACACGCCTGACCATTTGTATCAAGGTCTGTAATCTGAGGAATCGGGACCATTTAAAATAAAATAAATTGGTCGATGATTGAATGCAGATTTTTTAAATTAATAAATTCACTATATAAACAGAATCATTCAAGTAACATGGATAAAAATTCTTAGCAAACGTCTTGCACGATGCATTTTTGGGCTTTAGTTAATTGGATCTCGATTTGAAAACTGGCAGCGCTGTCGTCTCTGGTGGAGATGGCTTTTTGGGTTCCATTAAGGACATTGCTGGGATTCTCTCAGTGCCCTCCCTGGATGAGTGTGTGAGCTGTGGCCGCTGTCTGCTGTAAATGAACAGTGATAACCTGCCAGCATGCTCTGTGTGATGCTGAGAACATGCAGAAATATCAGTCGATGTGCTTTAGTGACGCTAAGTGGGCAGATTCGGACGCCCGGAGAAGCTCGTGGAATACCAAGTGCAGGAGGGTACAGGCAGCCCAGTCACTCAGAGAAGATACTGATGCAGAAATTAACAGAGGAGGATGGCTGCCAATGGTTTACCTGGCCTGGACATTGATTTTGTGTCAGCTCTATGGGCTCCCATGGCTGCCGGGATGAAGGAGGCACTAGGCAAAGGGGATGTGCAGCCTTGGTCACGAGGGCAGGAAGCTTTGCTGTCGCCCTTCCATGGGCCCCTGGGGTGTCCAGGGTCGGCCCCGTGACACAGCCAGCCCTCCCGGCGGAGGTCATTAGTCATCTTTTCTCTCCTCTTGTGATGATTTTTCTCCCTGCAGACTGTACCGAGGTAAATTACTCTGGCTACTCTTGCCATGATGCAATATCTCCTGCGGCCTCCTGCACACGTCAAGACCTTTGTCTTCTTCAAAAGAACAGCCTGCTCTGGCTGTTTTTTGTACAGGGGGGTCTGTATCGTCCATCCAGGATCCCCAGGATGATGCAGGGGCCCCAGGATGATGCAGGGGCCCCAGCCTACATCTGCTTGAACTTGTTCCTCAGTGGGAGAGGCAGATGTTTAACACTAGAGAAGTTGGAGAACGTCATCCTGAAGGCACTGCCCACTCTGCACTCTGACATCTATCTCAGAATCTGCCTGGTAGACGAGCTCTTGAATGTGGTAGTGAGGTAGTGGTTTGGGGGAGGGGTTCTGTTTGACTAGTTGCATAAGCTGTACTGGTATTTCCAGTTAAACAGTTTCCATGTGGTTGCGATGCACTTATGCGACATGGGATCTGTTATGTTGTGATGCTGGAATGCAGCCGCCTGGGTACGTGGTAGCACAGGCCTCTCAGTGCTCTGTCCCTCTGGGCCGTCACCGACATCGGTGCCTGCCTTCCAGCTCTGCCACGATGGCTGAAGGGGGGTCATATGGTGATGACCCGCTGCAGGAACGCTCGCTCAGTGGGGAGGATTCTGCAGGGCTGTCGGTTACCTGTCATCTTCATGTCTCGGAAACGCTCCCTGCTCAGGCTGCGGCCAGCCCCTGACAGAGTCTCGCCTGCTCTGTCCTCGCTTCCAGTTGGGTTCTCTTTCTGAGCCTTGGCTGCTGAAGATGCCAGCTGGCTTGTTGCTCATACACAGAGTGTCCTGTAGAGGGGGCACCTGAGAGATTAAGTCAGTTAATCCCTGGGGAGCATTTGTACCATGTCACTATTAGGCTCACAATTCGCTTGTCAGAGCAGAGTTCCTGTCTTTCTTCCGGTCATTGTCAGTCACCACTAACGGTTCTAACGTGAATATGTATTACAGCTTCTGTGCTACTGATGTATTAAAATATACTTCAAAAAGCATAGCTGATATTTTTGGTTTCATGTTGAAAACAATAAAATGTGCATTAGGGCAATAAGTGGGTCCAGGGAGCGTCGCTATGCTGCTTTTGATCCAGTCTGTTCCTCCGTGTGCTGGGGCGCTCCCATTGTGCCAGCGCAAGCCTTGCCGCTCCGGACCCGTGGTCGTTGCGGGTCTTTTCTGCAGTCAGTCTTATTGGCTGCCTGGGAGAGCTCAGTTCTGTCTCGAAGGTGCCGTTACTGCACCATTTGAAGCCAGAAGGACACACCCAGATATTTCTGGGAATGCGGTGTTTCCAAAAAAATCATATGGGGAAGGGCTCACGGAAACTTCTAGGCATCGCCAGCCATGAAGCTCTGCTTGGGCTCGTTATTCAGCTCTTGATTAAATCTCCGTGAGCGGCGTGAGAGAAACTGCTCCGGATGTAACAGGTCACGTCGCAATTATGGCCGAGTTGCCGACTCTCCTCAGAGCGATTATGCGTCGGCTGTTTCACCAGCGCGTGACTCAGCTTCCAGGCGTATTCTGAGGGCGTTTCTTAGCCTTTGGATGAACTGTAATTGCGCAGAACTCTGGCTCACACTTTGCCACAGTAGAGCCGTTATTGAACCGTTGCCATCTGTTTGTTAATAATATTTGTTCAGAGTAAGATCTCTCTGCCCCCCCCCCGCCCCCAGTACCCGTCTGCGTCCCGAGGGCATTGATTTGAGTATGGAAGGTAGAAACATGTTCCTACAAGTATTGTTGGAATACTGTGTGAGTTTAGGAAGGCGGGGGGTTCGGGGCTGATTTGGTTCCTACTAGTGATGCCCTGATTCTATCCTAACCCCCCCACATGTACCTGTCGGTGTTCCCAGGCTGCGCAGCGTGTCTCACATGCTCACTATATGCCCTGTCACGAGCTTCTTTGTGTGCATAGCACCAAGAAAACCAGAAAATATCTTTGTATATCCACAGTATACAAGGCTCATTTTCTTCCATTTGTGGTGTTGGGTAGCTGTGAGAGGGCCTAGAGTGTTGGGCTGAGTTGGACCCAGAGAGGTATTTGGAAAGTGTCAGGTACTGCTGGGCAGGCTGGCATGTGGTTTGTGACAAAGAACCGGTTAATCTTGTGGGCAGCACTGAGTAACTGGGCGAATGGCAGAAGCCCCCGTCACATTCTTGGTGACTTCACTCCATGCCGCCAAGGATGTCAGACTCCTGGGGGAAATAAATTGCACAGTATTTCACTTCCGGCCTTAGAGATACTGGTTTTTTCTTGGAACAGATCTTACTTGTACAATATTACCAGAAAGCATATATATTCTTAATCTTTAGTGTGTCTGAGTCTCATTAATTCTTCATCTGAATTTAAATATTTGATCAGATTTTCACGATTTAACTGGCAAAAGTGATTTTAAACCCTTGTCACCCTCGTCATGGAAATGAGCGTGAAGTGGGTACCCCCCCGGCGTGGTCAGCGTCACTCCAGTCAGACGTTTCCTGCAGTGACTGATTTAAGCTTCTCCTTTGAGGAGCTCTCTTATACCTGTTTCTTTCAAGGGCTGAAGTCCCCTTCTGGATAAGGACCCCCGAATGCCATCACTGTTTATCTAGCATGACTCTGTTATGGTATAAACACAAACAGCTACCATGAAAGAGCACAGCTATTTTGTATTTGGGCCGGGGGCTCTTTTGGACGTCCTGTATGATTGCGTGTAGCTCTGGGAGATTGTTCTGAAGGACGTCCACATCTGTGCGGAGTCATTCCAGCGATACGTTTTTCCCATTTGTAATCTGTCTTAGATCTGACTGCTGAGTCCAAGCACAACATGTTTGACGACCGTTTTATGTCCCTCATCAGACTGATGGGTGCTTGCTTGCTGGGCTTTCTCCATCGAAGCAATGTGTCTTCCAACCTCCGCAGGTCAGAGGAACGCAAGTCCTGGAGCTTTTGACTAGGATTTAAAAATGTTTTATCAGTCTGTGAAGGGCTGGCGCCCCACCCTGAGATATTACACCCCCGCAACCCTGCATATGAAAATCAGGCACAGAAGGTGGATGGGATGGATGCGGCCTTCCCCTTCGTATTTACGGGAGACGCAGTGCTGTACGGTGTGCCGCTGTGGCCTTCCCCTTCGTATTTGTGGGAGATGCAGTGCTGTACGGTGTGCAGCTGCGGCCTTCCCCTTCGTATTTGTGGGAGATGCAGTGCTGTACAGTGTGCAGCTGCGGCCTTCCCCTTCGTATTTATGGGAGACGCAGTGCTGTACGGTGCGCCCCTGCGGCCTTCCCCTTCGTATTTACGGGAGACGCAGTGCTGTACAGTGTGCACCTGCGGCCTTCCCCTTCGTATTTGTGGGAGACGCAGTGCTGTACAGTGTGAAGCTGTGGCCTTCCCCTTCGTATTTACGGGAGACGCAGTGCTGTACAATGTGCAGCTGCGGCCTTCCCCTTCGTATTTACGGGAGATACAGTGCTGTACAGTGTGAAGCTGTGGCCTTCTGTTCACCATCCCCTGGTCAGTGTGTGAATCTGACTCCAGATCAGAGGCTTGTGAGCTTTAATGTTCTCCGTAACAGACGAGCATCACAGTGATGATGATTACAAACCCCTTGGCTTTGAAATACTGTTCTTTCATCTCACTTTTCATCCGTCCATCCATCTATCCTCTCATGGCTTACCCTGGTGAGGGTGACCTTGAGTCTATACCAGGCAGTACAGGGCAGAAGGCAGAGAACACCCTGGATGGGATGCCAGTCCATCACAGGGCACAGGGCTGGGAGACACCCTTGATGGGATGCCAGTTATCACCGGGCACAGGACTGGGGGACACCCTGGACGGGATGCTAGTCCATCACAAGGCACAGGGCTGGGGGACACCCTGGACGGGATGCCAGTCCATCACAGGGCACAGGACTGGGAGACACCCTGGACGGGATGCCAGTCCATCACTGGGCACACACACAATGCCAGTTTAGAGATGCTTTGCGTTCTTTAATTATTCCTTTAAAATGCACTTTACAGACTTAACAATAATAACGGCTAATCTCTTCTCAGCAAAGCATGATTGAGAGACCGGTGGCTCGGTGTCGGATGCGTGACTCCGATTATTCGATGAACGCTTGTTTGAATGAACCACAGATGGTCATTATGACCTTTGTCATCTGTGCCTTTCTTACCCAAGGCATCCCAAATCTCAGAATGAAGCCAATCATTTTCCTGGTTGTATTATATTATGTATTGAGCTGCGTGCCTGGTTATGATTTGCTAATCTGTGATTGTTATGGGGGTAAGCTCTGAATGACACTGGTCCCCCAGAATAATCCAGTGAAATATTTTGAGGTGGAGGATAGAGGAACCTTGTTGCTCACTCATCACAGAGCCTGAACTCTCCCTTGTTACTGGGCCACTTCGTACAAGGGTGGTTTTGTGTGGCCCACCAGTAACATCATGTGCTGAGCTCCTGTGACTCTGGAATTCCAACCATCCATTAAGGACTCGGACCAGGGCATCCTCGTGACGGCTTGTTTACAAGCTGCAATTTACACCCTTCCCACAATCCCCTTCTCACTAACTGTTTTGAAATTGTAAATGGACGTTAAAGCCCTCTGTCAGCATTGCCTTGCTGATTTTATGACGACGTTAAACCTCCCGGACTGACTCTGCATCCAGTGGGGGCGACGTGGTCGCAGTGTGGCATCGGCCATCATGCCTTGCAGCTCACTAGAGCTGCTTGTGCCCACCTGTGCCCACTTGTGATTGGGTGTGTCTCCATTTCTCCTGCAGGTGAAGGAGGTGCTCCACAGCTGAGCTTATCGGAAAACAAAAGCATGAATCATACACCTTGATTAATGGTGAAAATAATGTAAAGTGCTGGAGAGACGCTTACTCTGTGCTGTCCTGATGTCCATAAAATACCCATTGTGAACGCAATCTCTGTTTGTTAATGTTGCTCGGACACGCCCTCCATAGTGTGGGGGAGGTGGTACATGGAAGATAGCCCTGCTCTTTGTGCATAATGACATCGTGAAGCTGGGATGACAGTGTCTACATATGACACAGCGTATCTATGGGAGACCATGTTTTTGTTGAAGTGGGGGTGGCACCCAGAAGACAGATGGTGCTTGTTTCCTCATTAGGAGGAGCCTATTTATTACCCTGTTTGTTGCCCTCTTTGTTGCCCTTTGTTGCCCTGTTTGTTGCCCTCTTTGTTGCCCTGTTTCATGCATTTGGGTGCATGTAAAGGTGCCGTGCTTTTCAGCAGTGGGTTAAATATCTAACAGTCCTGAGCTGGATCACTCCATCTAAATGAAAATGAGTAGCTTGGACTCCCGCATGACTGCGGGTCTTTAAGGAGGAGTTTGAGTTCTCAGACTCTTAAGGGGGCTCAGCCAGCTGAAGTGTGTAGTGAGCTGGTGCCTCTCTGGGTGTTGGCTTGCAGGGGTTAATTCCTCGTCTGAGACATTTGTGCCTGAAGTCTATGGGATGGGGATTAATCGGGGATTTCTCCTGCTTAGGCCGAGGCAGGACAATGTGTTCTGGCCCATTTCATTTTGATAAAATGGCTTTACTTTGCCTCACTGGACTCTCCAATGGTAAATATGCCGATGAAACGTAGAGACCTCTCCACCGGCGCCTTAATACAGCCCCTCTTTGCGTTTAAACGGCTGTGTCCCATCGCTGAGCAGCTCTCTTTAGTCTCACAGCCCATAATCACCCGTAAAGGTGTGAATTAAATTTGATGTCAAGCCGAGGTCCTCGCTGCGATGATGAGATTCCTGCACGTTGTGGTTTTAATGGCTGATGGTCCAGCTGTGATCTGTCCCTCGCCGTGCCTGTCGCTGTGCTTAAGCGGGGGCTTGTTCTCAACATCTACGCTGACACACAGCTTGGCAAATCTCACCAGTTTAAATAAAAAAAAAAAAAACCTGGTATCCAGCCTTGCCGGCTCGAATGAGGTCTGTATCCTTGAAAATTTGATGCTAAATCCTTGGAATTCATGTTTTAACAGACATGGTTCTCACCTGAAAATGCTTTGCTGACCCCACACTAATCCTAGGAGCATCTTGTAATTCCTATTCGGTATTCCCTTCGTGTTCCTTACTGGCTCCATATTGCACATTGAGCTGACTGTAAAATATTTCATGTGCTTTTGCTTTTAAATCCTGAATTTAGATTTACGGGGCCTGGCGGCACTGTGGCTGAGTATCTGAGGAAATGAAACGAGCCGCCTCGGAGTTATAACTGGTGCTTTATTCGTCTTTAGGGGAATAAGCAGATGCCATGCGTACGTGAATGGGGTGTGAGAGGCCCGGCAGGATGCACGGCCTCAGTGAAGCACGGAGGGGCCGGGGCTAACTGTAAGGCCCAGTTGAAAGTGTAGCCTCAATGAAGCAAGGAGGCGCTGCAGCAGGCCAGAAGCACGGCAAAATGTGCGGTTGCAATGAAGCATGGAGGGACTGTGGCAGGCCGGAATGCATGCAGTTCCTCCAGCAGCTGCCAGAAGCATGTGGATCTTCGGTACAAATAGAGGACTTGTCTGTTGGCAGATCAATTTCCTGTCCCTCCGAACATGACAGTATGGCTTCTGGTGTTTAGGGGGAAAATGTGACGAGACGGATGAGATGGAACCCATCTATAGTGAGTTCAGGTTTGAGACGAACTGCTCGAGTTGGCGGTACAGCATTCTGCTACAGGGCCCCAATATTGTGGAATAGCTTACCAAGCCATGTCCGGGATGCCGAATCGGTCTCAGTCTTTAAATATCGACTGAAGACCTATTATTTCAGTTTAGGTTTCCCATAACTTAACTTATAACACACTGTAACAATGGCTGCTGGTGCTGCTGTGAATGCCACTAGTATCTACCATGCCTGTCTATTAATGTGTCAATGCATGTTCTGACCATCCATGCTCTCTGCCTCCCACATGTCCGGGTGGTGCCTGAGGAGGGTACCCCCTGAGCTGGAGTCCTGGTTTGGTCCCATGGATGGACGACACTGTGGATGTGACTTATGAACTGTAACATTGTGGGTGCAGCCTCCAGTCTGCCACCCTACACAGGCCAGCATGGAGAACAGACGCATTGTTGGACTTTGGCATGACTATAACCACAGCTTGCACCTGCTTCTAGCAAGCAACCCCACTCTATTCTGTCTGATAATGTTAGCATGCCCAGGGGGGTTGGGCGGCCAGTTGGCCTTGGACCCCCAGAGGTTTTTTTTCTCCTTACTCAGGAGTTTTTGGTTCCTCTCCTCCGTTGTTATCTGGTCTTCCTTCTTTCTCTTGTCAATGTGTCCTTTCCCTTTTTCTTATCTCTCAATGTCATGTAAAGCGCTTTAGGGCGACTCGTGAAAGGCGCTATATAAGAATAAAAATTGATCGATTGATTGCTCTTGGTGGCCGAACATTAACCCCGACTCAAGGGAGTTTTGGTAATGCAAGGCCGTTTTGCCGTCTTCATTTCGAGTGCCCTAAGTGAGAGCTGCTCTCTGACGGAAACTCCTCCCACTCCACCTGAGAGCATAATGGGAAGCCGCTGGTGGAGAGAGATGTCAAGCATATTTCATACTTCCGGTAAAGCACACTCCGGCTATCAGCACACCAGTGGGCAGCACGCTGGGCAAGGACCGTGGGCCCAAAGGTCGCTGGGTGTGTTTGAGGACTGCCATTGTTGCAGCCTTTAGCGAGCCTGATCAGGTGAAATGTTCAGTGTCTCTATGTGATGGCGTCAGCGAGGTGTTAGTGGTTTCAGTCACCCTGAGGACTTCCATCTCGCCATGACTCTCACTGCATCACATGCTGAACCTGATGGTGCTCCATGCTGCTCGTCTCCCTTTGCTGACACCGTCCCTGTGCTACTCCTCTCCCTGTGCTACTCCTCTCCCTTTGCTGACACCGTCCCTGTGCTACTCCTCTCCCTGTGCTACTCCTCTCCCTTTGCTGACACCGTCCCTGT
>JAAGVU020000123.1:15372284-15383004 GCA_011763525.2 Mormyrus iriodes | reverse complement strand
TGTGTGTGTGTGTGTGTGTGTGTGTGTGTGTGTGTGTGTGTGTGTGTGTGTGTCTGGCAGGCAGAGAGGGGTGTAGTGAGGTCTCTCATCCACACGATTGTGGGAATCTGGTGTTTTGTACCTGTCTTCCACTGGACCCCACACGTCCTGGGGATTGGAAATGAATCTTCTGTAGGATGCATGAAACATCAGTTGTTCATCTTTGTCCACAAGCTATGTCTTACATGGTGATGTTGCAATGGCACACGCATGTGTAACACGCGTCATCCATTATAACTTGTGCATCTCATGTCCACTGTTCAGTGTGTCACAGACGCCTTCCATGGTTGCTGTCCTATGTCTTTTTCCTCAAACATGTGCTTTGTAGAAAGTGCCATGGCCTTCAGCAGAGGAAGAGGCGGGTGTGAGGATGCGATGGACGGATGGAGCTGAGGAAGGACAGATGGGTGTGGGGGTGGGGGGAGGGTCTGTCTGCTGCTCCTGTCTGGCAGCCGGGTGAACAGTCAGCTGATGGTATAGTGAGATGTAAGCGCTTTGGATTGATTTTTAGGCGCCTTCCTGCTGATACTTTTCGTAATTTTATTTCCGAATTTGTCGGGTCCCAGTCTGATGTGCCACATGTTGAACATAACATCTCCGATTGGCAGGAAGGTGTCATTCATTACATCCCCACTGGGGCATGCCTCGTCCCAGCTGCAGGACGGTACGTTCCTCGGTGACCCGCCCCCCCGTCTATGTTCGCCTGACTAGGGGGTGGGGTGCTGATGGGTTAATGAGTGACCGGGAATAAGAGACCCCCTCTGGGGCCCTTTCAGGCTGTATTCTTTACAAAACAAAGGCAGGGGGACAGGGGAGAGACGTGGCCCTGTGTTGTAAATCATGAAGGATAATTAGGCGTACGTTTCTGTCCAAACAAAATTTGAAACAGATGATCAAATGATATAGCGCCGTTTGTCAAAGAGAGTGGTGAAGAGCAAAGCAGGTATCGTGCAGAAATGCTGAACTGTCCCTTTAAATGAAATCGGACAGATGTTCCCCAAAATTATGGAGCGAGGCAAGATGGTTCCTACCAGTATGCGATGTGGTCATGTGGGGCGATTGGCAGCCAATGTGTGCGTGTGTGCGTGTGTGTGTGTGTGTGTGTGTGTGTGCGTGTGTGTGTGTGTGTGTGCTCTCTCTCCCTCAATCTCCCTCCCTCTCTCTCTCCCTCCCCCCTTTTCCTCTATCTACCCCTCTCTCTTCCCCTCTTTCTCTCTCTCTCACCCTCCCCCTCCTCTCTTTTCCTCTCTCTCTCCCCCTCCTCTCTTTTCCCCTCTCTCTCTCTCTCTCTCTCTCTCTCTCTCTCTCTCTCTCTACTGTCCTGAGACCACAGGATTCTCCCAAAGCTGTCCCCAAGCCTGGCTCAAACAGGTGCTTACCCATAATCCCAGGGGTCCACTGAGCCTGACAGAACTGACCACACTAGTGTGCCCCCCCCCCCACCGTATCCACAGATGGCCATTGTTGTCATGCGCTGAAAATGTCACCAGCAACATAAAAGCCCTTTTTGATACCCCCCCGATTTCACCCTGTCAGCTGCTCCTACCAGTGTCCCCCCCGCACCTCTCCAAGCCCACCCACCTCCCGCTTTCTCTCTCTCTCCCTCTCTCTCACCACTTCCTCGCTCCTCCAAGCATCCCCCCCCCCACTCACGGTTCTGCTGCACCGCCCCAGGATTGGCGTTCTGGACAATTTACCGCTTAGCTCTCTGACGGGGAGTAGGATTTACCGCTCGACGCCGGGCTCTCGCTGTCTGCACGTCCAGCCAGGTGGGGGTGCGCCCGTGTGTGTGTGCGTGTGTTTGCATGTGCAGACACACATTGGTACCTTTTCGTTGCTTTGCTGTTAATCTACCCAGACGTGATGTCATTCTGAGATGCGTCTAACGCCGCGACGGCCTTTTTCACGGACGTATCGCTCCGCCAGCGCAGCCGATCTGGGGGGGGCGGCTTTCATGCTGGGTGGAGGGCAGGGGTTAAGGCTGACCCAGAGGGTTTGAGTGTGGGCTGGGGATGGGGTGAGGCCACATGTAGCTCGCCGGAAGACAGGCGGTTACCGGCTGGCGTTGGTGTTTAACTTATGTTTTTGAATCTCATCCTCACGGCTTTGTGTGTGCCATCAGCCGTCCTCAGAGGTCCACGGGGAAAGGGGGGCAGCGTGTGTGTGTGCGGGGGGGTGTCTGTGCTGGAGGTTGGCTGCACGTGGGCGCCGGTGGTGAAACAAAGCGGCCCTTTCTGCCATGCCAGCTTGGCACCAGCGATCCGCATTGCAGAGCGGAGATGGCGGGCAGACGCCGGACACGTTCCTCCACATCGCCGCAACCCACAGTCCTCTCTCGCTCCTCCATCCTTATCCCCCCCCCATGTTAGAATGATCTGTCCCTTGCTCCCTCCCCCTCCCCCACCCCCTCCACATTTCTTTTGGGTGGGGGGGGGCATGGCGGGCTCACCGTGAATGGGCAGCGGAAACGCGCGGGAAGCATGGATCCGGGAAGAACAATGGGCTCCGCAGAGCGTGACAGCGTCGGGGGGAGCAGGTGCTGTGGGGGGGGTGTGTGCGGATGGTGGGGGGGGGAGGGGGGGCGGCAGTCTGATAGAGGTGCCTCTGTGAGACTCGGCAGGCGGAGCCTGTACTGCCCGCCGTCTATTGCCATCAGAGAGTGGGGCTCCAGTTCCCATCCACGCGCGGCACACAGGGAGCTGGAAACTCCGCCATGCACGGGGGGTAATGTATCAATCCCCCCCCCCACTTGTATTTTAATAACTTACAGAACCAGAGTCCATATGGAGAGGAGTCTCTCTCCCCCGCCCCCAATGAAATGCCGGATCTTTCTGCGGATGGCGATGGCGTGCAGTGCCGGTGAATCTGCAAGCGGGTATCTGGGCCTGATCACACGCGATGTAGGTCACGCTCTAAAATAACACGGATCAGAGAGGATCGCTTCCATTTCCGTGTCGTTTTCTACTTATGGAAACTGTCATCCCAGTGCGTGTGGCGTGGTGCTCAGCATCGGCGCACGGCTGCTCCCCTGCGCTCTGTCTTCCTTACTTCCACAACAGTATAAGGCGCTATAGGAATATTTTTTCATAATATAATAATGGATGTTTGGAGGATCTTGTCGTCTTCTGAGGGCAGTAAGTCGGGGTTAGCGACCGGTCACACGGGCAGAATAGCCATATTAGGGACCTAGGGGCTCCCGGGCGAGACCCCCATATTTGTCTTTTGTAAAATGTGATCTCCTGTGATGTGCTCCAGTCTCTGAAATCCCGTGTCCCTCAGCCAGAGGAGCAGTATGTTTGTGATGAGGCTGGATCCCCTTATAGGGCATTGCTCTCTCCCTTTATCCATACAAAATATTTCTCCCAGAGCGGAGTCTAACGTGTGTCAGTGTGCCCCACACAGCTGAGCCCTCGCTCTCTTCATGCTAATCTGATAAGGTCACTAATGGGGCTTGTAAATAGGGGCTGCACCTACAGGGAACCTGCAGCTGTTTTCTCCTAATGCTGATGTTCCTCAGGTGTTTTTTCATTATTTTAGTCCGTTCTCTTAGACCAGGATCCCCACCCACCCCAGCTGATATCTTGCCACTCTGTGTTCTGGTGTCCTCACAGCAGGCTGCTCTCTCAGGTCTTTTCTGAAGAACTGTCAGATATTTGTAAAGAGCAAAGGGCTCTTCTGCCCACTAGATCCACCCTCCATTTTTTATGGAGCACAACTGTACAACTGTATCATTGATTAAAGGCTATTGGCAGTGTGGTGTTTTACCTGTGGAAGACCTTATAACTTGTGCCTTGTACCTTATACCTTGTACCTTATATTTTGTACCTTGTACCTTATACCTTGTACCTACTGCATATACTGTGCAGTATAGTCATTTGTTTATGAGCCCCAACATTGCATATAATTACATTTCTCACAGTTATGGGGGAAATAAAGAATCCATTGAGAAGTGACCTAGCAGTTAGCTTCGATAGTGTATTGTAAGCATTAAGCTGATTTTCTCCTGGAATGAATCCTGCATGAAGGTTTGGTTAGACCCATCAGGAAGAGAAAGCGCCACAGAGATGATGGCTTGAAAGAACGGCCTTGTATGAGCCGCAAACATGCTTTTGGGTAATCAGCTGCAGTGTTTAAGGCGTGATTAAGTTAATGATTCCCAGGCGCTGGCTCAGACTAGAACAATGATCCGTCTTACAGGCAGTATTTGGAGGAATGTCTTTCAGAAAAACGTCCAGTTAACAATAGACTGGTTTTCATCTCACCAGTCTGAGCAGTGCGCTGGTGGCCAGGAGGTCCCTGAAGGTGCTCTCGTCCCTGTTTAAGCTTCATGAGTGCCAGAGCGCCATCTCAAAACACCTCAGCTCTCCATTACGGCCAAGCAAACGCACCAGAAATGATCGTGAATAAGCCATGGTGACAGCAGGTTGTGTTCTGTTGCGATTTGGGGTCTGGAAGATGAAATATACACTCAGCTAACGTGTGTCTGTGGTCTGTGGCGTCTCCCATGTCTTTTAGATGGTCTTTGGTCATCAATGTGGCATAGTCCTTTTTTGCAAAACCTGTGTCACTCTAACTAAGTGCTACAGTTTTCAGCAACTTTGATGACCTTATATTCATTGGATCGGTTATACAAAACATTGCATGTAATAATCGCAGAAGGATTTTGAAATAATTATCTTTTATCAGACTGCATTCTTATCCTTAGTGAATTAACCTCGTCTTTCTGATGATCTCGTTTGCTGGATGAAGATTAAGTAAAGGGTTCTGTGTTACGTAGCCGGTCAACAACATTGCTGGTGTGAAATGTCCCAGCTAGGAGGCACTTGAAGGTCCCTTGTCGTTAAAGAGTAACGGCCAGCTTTGCATTGAGACGTCACTGTGCTGCTGGACTGCCGGAGTGGGGGGGGGGAGGGGGAGAGGGCCCCCCGCCGCATTTCATGCAAATTTTCTTTGTTGCTTGAATTTCATCAGCGGTCGGCTCCTTTCACACAGCCAGAGAGGCTGCCTGCGCATGCCATCACTTTCCTGCACTGCATGCTGCACCGACCTGCGGAGCGTCGCCTCTGTTTCCTTGCTGTATGCCGCTTGTACGTATGTCTGTGGTACTGCTGTCCCAGAGCAGTACGTGGCTGCTTTTCAGGGCCCATCCTGCTTCAGTGTCCCCACCATGAGCCATGTCATGTCATTCTCTGTAGAAGTGCAGAACTCTCCTACCACATAGTTCATAAGGTTTATAGGCATGAAGATGGCCGACTATTTTAGCTATTTGTGGTAGCATTTTAAGGACATTATTACGGAAGTTGCATTCATTATTCTGGGAAATTCATCCCTGTTGGCTGGTGTCATAGGATACGGATGGATTTCTGTGGGATTATGCTGTTTACCTGCAGGTTCCTGTCTCGTGGGGTGGCACAGGGAGAATCTGGGTGTAATCAGCTAAGCCTGTGTATGAACAAACGGCTGACACAGCTGCTGGAAGTTTGGAAGCAGAGTACAGCCAGAAAAATCACACGAACTGGGAAGTAGCCGTGGAGCAGAGGGAAGATTTCCATACCCATTTGCGTAAATTAAACCAGGAAAATGATTCTGGTCGTCAGCCGGGCTCATTGGACTGATCTGCGTTCGTGATTTGTGTTCTCATTGTGGTGCGCTGTAATGGGGAAGTCGCTTTGGCTTTCCAGCGGGGCAGGGGAGAGCGTCACGAATGATGCTTGGCAGGCTGGCCTGGACGGGCTGTCTGCGCGGGGACCTCAAAAACAATGGGGACCGCCCACCTTGCCTGCAAATCCCGTTCGACCCCCAATCCTGCCCGGGCACATTGATTGCTAGAGTCATGTGACCCACCGGAGGGTGATACCACTGCCATGTTTTGTCAGAAGAGCGTGTGTGTGGATATCTGGGGGGGGTGAGGAGAAGAGTGAGCGACGGAGAGAGAGAGAGCGAGCCAGTGAGAGAGAGAGAACGAGAGGGAGGGAGGGAGGGGGTGGGCACATGCAGGGGGACTGTGGGCCAGGAGACATTAGCTGGAGAGCCTCCTGGCTGTGCATAGCTCACATCGGCTCGCCAAGCAGGCCGGAACAGGGCACTTGCTCTCGCTCAGCACGCTGGCTTTCTCAGCAGCGCCTCCTCGGACGTGCGTACGGCGTGGAGGACTTTACGGCATCTCTGCTCGGCTCTCTCCCACATCTCCCAGGCGACCCAAGGTGGACGACTCAGTGGCGAGGTATTTATCCGGCGTGCGGCGCATCGGGGCACCACGGCAGCACATCAGGGCGAGGTGTGCGGCTTGCGTCCGCCAGGCGCGCGGAATGTCCCTGCCCGGGTCGGCGAGGTAACCGCGCGCTCGCCGGTGGACGTGGAGAACAGTGGCGGGGGTGAATTAAGTTGTGATGCTCTGACAGGCTCGGTCATTGCCGAGGGGGGTGTCCACCTGGCCGGCTGACCCCACCTCGCTCCGTCTGTGTCCCGCCGTCCTGCCGCCACATGCGTCTCTCCCGCCGCCTCCAGCACAAACCGCGGCATTTTCCTGGCTATCTGAGTCTTGTTTCTGGCTAATTAAGCTTCTGGTTCCCTCTCTAGCCTGTTGGCTCTGCTCCCCCCCTCCTCTCTACACCGAGCAGAATCCCTCCCCCCCGCTAATTTCCGAACTGCTCACGATGAAAGCGCCGGCTTGGCTGTATGAAAGGGAGGGGAGGGGAAGCGACCCGGCCGGTGTTGGCTCTTATTATGCGCCCGGCCTCTGCTCCCCGACCCCGATCAGCCAGCCTCTCTGCTGGGGCTGGAAGAGGAACACACCCCCGAAAATCCTTCCCCGGGTTTCAAAATAAAAATTTTTGGAACAATGATTTCCCCCCCCCCCCCCCCCCAACAGGACTGCCAGCAGCACATGACGGAGCAGGTGGGGGTGCACTGAGCATGCCTTTGGAGGAACCCAAACAGAGATTATGCAGAGAGGGAGGCATTTCAGATACTCATCTTCTCGTTGAATTAGCTCTCTTCTGAGGCAGATCAGCTTTTCCTGCTGCTGCTAGACGGGCTCACAATATTGCTCGCCCCCCCTCATTTCCCTGACATCCCCTTGCTAAAAACATCACCCTGCCATTGTAGCAGTGATCGCCCCCAGGGGGAATCTCCATCTTCCCCTGATGTTTGTTTTCCTGTAGTTTAGTACAGAATCATTGGACCCCAAATTTCTGACCAAGACCTCAAATGAATATTTAATCTGATTTTCTGTGCGAGTTGCATTCTGAACTGACATTTGCCAGTTTGTTATTCTGGTGACATAAACAGTCTTTGCGATTCATGGGAATGGCTGTGTGGTTTGTCTAGTCAAAAGCTGCGATTTCACAGCAAGCCGTTTACTCCTTTCATCCTTTGTTTGTGGGAGGCTAGGTGTTTCTTTCCGAATTACATGGGTCTCTCTCTCTCTCGCTCTGGAAGAGGGAAGCCAGAGAGCCCCACCCCCCAACACCCTTGAAAAATCCTCAGCACAGCAGGGGTTAAAGTGACAGATGTTACGGCGAGCCAGGTTTTAAAAACGGCGAGAGCCTGGAGGAGGTAGCTTATATTTCAGTAGATTGCTGGTCCCTGCTTCGCAAACAGTTTGTTTTGTGTTTACATGTTAGGATTAGATTCTCTGTGTGAACAACTTACAGCAGTCATTTAAAATTCTTGAAGACCGCTTGGTTATCATGGCCGAACTGGAAATTGGCAGAAAATTGCTTTTTAAATTGTTTTTATTAAAATGAGGAAAGTCCACGTCTGAGGTCACATGACAGCTTGGATGTCAGCACCGCAGAGCTGAGACAGATCACTAGAGGCCAGTGTGAAGAGGAGAGTGCACTCACTGTGTTCTGTAGTCTCCAGCTAGAGGTAGCACGAACCATAGAGAAGATGGTCACCCAACTCTCCTTTCCCATAACGGGTGACTGTGCTCCAGGACCTGACAGCCACTGACGGGACTGACAGGGTCTGTGACTCGTAATCAGCAATGCTGGCTAATTTTGTGAATGAAGATCACCTGGACAGAAGGTGACTCATTCCCAAACCAAAGTGATGTTCGGTCAGCGTTTCAGAAGTAAATCCAGGCAGGGCTGGACTTTGGAAGGTGTGAGTAAACAAGCCAAAGGCAATAAACGCTTTGTCAGGTGGTTGAAAAATGAAACTTCACTCTTTGATGTGGGAGCCATCTCGTCATTGTTTGTTAAGGGCTTTGATTGGTTGGTTAAGACCGATTTACCTGCCATTGTTGCTTTTCAGGATTATCATTGGTTGATTAAGACCCATTTAATTGCTATTGTTGGTTTGTCAGGGTTTTGATTGGCTGGTTAAGCCCCATTTACACCAGCCATCTTTCAAAACAAAGTCTGTGCTGTCTGTGCTGCATAAGGCCAGTTTTGGCCGGCAGGCCGGGGGAACACGACTCTGCTGCCCAGGGCTCCCTTCTGTCCAGAATTAACTGAAGTTCCTTCTTCACTAGCCAGGATATTTTAGGGAGAAAAAAGCTATTTGTTTGATTAGCTAGATCCAGCGCCTGGTTCAGCTTTGCAAGCTGGCAGTGTGTCATCCCAGTGGTGAGGTAACGACGACTGGAGTCAGTGCGTCTTACAGGGACGGCTGCGCTGCCTTAAATGTTTCCTCTTGGCTCTTTGCTGACATGATGACAGCCTTAAAAATACCAGGAGCCAGCTTGTTTCCCTGGTCCCCGCGGCAGGAGGGAAGCGCATGGGGCCACTAGCGGACAGAGCTGCCAGGGCGCAGCGTCGCGCTCACTGGGCCACATGCTCATCAAACATTTAATCGCGCCTCACAGATGTCTTTCTGCAAACTGCAAACGCGTGGCTGTCTGCTCCGGGCCGTCCCTTTTACATCTAAAGAAGCGTTCACTTCAGTAACATTGTGGACCGTATGCATGTGTACATTGCTTTTTGGAGGGATGGTGACCTTCGGGGAAATACATGCACACTGAGCTGTTTTCAGATTGATTAGAGAAGCTCTCTCTGGCCTCTCAAATATGCATATGTTTTGCCAAAGGACTAACTTAATTATCCCCTTCCCAATCACTGCTGTCCTCAAAGACCTGGATGCCTGCTCGCTTAGTTGAACCATAATAGCATCCCTATTCTTAGAACAATGATCGTAATGAATCATTCCTAAATGCTATGTTGTCCTACTTTTCATTTTACCACAAAGTTGATAGTTATCACTGAGATACAGCGAAACACTTTTTCATCACGGGGTGTTTTCTGCATCGACCGGAAGTCCATCCACGACGTTCCCAGTTTGTGGAAGCATCACCTCTAGCTTAGGCATCTTCTCACCTTCTCATGGCTTCTCAATAAGACTGTCTGACGTTCTCCGTGTCATAAAGGTTTCGTAGACGTCAGGGTCGCCCCGGGATATGGAAGAGAGGCCACGCCTCCACCAAGCCCTGTCTTCTCTTCGGTATTTGTTCGGGCGCCTTCTCTGGATTTCCGTGCTGACTGGGATGCAGATCGAGCCTCAGTCGGTCCCACCCATCAGTATCTCCTGAAGCAGTCTGCAGTGCAGCTTTCATTTTAAGGTCCACAGCTGAGGAAAAAGGGGCCTAGCTGCTTAAACGTTACCCCTTGGAGGAATGACATGTTGTACTACATACCGTATTGAAATCATTTGCAGGACTTTACTGTTGTACATGTCCAAGGCAGTAATCTGCTTGCATTACAATCCCAATAATAACACACCAGTCAGACTTACTTATTTAATAATATGTCTTTATTGTCCTGTTTCTAAATGTGCTATATAATGCATTATATTACTCCTTTGCCTTTATGTACAGACATGTGAGGTGTTTCATGTCGTGAAGATGTGTACAGTCTGATGGGGGCTGTGAAGGACAGGTGGTCTGCATATTAATAAGGAACTGAACTGTCAGCTTGTAATGTAACATTTGCCTTTACTGTGGTCATACTCTGTGTCGTTACCATGGTTATACTTACATTGTTACCATGGTTATACTGTATGTTGTTGAGATGCTCATATTGTATGCTGTTTCTTTGGTTATACTCTGTCATTACTATGGTTATACTGAACATCACCATGGTATTGTACCCTGTTACTGTAGTTATATTGTATGCAGTTACCATGGTCATGCTGTATGTCATTCCTGGGTTCATACTATACGTCTTTCAGTATATATGGCAAATTAAGTGAATAACTTCCGTAGACCGTTTTCCCTCCCTGTTCTATAGCAATTATCATAACCGATCGGCATGCAGGGCCGTGCATTACAAGGCTCAGTCTAAACCTGCCAGTAGGGCTTTCTTACAGCTTTATTAAAATCAGCGCTTGCTTTTTGAAAAAATCAGTCTATACATTTTTTGCTGGTATGTCCCACTTACTATGCTAAACTGTGCTTTCCAGATAAAATTGCAGATGGTAAATGATAAGCAAGTGTATGCTGGCTGGTCATTTCTTTCGTTTTTTCTATAGAAAATGCTTAGCTGCTACAGACCCAGTTTAGTGATTTAAAAATTAGCTAATATTTAAGTCAGACCACGCAAGGGGGGGGCGGGTGGCGGGGGGCTGGAGCCTGTCCCAGGAAGCATAGGGCACCAGGCTGTGGTACACCCTGGACGGGATGCCAGTCCATCACAGGGCACAGGGCTGGGGTACACCCTGGACGGGATGCCAGTCCATCACA
>JAAGVU020000123.1:15338551-15356940 GCA_011763525.2 Mormyrus iriodes | reverse complement strand
CCCCCACCCCCGCAGGCTGGCACCGCCTTTTGCCCACCCCCTCGTCACGTCATTTTCCCAGGGTCCCCGCATCTCATTTCAGCCGATAACAGGACGTTAGCAGTCAGTCATGTATCAAAATGCTTGCTTGTGCTGAGGATTTCAGATGTAAACTCTGGCTTCCATGGAAGTGCCTTGCCGATATCCGCAGAGAGGCACCGCTAATGCCCTCCTGCAGGAGATTCCCCTTCCGAGGAGCCATGCGAATGCATGCAAGCAGATCCCTTGTAAAGGCTATGAGTCGGAGGCTGGAGTCATTGCTCGTTTCCAGCAGTTCACATGTCCTCCTGAAGATTTGAGTCCTGCACATTTTAGGTTTTACATGCTAATGGAGGGGAAAATGTCATTAGTAGAGCAAAGCTAATGTATTCTCTTTGGAGCTGGACTGTTTGCCTTTTGGTGCGGCTGTCCTCCGCTCCATCTCCTGCCCCTATACAATGGATCCTTTCTTTTCTTGTCCTCAGAGAATATACATTCCTTCAGCAAAGCTGATTACGCTGATTAACTAATATGCTGAAAAGTATTCCTTAATACTCCCTACTGCCTTTTCATCCCTCATCTGAGCACAAAGATGCGGTGATTATGAAACATCTCGTTCCAGTACCTCTCGCTTCGAGTAAGCCGATCTCCCCTTGTTGCCTAGGTAACTATTATGGAACTCCCAAGCCGCCAAGCCAGCCCCCCAGTGGCAGAGTGATTACCAGTGATGCTTTGCAAGACAGCATTCCCGGCTCCCCGCTCTCCACCACACGGCGCTCCAAGTCCTATAATGACATGCAAAATGCTGGAATAGTGTCTCCGGAAAACGAAGAGGATGAAGAGCTCCCTGAAATGAGCAGTAGCTTCACAGGTAACGCTACCACTGTCGCCTTGGCCATGGTCACACTGGGCGTGAGAGAGAGAATGTGGGGGAAAAAAATGGAAATGGCCCCACCTGGTGGCCAACGTGAGATGCGACTGTCCCCCGTTCACAGTCATTACTCTGGCCTTCTACCAGATGAGTTCGATCCATAAAGGGATCTTTTGTGTATGTCACGCTGAGTTGGAATGAGGGGGGTGTTGTTTTTATGCAATGCGAAGTAAATGCCTGAAATTTAAGGACTAATTAAATTTAGGGTTTATCAGTTCTTTCATGTGAGATTACTATCCGCTATGGAATGATGGACTCGTATTTTACGTCTAATGATCTGATGTGTTCTTCTTTCGTGGTCTAAGTATCAGCATGAATGCTAGTTGATTTTTATCGTCTTTTTTACATACTTGTGGAGTTTGTCTCTGAATGAACGTCACTCGGTCTTCGCTTTGAATGTGAACTGTCCCTCATCCGGTGTTTATTTGCTTATTGCATTCTGTTTAATTTCACAATATCAAAGCCGCCACAGTGGGAGGGGTCTCTGAGTGCTGATCGCACAGAGGGCCGTTGTTTGATGCGTCTCCAGCTGGGTTGAACTGGAAGTTGTGAATCAGTTCCCCCCCCCCCCCCCCACAGCCTTCAGATTTGTCACTGTGTGAGACGACCAGGTGTGAGTCAAAGGTGTCGAATGCATGTTACCGGCACAGAGGGGGGCAGGAAATGTGGAATGCCCCGTGGGCAGGACACTTCAGTGACTGTTCCTGGGACAGGGGCGGGGCCAGTACATCCAAATGCTTGTGGATCCCGCTGAGCCAGGGGTTGCCCTCCAGTTCATCCCCTATCGCTCACAGGAGACTCGAGTGAACCGGACGAGCAGCCCAGCGTGCGTCTGCCCCCGTCCCGTGAGAGAGCCCCCTCCTACGCCCTGCCGCTAACCACGGACAGCTCTCGGCAGACACACAGCCAGCTGCGGCCCCCCGAAGAGGAACTGTTAGGGCCCCTGCCAGACAACTGGGAGATGGCCTACACAGAGAACGGAGAGGTCTACTTCATAGAGTACGTACGCTCTGCCCCCCACCCCCACCATGTCCCCCGGCACCTCCCCGCGGCTCACTCTGTAGGAGATGAACCTGTTCAGTTTAATTGTATATGCTCATTCTATAACCATTTCCTCAAAAATGTGGGTCAGCACAAGTTGTTGTCAGTGGCAGATAATTGAATGTAAGTGTGAGTATGCAGTGGAAGTGAGTTCAAAACGTTCTGGGTCCTTGGCGGCTCAGGCCTGCTGTTGGGGCATGTTCAGGGTGGCATCGCTGTTTTATCCGTACAGCACTCAGGGCTCCCCGGACGCGGCCTGGCACAGCACACGGGCTTTAATGCTGTCTACAGGCCTGCTTTTCCATCGCGTGTGCTGTGTCTGCTGTATGTGCCATAGGTTAAACAAGAATTACAATTATTATTAATAATTACAAGTGGCTATCTGTTGGCAGTACAGTACATTCCTGTGAAATACTTCAGCTGTTGCCTCTTGTTTCTTTTCCACCTGTCCAGTGAGTCGGCACATTTTCCGATATGCCTCCATCTTCTTCCTTTATCTTGTGCTTCCTCTGGGGTCACAGTAATCTCCCAGAGTATTTTTCCAGCCTGTGCTTCACAGTCCGCCAGAACAATAAGCGTCTGAGTCGCCTCTCTGCCTCTGTTTTTAGCCACAACACAAAGACGACATCCTGGATAGACCCCCGGTGCCTGGAGAAACCACGGAAGCCTCTGGAAGAATGCGACGACGATGGTAGGACATGTCCTGCTGGGAAGCATGTCTTTCCACTTTTAGAGTCCCCTGGATTCATGCAGCCATTAATTCAGCTATGAATTGAACCATTGGTAGTAGATTTTGTCACTAGCCTGTAAACAGCAGCTTTTGATACCCTCAAGGACTTGACAGGATTATGTTCATCGTCATAAAATAATGTCTTCATCCATACATACGAAATCCCACTCCCTGGAAATACTGTTGATTAGAATACAGTGCCCCCCCCCCCCCATCTCCCTGTCTCGCATACGTATGCCAGGCACACTCACATTTGTGCTCCAGACCATCCTGTCCCTCCTCCCTCGTAAACGGGGGAACGGATCAGGATTGCGATGCACAAGACGGTTGCGGCGTGAAGCAGCGTGGGGCGTTTTGGCATGCGTGTCGAGGCAGAGGGCGCTGTCACTAACCTGCCACTATGTTAAGGACTGAGGATGCTGACTGTGCTGATGCAGAACTTCACAAACATCACTTAAGAAACACCAGAAAAACAGCGGATCCCGCGTTTGAAACCCCGCCCGGTACATAGGCTAAATTTGTGCATTGCACAATTTTATTTATTAATTTTTATTTTATTTATTTTAATTTGTATAAATATAAGTTATGCTACATGGTAATACATCCCCGTGTTTTGTATTCACCTTGGTTATTGAAAGTGGGTGAACAGATGTCTTCATATTATCATAATCAATGGCATAAAAACACTTATTTCCACATACAGTGAGAGCTTTACGCACCCTAATCCTCCATGTCTCTGCGTGACCAAAGCCGAGAGTGAGCTTGACTGTACAGCAGTTATTCAAATCATTTTATTGTCCTTGTTTCATCTGAGAGGATTGAATTAGTGCCACCTTCTGGCCAAATGGGATATTGCTTCCTAAATGTGGTAATGGCTATTAGATCTTTGTCTTTTTGTTGACATGTGCTTTTAAAAACATTGATCTCTTGTGTTTTGATGCTAAGAGCCCTTCGGGGGCCTTACTCTTCCGCTCGCCCTGTACCTCTCTCCATCTCTCTCATTCTCTCTCTCCCTCTCACCTTCCCTGCTCAATCGCCTTCTTGTACTTGGAGAAGAAGGCATACATACTGAGGAGCTGGACAATGACCTAGGTAGGCACCTTCCCCTGCCTAGCTCCCCCCTGCCCCCCCGAGGAACCAGCTCCTAGTTCTCCTTGTCCATGTGGTTTGTGTTTGTCCTAATAATAGCTGATGGAACCAGTTAATATCATCTGTCTCACTCTTCATTAATATCATATTCATTCTGGAATTGAGCACCGCTTGCCACCCGCCACCGGTTTCCTGGTCAGATTAAAGCCTGTTTAATATGCCCGGGCTGGTGAGCTCAGCCAGGCGGGTGATAGCAGGGTTTGTGGCTGGCAGTCTGATTAGGGCAGGAGTTCCTGTCACTTTGTTCCAACACCACAGCGCAGTTTTCCTACACTAATCCTCAGTTTGAAAATATGCTACAGGTACCGAGCACAGTCCAAATAATACTTAGTTTTGCTCTGCTGTGGGTAACCGGAAGCCCACTCAGGTACCAATAATTGACGGCATGTTTTCTGTCAGGGAATCTTGAATGAAATGTTTGTCTCCAGCCAAGCTAATTAGCAGGTTGTCACAGAATTTCCCCTCTGGGTTCGTTTGAATGGGCTCGCTTACCGGTGCGGCCCGTTGAAGCAGTGTTGGTACTGTGCTAGTGTTGGGATTTCTGCAGAGGTAACATTGAAGAAGACCCCCTCCCACACTCATTGAGGGAGCTTTTCACGGTTGGTACAAGCTAAGGGTTAGCTGACCTTCATGCTAACAGTTTAGTTGTTCCTGGTGTGCACATATAGTCTGAGTATCCTGTATGGGAACTTGTGATGGTCCCAGCAGCGGTCGACCTCGTCATATTCTTGAATGAGCCGTGGTTTTCCCAACTGAACTCCTTGCCTCTGTCATACTGGTTGCAGCTGGCCAAGATATTAGTGCTGCCACATAAACTCCATGTGAACATGCATGTGAACAAGGGTGAGGATGAATGATCTTACGTGGTCGAAGAACTGCTTCACCTCACGGTGCACTGCTTCAGGTGCAGGTGGCGTTGCCCCCACTCCATAATCCATATTTAGCTGAAGTGCTGTGATGTCAAATGCATCACACAGCTATAGCACAGGTGCTCTTCTGCAGGTTGAGTATGTTGGTGTGCGGGGACTTGACCCAACTGACCTGTGAAAACATGGAAATAACTTGGACTGACCCTGAAAACAGAAGGGGGAATATGAAATCCATTTGTGTGACTGGAATTTGAGAAGACCCTAGTAATGGATGTGGTCCTGTGTTGTGTCTGTTGTTGGGGTTTCCCTGAGCGCTGTCCCTATGTGTCTTGTTACTGGCCGTTTGGACAGGATAGAAGTCAGACAGTCAGCTCTTTCTAAATACAGAAGCTTAGTATTATTGTCTTGTATGACAGGCAGACTCTGCAGTGTGGATTTTGACTGAAAAGCAGCTGTAGCTATTTTGGTTTGTGTAGTTTCTCGATACCTTCCTCGTGGGCGACTTGGGGCGCGGGGAGGGCTGTGGAAACCACCAGCAGCTGCTCAGCCATGCCAGCTGATCTGACGTACATCAGGCTGGTCACAGGTGGCACCTAGATACTCCCCGGAGCCTCGGAACTGTGAGGAGTATCAGACCAGCTGCTTTCTCTGGATACCCGTCCTGACCGTCTCACATCTTCTCTCTCTTCCAGAGCTTCCAGCCGGTTGGGAGAAGATAGACGACCCCGTATATGGAGTGTATTATGTCGAGTAAGCCGACCTTAATTTTGACGCTCATTTTTACACGTGTCATTGCCAGCCCTTGTGGCTGCAGTGCATTTTGGAGGACTGGACCGTCACCATGGTTTCAGGTTTCTCTTTGTAACCTTACCGTGATTTTCAAATGACCAAATCTGAGAATGAAGCCTCCGGTGTCACTCCTGAATGTCTGCTCAGCTCCTGCCTGAGCGCGTGTCGGAGGCACTGTTAAGCAGTAGTGTGCCGACCTTCCGTGATCCCGCTCGATTTCCCTCTGCCCCCCCAGCCACATAAACAGGAAGACGCAGTATGAAAACCCCATCCTGGAGGCCAAGAGGAGAAAGCAGTTTGGTCAGCAGCCAGCGGAAGGCGAGTGGCTCAGCCGAGGCTCGTCTGCCGCCCAGATGAGGCGTCTCTCCGCGCTTTTCGTGGCGCCCATGACAGTCTTCTCTGTCCTTATGTCTAAATTGCAGGCTTATCTTTTTTCAGCTTGGATTCTTAAACGTGTTTCTCTGTTTGCCTGGGTCTTGTCCAGCACAGGAGGACCTTAACTAACACTGTGAATGCCTTTACGAGGTTACAAAAGTGGGATTTATTCTGGCGTGTGATTTGGCTACATTCTGAAAATGTGTTTCAGTACGATGCGTTTAAAATATTCCAGCATGTTGCATAAATACTTACGACTGTATTCAATTTTCCACTTCAGTTCCAGATTTTCCCTTCGATAACCTAGTTCTTCCTGTCAGAAAATGCTGTGAATGCTTTGCAATCAGGTTGTGCTGCAATTGGATGTTGAATTGGTTCATTTGTTAATGAAATTAGCTGATATGACTGGGTAGGGTGTAACCTGCCCCTGTCACTTCCCATTTAAAAATTAGAATTTAGGGCTAATTGATTCACCTCTGTTAGGGAGGGTGTTCTATGGCTAGTGAGGTGTGTTGATTCCGTAAGGTGATAAGAATCCACACTCTTCCTCCTCTGGTCCTGCAGAGTGGATAGAGGAGCGTTCCTCAGCTGGGGCACCTCTGGCCAACTTCCCCAACAGCCACCAAGAGACATACCGGGATCCACAGGTGGCACCCCCACTTCCACCTCCACCGGGGGCCAAACGTAAGAGTCGCTCCCATCTGATCACTACCAACACCATTTTTGCTGTCTGACCGGTGGGAAGCATCCAGCCAGTCTAAAGCATAAAGCTGACACCTTGTAACCACATTCATAACGGGATGCTCTGCTAGTCACAAGCATCTGCTCCTGCCAGCCTCCACCTGCCAGCAGATGGTACCAGCCGGGTCATTAAGGAGAGTACGGTGCTACAGGAACAAGTGACCCAATTTGGAATCAATTCGGACCATAGTCAGTTCGTCCAGTCTTGATGCACATATTGTCCTGTCCTGTTGCGAGGGTGGATCGCACTCTTGTGATTGCAGCTGCTCCGCTGGCAGCCACAGCGTTAGCGTCTTGGTCATGTTCCTCCGAAGTCTAGGTCTGTCTTCCCTGATGTATGTCAGCGAAGTGTGACATGGTGTCTGGCCGTCGGTCTCTGCTCCAGGTGGGAAACCCTTCTTCACTAGGAACCCAGCTGAGCTGAAGGGGACCTTCATCCACACCAAGCTGAAGAAGAGTCGGCGTGGTTTTGGCTTCACAGTGGTAGGCGGCGACGAGCCAGACGAGTTCCTGCAGATCAAGAGTTTGGTGCTAGATGGACCTGCTGCTCTGGATGGAAAGATGGAGACTGGTGAGTTGTTTTGGATCTCAGATTAGATTTTCTTGGCTTATCCGCAATTGTGATTTGTCATATATGGAAACTGTCGGCTTTCCCACAGGTGACGTGATCGTCAGCGTGAACGAGACCTGCGTCCTGGGCTACACGCACTCCCAGGTGGTGAAGATCTTCCAGTCCATCCCCATCGGCTCCATGGTTGACCTCGAGCTTTGCAGAGGCTACCCCTTGCCGTTTGACCCCGACGACCCCAATACCAGTCTGGTCACATCAGTAGCCATACTGGACAAGGAGCCCATCATTGTGAATGGGCAGGAGAGTTACGACTCTCCCTCCAGCCACGGTAGCCAGCCGGGCAGCGGCATGAACGGTGCCAAGGAGCCCCGACCCTACAGCCCATCTGCTGAGGTTGCGCCCGATGGCACGGCCACTTATCCCAGCGATGTGGTGACCCTCGCGTCCTCCATCGCCACGCAGCCCGAGCTCATCACCGTGCACATGGAAAAGGGAGGAAAGGGCTTTGGATTTACCATTGCCGACAGCCCCACGGGGGGCGGCCAGAGGGTCAAGCAGATCGTCGATTACCCCCGCTGCCGGGGCCTGAAGGAGGGGGACATTCTGGTGGAGGTGAACAAGAGGAACGTCCAGAGCATGACTCACAACCAAGTGGTGGACCTGCTGAGCAAGTGTCCCAAAGGCAGTGAGGTTACCATGCTGGTGCAGAGAGGTAGGCATCCTGCGGGTAGCACAAAGCGGGGGGTGCGGGTGTAACTGCTCGTGGGATGTTCGTTTTTTTCATCATCAGATCTCGCCATTAAAGCTGTAGCACTTCACTCCTTGTGTGCAGAAGGCTGGATCTCAGTTTGCATTTTTGCCGTGGCTTGCTCTCACCTCCACCTGCCCACGCTGTGCTTGAGATGTAGGGTTGGGGTGGGGGCTGTCAGAGGGGTCTCTGTGACCTGATTGGACAAGGACCCTTATAAAGGACCTCGTGCAGTGAACAGTCCCAGTTGGGGAGTTCAGTGAATCGAGACTTTGTTCCCCTGGATCTCAAGGCCTTTGGCACAGTTACAAGGGAAACGCTATTCATACCGCAGAAGCCTGGCTTGTAGCTGCAGTCCATTCTGCTGCCTTTGTAATCTTTCACAGAAATTAAATTGTAAGTTAGTAAAGGTCGCATATGGCTGGGATGCGCTGAGGAGTAGTGCACAGTGTGTCTCTGAGATCAAATACAGCCATGCGTTTTATTTCACAGTATTTTAATAGGAGGTAGAACTAAAATCGTGCTGAAGAGTAACAGCTAAATGCGTTATTGTTAGCCTTGACTGGAGGCAGCTGATTTTGATTAAAAATGGCAGGGAGCGGTTCCTTAGGCGCGTGGGCATTCTGCAGATGGGAACTGTCTGTCCCCGCACAAAGCGATAGCTGGCCGATCTTTAACCAGCAGGGGGCGTGCGGGTTGGGAATACGTGTGTAAAATGAAGGCTATCCACCTAGGGAGGTGCCATCTGACTAACCCTTGATTAAATGTCGGATAAGCAGAGCGGTGTAACGCATGTGAAATGCCGGAAGTGGCCTGCCAGCTTGGTTCGTTTGATGGCTAGCTAACTACACTATCGTGTTCGCAGCCACATATTACGACTATTAAAAGCTACGACCATTTGCTTAGTATTAAATGACTGGGTGCCCTGACTAGCTAGCCCGCCAGCTGGTTTAGCGTGTGGACCAGCGGCACCCAGGCGTGCCTGCCCCTCCCTGAACAGATTTGGTGACAGGCTACCTTAAGGGGCACCTCCCTTGGCTGTTCATGGCATGTAAGTTTCTGGTTCCGGAGTCCTGGAGAGGATGTGCCCCCGGAGAGAGTGGTGGTGCTCTTTAATTAGGCCTCCCCATCACGGCACGGAATTAATTGGCGTTCTTGATGTTACCATTGTTCCTCGCTACACTAAACCTGTCACAAGTCATTTCACAGGCAGCCAATTAGAGCCCTGGACTCCATTTTGCCCGGAAGGCCGAGGAAAGCTGTAATCGACGGCGCACTTCTCGCATATTTATTTGTGCGTTTGTTTGTTTCTTTCCCCAAAGGTGTTTCCTTGTGCAGCGTCCGGCACGCGTGAGCCTTGTTAAAGCCGGAGCGATACGCGGCGTGCTGGAGGCGTGGGAAAGGGCTGTTAGACGGCCATCACACCAGTCACATCAGAACGGGCCTCATGGTGAAGTCATTTTCAAAAAACTATGACGGGAAGCTCTGCATCTCATCCTGAGCGTGCCCCCCTCGTGCCCTGTGCCTCCGGGGACAGGCAGTGGGCTCTAGGCTCTCTGCGACCCTGTCCTCGATGAACAGGTGTAGGACTTGGATGGATATGTTAATTTTAATATAAAATGACCTCACCCTGTCTCTCCATGCCCTGCAACCGCTAAATTGAATTCAGCCTTTTAGATATGCCATTACGAATCCTCATTTAGATACATAATGCATATTCATATGCTCACAGGTAGCAATACATCTAGATACATGCAGTTACTCTCCATGTTGTCTTTGCAGTAATGATATTCTGGCATAATCAATTTAGCCTCCACAAGGGTTTATCTAGCGGTTAATGGTTTAAATGTCATCATCACTCAAAGGGAGATAAGGATCCGTTACGCTGTTGGTCCGCTGGTAAGAGTTGGGGTTTGTGTGCCTGTCGGCAGCCGTCTTCGGGTGTGGCAGCCGTTAGCATGTGGCAAATGGAGGTCAGGGGTAAAAGGTTGTTCTGTTGGAGGTGACCATCTCCAGGGTGTCGGGAATGAAGCCTGGTTTGGTTATGAAGCCAGCCAGACTGCCAGGTGCCTATCGCAGTAGGATTTGCCGAAAGGGAGAGAGATGGGGAATCGCTTAGGTTAGCATGTCCGTCCTTAAGGAACGTCGCAGTATGTCTGGGCTTTACTCTCTGCAGCACGTTCCGGTCTCATTTTCCACGGGTTGTTAATTCTTTGTCTTTCTGATTTTGTTTTTTCTGAAAAAGTGATTAAAATTTGTAGTTTTTTGCCCGACTGCCTGCACAGATGGATTTTAATCAGTGTGCTATCGAGAGAGCGTTATTTTTCATGCTTAGCGGTGTTCTTATCCAGATAGCTAATTATGTGGATTTGTACATATTTTCATGCCGAAGGTAAAATAAAACCTGGGGCCATGAAAATGGAATCGATCTGTGCGGCGGGGGAGGGGGTTCACGTCAGTGTAGAGAATGGGCCTCACCGTGCTCTGAATTTGCTGATGGCCCTTTAAGTCGGAGATGTCCGACCATATCGAACAGAAGCGTGGAATATTGACCGGAACATGGTCATCTTATAAATGCATAAGTTAGCCCCCCCATTGTTCAGTCTGATTTACGCCATTGAATCGCATTGCTTGTGACCTTTCAGGGATGAAATGGACAAGGTGACCCCCACCACCCACCCCTCTGCTCCAGCTGTAAATCCTGATGTTGCTGCCTTCCTTTGTCTCCATCACAATGCTCTGCCCCGCGATTCCCCTCTATGGTGACTCTCTGGGAGCATCACCTCCCCTGCCCAGATCACGGCAGAGTGCCGAGTAAGGGAGCTCAAACACTGTTCCTTGTCAATGTGAGGGGGGCTGCGGGCTGCTCTGCCTGCCTGTGTGGTGCGGCCAGCAGTGGCCTTGTTACCTTGGTTATATTGGTCATCCCCCCCCCCCCCGCCCCCCCAAAGGAATGTCACCCACAGCAATCCGTGCGGTTGCCAGGCGACCGTCTGTCACTCCTAGCGTGTTTTTTGGACTCAGCTTGGTGGCAGATGGCCGGGCAGTCGGGGACTATCCTTCCAAGCCCAGGCGTGTGTGTGTGCGCGTGTATGTGTGGTTGTGTGTGTGTGTGTGTGTGTGCGCGCGCGCGCGAGTGTGTGCGCGTGTGTGTGGTGTGGTGGGGGGGGGGGGTCAGGAAGCTGGGTACCCCCCTTCCCCCCCACTGGAGGCGATAATCCAAGCAGTAATGGCTTTCGTTTAGATTCTGCTGCTGAGGATGGCCCGTCTATGGCGGCAGGCACGGCGCTCTCACCCTGTCGCCACTGCAGTCGGCTGTGCCCCAGGCCCCCAGCTGGCCCCACACGGCAGGCAGTCATGTTCAGGTCCAGCCCCCTTGGCTGGGAAAGCATGCCTGCCCAGGTTCTGCTGGCACGGCCAGGCCTCACTAGGCACCGGTCACCGTACCATATGGGGACAGATTTGTCTCCACTTGTCAGGGCACAGGGCAGCCCCCCTGCCGTGTGATTTCTGACAACCTGCAACTCGCATCCCAGCGAAGGTGCTCTGCCCTGGGGAAGGGTGCAGGGTTCCCTTCTGGACTCTCCCACAAAGAGAACATGGACGGCGCGTATGCTTGTTGGAGGGGGACGGTGTTGGTTGTGCAGAGCAGACCCTAGCTCCTGTCCCCGCTCTCCTCGCTGCTGTCAGAGTTAATGCTTTGAGATTTATCATCAGTCTTTGTGAGGTTAGAACAAATACAGCATTTTAACGTTTAATACTAGTAAGGCAATGATTAACAGCGTGCGGAGTGCGTGGCAACCCGTTAAACAGTGTCAGCGCAAATGGGGACAAGCATCTCTGAGCTATGAGTGGTGGCATCAGGTTTGGTCCACGGGTGGGTTAGGTCACAATCCACTCACCATGCGGACCGTGGACCACACCCGAATTCTCACTGTTCGGGGCGGTCTGGCTAAGTCGATTTTTCTTCAATATCATAACAAAAGCATACACACCACAGCCTGCCTACGGAGGGTGTGCCAGTCTGGCCCATCCTCTTCCCGTGTGATCAGAGAGCAAGGCAGCTGTTTATGTGCAGTGTGAAGCATCGTCAGTGAGGGGCAGGGCCAGACAGGGAGAGAGGGAGGGAGGGAGGGAGAGGAAAGGAGAGAGTGAGGTATAGGTAGATAGGGAAAGAGAGAGAGAGAGAGAAGAAAGGGAGGGAGAGAGGGAGAGAGAGGGAGGGAGAGGGAGAGAGGGAGAGAAGAAAGCAAACGAGTGAAGAACAGGGGAGAGCTGGCAATGCAAAGGGAGGAGGAGGAGGGAGAGGGCGGGGAAAACAGGGGGAGCAGAGGAGCGAAAGAGAAAGATAGAAGCTGCCTCCCGATGCTTGCAGCTCCAGCAGACGAGACGGCAGGGGAGCGGGCGCTCGAGGATGGTAAGGGGGGGGGTCCTCCGGCTGCATTCTGCCTTGCAGGGCCCCTCGGAGCTCCGCTCGCTGGGGATGCCCCCCCCCCAGGGGTGACCCTGCCATGTCGGGGATTGTGTTCTGCGTGAATGATACAAACACCCTGAGTTAATGTGCTGTTTTCTCATGCCTCACAGGGGCGGCACCTGCTAAGAGGAGCCCTAAGCTGGTGAGTAGGGTGATCGCCGGGTGTGGCTCCATGTGTCCGTCTGTCCGCGTGTGTGTGTGTGTGTGTGTGTGGGTGGGGGGGGGACTCAGGTGCCCTGAATGGGATAGGTTGTGGTGTTTTTCTGGGGAGGGCAGTCTGAGCCCCATGGGGGAATTCAGTCTCTGGGTCAAAGACGCAGCCTGCGTTCCTTAACGGGCCTTTCAGCGGGTCACACGTCTTGGATTCCTCTCTGAGTAACGATGCCTTCCAGCCTCACTTGCCCCGTTGGCTTTCTGCGCACTTTCGCTAAGTAGAACGGCCTCTTTGTGACCGAGAAGTTTGGCTTGCGGTCGTCAGCAGGACAGCGCTGGCGCGGGGAGCTTGTCATTGCACGAGCCTCCTGTGGCCCGCAAGCATCTCCAGGACTCGTGACCTGCGGGTGTTTGTTCGCGCTCGGTCTGCACGTGCTGTCGGCCGCATGCCCATGCGTGAGAAAATCGTCATCGTGAGATGCAAACTCTTCTTGTGGGCTCTGGTGCCGTCCTGCAGGTTGTGATGCGAAATCTGGCACCGAGGCAAAGGGAATGTCCTGTTTTCATATCCTAAGTGTCAGCAAAGCTGTCACCTCCAACCCGGGAAGTCCCAGGCGGGGGTCTAGCTCACCTGGTTGACAAGGAGGATTGTGGGATGTGATGGTGGGCGGGAGTGGCTGTCTGTGCTCTTGTGTTACCCGCTTTGTGCTCAGCCCCGCATCGTACAAATGTTATGAAAGATGTGGCGACACAAACACCTTCATCGGGTGCAGGGTCACATGACACCAACACCCATATCACATGGTGCAGGGAACTGGGTCTGTGACAAGCTAAAGTTTGTCCATAGAGTATTCACCCATGCCCCCCCCAGAAATGTACTGCCAAGAAGTTTCTTTGTGAAGACTTTGTTCTTTTTTGACTTTAGTGTAATATATTAGATTTTAGATTGTTCAAATGACTGTCATCCAAAAATGGAAACCGTGCATGAATGGGGCCCAAATTTAAACCTTTTAAAATTACAAAAGATTAAGCGAGATAATTTGCAGATCCTGAGAAATCTTTAGAGTCTACTGACGCCAGGCGCCATTCAGCGGTAATTACCATGACGACGGGCGAAAGATAGACAGCGGCCTATTCAGGGCTGTCTTGTCTTGGCTCCCTCTTGCCTGTCTGACCGTGTGTGAGCGGCATGGATGACGTGAGTGCGGTGATGGGTGTTGCAAAGGTCTGCCCCCCTTGCTCCCCCATCTAGGTTCTTTGTCTCTATCTCTGGCTCTCTCTTCCCACCTAACGCCGTCTCTCTACCGCCCCCTCCTGGCCATACAGCCACAGCATCAGCAGTTGGAGAGGAGGGACAGCCAGGGCAGCTCCCAGCACAGTGTCTCCAGCCACCGCAGCATCCACACTGACTCGCCGGTGCACGCCATCCCCGCACCGGCCAGCGAGAGTGTCCCACCCCCTCTGCCATCCGGCCCCGTGCCCCAGGACCCGATCGACGCCATGGCACAGAAGAAGCCCGACCCCTTTAAAATCTGGGCCCAGTCCAGGAGCATGTACGAAAGTCGATGTGAGTATGCAGGCACTGCAGAGAGGCTTTGTGGGTAATGCCCCCCCAGCCTCCGTGGTTTATCCTGGCATTAGCTGTCTGTGCTCATTTGCCGACGAGATCGTTATCTCTAATTCATGTTCCTATTTTTGGCGAGCACCTCCTTTCACATCATATTCCCGCATCTGTTTTCGAACGTTTTCAGGAGCAGGCTGCTGCGGGCCAGTGGCTCCGGGCCCCTGCCGTCCGCTATCTCAGCTCACTGGCCGCGCCTTTTACAGCGCTGTGTTTAGCTTCCCGCCTGACGCTGAAGGTGCCCCTCAGGATCTTACTGCCTGCAACCCGCCCAACCCCCCACCCCCTGAAGCACTTCCCGCTAATGAGTGATCGTTACGAACAGACTCATTGTGTCTGGCCCTTGAAATATGTGTTCATGGCCGTATGTTGGTGTATGAGGCCAGTGAGGATGCGTCGAAGCCACCGCCTGTCCTGTATGAGGAATCTCTGCTACGATGCCGTCCAGCGTAAGGAAGCCAGCTGATGTCAGGCATAGGGATTAGTGGGGGCCTCCCGCCATCACACCAGTGCTTAATCAAAGATGGTAATGGAGAAGTGAAAAGGCGGAGCAAGTGAGATGATTCACTCTCTGTGGCATTTGGGGATCAGATCATAAAGCCAGCTAGGGGGCAGTGTTGAGTCTGTCTGGAGGCTAGGAGACAACAGACTGCAATTGGGCTGCACTCCCCAGTTCTCTAAAGATTGTATCCTTGGCAGGAATTCTCATTTGTCTCTTGTCTCTTCCTGTTTTGAGCTGCTTCTTCACTGAGGCCTGACTGTGCCCCTCCCCTTCCTCCTGTTGACGTGGGTAGCGACCAGAAGCTCAAGCGTTCCTGGCCGCTATGTTTTTCGTGTTCCTATCGCGCCGCCCCCATCTCCTGGCATCCTGCTCGGTTTGCCGGTGAATGGACTCATTACCTGAGTGCGGTGACCTTGGTGCGGAGTGGCGCTCGGCAACAGGGGCGGCAGCGAATGATTGAACGAGCCGCAATGGGCCGATGGTGTCTGCAGCAATAATAATTGCGAGGCTCAGAATCGTGGGAGTCAGGACAGGAAAGAGAATTCAGCAGAACACCCCCCCCCCCCCAATATGCAGCACTAACCCTCTGCCAGTGCTGCCGAGTGACGCCTCTCCTTTGTAATCATCACCGTGTGATGGGTAGCATTTTGATTGCATGAGTCACTGTAGTTAAATTTCAGAGCCGTAAAGACAGTTTGGTGATTAATGGCGTGTCAAACGTGTGGTTCTTGGTGACAACTCAGGTAGGAATACCATTGTCTTTAGTGACAGTCCTGGTGCACTGGGAATGCATCAGAAGCAGGATCGAATGGCCAATTTGGAAGACTGTAATCTACTCCTCAGGATTTGGTAATCGAGCGGCTCTCGGCTCTGGTCTGAGACTAAACGTAAACATGCATATAAGGGGGGGCACCAGCAGCTGGCTTGGGTGGAGCTTGACCCTCTTCATTTTGATAATTAAATTGCAGGTACTTAGGGCTCCCTGGGCTCGTTATCCCAATCACAAAAAGCTTATCAATAACATTGCCGTTAAAATGCTGAGTGACTCTGCACTTCCTGTGTATTTTGGCCCCTACAGACGTTTTCTCAAGCAGTCGTAACTCGCAGATCTTTGCTCTGAGTCTCCACTCCTAAGAGCGTAGTCTTCTGCTCTGACAACAAATCACTGAAGTTTGTTCTCCAGCTGCACCAGCTCCCCCCCCCATTTCACAGTGCTCTAGTTAACAGCCTGTTTGGGTTTTACTTGGGTCATCTGCTCTGCTCTTGTTTCAGCGACGGCAGTCTGGAGCTGTCTGTGTGACACCCTTAGCGGGTCACCTGCTTAATCAGCCTTCGTTTTTGCAGACTCACCTGACAGGAGTGTATCTCACACCGAATGCTCGGCTTACGGGGATATTGGGGGACAGTCTTGCTTTCTAAGATGTATGGAAGATGCTGACACATGGCTATGGCTCCTTCTTGTTGTTTTGCTCCTATCAGGCTGCATTTTGCTGGTTGTTTTTGTTATGGGCTGATGGCTCTTCCATATCCTTAACAGACTAATGTCTCTCCCTTCTTCATATTCACACCTCTCTTTATTGGTACCAAGGCTGTGCGGGGTTAAGGTTAGGGTTAGCACTGAAGGAGTGCAGCATGGGATGGGGCCTCATAGTTACCCGTCCAATGTGATGACATCATCACCCTCTGCCCTGCCGCACCCCCATCCAGCTGCAACATCACATCGGGGGAGACGTGGGGAGGATGGGGGGTATCTGGGTGGTGCACAGTGCCTGATTAGCGAATACGGCGGCCTCTGTTTTTCAGTGCCAGATTTCCAAGAGCAGGACATCTTCCTGTGGAGGAAGGACACGGGCTTTGGATTCCGCATCCTGGGGGGCAATGAGCCCGGCGAGCCGGTGAGTTTCCCGAAAATGGGAAAAACCCACGAGAGCAGGCCACTGCTGGGGGAAGGGGGGCTGTCTGCAACTGCAGTCTCTGAGTTTATCTAAGCTCTCAGCAGAGGATATACCAGGTTTTCACGCACTTCATGTGGGGATGATTCGCCGAAGCTCTTCGTTATAACTATAATACTGTAATGACACAGCCAGGCCTTACATCTCCTTCCACATAGTTAAAAGGGTTTGAGTTTGAGACACAGTTGGCTAAAAGTTTGCTCTCCCATCACCACAAATTCAGCTCCTGTAGTGCAGCACAGCCTCTGTGCCAACCTTCACAGCACCACTCAGATCCAGGGAGGGGGGTTACATAACGGAGAAGCTCGCTTTCATGGTGCCTTCAGTCCCATGGCTTTAATCAGGGGGAGGGTGGGGAGGAAAAAGGCCTTCTTACGGATCGCTGGTTTGCGTGCAGCTGGGCCCACGCAGTCTGTTCTTCCAATAAACAGGAGTGCATGATACAGCTCTTGAAGAAAGAAAATAATTACACCCAAGAGTTTTCCATGGCTGTGCTAGTTACCCGAGATGAAGGGAGGACGATACTTCAGAGAGACTGCAGCCGACCAGGAGCCGCTGCGCCGGGCGTAGCAGCATGCAGGAAAAACTATGGAAAAAACTTTGACCCCAACTAAGCGGTCTTTCCTCTCTGGGCTCCGGGGCAGATTTACATCGGACACATCGTGAAGTACGGGGCTGCGGACGAGGATGGCCGCCTGCGCTCAGGCGACGAGCTGATCTGCGTGGACGGCACGGCCGTGGTGGGCAAGTCCCACCAGCTGGTGGTACAGCTGATGCAGCAGGCGGCCAAGCAGGGCCACGTCAACCTGACTGTCAGGCGGAAGACAGGATTCGGAGGTGAGGCACGCGGCTGGCGGGGGGGCTGCCTTTGGCGGGGGGGTAGGGTTCAGCTGTTGTGCCTGAGAGGGCTGTAAAGTGATATGTAGTCCTACACTTGAGTATCCCAAATGGTGCATTATGAACAGAAGCTTCATCATTAGTAAGAGGCCTCATCGCATGAGAGGCAGGCCTTCGTGTTTGGTGAGCCGGCCTGCTGTGCTCTGGGGCTCCTATGAATCCTGAACCAGGTGTGTGAAAGGAATTTCTGCACAACTGGAGCTAGATCTGGTCCCTCAGAGATGAAGACCAGTGTGGGGCTCACCGGTTTCGGACGCCATGCCTGTGATCAGAGGCTCACTGGTTCACATTCCAATACGGGCAAGGTGATTCCATTGGTCACCATTGGGCCCTTGAGCAAGACCCTTAACTGCCAGTTGCTCCAGGGACTGGCTGACACTGCTTTCTCAAATATGTTTGGACAAAAGCTCTTCCTCTGCTGGCCCCTGGAGGATGGGCTCCCCCTTTGGTTCTGGTTAGGGTTAGGGCTTCCTCTGCTGGCCCCTGGAGGATGGGCTCCCCCTTTGAGTCTGGTTAGGGTTAGGGCTTCCTCTGTTGGCCCCTGGAGGATGGGCTCCCCCTTTGGGTCTGGTTAGGGTTAGGGCATCCTCTGCCGGCCCCTGGAGGATGGGCTCCCCCCTTTAAGTCTGGTTAGGGTTAGGGCTTCCTCTGCTGGCCCCTGGAGGATGGGCTCCCCCTTTGGGTTTGGTTAGGGTTAGGGCTTCCTCCGCCGGCCCCTGGAGGACGGGCTCCCCATTTGGGTCTGGTTAGAGTTAGGGCTTCCTCCGCCGGCCCCTGGAGGATGGGCTCCCCCTTTGGGTCTGGTTAGGGTTAGGGCTTCCTCTGCCG
>JAAGVU020000123.1:15326721-15338451 GCA_011763525.2 Mormyrus iriodes | reverse complement strand
GGGTTAGGGCTTCCTCTGTCGGCCCCTGGAGGATGGGCTCCCCCTTTGAGTCTGGTTAGGGTTAGGGCTTCCTCTGCTGGTCCCTGGAGGATGGGCTCCCCCTTTGGGTCTGGTTAGGGTTAGGGCTCCCTCTGCCGGCCCCTAGAGGATGGGGTCCCCCTTTGGGTCTGGTTCCTCCCAAGGTTTCTTCCTTCTAGGGAGTTTTTCCTTGCCTCTGTCGCCTCTGACTTGCTCACTGGGGGCTTTGGGCAGGGTTAATATAAAGAGCTTTGAGATAATGTAATGTTGTGAAAATGCGCTATACAAATAGAATTGAATTGCATATATGGGCGGGGTCTCATTTTGTTTGCCACAATAACCATCCTAAATTGTTAGGGGAATCTCCATCTGGGAAAATTAATCACCAAAACTTCTTTTGTTACATTGATTTAATTAAAGACCCAAGTCCCATAGGTTGAGTAAAATATAGTAACTTTGATACTGATCTCGTGTTCAAAGCTGCCCATAGCAAACCTCTGTTTCATGTTTTTAACGGGTGACGTGGCTCTTGCAATTTTGCTTTTTTGTACATATATGATGAGATTGGCTTTAAAATTCAGATACAGAAGGGATCAAAGAATCCCTACCGAGCATAAGGAATCAGTCCGATCGTGTTGCAAGTTCCCGGGAGAATCTGCTGCGTCGATCTGAATGCTCATTGAGCAAGTGGTGATGTGGGGAGTCTCTGATCCAGCCCGCACCCCCTCCCCCACAGTGTCGAAGCTGGACGGCGAGGTGCCCCCGTCGCCGGCCTCGTCGCACCACAGCAGCACACAGGCGCCCTCGCTGACGGAGGAAAAGCGCACACCGCAGGGCAGCCAGAACTCGCTGAACACGCTGAGCTCGGGCAGCACCAGTGGCATCGGCAGCGGAGGGGGTGGCGGCGGGGGGGGCGGAGGCAGCACCGTGGTGCCCGCCCCTGTGCAGCCCTATGACGTGGAGATCCGGCGTGGCGAGAGCGAGGGATTCGGATTCGTCATCGTGTCCTCCGTGTCCCGGCCCGACACTGGCACCACCTTCGGTAAGCCTACCGCTGCTAGGAATGCCAAAGGATATATAACGCATCATATAGATAAAATAGACACAGTAGACCAGGATCGGCCAGTCCTATAGTCGACATAGGCGGAGGCCTCGGGTGCCAACTTCTGAGGCGGGCGGCACTGATCTGCCAGCCATTTTTGCTTTGCCTCAGATGGGGGACACCAGTGATGATGCTCGCCTGGGGCGCCACGCCGACTAGGACTGGTACTGCAGTAGGCAGTAAGATCTCGACTGTACCGCTTGGCTTGCTATCGTTGCCAAGACCAGCAGCTCCTGCATTAGTGGGCAGGATAATGGGGGACTTACGGAATCTTTTAGTGGCTTTTATGCAGTTCCGGCGAGTAACCTGTGTGAAATGTGACTTGGATTTAATTGACATGATAAAAGTACAAAGTGGCTACTGACAGCCCACACAGTCCTTTCGGCGGCTCTGCTTCCAATGGCCCGGTTTCATCAGTGTCGTGGGTTACGCTAAGAATCATTTGCTGTGCTTTGATCCTTAAGATTACGTGTGTGTGCCCTTGATTTTACTTGTGTTCTATTTCAAGTACTTCATTTAGTGATAATTGTAAAAACATTAATATTTAAATTGCACCTTCCAAAGGGCTTTCAAATTCAATTAAATGACTGTTATGTTGGTTTAGTTGAGTGTGTGCATTTTGAATAAAGGATTTTTTTAAGAGGAGGGCTTGGCGACACCCCTGCCCCCCGGCATCGCCCCTGTGCATGTCCTCCATTCGCTTGCTGCTGTGCAGCCCGCCTCCGCACCACTTCCCTTGCTTGCTTTCTGGCAGAGCTGCAGTTTCCCCACTGAGCTACAGGGGGCACTTCACTGTGGTGTGTGTGTCTGGGCAGTGTCTTTTAACTCTACATCTTAGTGGGTACTGTGCGGGCTTTTGTCTTGTGGGGGAACGTGGAAAATATGGATGCTTTGTACTAATCAGCTGTGTTGAAAATTGCAGTGGATGGCGGCAGTGGGATGAGGGACAGTCCTAACAATATGCCTCCCCCCTCCAGTGGGGGGACAGAGACGCACTGTGGTGTCAGTGCTCTTCTCTTTAAAGCAGTGTTTCTCAGCCCAGTCCCCTGGGACCCCTAGACAGTCTCCATTTTCCCCCTCCCAACACCCTCTGACCCAGGTACTCCCTGCTCTTGATTGCTTCGTTGTTTGGATGAGGTGTGTTGGAGGCTGGGAGGGAACAGAATTTGGACTGTCTGCGGGTCCTCGAGGACTGGGTTGCAAAACACTGCTTTAATGTCTTAAATGCACCAGCTACCAGTCTCTCATGCAACTGCGTTACGGGGCTTAGCTGTGTTTCACTAGTCACTTACAATGAGAGCTTTCATTTTGGTGAGATGGCGGGTGGAACCGATACACAGTGCAAAGGGATGCATAGCACTAAAGAATGATTAAGCTGCAAGCGTCACTGTTATAAACATACTTTTATCAGTAAGGAGCCCAAGGGCTTGTTCAGACAACCGTTATGATTACAAGACCTGTGCAAACTGTCATGCATTCAGTAACACTGTGGGCACCCAGATATTCGTTGTAGGGACGATGCGAGGCTCTCATTAGGAAGCATCAGCTCGTCGGTTCATGGGATCCGTCTCTTTGGTCTTTGTTGCTTCTTCGACACGCTTTAGTTAAGATGTGGCTGCTTCTGAAATCCGGTCACGCCCCCGTCAGAACGAGACATAATGGTGCCGTTTTAGACCTCGCCTCGATGCGAGCCGTAAGGCACATCTGTGATCTTGACACTCGAGTCTGCAGGATGCTCGCTTCCTCATCCCGCTGCATGCCGCATATTCTTGACCAGCGGTTTTCATTTTTGCTCGGTGGCTCGGTCCGTTAATCCTTACCCTTCTCTCCTTTCTCTTTTCTCTCTTCCTTTCTCCATCTCTCATCTTCTGGGTTTCTCGGCAAATGCGCACCAAACTGTAAAATCTGCTGATTTGCTCAAACGCAAACGGTAATCTCGCAAAAAAAAAGCTGGAAACACGTGTGTGGCCATGCCCCACAAAATAGGGCGCATCATCGAAGGGAGCCCGGCGGACCGCTGCGGGAAGCTGAAGGTTGGCGACCGCATCTTGGCCGTCAACGGCTGCTCCATCACCAACAAGTCCCACTCGGACATCGTCAACCTCATCAAGGAGGCCGGGAAAACTGTCACGTTGAGGATTATTCCTGGGGATGGTGAGTTGGCTCCCCCATCTGCTCAGAATCTACCAGCACCAGCATTTGTAGATCATCTTAAGTCCGTGTCTGTCAAGCTTCATCGTTCTTTATCCCCCAACTGTGAAATGGCAGACTTCCTGCAGACTGAAACTTAGTGAAAACTTTATCTGGCAATCACTCAGATTTCATGTGGCACTTCTGGACGACGGTGTCGTTTAATGGTAGGCAGGTATCGAACAGCGAAAGCAGTGATGGAGGTGTTCATGGTCTGTTCTTGCCACACACGATTATAGGATCACAAAAATGTCTGCCCGCATTTGTCGGGCTTCCTTCAGTGGGGATTGTGAGCAGATCTGCTTGGCAGGGGGTCACAGGAAGAAGCAGAGACTTTGCTGATCTTTGTAGACTTAATAAAGAGACCATGAAGAGGTGAAACAAGAACAAACGATGGCCAAGTTGGCTTTAATGGTAGCAGGGAAAGAAAGTAAAGGTTGGAGTTTGGGAAACTGTGCCTGAGGTGTGAGTATTGGGGGCCCAAGAGAAAACTGATTTATAACTTTAATAAGGGGTAACGGGTGAAGGAGGAGCTTTGCCCCTGATTCTCTCCCACCCTCAGCACGCCTGTTCCCTCCCCCCATCATACATCATCACTGCTAAGGGATAGCGATCCTTTGAGTGTACAGGTTTGTTCGCATAACTAATAGTTGCCAAGGTTCTTGTCAAGGTTCATGTTGAGAGATGAGCTTATTGTTTGGGTCACAGCGAGGGAGCAGTTGCATGGCTCAGAAGGAGACGCAGGAATGTGTTGAGGAATACATCTGGTTATGGTTCAGGGGTGAGGATGAGAAAGGGAGGCTTAACTGCACTTCGTATTTATGCGTCATCCCTGTGGTTAATCTGCCGTGTTATGTCTGCCATAATTACGGTTGAGCCAATTGTCCTTATCTACAGCGACCTACATCTCCGAGGATTTGTACCACAGCTACTCGTGCGAACGCTGGAAAGATGGGAGTAGGTCCTTCAGCGCTGCGATGTTCACAGGGGAACATGTAATTCGGTTGTCAGATTCTGGCTCTCAGCTGTGCAATGTTTAGACTGTGGCTTGACACCTTGTTTTGGCAAAGCATCTCCATGAGGCCAGCCCATCAGGTTAAATTAAGATGGGGGGAAGCCGACATGGCTGCTGGCTATGATGCATTGCAGATAAACTGGCACACAGCTTCAAAAACTAGGTACATCTTTAGTACCTCGCCGCCTTTGGTCATGTCGCACATTAGAATGGCATTTACCCCAGTTTGAGCTGCAACCCGTAGACTGTCAGAGGGAGCCGAGCCAATGAAGAATTAGTGAGTCAGGCTGACTCACACGCTTACTGGGGCACAATCAGATTCTCACCGAGGACGATGCCACCTGTAACAAGAGTAATGCGCCAGAATCCAAGGCAAGGGCATTGTTTCTGTCGCAGAGTGATGGAGATTTCACGTGGTGCAAAACGAGGGTGGCTAACGCTAGTCGGCGGGATGCTGGAGTCTGTCCATGTGAATGGCGCTAGTCTTATTTCACACCGTGGCTGACGTATGTATGGCTCTGAGCTTCATTCTCGGTGAATTGCGCTCAGTATATTTTCACCACCCGGCTGACGTGTGTAAATTCACCCGTTTTGTGGCTGACATTGGTGGAGGTGAGTGTAAAGGCAGCTATTTCAAGGCTGTCTGATTCCCTGGCTGCATTGTTCAGCCCCAGGTCCAAGCAGCAGTGCCTGGCCAGTGGGTCAGAGCTGAACAGACTGAAAGGACGAGCCCTATCTTATATGTTACAGAACCTCCATTATAGTCCACATAAGTAGCTCAGCAGACAAGCCATAGCAAAAATATTCAGATCTAGTCAAACCAGATGCTTCTGTCACTTTAGTACTGATATTTTTATTTGTTCTGGTCCCAATTAAGGTAAGCTGTGAGTCATAAATCTCTTTTTTCAAGCTTTTTTTGTAGAAAACAGTACTTGCATCCACATCTGATCATCTGGTCTTTTCTCGTGAAAAACAGTTTGTTGTGATAAGGGTCAAGAAAACTATCAGAAAGTAGATTCAAGAGAACCACCTGATCTTGTCATATGCCTGGCAGAGTCCTCCAATGCGTCACTGCTGACCAACGCGGAGAAAATCGCCACCATCACCACCACGCACACCACACAGCAGCAGGCCCTGCCAGACATAAGGTGAGTGAAGCACCAGGCCGCCACTCAGTCGGACCTCAGGCCATCCTCACGGGGCTGGCGGAGCACCTCCATGGACACCCATGCAATGTCATCCTTCCTCTCCATAGAAACAACACGAAACCGAAACAGGAGTCGTTTGAATTTAAGTCACAAGCTTCTCAACCGTCGACCCAGACCCAGGTCCCGACCCAGGTACATGTCTGCATCTCACACACCTTTAGGCCTTCTCTCTACCTGCCTTCTGTATGTAGTCCGGTTTAAATGTTCAATTTATTAATAAGGCACATGTTGCTTTGGGGCGAAAGGAACAGTGGCCCCTTGCAGTTAAGCTTAATGTAGCTTACATGCTAATTTATCTGTATTGTCGAGAATTACTTTGATTATCTCACATTTCAAGCTTGTAGATAACAAATGCCTGTGGCCTTCATAGCTGTTTATATCGGCGTTCTGTGCATGAAGGCACCGGTGCAACGTGGTATGAGAGTTTAAAATTAACATCAGCCCCATCACAGTGTCCTTGTGACGTCCTGCCCCGCCCGCTCGAAGCCGCGAGCGTCATCCAGAGTCCAAGTCATCAATGATTCACCAGACGCTGATGATTGTAGTCCTATCAATCATCGGTCTTTCCCGAGCGTGGCATCTGTCCTCGGAAAGCAGGCCTGTCGGCAGGCCTGCAGAGGGCAGGCGGGTGATTGGTGGTCCCTGTGTTTCCCCTGCTAGGAAGCGGAGTACTACTCTGTGGACCTGGAACGTGACACTAAAGGATTTGGCTTCAGCCTCCGGGGAGGTCGCGAGTACAACATGGACCTTTACGTTCTGCGGCTGGCCGAGGACGGAGCGGCGGTTCGCAATGGCAAAATGAGGGTAGGTCTGTCCTGCCTTTGCTTGTCGAATGCTAAACCTTCAGCGGCCGCGATTGTGCACCTTCCCAAGTTACGTTTGAAGGTTTTTTTTTTTGTCCAGCCTCACATATGGTTTACAAATTCCCCAGTGGCTCTATCTTTTATGTTCTGAGAAGAATCGTAAACTTTTTAGTCTTCAGCCACATATGAAAATATGAAAATGACTGTAATAGAATTCATATGGCGTAAAACTGACCTTCAATTTAGGGCTCTGCTAAACAAATGAAAACTAAACTTATTGGTAGGGTGTTAGTGTAATTTAGAGGGCAGTTATTTGTGGAATTTGATGAACATGGGTAAGGAGTGATATCTATGTGATGGTATGAATCTCCTGTAAGTAAAAGCTGCACAGTCACTGTCCTGAATGTACATTTTCACTGTAACTGACCATCTCTGTAGCTCTTGCTTGAAGATATTAATAGCAGTGCTGTAATCGGGGAAGTGAGAGCAGGCGTCTCTGTAATACATTCCCCAGGGCGAGGACAGACTGAAGCAAGCATCTTTTTGGCGTGCGGTCGCATTATTCCTAGCTGACGTGACGTTTTCCTTCAGAGGAATCTCAGGCATATTTATATGCTTCTGAAAGTTTTCCGTGTTTAACCCCCGGTGGTCTGGCTTGTCTCCTTGCGGCTGTCCCGGGCGTGCAGGTGGGCGATGAGATCCTGGAGATCAATGGGGAGACTACAAAGAACATGAAGCACGCCCGCGCCATCGAGCTGATCAAGAATGGTGGCCGGAGGGCGCGCCTCGTCCTCAAGCGGGGGGACGGCTCCGTGCCTGAATATGGTGGGTCCATCTACGAAAGCGTCACTTTCTCTCACGCCTTCACCCCCTGATGCACACTGGGGACCCCCCCTCCCTCCACTGGGTGCCCCGGCCTCCTTCCGCTCTGGGCCGCCTGCTGTCTGGGTTGTCCTGCTTGCTTCTGTGAGCTGGGTTTAGGGACAAACGCCATCACGAGGCCTAGGAGGCCCCTGAAGGACACAGGGAAAGTGAAATAAAAGCTGGTGATCCAAGCGTCTGAAATCAGATGTTCACGGCCTCTAGGATCTTTGCTGTACTTGCAGGTCATAAAACATATTGCATTTCTAAAGAACCATCCAGCTCTGAAATGCTCTGTTCAATAAATTGTGGTTGCAAAGTAAACTATTTATGATATTTATTGGAGGTGAATGTAAGCTACTGAGTAAAGTGAGGCTTTTAAGAGACGTCATGAGAAGTTTATCCTCACACTTTATGCCATTGTGGTGAGAAATGACAAACCTGTCCACTTCGTAGACTCCTTTCTCTGCGAACATCCTCATGTACTGTAAACCTCATGGAAAAGTGTTATACTTAAAAGAAAAGGAATCTTACAGAACTATGAATTTGCTTGAGAAAGACGATGTTTCCGCATGTTTGTCATGTTTGTGGACAAAGATGCTTTGTTCTGTTGTTCATCCATAACATTTATGGTAATGTCATTTAACGCCTCGATCTTCCTGGGAATCTGTGCCAGGCCTTCCTGATGTGTTATTGTTTCGGAATCAGACGATTCCCTTCATGTAAAGCATCGTATTAAGAATGTGAATTGTCTGTCCTTCCTGCATTAATATGACATCTCTGTGAGGCTGTGTATTTTTATACCATTTTGTATCTTCTCCACCCTAATCAGACAGCTGCCCATGCTTCTCCTCTGTTGTGTTTACGATGTAAATTGTGAATATGTCACTATTGTGCTGCCCCCCCCGCCCCGTCTACTGTCCATTAATGCTGCTGGGTTATGGGCTCCGTTGTCACTGATTTTTCACATGGGGGTGGGGGCGCTGTCTCCTTGGGGCCTTCCCTCTCCTTCAAAAATAAACAGCTTTCCAATAAAACCACAAAGCTAGATGATAAGTCTGTGTTTTCTGCCTGGGTTGAGGATCTGAACCTTCTGGTCTTCCGTGTTTTTTTTCCCTGATGTTTTTTCTCTGTTTTTCTCTCCATCCTTCTCTCTTGCTGGGCTCTTCCGCATTCCTTCAGCGATGATGGCCCCGCATCTCGCTGCATGTATGAGAAATGACAAGCTGGGTGATCCCTGCTTCTACCTTATGGGCCAAAATCAAACTACGGTTTGTAGCTGGAGTTCGTTCCCTCGGTATCTGTGTGCTGTGCCCTGACTCACCTGTCGCCTATGCTGTGCTCCATGCATAAGAATCCATTACCCAGAATGCACCATTTTGCCACCCTTCCCCTATGACTGCTGCTCTCACGTTTATCCGCCAGAGATGGATCCATGCATCTGCTTCTTGCATTTGACCTCTAGGTGTGTTTGTGTCCGCTGTGAAAAATCCCGCCAGCCCTTCTTTCTTGGAGCCGATTTCCTGGCTCACTGAGACATCACTCACATGTTCTTAACCAGTCTGCTGTTGACCATCCCCCGTGTCCCCAAAGCTCCTATAGCAGAGTAAACAAAAGTAGTTTGAGCTGAACCCTTTAATTCTAGTCTGACTTAGTGGTGAGTCTTTGATATTAGTTTGGTTAGTCGTAGGTAGACCGTGAATTGTGAACCCGTTAGAATGAAACGGCGCATTGACGCATTAGAGATGTCGATTGCAAAATATTCAGCAACTTAACTTGTGATGCCGGTTCGTTCCAAAAAGACTTTGGACAAAGAGAAACGTAGCGGTTTTCGTAGCAGTTCAGAAATTGCTAAATTTCAAGCGTAGCCGGTAGTTGAGATCAGTGAATGTAACGTGCCCTTGTTCCATCTGATCTGCGATATATGTCGACTTTCCTATAAGGGGAACTTAAACTTTATTTAATCATTTTAATTACCCTAAGATTGCCTAAATGTAGGGATAATTTTGAGTTGTAAGCATTTGTTTAATTTACTGGCTTTTTAAATATGGAAACTCACTCGTGCATGTAAGTCAATTAATTTTAGACACTACGCCACCAAAATATTTAATTAGAATAAAAAAAATTAGCACAGAAGTAAAACACTTTAGGTGTTTAGGTGTCCTCTGGGTTTGCAAAATTTAAATAACCGATTTCTGCAGATCTGTAGGCAGCCTTGACTGTTTCTCGACTCTTCCTGCATTATTGCTTTTGGCTCACAAACACTAATATTTTGCATATAATATGGTGCTGTGTCAATAGATTTAGAATAATAAAATAACTAAGTATTATTAACTGACATTGGCTTGAGAGCTAATAACGTTAACAGTCTTGTTGCTCGTGCAGAATGAAGCAGAGACCCTCCCAGACGTCCTCATTTTATTTATCCACAACCCCTTATATATGTTACAGACGCCAGCAATGACGGCAACAGCCCCACCGCCAGTACACAAAATGTTTCGGAAGTGAAAACATTACCACCAAACACTCGATTACACGCGTCATCGGAGTCCAGTTATGCAGCAGACCTTCACAAATCATCACGAGAGGAGGACAAGAGGACGAGAGAGGAGCCCAATGGCAGGGGGCGTGGCCGGCACTCCCACGGGCACCCCCGTGGCTCGGGCAGGCACGGCGGTCATTCCGGCCACCGCTACCACTCGCCCGACAAGAAGGGCACACAGCATCGGCGGGGGAAGCGGTCCGAAGAAAGCTCTGACACCCAGAGGCGTAGTGGCGGCCATGACAGGAGACACGATCACCACCATAGGAGGCATCACTCTCCAGAAAGTAGGCAGCACAAGACTTATAGTACAGAGAAGACTTCGGACCGGTATGAGAGGAGGCATGCGCGATCCCAGGACAAACACCGCCGCACCCACTACCACACCCACCACCACCCCTCACATTACCAGCAGCATCATCGCCATCGTTCAACCCAGCGCAGGGGCTCCCTGGATAGACACTCTAACGGCGATCCATCAGCCGAGTTCACGAAGGTGCCAGATACATATAGGCGTCGCGCCCGCTCTGTTGACCAGCTCCTGGATCCATCTCCAGAAAGAACAAGAAACAGGTTTTCCAGTGAGATCCCCAAGTTTGAGCAATCCATGCTGAACGACCCCCCTGCTGTCGACCGTTACAGGGATAATGCCTCATTAAGGGAACCACCCACTGTCGACCGTTACAACACCTCATTTAAGGAACCACCTGCTGTTGACCAATTTAGAAACGTCGTCAAGGACCCGCCAGCCTTTGACCATTACAGAGAGAATGTCTTTGAGAGTAACACGCCTGGCGTCGACCGTTACCGAGAGAATGACCTTCAGAGAGACCGTCCTCACTTGGTGAAGGAAGAAACATCAGTCAGGGCCAGCTCACCGTACAGAGCCTACATGACAAACAGCTTCCTGAGGGACCCGTCACCCGACAAGAGTGACAGGCTGGGGCGAATTCTGGGCGACCGTTTGTCCGAAGCATCGTACAAATCAGAAAGCTTTCCTCGAGGCTCGTCCCTGGATGGAGACTACCCGGTGGAGACAGCCACATCCAGAATGAAGGAGTTGTATGGCACACTGAGATCCAATGGCAGTCTAGGTTCCCAAAAACTACTCGAGCCCAAGAGGAAGCCCTATAAAGAGAATTCCAGTGACCTAAGTATTTGATAGGACACCCAAGCTGCTACCTGTACTCCTCCAGACACCCCCTGCTGCCACGGAAAATGTGGACCCCGCAAACTGAAGTGACACTCTGACACTACCCCCCCACCCCCATTTTGAAAATGTACCGACCCAGAGGTACATCATTCTTTTACTTTTCATTTATGAGTTGCATCTTGCGGGCTATTAATTTAAATTTCTTTGTGTTGTACCTTTGTGTGAATTTTATAAATCAGTAAGAAAGTATGTGCCTAAAAGTACTATACATAATACTTTTCCACAAAAGGACGGCTTTTTAAACAGCCGTCTGCCTGCATCTCGCCCTCCCCACACATGAACACACCGCATACACTTACCAGGCCGTGGTGCTGTAATATCTGCTGTGCACGTCTTATGTTAATGTCCATTTCCCCGGGTCGGTTAGTGCTCGGGCACTATAGAGGCGGCGGTTTATTTGCAGAATCTGTACATTCAAATTAGTGATCAGTCAGAAGTGATTTTAAAACATCGAAGGGGAAAAAACAAGAAGCCATGATATTGTTGAAATAATATATTCTAATTCTGCTAAGTATTTGTCTAAATATTTATTGAAGGGTGAAGGGGCACATAAAAAGCCACTCTCTGACACAGATATTTAAACCACAGAACCAGAGGCTTTGAATTATCAGATATTATTGATTTAATGGCTACTGATGTTTACTGCTGTACAGATAGTCTGCCTGTTGTCCACCCGTTTTCCCACAAAGAAATTCACAGCATGTCCTCGTTTTATGGGAGTCAAGTTTACCAGATTCATACTGGACTGTTCCTTGTGTGGTAACCACCACCCCCCCCA
>JAAGVU020000123.1:15314604-15326621 GCA_011763525.2 Mormyrus iriodes | reverse complement strand
CCCCCCCCCCGCCCATAAATCACTGCTCATCAGAGCTATTAACGTCTTTTCTGTGATATTTCACACCATGCATCAAATTACAGGACATTTCTAAATACAGCGATCAAAGAGGACAAGCTGATTAACTGAGCACTGCTTACGATTCACCAAAGTTGCCATATTATTTTACCGTACTTATATACAACCAATACTGTAAACTTAGTGCATTACTGTGATAGAGAAAGTTTGTAAATGCATAATTTTTGTAGAAAATTGCAACATAAAGGTCTTTTGGGCTCTTCACATACTTTACTGCACCTTCTGCACATGCATGACCAGCGGTAACTGATCCTAACTGATGCTATGAGTGTTGACTACATTGTACGACCCCCACCTCAAGTATGCACAGGAAACTGTTTGTCGATGTGCTTCATTAGAGTCGGGCTCCACTTCCATCCAGCCTTTGGTGCATGTGTGTGTAGAGTGGGGAGAGCGTGTTTTACACAGTGCTCCATCTGGTCACGCCATATACAGCTCACCTTTTGGCACCCCACAAATCGACCGATGGGCTACGCTTGACAAATGCTGTATTGGACTGGGCAGGGAGCTGTGGGGTCACACTGGCGCCCCCTACTGCACCCCTCAAATATATATTATGTCACCTTCTGCATTACAAGGACAACGACGCAAAAAGCATTGCGAGTTTTATCACTGTTGTTGCTATGGTACTGTAATTAAATTAAGCACTCAGCCATCACCTGTACAAAATTTACTTGATTGTCTGATTAATAGGATCCTGGTGTCAAGAAATGCCTTTTCTTGTATAAAAGAGACTTTATAAGAAACCTTGTCTGTGAAGAATGTGATATGTGTTTATATTTCCGAAATGAAACAAGTGATTTGTTGAAAATATTTTAATGTATTTTGAATCAGGTATGTAAAGCTGTTTTGAAATGAAATCTGGCGTATTTGGTTGGGTTTAAATTTCCATTTAATGGGCCTGCTAACATATTATAAAGACATTGTATGCAGTATTTTATTTTATTTTTTTTTAGTTTTTTTTCTTGCAATTTGCTCTGAACATAATGCTCTCCAGTGTGTGGATTAAGAACCAGTATATGGGCCAATCTTTTTTATGAAACACTATGCATATAGAAAAGACATAATCGATAGCTTTGTTTGAACAATAAAGCTGCCTAGAACACAATACACATCAGATGTTGCATTAGCTGTAGATGTAGGTCAACTGGGCAAAGCTTCTTTCCTGAGACTGGACTGCAATGTATATGTAGCTATCAGAGAGAAGTCTGTGAATGCTATTTTTCTTATCAATAAAGTTTTCCAGGGAAATTCACCAGTGTGTCAGATTCCAGCAAGTAAAGATGCTAAAAAGCCAAATCCCCCCCCAGTGAAGGGTGCTGCTTTTGCTTGGTCATGCTCCTGTTGGGTATCAGGATCTTGAAACAGCATTAAGTTGGTCTTGATCCTTCTAAGCTTATGGCTGGTTTCACACATGCCACCGTCACAGAGATCCCAGTTTTATCTGGGATAGGGGGGGTCTCTTATTTTGTCAGCGTGCGATTTCCTTATAACTAAATGTCTCCTGACCAAAGTGACATTCTTCAGCACACAAGAAGGACAGAGCAAAATGTAACATCTCATGAATGCTTTTCAGCCAAACCAAGCCCAGAAAAGACAAAGGCATTTAAAGGAGCTGCTCATTTCATTTCCATTTTATTATAATGGGGACATCTAAGGATGTCACAGACGGTGTTGTCACAGAGCTGTATGCATTGCAGTATACATGCCTATGTACGTTATGTGGTCTGAGAGAAATACACCAATGTCTGAGATCACGCTGAAGGGGTTGTAGTGCGAAATCCAACCTCCATAACCAATGTACCAGTGCAGGTCACAGTGAGCCTATCCCAGGAATCACAGGAGATCAAACTCACAAAATGTAAATGGCCCCCCTCCCCGGTGCCTTGCACTGGGACTCTTCTCCACCTGGAATCATGGGACATCCTTTCAGTAGTAACAACCCATTAAAGTCATATCTGCCGCCACCTATACCCCACCCCCCATAAATCCTTTTTCCATTCAGTAGTCCCAGGGGGCCGTGACAATACAGACAACTGAAATGTGTGTTCATCTAGTGACTAAGATTCTGGCTCAATATGTCATTCACATTATTTTCTAGAATGCGGAATTTAAATGAAGATAGATGGGTATTTGTTTTTTTCAGACACATTGCAGAAAACCTGATATATTTTGTGTTTATAGTAAATTTTACACATGTAATTGTAATAGAATCTGACATACGCAGGATTTTAATATAAACAGGGCCCGGTGGAGCTCAGCACTGCCTCCTTATGTCCAAATCGCACCTTGCTGGAGCTCAGCTCTGCCTCCTTATGTCCAAATTGGACCTTGCTGGAACTCAGTTGTGCTTTCTTATGTCCAAATCGCACCTTGCCGGAGAGCAACTCCACCTTCTTATGTCCAAATCGCACCTTGCCGGAGCACAGATCCGCCTCCTTCAACACTAACCTTTTCTCTTAATGTCTCAAAAGATTCAAAGGGAGCTGTGTAATAAAAGGTCAGTTGTGCGCTACAACTCATGTTTTTTTTTTTCCATCAGTTTTAATGTTAATTGTCGTTAGTCACCCTGATTTCCTGAGTGGATGAGATATTCCTACATGACGCCGTGATTTCTGTCCCATGCTTATTTAATTATTTGGGTTACCATACCACTGCTGAAACTTCACTTACTAGCTAGACTCTGCTAGAAGTAAGACCGTAAATAGCTTGATATTTTAATGCATGTTCATAGGGACATCCCAAATGATGAAGCCAAACTATTACTTACATTTTGATGTTTTTCATTTACATGTTATGTAATTATCAAAAAATTTAAGCACGATATAAACATGCAGTATGTGCAATACCCGTATCATATAAAATAACTTTCTGATCATCATTTTGTATTGTCTTAAAGAGGAAACATGGCATGCCAGCAGATGAACATACTGATCATAAATGCACATGATGTACAGAGTGGCTTCCTCACCACTCTGCTGTGTGCCTGCTGACAGAGCTCCCCCTCCTCTCTGATTCTGACATATCCCTTTAGTGAGATTTGCTGGTTCAACCCTCAGCTGATCTGAGGAAAATGTTCTCCCAAAAGACAGCTAAGAGTGGGCTGTACTTAATCTTAAAAAAGCTTTTAGTACAATAGGAGACATTTTGGTTGATTTAAGGTAACCAGTACGACTTAGGAAGTATGTACTATTTTTCATTGGGTGACTCAGCATGCTAGTGTGAGTGTGAATTCAGTGACTATTAAAGTGAGGTTATTTCCCACTGAGGAGTAATCAAGGTCCAAAAGCCTTCAAACGAATGATTGAATATTGTTAAGTGCTGAGATTTTAGTCATTCCTTGATGATGAGTGGACTGACCATGCCAGACTGAGTCTGAAAGAGCTTGGGATAATGATGGTATTTTTAATGCCGTGTTTGAGGGCTGGGAGGCTGAGTGACCTTGATATGCGTTCTGCGGTTGCCATGGAAACACCCCAAAGGGTCTGTACCATCGCCCATAAGGAGAAGAGGAGGACAGCGTTTCCTTCAGACTTGGAAAAAAAGTCAAAAGGCTCACAAAAGTAAAGCAGGCTTGTTTCAGTTTTTTTTACCCTAATGTTTTACCCGGGGGGGGGGGGGGGGGGCATGGGGGTGCAGTGCTCAGAACTGCTGTCTAACACCTCTAGCACTGGACTTTGAATCTCCGCCATAGCTCCACGTGTGGAGTTTGCACGTTCTCCCCATGTCTTTGTTGGGTTTCCTCTGAGTATTCCGGTTTCCCCCCACAGTCCAAAGACATGCTGAGGTGAGTTGGAGTTGCCAAATTGTCCATAGGTGTGTGCCAGTGGTGTATGAGTATGCCCTGCGATGGGGTGCAATGGGTGCCTTCACAGGGCACATACATGTACACGCTCTCACAATCAATAATACCCTTTATAGCATTATATAATTATCACCTACATAGTCTCATTAGAGCAGGCAAATGCATTCCTGTCAGCATCACAGGAGGACTTGTAAATTGGAGAACCTCATCTGAATCAAGTCAACAAGTAACCTAGTTTGGACTCTGCGCATTGTTAGAGCCTTCGAGAACTCAGGGGGAATCTCATCCAGCCCTGGAGCCTACCACAGAAGAGTGTTTGCATTACTTCAGTGACCTCGGCCCTAGTGATGGGTAAGTACTCCTCTGAGTCTTTCAACTCTACTTCCTCCAAGCAAGCCATGTCAGTAGGATTCAGAAGGTTCTCCAAGTACTCCTACCACTGCCCAACTATATCCCCAGTTGATGTCAACACACCCGAATTTTTGCTTCCATAACTACAGTACCAAAGCTGTATTCGACATAGCAGGCTGGTACCTGTCAGCTGCTTCAACAGTCCCACAAGCTAACCAAACTCAAAAGCCTGCCGCCTTCACTCTGGTGACTCTCTTAACTGCTGGTGTCACCTTTTGCGTGTTGCCACTGCATCAGGCTATATGCATAGTGTTTCATAAATAAGTTTAGCCCGTATACTTGTACTTTGGACTATCTGTTCTATGGCCGAAGCGCCGTACCACCATCTCAGCAAAGCTGGCATGGAACACTGCCCATTTAGACGCCCTTGGAATCTAAAAGAAGTTCTACTTGAAATGTGAGTTGAAAATCTCCCGAACAGCACACTCTGTTCCCAGCACACCCTCACTATACGTTTTTGTCTCCTAGTCTGTCCAGAATTTTCCTCACCATCTGATCCAACTCACCACCAGGTGGTGATCAGTTGACAGCTCAGCTCCTCTCTTCTCCTGAGTGCCCAAGACATATTGTCACAGATCCTATGATACATTCCTTCATAGAGCTGTGGCCTAAGGTGTTCTGGTGCCAGGAACACTTATGAACACCCCTATACTTGAACATTGTGTTTGTTATGGACAAACTGTGGTAGTACAAAAGGCCAATAACAGAGCACCAGGCAGGCCATTCCTTCTAATCACACCCCTCCAGGTTTCACTGTCATTACCCATGTGAGCAGCAAAGTCCCCCTATACAACAACTGAGTCCCCAGAGGGGCTGCATACCAGCACACCATGAAACATCTCCAAGAAGGCCAGATACTTTGAGCTGTTTTTCAGTGCAAAAGCATAGACAACCGTCAGAGCCCGTCCCCCAACTCAGAGTCAAAGGGAGACCACCCTCTCGTACCTCCAATGTACTGGTACTGAACCGAAGTAGACCCACACCTGCCTGATGCCTCTAACAAAGGGTAACTGCAGAGTGGAATGGAGTCTAGCTCTTTTCCAGGAGTTTTTATCCAGTGCCTGTGCTGTGTGTTGACGTGAGTCCAACTATATCTAAACAGTATCTCTCTACCTCCTGCACCAGCTCAGGCTGCTTTCCCCCCAGAAAGGTTATATTCGATGTCCCTGGAGCCAGATTTGGTAGCCGACAACTGGTCGTCCGAGGCCCCTGCTTTCACCTGCCGCGTTCTGGACCCCGACGATTGTCCCTGCAGGTGGTGGGCCCACAAGAGGGAAGACTCCTGTAACTCATCTGAGCCTTGCCTGCTTGGGCATGGGTAGAAACCTGACCACCAGTCTCCCGAAACAGAACAAGGTTACACGGTCCCTTTCCCTCATAGAGGTTTTTGGAGTCACACTTTGTCTGGCCGCTCGCCAAAAACCAAGATCTGCCTCGGGGACTTTTCCAGGGACGACTGCCCCCAACCACACAGGTCCTCAGATCACAGAGGTGTACAAACCCCTCCACCATGATAATTTGGCGATTATTCTAGGGGCGGTCCTACAGATGTGAGCTTTTTATTTCAAGAATAACACAAAACTTCTACAACAAAGGAAAGAAAATGCTAAGAAAAAGGGCGCTGTTGCATTTCAGTGTGCCAGTGTAGTCTCACACCTCAGGGTTGGATTTCACTCCCTCTGTATTTGTGGGGGTTTCCTCCAGGGGTTTGGTTCATTTGTGCAGCCCAAACTCAGATGGCTCAGCCCTTAGTGTGTTCATGTCCCGCAACGCAGAAATAGATATAAAGTTTGAAAGTGGATGGGCTAGATTCTTATCCTCATTCTAGGAATCTCATGCAATAATGGGGTATCCATCAAGTCAGAGAGACACTACTTCAGCTGGCCTACATCATACAGGAAAAGACAGCCCCTTTAATCAGCGCCATACTGTAATGTCTAATGGCCACTCTCCGTGAACCATGGCATTATATATGACTACGCATAAATCCAATTTCAGTAGATGCTTATCGAATTAGGGCCTGATGATTCAGAATTTATCCCGGGAAAGGGAGGGCACTGGAGAGCAGGCACCCTAGTCGAGATGGAGTCTGACTGCTGGACATTCAAACAGATGCAGTAATGATTATAAACACACACACATTTGTATTCGTCTTTGTGGGGACTGTCCATTCACTTTTAATAGTAAACCCTAATCCCAGCAATGACAACCTGAACCATAAGTAACCAAACAAAATACAAGACTTCTGATGTTTTTATTTCATTCACACATTTTTATAAAACGAGTGTCCCCACAACGTCAAAATAACAGGTTTTTATTACATTGTGGAGACATCAGGTCCAAAAGCCACACACATATATAAGTGTGTGTGTGTGTGTGTATATATATGTATATATGTGTCTGTGTGTATATATATGTATATATGTGTGTGTGTGTGTGTGTGTGTGTATATATATATATATGTGTATGTGCGTGTGTGTGTGTAATATATTAGTTATTGTGTATCGGGACGTGCTACAGAACTATGCGGTCAGAGTTCTTTAAAAACATATATCTTGTGCTGATTTTCGGTACTTGCCTGAGCCACTTTATACAGTAATTAAAAATCCTGCATATATGACATCTGTCCCATGAAATACTCACGTAATGGGTGGTGGGAACCTGCGCCCATGCAGCTGCATGCAGTGATGTCACAGCCGCCATGCCTTGGGTTGAGAGTCAAGCAGCAGAAATGTGGGCCAGTGACTATATTGGTATTCCTGCAAACAAGGGCATAACTTTGGGTGGAGCATTGGGGGGGGTTGAGGTCTCCACCCATTTAAAAGGGTCCAGGGGGGTGTACTGGCTGGTTTTGATCCTCCACCCATAATTTACACCCATGAGTGCACAGGACAGCGTGTCCCTCTGAAGACATTCACCTTAATGGAACCAGTTTGCCGAGGCGCTCCTATTTAAAGGCTTGGCCATTTGTTCATGTAACTCACACTAGGGGAATATGCTATATGCCTCAGGAGGGGGAGGGGTCCCCTGGCGACAGCGTACAAGCTCCCTGTGGAGGGAGTGAGCACTCTGGCCATCAGCTCCCAGCCAGAGGTGACATCCTGCCTCTAATATGCCCTAATGCCATCCTCGCATGTCGCTGTGACCCTTCTTAAGAGATAACATCGTTAACCTGATACGGATTAACCTTCACCAATGCCAGGTGCTTGTGAAGAGCAGACCGGTGGTAGCTGACAACAGCAATTAGTGTTACGGTTTAAATGGGCCTAAAATTACTTTAATTTGCTTTAAAAAAATTGCCACAGGGAGTCCTGTAAATTTGGTTGCACTATTATAAAGTAATACATTTATAATAAATGTTAGAAATGTATAACTGATTTTAAAAAGTTGTGAAGTTATGAATGTCGCATTTGATGTTTCTGCTAAACTGATGAAAATCTACATAAAATTCAAAATTTATGCTCATGTAATAAAGTACCTACCAGTTTAATTTCTATCCATGCAACATTTAGTTTCTTAATTTAAAAGTTAATTAGAAAGTGCAAAGTTACCTATCAAATGATGTGCATATCCAGAGACTCCCAGTCTGTAGCATTTGCTTCTGAAGCAACACAATTTCATCAAGCTTAAGATGTGCATAATAAATGTACATATCATTACACTATTGTTACACATGCCCGTGTGTGAAATACAGGTTTTGTTTTTCTTCTTAACCAAATGGAAAATGAAAGTCATTCATTCGTTTGCAAGTTGCTCTTTATTTATATTGCATTGGTTACAGGCTCTACATTCGCGTTTTTTCATAACACTTCCTGCTGACCTCAGTTGCTTTTTAAAGTTCACTAAAAAAAAACAAACACTTTTTCTCTTTGCACAATTACGGTAAACATACTATACATACAGAAACAACACAGTGTGCAGCAGTGCGTTGCCTTCCTGTGACTGTCTCTCATTCCAAACCAGTTGGCTTATACATATACAGCACCCTTTGGAGTGTTATTTCCGTAGACGCAGCCAGTACCGAAGACAGAAGTATTCTTCGTGAGCAGTGAAACGTAGTACTCTGCCATGGACGCGTTTCCGTTTCCGTTTACGCCGGTGAGACGGACGCCACCGAGGATGCTTCGGTCTTGGAGGCAGCAGTAGAACCTCCTTCCGGTTCCTCGAATGGGTTCTTGCCACAACAAAGGGTTGTGATCATGCAATGGCGGAACTGCTTATTCATGCAGACGTAGATCAGGGGGTTGTAGACAGCAGAGGTTTTGGCAAAGAAAGCCGGGGCGGTCATGAAGACGGGTCCGAACAGGCTGCCCTGGTGGGTGAAGATGTACCAGGCTACACCGGCGTACGGCAGCCAACAAACCAGGAAGGAGATGACCATGATGACGACCATGCGGCTGACCTCCCTCTCGGCCCTCTGGGTGGTCTCGGACTCCTGCTGTTGAGCGGCAGCCTCCTTGACGGTACATACCAGCCGGCCATAGCAGAAGAAGATGATGATCAGGGGGATAGTGAAATGAACGACGAACATGTAGATGACGAAGGAGTAGTTGTTGACCTCCGGCTTCATGGTGTAGTAGTCGATTCCACATGAGCACTGCATGCCCTCGGGGATGTACCTTGACCAGCCAAACAGCGGTGGTACCGAACAGCTCAGCGCCATGACCCACGTGAATGCCAGTCCCATGATGGCGTGGTTCTCACCAAATCGGAAGTTGCTGATGGGTTTGCAGACGACCATCCACCTCTCAATGGCTAAGACAACCAAACACCAAAGCGCAATGATGCCGCCAGTGGTAGCGAAGAAGCCCTCGATGTTACAGCCGGTGGTGCCAAAGACGAAATAGCCATTCATGGCTGTGTACATGGTAGTGGTGAACCCCCCAAAGACCATGAAGAGGTCGGCTACGGCTAGGTTCAGCAAGATGTAGTTCAGGGGTGTCCTCAGCTTCTTGTGCTCGATGGTCACGTACAGCGTCAGAAAGTTGATGGGGAAGCCGGTGATGATGAGGAAGAACATGTAGGCTGCCAGGGCAGAGAATGCCCATGGCTCAGCAAGGTAGAACTGCGGGTATTCAAAGGGGCTCCTGACGATGCCTGTGGCATTTGAGAAGGGGACATAGAAGTTGGGTCCCTCTGTGCCGTTCATGACTGCTGCTCGCCTTCAATCCTCCAGCAGTGTTGTGATGTCTGGCTGCCCAGGAGAGATTGGGGTGGGGGGGGTCTTCGCTTCAAATGGACTCGCCCTCTGTCTGACGCCTTATAAAGGTATACTTCAGATTAGCAGATTTGATACCTCAGCAGAAAATGATTTAGGCCACGGTAATAATCCAGCCGCTGCGGCAGGCCTCCGGGATCGCTCATCTGGATGTTTGGATTGCACCTGTCCATACCTATTGAGGCCTGCACAGGTGACTGATATGATTATGACTAATCAAGGCAAATCCCCACTGTGCCGGGACCTTTTCAGTAGACACACATTCAGTCACGCTAGAATCACATTAAATTTATCAGTAACATTTTACTTGACGGGGCACAAATAATATAGATGTATATTCCGTTACTTATGTATTAACCATAAACTAAGTCTTAGTCACACACTGATCTCATGTTAACATCATTAAGAATCCTGACGCATGTTTTCTCTCAAGCAATTACTGTATTTGTTACTATATCTGTTAATTCTGTAAACCTTTGTGAGCTACTGAAGGAACGAATCATGAATAACACAAGTTACATACTGATCTCCTGCTTGTTCAACATTAAGGAATCGCGACGCTTCTTTTAACTGAAGTGGTGACTGTATTTGTTCATGATTTGTACTTCAGCAGAAACTGAGTTATTCCTAAGTATTTGCGCGCCGTCAAGCGTTACCGGTTCATCGTTAATTCATTTGATTTTGTTAAACTGCAAAATAAGTGCAGTCTCCTTAGTACTCCTCTTAGAAATTGTTAATGGAACACAGTTTATCTTTAATATGACCCTAAGACTGCGTCCTGACCCAAAGACATATGGTCATCTGGCAAAAATTATAAATTCAACAGTCTCCAATATTTTTTCACTGCAACATGTAAAAACAAAAACAAGATTAAATTCCGGATGATTAAACATGCATTACTGTAGTCATTATGCATGTTAAATATGCTGATATATGAATCCACATGCAGGCAGCCCGGTTCTCTTAAGCAGCGGTTTTAAAGGGATTTGCAGATTAGGCATTACTACACATTGCAGCCCCTGCTCAGGTTTTAAGGCAGTGTCTTCATGTGCTGAGAACTGTGTTCCTCACCTACCTGCCCCTGGGATTAGATGTTTCTGCTCTGAAGTGACATCAACTGCTTTTACTACAATGTTCTTCTTGGGCGGATGTACCAAAAAATACCCTAAAATGCTGACACGATGCCGATGGGGCGGTGTGTGGCTCTGTGCATTAGGGTGGCACCCCATGATGGGAAGGCTGCCAGTTGAAATCCCTTGAGTGAAGCCCTTAACCTCAATTGCGCCAAGGGCTAACGACCCTGCTTTTGGATAAATGTGTTTGATCAATTAATATGAATGTTAATATTTGTTGTTACACCAAAGCTGTGTAGTATACATGGTATACAGGTACATACATGGGATTTTTTGGTTCAGTTTTCCCTGCTATAACATCTACAGGGGCTACCATCCAGCTTCAAGCCACTTCTCTAGTAAGATTTTAGAACCAGTCCCATGCAGAGCAGGGGCCAATGGGCAATTCAGAGGCACCAATTAGGGCCCGGTATTGGGTAGGTGTGAGGCAACAATGTATTGCCATTTTTATCAAATTCTTTTCATTATTACAGTTGGCAACATGTGAAATCCCATGGAATCCTATGTAATGTGACCAAAAAGTAGATCCACCGCATATAGAGTGCCGATAAAAATGAGAGAATAAGAGATGTTTCTGTAATATACAAAGTTACAGCTTATCAGAATTCAAAGTTATTCTAACATGAATAGAAGAGATGCATTTTAATCACATTTCATCAGTGAAAACTATACCACATGCTGCCTCACCTGTTTGTCAGTGTGGAATGGGGCATTGTCTTATAAATGCTCTTTATAAATATGGGGGATTGTCTTGTATAAACACCCTTCCGGATGAATGAGCAAACATTCCCACAGACACTCCAAGATTTCGTGGAAAGTCTTCCCAGAAGAGTGGCAGCTGTTATAGCTGCAAAGGGGGGACCAGCTGCATATTGATGCCTATGGATTTAGAATGGGATGTCATAGAGGTTCCTGTAGGTGTAATGCCTAGGTGTCCCAACACTTTTGTTCATATATGTACGTTTGTTTCACTTTCAGGCTGATGTGGGCAAAGTGCACCCTCTAGCACCCTCTATTGGTGACAAAAAGCTCCAGCTTATATATCAGTCAGTGGCTCAGCAGCCTAAGTCTCTGTGTCTCGGCATAATGGCCAAAAATCCGTGGGCCCTTAACCCCCAGCCCCAGGGGTGTCGTGTGATGAAGAGATGAATTCCAATGTATCTGTATTCGACTTGAGTGATTGGCCAATAAAAGATTTATTTTCGTAAAATATCCAGATACCAGTCCATCACAGGGCACAAGGCACAGGGCTGGGGTACACCCTGGACGGGATGCCAGTCCATCACAGAGCACGAGGCTGGGGTACACCCTGGACGGGATGCCAGTCCATCACAGGGCACGGGGCTGGGGTACACCCTGGACGGGATGCCAG
>JAAGVU020000123.1:15272938-15287812 GCA_011763525.2 Mormyrus iriodes | reverse complement strand
CTTCGTCGCTCAGCGGCTCGGAGTGGGCATCGAGCAGCTCATTAACGTCATCAGAAGTCATGTCGTCAAATCCTTCTACTCCTAGCAATTTTGCCAGCCTGACTGCGGTGTCAACTGCCGAGTGTTGAATTTATTCTGCAGAAAAGCCTTTATAGTCGTGCGCGACTTCTGGCCACAATTTCTTCCAGCAGGCATTAACAGTCTCTTTCTTCATTTCGGTAAGGGCATTCTGCCCTTTGTGAGCCTTAAACCCTGGGGCTTTTGCCTCTTCCTTCGTGATAAAAGTACGAGACGGCATCCGCTTCCAAAATAGGGCGGTCTCATCCATATTAAACACTTGTTCAGACCGATATTCGCCTTGCTCAATGACCGCCTTGAACGTGTCGGCGACATATTTCTCGGCTGCAGCTTTGTCTGCGGAGGCAGCCTCTCCATGCAGGTTCACGCTGGCTAAGTTGAACCTTTTCTTGAAATTTTCAAACCAGCCCTTGCTGGCAGTAAATTCACTTTTCTTGCTGGGGTATACAGCAGAATTTCTAGGTTGAGGGTCGTCGGCTAGAGCATCCTCGGCATCTGCAAACCTATCATGAAGTTGTTTGGTCTTTTCTCGGATGATATTGGTGTCCAAGGGGATGTTCTTCTTCCGGCAGTTTCAATCTAAATCCCTAAAGTACATTCCATCCGGACTACAGCCTTTTTACGTCCACTTGTAACTCGTTTTGCGCCCTGGTTAAAGGACACTGCTGCCGTAGAGCTTATATTTTTTTCATCCTTCTTAATATAACGAGCCGTGGACTCATTGATGCCGTAATGGCGCCCTACAGCGGCGTAGCTTTTCCCTTCCTTCAACATATCCAAAAGTTTCATCTTTTCGGCGATCGTTAACATCTTCCGTTGGCGCTTGGGCACGGCCCCGGAAGAAGTAGAAGGAGCAGATCGTTCTGGAGACATAACGAAGGGCTTGACTACGCACAAAAAGCACAAAGATAAGCACAAAAGTAAACACTTTTTTTAACAGGTCTGATTGGGTAGCGTCTCAGCCATCCGCCAATAGCGTCCCGGGTATGAAATCAACAGGGCAAACCAGCTGAGGAAGCATGTACCAGAAATAGACCCATCGTCCGCAGAAATCCGCGAACCGGCAAAAAATCCACAATATATATTTAGATATGCTTGCATATAGAATCCACGATACAGTAAAACCGCGAATGTCAAAGTGCGATATAGCGAGGGATCACTGTATTATTGAAAATAATGATTCGTGAATTTCATCATGATAATTGTCGTTATCGACTGATATGGATTTCTTTAGCGCGATAACGTTTTTGGCCATATCGCCCAGCCATAGTCAAATCACATTAACTGACCTGTTGTAAAACAAATATCTTCCAAATCTCAAATTCAGTGTAACATGACTTGTATAAGACAAATATTCCACAACCAAAATTAACCTTGTTTATCCATTTAGTATGACATCCATCAACCTCCATGACATGACACATGACTGTATACAGCTGAGAATCACTGAAGTTTTATAAAGAAACAGAATACATAAAATAAAATATGATAAACTAACCCATGGTTTAACAGCGGTAATATTTAGCAATCAGACTCACATGGTTCACGGACAAACAAAATGCGGTTTGCTAACCACGGTTATCGCATGCTAATGCTGTTAGCGTAATTCTATGTGGTTTTACATTACATACATTAGCCTAAAGGCTAGTGAACTTTTCAGCTCAGTGATTTAGGCAGATGACATTTTTATTTTACTCACTGCTGAGCGGTTGCAGTCGCCACACCTCCCGATAGATTGGCACAGTTAAATTCCAGCCTACATTCACCCGAAAATACATTATAAAAATTGACGTGCTAATATTAACACAGTGAGAGTGAGAGATTGGCGGTCTGCTGTGGATCGGCCACATACTATATATTATACTATAATACACATGTATACAAACATAAACTTGCAAGGGCTGCTGGGAGTCCATGATTGGCTACTCTGCAGTAGAGTAGGCTACCTAATTGGCTCACGTTGCTGTCAATCATGGAAACAATCTTAACTATTTATATGCCATTATTATGTTGCCGTGTCTGGTATTTTTTTTATGTGGGCTACATTACGATTGACATTCTTGTCGTAATTTACTTTGCGCCTGCACACGCAACTCTGAAAATAATGCACACTGATGAGCCAAATCATTATGACCACCCCCAACTGAATAACACTGACTATCTTGTAAAAACAGCACATAGATCTCAGATATATCTGACGGTAAACCAACATTCAGTACTCATAATCAATGTGTTTAATATAGAACTAATGGGCAGGTGTTAAGACCTAAATACATTTTGTAAAGTCAGATTATTATGGCAAGTCCACTGGGTCAGAGCATCTCCAAAACAGCAAGATTGTTCATGGTTTTTCCATCCTCAGACCCTCTCAGGAGCTACTCACCATGGCTGACTGTGAGCACCCCACAGGCCTACCTCAGACCCTCTGAGCAGCCCATCTATGAACAAAGCTCTCTTCATTGTGTTCATAAATCAAACTGATAATCCCTTAATACATGAGCAATAAACTGGTCTTACTGGACTATATTTAAAACGTGTGAGTTCAAGGTTCATGACGTGACATGATCTCTTTAAAGCTGGAGAGAACCTAGATCTGCTTCTCCAGCTGGATCTAAAAAGAAAGACAGGGAAGGATTACAGAAGAAAGCCTGGAAACCAGGAGAGAGCACGGCTGCCATCTCTCTCCCTGGCACGGTGACACAATGTGGCGCTGGCTGGCTGATATCACTCACACTGCTACGCACATCTGGACACATGACTCTGTTCACGCGAGTAACCTGCCAGCAGCCCCGTGTTTTAGCAAGTGATGTCGCCCATCGCCTTCACCAAGGAGTGAACTGAGATTCGGGTTCATGTCAACGTTGCCATGGAGCAAAACATTACTACGTCTTAAATCTTCACCTTGTTCTTTTGTGTCTTCTGAGTACTAGTTAGATTACAAGATTGCAATGACAGGTCGATGTCAGATACATGTAATGACAGCTGGGATGGACTAACTCTGAGGGCTGTAGGCTGACATGGGTAGGGGGGGCTCCAGACTGGCCATTTTGGAGCCAAAAGAGAAACAAGTGGGTATTAAAAATGACAGAACATCAGTAAGATGCTAATCAAAGCGCGGGGTGCCAGTGGTGAAACTTCCCCATGAGAGTGGCCATGTTTGCCCCTCTGCCCCCCCCCACCAAATTCCACCCTGAATGAAAGGGACCTCGAAGTATTCATTTACAGATTTCTATTCTAGAATAATGATCATCTTGCTCTTGATAATAGGGATAGTTTCTTCATTCACACGACTGCCGTTTGATAGGTTGAGTACATCGGAACCCCTTTTTCCTAAACATACATATAAGGAATCACTCACTGGGAGTATCAGGGCCAGAGGGAGAAAAGTGATTTATGCACCAAACTAGACATTACAAATATAATCTTTCTCATCTCACAGCTGAAGTCAATATATTATATTAATTCTAACCAAAGTAATGTATTTATGCTATTAAATCTTTATTGTTCCACAATTGCTTGGCATTAAGACAAAACTACTGCATGTAGCTTGTTGGAAATGCCGTATAGCATTTAAAAAAGATCCATATTAGCATTCTGAAAATGACCAGTTAGGGTGCACATGTATTTCCATTCTGTTAGTCAGCTGTCTATCTTCCTGTTTTCCATGGTGGAGAATAGAAAGATTTATACACATTTATTTATGAATTATTTCTATGTATTCATCAGAGATGAGCCATATAAATTCCTTCTGTCTTACAGTGGCTGTGTATCTCTTCTGCATTGCAACACGGCGCATTCGTGATCAATTAATCTTGACGGAATGAATCTAACCTTTTCTTAGCAATGACTGAAGGGCAGCGAATTTAAGATCTGAAGATCTGATCACTTTCACCTGGCCTTCCTTCCTTCTTTAATCTCTTTGTCTTTCCTTTTTCCTATTTTATTCCTATTCTCTCAATATGTACAGTGCTTTGGGGCGACTCTGTTGTGAAAGGCGCTATATAAAAATTAATTGAATTGAATAAACCCCATTCAGAGTGTTGTAGGCCTGTATCTTCCCTCTTATGCAGTCTGCTGTCATTTAGCACTTTCATTTGCACATGAAACACTAGTTTAACCAGAAGTCATAATATTAAAAATGGCAGTACATATACAAAAGTGTGTGTGTATATATGTGTGTGTGTCTGTGCGTGTGTGTGTGTGTGTGTGTGTATACACACTCATAAGTAGAAAACTATAAACAGCCAACAAAATATTTATGGAACAACTAACAAATATTTCGAATATTCCTTTTTATAGCAGCGGGAATGTTGGCCTTATCTTACACTAATTGGCAAACAAAAGCCGAACTATTTAGTAGTCAATTTTAATAAACTATTACTAATATTTACATTACTAATATGTCCTGTGAAGGACTGGCATCCCATCCAGGGTGTCTCCTGCCTCCTGATGTCCCTGCAGCACAGAAGACAGACAGACAGATCTCATGCATATATAAACACTGCTGCGTAATGAAGATCTTGTGCTTCCTGATAAAATGAGCAGCTAGGGGTCTGTTACTGCATAGGGGATTTGGCTACCAGACTGGCCCAGATATGTACAGGTCGTTAATGACCTTTTAAAAAGGCCGGTCTGCGTTTCTGCCTGGATTTCAGCAGTTAGCAGGAACGCTGTAATGCTTTGGTGACTGAGCCCTTTCTGCTGATCTCAGGCATTACGGGTCCATTCCAATACGCCGTGATGTGCGTCATCTGTGAGACCATACCAGCTGCCATTCTGCGCTGCGTCGGGTTCATTACTTTAGTGAGTCGATTTCACCATAGGCTGTTTTTGGGCGGCTCTGTGAGCTGCAGACGGACTGAGCGACATCGCGACTATTATGGCTGGAATGCGGAGCCCAGCTCAAGAGCCGTTGGGGGGGCTTGCTGTCAGAGTTGGTGGCTGTGATCCAGCTGACATTACTGGATCATGCTCAAACAGCCTAATCGCTCGCGAGACGTGGGCGTGTGGAACAACGAGGGCACAACGGTCCTTTTTTGAATTTTTTTAACGCGCTCCTCTGTCTGTGTGGGTAACAAACGGACAGCAAAGAGGCGGTACATCACCATGTTATTATTTTGTTGCACTCCCCATGTTTTTTTTTGGGGGGGGAGGGCAGTGGGACGGGGGACTCACCGCTGTGCGGCTGTCATCCACTCAATGCCTGGAAGTCACAGACTGTCTGGCAGAAGGACCCAGGCCAGTTTATTCTCCCAGCCCTGACAGCCACAGAATGGAGTCTGTGACCCAGAACCCCAAACCATATATAACGTGACAAAAAGCAGCCAGAGGCACATGGAGGGAGAAACAAATTCATTTTCGAGGGAATCTGTGGCCCCGGGGCGTGTCAAGCCTGTCGTGCCGCTCCTTTGCCGTGAGTCACCCTGGAAGCTGAGGACAGGTGCTGGGCGACCTGTGGCCCACCATTCATTTTCATATTTCCTTGCAGCCTTTACGACCAGGCAAAATGTAAGACCAAAGATTAACACGTGTAATTACTGCCCAGCCCTGTAGTGGGCGCTGCAGAAACGATGGCTGTGATAGGAACAATTTTATGCCTTTCAAAAGAAATTTCACTGAGTCAGAAAAGTGCTATGTTTGTAACATATTAATAATTAATACTTTTAAGTTCAAGGATGTTGTTCTGCAGGCCATACTGTAGTGGCAGTAAGCTAAACAAAACAGGCATAGATAACATTATCTAGTATTCAATTTCAGGGTGGTTAGCAGTTGTGAAAATATTAACATTTACACTAAACATTACATTTTTCAGTTCATTTGCACTTAGCATCTCCAGGATCTTTCCTTAATATCTATCTTTTAATATCATACTTGTTTTAGGTAATGTGAGGACATGTTTGAGCCGTACAGTCCTTAAGTGCAGTTGTTGGCAGTTGCTCGTTAGCAGATTCTTGGAATATAATAGCCCAGCTTTTTAAATGGAGAGTGTACTTAGGCCCAGGCCCCTCCCATTAAATTAACCTAAAATTGATTTTTTTTTAGATTTTTTCTGGTTGTCCCACCCCCAAAAATGGGTGTCCCCATCACATTTTTTCTCTTAGTTTCTTCTACTGACCCTGGATATGGCACTTTCAGACAGACAGGACCCTGCCGCCTGTCTCCTGCACAGTGTTACACTTCCTCCATGCCAAGGGTCCGCATATTCAATCTATGGATGTATATAAGTTCAGCACAAATCCACTGGAAGTGCCCAGGGGGCGGGGGCTTGGATAACAGCACAAAGGATCTTTGTTGACGGCACCAAGCAAGAGGGCTGAATGTTTTTGCATGCTGGCGTGCATCAGTTACGAGCCTTGGCTGGGTCGCCCTCCATTACCTTCTATAGGGGTTGCTCCTGTATAAAATTCACCTTATTCCAAACCCCCGAGCTGGCACACTGCACATGCTGCCATTCCAGAGAAACCACGAGAAGCCAGGATGGATTTAAGTTTGGCAAAGGCTCCATGACAGCTGGACATGTCCATGTATGCCGCTTACCCTCTTCTACCATCTGCATAACCTCACTGTAGCTTCATCTGAACTTCAAAATCAAGGACAACAACAGGAAAAGGTCGTGATAAAATTACTGGCCCTGTTTGAGGATACAGTAATGCTCTCTATTGACCATAAAAACTAAAACAAAAATGGTTAAACTTCATTTAAAGCTCATTTATTATATAGCCGGAAGGCCCTTCCTTAGCATACTGTCATTTGTACGGGCATGCGTGTGTGTGTGTGTGTGTGTGTGTGCGCGTGCGCGCTCCGTCCCTGCATGTTTACTAAATTACGACTGTAAGCACAAATGACCCCATCCTGTGGGAAGCAGTAAGTGTGATGGTGTTCTCTGAGCCACAGACTTATCTAAGTGGACTTTCCTCTCACAGGAACCAGGTCACTGGCCCCCTGCTCCCGGTCGCACGTCTCTTCTGGTCCCCGGGGGCACTGAAGACCTGCCTTTTAAGAAAGAGGGAACTTAAAAAACAAGTGCAGACCCTTTCAGCTGTTCTCAGCCTTGAGGGCTGCTCCTCCACAGTGCTGAGATTACAAGCCTTTGACTGGATGTAAAAAACCCTCTTTTTCATGAGCAGGAAAAGAGTCTGAGGTGGCCAGGCCGTCCAAGACTCGCCCACAGTGGTGACTGGGCGACTGAGCCTGTCTTGCCCCATCTTTCACTTCGAAATGTAGAACAGAACCGGAAGGACTGCAAAATTCACCAAAGGTATGAAGGACCACTGGCTAGAGCCCAGGCTTCCAGTGAGGGTGACCAGCAAAGTCTAGAATCAAACTTTTCACCAAGCACCAGATGCCAAGGGTCTACAGATCTAGAGAGTCCTTCTGGCGCCTCTTTGTTAAGGGCGGAGGAACAAGAAAAACCTGAAGCTAAAATCTCAGAAAATATTCCACAGAGCAGGAGTCCAGTTATGACGAGGAACGGCCGACAAGGGAATGTCTTGTCTTTGAAATCCTAATTTTCGAGCCCCATTCAATTTTCCACTTATCTGCTATCTTCGGAAATAGGGAGGAAGTAAAGCTAAATTGTTGAAGGATGTGGTAAATGCTGGAACTGCCCATGTGCCTGCAGCTGGGAGCCTCCTGCCCACAAGCTGGGTCATGTCCGCAGCAAGACTGCTTTAAAAGGACGAGACGGTGATGATTCGCAGCAGAATGTAGTTTAATTCAAGTCAAAACTGTAATATTACACACAATCACATTTAGTTTTTTCCATTTTTACAGTTTTAAATGTCTCTCTGTGAAGAATGGATGGATGGATGGATGAATGAATGAAACTTTCTTGTCATTATACATTTATTACAATGAAATACTGTATTGCTACTCTCTGGTGATAAAAAGGAGAAGGATTTCAGAAGGGTACAACTTCCTGGAAATTAAGACCATGGGGACTAAGCTCATGTTGGTTTTACTATTTGTGGAGAACAGCCCAATAGCAGAATAATCTCACAGTCTTCACACAGCAAACACCAAACCTAAAGTTCCTCTTCCATGATACCACCAACTGAGCAAATGTTATAGATTACTTTTGTGGATGTTTCCTTTGTAGGAAAATTATGACCTAAAAATTGTCTGCTACCATTCACATGCTTGCAGATTACGCAGCTGGACGACGTAATACAAAAGCTCATCATAACTTACATTGCAAGCAGACAAGATGTAGCTTTGTTTCGGGTAGGATTTTTTTCGTTAATAAGTTCTATGAATTAATTACCTCAATCAGCTAGATCCCATCAACCGATCATTTATACTGGTCAGGGGCTCAGGGATACTTAATGTAATGATATGATACAGTCTTTGAGAAAGTGGTTAACGGCCAAAAAAGATCACGTGTAATCATGCTTCAAATGATAAATGGTGTAAAGCAGTGTTTCCCAACCCGGTCCTCGGGGACCCACAGCAGTCCATGTTTTACCTCTCTCCCTCTGAGCTCCCTGCCAGACGGTCAAGAGCTGGGAGCGAGCAAAAATGTGGACTGGCTGCGGGTCCCCGAGGACCGGGTTGGGAAACACTGACATAAAGTTCCAGTGCTACTGCAGTGTGTTCCCTCAAAAATGAGAGGACAGCTGTGTAACATCCGATAAAAAGGTTAAACTTTCCTCTGGATGTTGCTGTCCAAGCAGAAATTAGTCTATCATGACTTTTTCTAGTTCTATGTAGTTTTCCCCTAAATCTGGTGATCAAACCTATAAGTGTGATGACTTTAATTATTACAACCACCCATCCATCCATCCCTCCATCCCTCCATCCTGTCACTGCTTACCCAGCACAGAGTCAATGTGGAGCTGCTCCTAGCCGCCTTCCCCCAGCGGAATGGGACAGCCCAGCCCGTCGTGATGGACAAAACACAGATACCTATGTGCATCACTGAGGAAAATCCTATGCAAACCAATACATCTATTAAACCAGAGCCAAATGGACTTTCCTGGAGTTTTCTGGAGAATGAAATCACCATCAGAGTGACTCCTATTGGCTGAATATTGGCACAGGGACACTTTCAGTCTGAATCTAGCGATGACTGCGCCCTTTTATCTGCTTAAGTGCCGACCCATTTGTTTTACTAGTTAGTTGTTTCAAGGTGAGAAACGGTACGTTTTGAAACGTGTAAAAATAAAAACAGAGCAATCGCACGGGGAAAGTGCCATGGGGAACCAGGCGGATCAGCCGGGTCTCCGACAAATGAAAGGTCCAAAAATCCCACGGCTCATCATGTCAGCATTTTTGCTCCATTATGAAGAACGAAGAAAGACTTATAAAATGAAACATTGTTATATATCATGAAGGGGACTGGGGAGTCTTGCTGATACAAAGCCCTCTCCAGGTTTGCATAGTCCCACAAATCACAAAGCATGATCTTAACATATAGGAATCACTTCCCTACTTGTGTGAGCCAAAACATAACAGACACCATCCAACATAGTTTTTTTCTGCAGTGAACTTGGCAATATGAGTTACAAAATGTAGAGAACCATCTTAAATGCCTGAGGAATGTCAAGCGAGGGCCTTAGATTGCAGCAAGAGCGTCGCCTCGGGGCGGAAAGAGTGTTAAACTGTAGAATGTGTGCAAGCACTGCATTTCCACACGGAACCAACATCCAGACAGTCAAGGTCACTGACAACATTATTAGAACGCAAATACAGAAACTGGCATCCCGTCACGCCAGGGTGTACCCCAGCCCCGTGCCCTGCGATGGACTGGCATCCCGTCACGCCAGGGTGTACCCCAGCCCCATGCCCTGCGATGGACTGGCATCCCATCCAGGGTGTACCCCAGCCCCGTGCCCTGCGATGGACTGGCATCCCGTCCAGGGTGTCCCCCTGCACACCTGCTCTCCTACACCGCCTGGGAGAGAGTCCCCAATTTCTCCTTTCTGAATATTTACGATATGCTTACATCAAAAGCAACAGACATTTTTGAGATGCTCTCTGGAGTAATTAAGGATTAAAGGATGTTGCTGAAGGGCCTAATGGTGAAATCACTCTGCCAGTCACAGAATATGAACCAGCAACCTTCCAGTCACTGGCACAGTGTCCTGACCCACTGAGCCACACACTGTTCCCCAAAACAGTGCGCGCACATGCGCACACACACACACACACACACATATATTTATATTCATATCTTTGTAGGGACCATCCATTCATGTCTATGGGAAAAACCCTAATCCCAGCAATGACAACCATAACCCTACCCAGCCCTAACCCTAACCCTAACCCTACCCAGCCCTAACCTTACCCATAAGTAACCAAAGAAAATACAAGACTTTTGGCACTTTTAGTTTTTTGATTGCATTCACAGACTTCTATAAAATTAAGTTTCCCTTTGTGAGGACTGAAAAAATGATCCCCACAATGTCAAAATATGACACTGTGGTCCCCACAATGTAACATATTCGTAACCCCCCCACACACACACACGAGCATATTCTCTTAATATCTCAATATCTGACAAGAAAGCCACCTGCATAATTTTATTAAGCATGTGTGTCAATTTAAGTAACAAGATACCAAGACTTTGCTATAGGCTAACATTTATAAACTTTTATTGCCATAAAAATTCCCAAGGCAAAAACACACAAGTAATTCAATGGAAATTAACGTAAAGAGATGTACAAAAAAATGTGGCAAAATGTGACGATTTATAAAGGGATAGAGTGTGCATTAAACCGAACCGAAATGTAGTCTGACTAAGGGAGTTAGTCAGTTCCATGTACTAAAAGATATTTTGTCTATTCTTAATCTGCAGGACACGGATAGTCCCTACAAAGATTGTTTTATAACTCTACTGCAGCAGAAATGTCCTAAACCTTATCTTTTCCAGCAACACCACTGTGACTGCCTTTTCACCGAAAGGAAAAAGTTTAACCAGCTTATACCAAGCTGCAGTACATCGTACCTTTCCTGCTAAGTAAAGAATATAATTTAAAAATTAATTTTAAATCAACGACGTGTCGTTACAAGCTCTGCATTGAAAGCCTGGACATTGTTTTTTGTGCTTAGGAACATGCGATAGATCATTAACATCTGTCTAATTGGCATGTTTTTTACGTGCCTGTTAAACAGTTTAATGAAATTATCAATATGATCAATCACGAGGATATAGGTCTACCATATAGTCAATTTATCAACAACGTGTTATTAAGTTATAAACACGCCGGGCGTCTTTTTCATTCATAAAAAACCCAAAAAAGCGTAATCAGCATCGATAGAAGTCTTTCGCTGAGTAGGAAGGGGTGGAAACACATCCTCGGAGCACGCCCACCGTCCGCCAGGGCCGTCCGCCGCCGGGGGAAAACCTCCAGTCGGCTGTACGCCGGCCACTCTCCGCAATATGCATGTTCACCGGACGTTTCGCGTACCGTCCCCGATCGCCGTTAAAAGTGCGGATCCGATTCGAAAATACCCAAGATAAGCGAGCTGGACGAGTCGTCCGCGTCCCCTGTGAAGAGTGCAGCTCTATAGAAAGTAAATTCATTTCAGCAGCGAGTCCGGACTGGAGCGGCTCCGACTGCCGGACAGCCATGCATCTCCTGGTGTGGAAACTGCGTCTTCTTGCATTACTACCTTTCGTCTTAAATTCAGTGGCAATAACGGGGAGAACGCAGTTAACTCCGAGAAAAGGTAAAGAAATGGAATACTACTCTTTCATCCATGTGTAAGGCGAGTGAGAGGAATGAATGGATTTCACCTAAGATGGGGAGCACACGACTGTTAAGCGAGATTTAGTCAGGCGCGGAAGGCGTGTTAAATAAAGTTAAACCTTGCTAAAAGTAACATTGTAGGTAGCTAAGAGAGGTTCCTGCCGTATTTCATTGCTTGTTGCGTTTCATGTTACCTTTCTCCAGCAAAGCTTCCTGGACAGCCGGGTGCGTATGAGATTGTAACTCCAGTGAGAGTAAATGAAGCTGGAGAGAAGTTACCACCTAACGTGCACTACAAGAGGAGGAGAAGAAGCCTTGGCACGGCCGAACGCATCTCCAGTCCATGGGCTCCTTCAGTCCATTACAGCCTCTCTGCTTTCGGGCAGGACTTTCACTTAAACCTCACCTCGGACTCGGCATTTATCGCTCCTCTTTACACCGTTTCCATAATCGGAATACCCCCCAGAAACAACCTGCCGGACGAGGACACGGATCTCCAGCACTGCTTTTACAAAGGGCACGTCAATGCTAAGGAGGAGCAGCCGGCGGTGCTCAGTCTCTGCTCCGGGCTGGTAAGGGGGCGCTTTGCGCACCGCGTCCGGGCGCTGCCGAGGTCACCGCCTTTGGGAAAGTGAATCAGAAACGCGGCTCTCTAGATGCGCATAATATTGTTACAGCATCACCGGGCATATATGTGGGAATATGTTAACAACTGAACAATTGTGTTAACAGATTTGAGCGACAGGTACTTGTACGAACTAGGCACGCATATCAAATGTCTTGCATCAAGCAGATGGGTAGTTAGTGAATCGCGTCGTGCCTTTTTCTCGTGAGCAATGTGCACGTAGGACTTCTGGACCGATATAACTTTACAGCGGAGATCTCCCCGGCACTCCGGAGCGCAGTCCGGACCACGCACTGATCCTTACTAAGTGCATCAGTCCCTGCCGTGACGTCAGCATGACCCACTTTTTTGGCATCACGGGGGCCGGGTGACAGAAACGGCGTGATCTGCGTGGGCCGGCCGCCGAGACGCGTCTTTCCGAGACGGAGATGTAGCGCGGCGACTGACGCCCTTACGAGGTTCAAATTCCCAGAAACGCTATAGCCACGGCCGTTCTGCTTGGCAAGACTATGTATCCGTCTAAATGTAACTTTTTTTTTTTTTATTTAAAATGTATCTTATTTGTAAACGACTCATAACTCGTTGAAGATTTATTATTGCATCAGGTTAAACAAATCGTATTATTCTCCTTACTTTCAGTAGTTTAATATTTATAACTTACCCAAACGTAGTTGAAAATCGAATACTGTTGGGCAAACTTTGTTACTTGTCTGAGATGCGACACCCGTCTGCATACGGCGAATAAGGGCTCCGTGTGTGGATGCGGGCGGCGGGGGCAGAGAGCGGGGCAGCGCCCCCAGGGCGCTCCGGATTCACCCCCATGTCCGCGCCACTCGCTTACCTGCCGAAGCGCGCTTTCGGGATGTTATTTTTTGCTTTTGTGGGCGTAACCATCTAATACGCCTGGCCTGTTTAAGGATCCGTGAAAGATTATAGATCATCACAAACAAACAGTGACTAAAAGTTTTCTACGTTATTATTTCCTATTTATATACGCCATGATAAGGAGAGAAAATGATACCATTAACAGTTACGTTAGTTTTGTTCTGAGTATCTTGACGCCTAAATATATCGAGGGAAAACTCTATTGCATTATACCACCTTAAATGGTCCAAAGGAAGTAGTCACCAGCGGATTTAATAAGTTCTGTAGTAGGACAGATATTACTTATCTTACTGTGATTTTGCATTGTGCCTTTTGATTCGGATATTTCTGTTAACTGGGATTTTGATGGATATTCTTATATTCTTTAACAAATTAAAGTCTATTTTTATTTATGCTCATATGGTGTAGACTGAACTCCAAAGACACATAATGTGAAAAATACCAGATAAACGACAATTAAGAGTTCGCTAAGCCTGACTTCACGGACGCCTAGCCGGCATTATCAGCTGCCTGTGCTCGGACATACACTGCAGCGTTTTCTTTCCAAGGGTAATTTAGCAATTCAGATACAAGCGCACAGCCTTCCAGCTCCTTCTGACGACCTGCTCTGGGACTGAGGATCTGTCGCGATGATCGTTTCACCGTAGCAAACAGAGGCTCCGGAGTCAGCTCCCTGAAGTCTTTGTATAGGGAGGTTTTCGTCCCTATTTATGTGCTTGTTTATTACAATTATTACGTCATTATAAACTCAGTTTTATTTGCTACTGTTTATTAAATTGGTATCCGTACATCAGGATACTGGAGCCGTTTATTAGAGGCAATGCTTAACATTATTCATCCATCCATCCAATTTCTGTTCAACCACTTATCCTGTTCAGGGGGGTTCGGAGCCCATTGCGGAGGTTATTGGTACAAGGCAGGGAACCACCCAGGACGGGGCACCGACCCATCACAGGCACACACTCACACCATTCACACACACATGCCGCTTAACATTAAAACAGAGCAACCCTCATATTAAAAATAATTAATGACTTATTGGAGCGGTTCTGCTAGAGGATTAGCTTGAAATGAGAAGTAGAAATAATATAATTTGTCAGGGTGTGAGATTAAAACCTGGTGCATGTGCAGTTTACCATCACCTTCGCTGATTTGAGCTTTTCATGTGTTTTTAGCTTGGGACATTCGTGTCCCCAGAGGGACAGTACTTTGTGGAGCCACTTCACAGCTACAACGGTGAACATTATGAAGAAGAACAGAACAAACCTCATGTGGTGTACAGAAAGGACGCCTTGCACACAGTCTGGCCTGGGAACCTGACTGAGAGTGATACTTCAGGTAAATGAGCCAGCAGTGGGGAAATATCACGGATGGAAAGCGGTATCACAGGACAGGCCGGCCTCCACAAACGCCATAAGGGTGCTGCTGCTGGGGGTCGTGATCCGACACCGATCACGTTTATGATTTTATCATATCATCCATCCATCCATCCATTTTCCAGAACCGCTTATTCCATTTCGGGTCGCGGGGGGTCCGGAGCCTATCCTGGAGACTGCGGGCGGAAGGCAGGGAACAACCCAGGATGGGGCGCCAACC
>JAAGVU020000123.1:15252581-15264801 GCA_011763525.2 Mormyrus iriodes | reverse complement strand
GGAACTGGCCTTATTGTCACCCTAAGAGAACTCGACCTTAACGCTGATCTATCTTTGCCTTTGACCTGATTCACCTTCATCGCTAAGTATAATACAAAAATGTTTAATTTTTCTCCTTAGAAACTGTTTTTTGATGAGAAATTGGTGTCCACCAATGGATCTGACATTTTCCTTGTTCTTTTCTTGTTCTTAATACCATTTATCTTGATTTTTTTACAGGATACAATGTCGTCGTCCGTATTCCAAGTGGTGCTACAAACATTGACATACGGCAGCGCAGCTACTCAGGGGAGCCAGAGGATGATAACTACCTCGGTATGGAACCCCGAGATCCCTCCATGTGTAGCCTGCAGGCCCAGGGCGGGTGGGCGGGGCTTCTAACCGCTCAGCCAGCAGGGAAAAAGATGGCGGATGGTGGATAGCGGATGGCGGATGGTGGTTATTGTGTGAGTGGAAAGAAACAAAATAGGAAGAATGTTGATATTTAGGTTAGTTTTGGCGCACTTTGGGGGGGGGGGTTAATTCCTCAGAGATCTCAGTGAAGTGGCCATATGGTGCTTGTTACATTTACTGTGTGAGGGACCTGCGCCAAAAGCCAAATGCTTTCATTGGGAGTAAAATGAGCATTTTTCTTTATTTCCCGTGGTGGGGGGGTCGCAGTAGGTACTTGGGGGTTTTAATCAAGTCCCCGCGAGGGCTTTGCCAGCAGCTAGATTACTCTGTACCTTCTGATAGCAGTGAGGATGCTTGAGGAAAGGTGGGGGAGGTAGGAATGTGAATTATTTAAACAGAAATTAATCAGGAAACTGATTTATGACCTGCATAAATTTGAACACCCCCTTGACTTCCAATGCTAACTGGAACAGGAGTTTCCTGGCAGAGTCAGCCGGGGGGGTGGAGCCATGACAAAGCAGGTATCCTAGTATAATGAGGCGGGGGGAACGTATACATCAGTGTCGGGATGGGGGGTGCTTTCAGCCGTCTTACTGTGATGTGTTAAATGGCGAGGAAAGAAACTCAGGAAACTAGCTACATAATCGCATTAGAGTGAATTTGTGCAGCAGACCGGGGGTGAGCAGGAAGCTCGCGGCCCTTGATGGAATTCCGGAATTTTTTGCCCCAATTAGGTACCCTCTTCCAGCGCTAAAATCCTGAAAAGCATGGGGAAGTGTGTGTGTTTACCGGTGCAAGCTGCGGGTGAAAAATTGGGGCACCCTCACCTCCAGAAGGGGAACAGCTCCAGTTCGCTGGATGCCATAGTGGTAGAAGATGGGCTTTCTGTGACCTGAAGGTTGTTGGTTCAAGACATGGATTTTCCATAGATTTCCTGGAGTTAAATTAATATTGTAATAGACTCAGGGTAAATGCCAAGTAAGCAGTTAAGAATAATCTGGAATAAAATCTGCAGTTTCTTTTTCTGAATTTTAAAACGTTTTTTTTTTTTTAAACCAAAAAACTTATTTTTGACTATGAAGTGAAAGTTAATGGCGAGTGATCGCATGCAGCTGAGGACTCCTGGCGCCTCTGAGAGGGGACGGACGTCTGCTCTGACTTTTGAAAGCACCCTTGTCTCCTTTCTCAGCCATTTCCAACAGTCGGGGGGAGTACCTGCTGAATGGAGATTTCGTTGTCAGCATGTTTAAAAGGGAAATCAAGGTGGGGGCCACGGTCCTGGAGTACAGCGGCTCGGATCATGTGGTTGAGAGGATCAACTGCACCCACCGGACTGGGGAGGAGATTGTTGTCCAGGTAACACTTCACTCTGCACTTTTTAAGGCTGATTTTTCTAGAAAAGATCGGACACATGATATCATCGCTTTACTGCATTTTTGTGCAGCACTGCCTGCGTTTATATTCATTAAGATTGCAAGAACTACAAGCAGGTTCTGTAAATCTGTAAACAAGTGTTAAACCTGACTAAGAACTGCCCCCCACCGTTACCTTGATTGTTCTTCTGAGATGAATTGCTTATTAAACCTCATGAAAGTGTGACCTTCTATTATATCTGTTACTGTTGCTGCATGAAAAACTGTGGAACTCCCAAAATAATGCAAGAGACTCTATGGGCTGGATGCTTATGAATGTCCACGGGCCCCCCTCAGAGGGCTTACGCAGCTCGACGGGGACGAGACCAAGGCAGGCAGGAGCCTCTCCTTAATAACCAGGCTCCCTCTGACCTCTGCAGGTGCTATCTGTGGGTAAGCTGCACAACCCAGACGTCAGCTACAGCTACAATGTCCCCGTCGAGGACAAGTCCCAGCACTTCTCCTGGGACGCTTACGGCTCGTGGCTGGAGTGCAGCCAGATTTGCCAAGGTCTCTCCCACAGAACCTCTGCAGTGGTTCTGTACACAGCAAGGCTCGGGACGCTTGCTTAATTCTGTAACAGTGTTGCAAATGTATTGTTAAGACAAAGGTCTGTTGAAAGCAATGTGTAACATGTCTGCACAGATTATCCACACGGACATTTTCTTTTCATTAAGTGTCAGAATCTGTTTTTCCCATTTTGCTATCAATTGCAATTGTCGTCATTGGCTCCCAAAGGGATGCTAAACACAAATGTTTGGTGTTTTATGTTAATACAAAGGTGTTACTAATTAGTGAGAACTTTTTAACTCAGACCAGCACATTTAGAACTATAATTTGGGTTTCAGTTTATTACTGCTTAAGATGAATGTTTCACTTTAAAATTTCCGACTGAAATGAATGAATAAAGCAATGATTTTTGTTGTAAAACCAATAAATTTGCAATATTTGTACTGAATTAAGCAAATATCCCCAGGCTTTCTGTGAACAATGTGTGTCATTCGAGGGAATCTTTACTTAGGCAATTGCCGCAGACCACAGTGAGAAAACCATGCAAGACAATAAGTGCAGGACAGATGCAGTGAAAGTGGAGTGAAAAAGAAATTAGAGAAAATAATATCATAGTAGGCAAACAAGCAGTTAAAAATAAGAGTGCAAGAGATGCAGTGGGGGGGTAAGACCTGCTTTGCAGTGGAGTCTAATTGTCCGCAGTGAAAACTGTCCCTCAGTCTCACGCATCTTTCAAGCACCTCGATTCTGAAGCATGCCATTACACTCGAGAATAATCCACGTTTGCTTTGTCCAACCTGTCCAGGAACCCAGCAGAGGAGAATCCAGTGCCGTCGGGAGTCGGACCGCGTGGAGGTGTCGGACCAGCGGTGTTACGGGTCTCCGCTGCCCGCCGCCATCACCAAGCCCTGCAACACAGAGTGTGAGCTCAGGTGAGCCCGCTGTTGGCCTCTGCAGCTTAGACGCGCGCCGGTGCTTTCCCTGGGCGATAACCTTATCGAGCATTAATTATCAAGTCATTTAATAAAGACATTTCTTTGTGATTTATACAACGCCAAGGAGGGTCTCCCCTGCCTAGCCCTGGGATTCCTGGGGTGGGCTCCAGGCTAACCATGACCCTGTACTAGAGCTAGTACTGTACTAGATGGAATTCTTTTCAGTTCCTGCTTCTCCTTAACATGGCACTGCGTTATTTCTCATGTGGCTTCTTGTGCTTCTCATCAAATGGAATATAGGGCCTGTTTCTGCCCCGTCGATCATCGAGAGTGATGTTGTCATATGTGTTTGGAAAAATTCAGCAAATCAAAGTTTTGAGCAGAACCGACAGCCGCCTCGAAGTTGGAACAGTGTAGACAGCAGGGTGCTAGTGACTGAGATATGTGTGAGGACCCTGAAACAACATCCAGGCGCAAATGCAGATGGTGAAAATCACTTCAGTATGGCCAAAAACCCTCGCGTAACTGGTAAAGAATGAATCAAAATAAGGATTATTTTTAATTTGGGTGCTTTTGGCATCTCTATTTATTTCGTATTTTTGTACTGGTCATAATCAGTTGTGGTGCAGTGCTTGGCACTGCGCTCAGTCACTGGCACTCCTTACTGTGACGGATTAGAGTGTTTTTTTTTAAGCTGTTCCTCTGTGTCATTTTGGTCTTGCCAGGTGGCACGTGGCGAGGAAGGGAGAGTGCTCGGCTCAGTGCGGCCCTGGATACCGCACCCTGGAGATCTACTGCGCCAAGTACAGCGAGGGGGAGACCGAGAAGGTGGATGAGCACTACTGCAGCAACCAGCACAAACCGGAGGACAAGGAGCACTGCATGGGCGACTGCACCCCTGTGGTCTGGGAATACTCCCCGTGGACACAGGTGACACAGGGAGCATGGGTGGTGTGAAGCTCTTATCAAGCTGTGCCAAGCAGTGTGCTGTGTGTCTAGGACTCAGATCTCATTTCTGTTTTTCTCTGCAGTGTTCCCAGAGTTGTGGGGGTGGGACACGCCACCGAGTGGCGGTGTGCGGGAAATCCACCGGCGTGCCCCATGACGAGAGCAAGTGCAGCCAACGGGACAAACAAACTGTTGAGCCCTGTAACGAGTTCCTGTGCCCTCAGTGGAAGACTGGAGAGTGGTCTGAGGTGAGGGCCAACTTTTGTGGGGCTTCTCATGGTCTCATGGAACTGTTTATAGCACTAGAAGGACTGGGGTGATGACTGCGTACAAGAATCAGCTCAAGCACAGATACACAAACAGCCCCCTGACTTTGAAGCAAAGCAGAAATGCAATTTTTGCAATAAGGCGACTGAGGGAAAGCTGTGAAATGCGGAGGAGAGCAGATCGACTCCGTCATGCCACTGACAAAACCTTCTGGGAGATCCCTGACATGCATTCTCTGGATGCTTCTGATAAGAGTCTCTGTTGGGTTCTGTTGAACTGTGTTATGTATATAATGCCTGTCCACAGTGCCTGGTGACCTGTGGTAAAGGGTTCAAGCACCGTCAGACGTGGTGTCAGTTTGGGGAAGAACATCTGGACGACCGGTTCTGCGATGATTCTAAGCCAGAGTCGCTCCAGGCCTGTCAGCAGCAGGAATGTGCTTCCTGGCAGGTTGGAACTTGGGGACAGGTCAGTACCCATATCCTGTCTTCTGTGCTTCTGTGATTGGTCAAGAACCCCAATTCTTAGCGTCCCTTTGAGTCCGGGCCTATACCAACTTGCTGAAAATTGTGACTGTGTGTGACTGACACCGTAATACCAGTTCGTTATCTCTCCGTCAGTCATCCCTGTTGAAGAAGCTGCATGTGTAAACTGACGGTGTACTTCAGTGTATTTGTAAAGCATTTTAGCCCAGGGTGGGGTGCCACAGCATGGCTGAAATGAAAGGTATATCCCCTTATCCCCAGATCTACACCTGAACCCTAACTGCGTCGAGGTCATTGACTAAAGACCAAACCCTTATTATAATTAGGGTGGACCCATTATTATAGGTGGTATTCTGTAGGTGGGTGCTGCTGATTAGCGACTTTAGTTGGGACTGTGGTATCTGTGACTATACCCCTTTGTCTGTATGATACCACTGCTGTTCCCATCAGCCGTCATGCCATTGTGCTAGAATGTTGCTTTATGCATTTGCTGCACAGCTCTGGACCCTTGCCATTTGGTTCCATTAGCAAAATACAAAAAATAAAACAGTTTGGCTGGGCTGCACCGATTCTTTTTTGCATGAAAGGCTAACGTAAACAGCCAATATCTGGCAGCAAAGAGGGCCACGCAGCCCAGATCACCGAGGCCTTAAAGGGAACATTGCGATTGAATCAGTTGAGCGGTTTATCTTCAATACAGCTTCTATGTGCACCAAGTATGGTAAGTACAAAAGCGTGACAGAGATTATGCATTCCCTAACCATGGAACAGGCAATCATGTTAAATGTATATTTGAAGGCATTAAATGAACCATGCGCAATTTTAGCTGAAGCAGGGCCTTTCAGGTTTGACCTCATTTTACTCAAGTCACTGGAGTAGAAAAGGGGCTATGTGGTTATCGGGCCGGGGGGGGGCATAGCGGAAACTCAGCAAATTACTTATGCATTGTGATTTAAGACTATTATTTTTTAGTAGCCGTTATAGGACCTGTGGGGTGCAGTTTCTGTACTGAATCGTTCATTTTGTGAAGGTTTGCGTTATGTCCCCCAATTCCAGTGCACCACCACATGTGGCCCAGGCTACCAGCAGAGGGTGGTGAAGTGTGTGGTGGGACCGTACGGGTCCGTCATGGACGACACCAGTTGTAACGCAGCAACGAGACCCACTGGTACTCAGGTAGGCCTGTACATGCAGGTGTCCCCTCAGTTTGATTCCCTTAGGGCAGACCTGTGATCCTATATGGGTCTTTATACAACTCAAGTTACAAACTGTTTGGTAGGCAGGGCTGCATTGTGGGGCCTGTAAATGGCTTGTAAACAGTTACCTGGTGGGATGACGTGGAGTTCCCTGCATAGTCAGTGGTATTCCGGGTCTTCTTTATACCGTGTTCAGGTCGGTGATATTCCGGGTCTTCCCTGAACAATGTTGAGGGCAAAGGTATACCAGGTGTAGACCAGTTACACAGGGCAGAGGTACACAAGGTCTTCATTATGCCATTTTGAGAGAAGAGGTGTCCCGAGTCTTCGTAGATCATGTTGAGGGTAGCATTAGTCCAGACTTTCCTCACACGACAGTAGTGATGGGCTCATGCTTTCTATACATTATTCATGGTAAGAAACAGTTCATTCCATATTGTTTTAATGAAAATGGTTTTTAAAAATTGGTTCCTAATAAATTGTGTAAGATTTGTCTAATAAAGTGCACTGCTTAGTTTTGCCTAATGCATTTTGTGTTTATTTTGTGTGGACCAAGTTTATTTCAGCTTAAATTGAGTTCGAGGTGTGATGACATGGGACAGCTTAACAGGAGGCCATGCTAGAGGTGGAACAATGTAACACGGAAGCTGGGTAGAGGGAGCCCCTGGTTTTAATTCATACATCAACTATTTCTTAGTGGTGCGTAAGCTCGATGACCCTTAACAGGCAGCTCCACCTCCGAGTGATTCCAGCCAGCCATCCGTGAAGCCGGGAACAGGGCCACCCCGCATCGCTGGTTGGGCTCGCACTTGGAGAGAGGAACAGAGTGTTTGGACACTCCCTCTGAGGATAGGAAGCCCGTGAAAGGCGCTAAGCGATCACATCATGCTAGCTATTCCAAAGACAGCGGAGAGCTTGACGCTCCGCACTGATGCACGCTCATGTCTTGCTGCATCGGATTTGACTTGACCGAAACACGTCTGTCTAAGTAGGACTGTGAAGTGCAGCAGTGTCCCGAAAAGCTGCCCACCTTCCAGGAGCCAAAACTGCCACCCCAACCCACTCTCAAAACCCAGTGGAGATTTGGCTCATGGACACAGGTGAGGAAAACATTGTTCTAAACACCTGCCATGATAGCATCATGCCTTGTTTCAGACATCCACATTTTTTATACATTTTATATAACTTTTCATATACTAGGATGTTTAATGAAAAAAGTCAGGTTTGATGTTGCCTTTATTAAGAATGTTTTAGAAGCTTAAAACCTGAAATTTCTTTAGTCATGTCCTACACTGATGATAATACCGCAACAATAATAATTATTTTTAATTATTTTTATTATTAGTTATAATAATAATTAATACCTTTCCTGTGGCTCTGTGCAGTTTAAAAACTGTAAGTACTATCATCTTGGTGAACAGAATATGGTAAAGCCTTTGCTACTAGTAAGTGCTTCAGTGTGTTGTCATTGGGTCACGTGATGTTGCAGTGACATTGCAGTGACGTCGCAGTGACATCGCGGTGATGTCGCAGTGACATTACAGTGACGTCGCAGTGACATCGCAGTGATGTTGCAGTGACATCGCAGTGACGTTGCAGTGACATTGCATGTGTGCACTTCCTGTGTCTTTGAGTGGTATGGATGCAACTCTGATCCTTGAAACCTGCCATACAGTGCAGCAGTACCTGTGGCAGTGGGTCAAGGATGCGCTACGTGAGTTGCCGTGACAATCAGGGGGGCGTGGCCGAGGAATCAGCGTGTTCCCACTTGCCAAAGCCACCGGCCCAAGAAGCATGCTCGGTGATGGCCTGTGGTCAGTGGAAGGTCTTGGAATGGACGCTGGTAAGAGCCCGAAGATGTGCCCCAGGACAGGTGCTCTACACCCAACTGATGACATTCCTATTATTTACATATATAGCATTTGCAGACATACACCGGGCTGAAATCATTAGCCTCATTCTGTCAGAGGGGTTGACTGACTGTCCATTGAGCTTCCCGCCCAAACTCTCATCATCGCTAGGTTGAAATGAGTGGGAAAATGATGTCAGAGAAAGAGTTTGTCCTCTAGACCCTGCAGGACATGTAGGTCTGTCTGCTTGGGAAAACTGCAGTTTCATGGTTGTATTTCAATGATTGATTTCAGATTTAAACCAGACATGACATCACTTGCATTTTTGCCTTGTACATATTTGATATCTCTTTGCACAAGGGCATAGTTTTACAGTCCAGTCGCCCCTTCATTAGTTAATAAAATAATAAGAACTGCAGATCTAAAATCATAAGATTGAAGACCAAATTAAAAAGTATATGGATTAAGGAATGGATCCTCTGAAAGCCTAGACACCCACACAGAAAACAGAACGTTCTTTGTTCATTGTGAGCGATTCTGCAGCACATTCCTTGCACCTGAGGGTCTTTCCATGTGTTGTTCCTGTGCGTTTTCAGTGCTCTGTGTCATGTGGCCAAGGCAAGACCACTCGGCAGGTGGTGTGCTTGAACTTCAGTGACCAGGTCGTGAACGCCAGCGAGTGTGACCCCGACGACCAGCCAGTGATGGAGCAGGAGTGCACCATGCCCCCATGCCCCAAGCGTCCCGACCCTCCTGTGCCCAAAAAGCTCCCATCTCACCCCGGTGGCCGACACCAGTGGAGGACAGGACCGTGGGGAGCGGTGAGTGGCTCTTGGGCACACTCTTTAGCATGCAACCGTCTGCTCGTTGCCCTAGCTGTCATTTTAGCTGAAGGATGCTTGAAGACTGCTTGCCTGTATCCACCATCTTTATTTACCACGCGGTTGGCTCAGATTAGCTACTTGAAGTGGGGCTGTTTGAAATGAAATACAACCCCTGTGAGACGGCCAGGGAGGAAATGGCCAAAGTTACTGCAGGTGAAGACCTTGTTTGTGGTGTAGCTGTCTGATACACACCTATGGATTCGGTGCTAACCGGAGCACCAGCTCCCCGTGCTAAGCAGCTGCTTTCCATGTGTCTTACATTATTAATAAGAGCAGTTCGGCCGTCCTTAAGGCAGTTTTACACTTCATTCCTTCTGCTGACTGCCCAGGAGCATTCTTCCTAAACTAAAGTACCAGTCAAAAGTCTGGGCTCACCTGTTTTTAACCCATTTGCCTCTATTTTAGCTATTCGATTCGTCTTATAGTAAATCGCTTCAAGGCAATGAAGTAATATACATCAAATATTGCAACAATAAAGAGAAGTGATCAACATCTCAAAATTATGTCTAATTTTAGACTCTTCCAACAGCCTCCTTTGGCTTCTATGACAGCACTGCAGACACTTGACGTTCTTTCGACCAGCTTTCAGATGTAGCCACCTGGAATGCTTCTCCAACCATCCTGAAGGAGCTTCCACAAGTTCTGGGCAAAAGTTGGCCACCTTGCTTTTAAGGCGTTCGTATGCTTCAGATGACGTCTGGACAAAATAAAATCAAACACATCGGCAAGAACAATGTGTCACGTACTCAAAACAATGTTCCCACCTCGTTCGTTCGTGGTGCCGCATTCAGAGCACAGAGAAACATATTGAGCCGAGTGGTTGAGTCATTTTAATAAAGGAGATGACGGCTCTTTCAAAATAGAAGTTACTCTCTTTATTAACAGCCACTATTGATTTCATTCTAGCAGCAGCACAGAAAAGCCAACTATTTAAAGAACACTCATGGTTACATGCTAACAAAACACACACATTCCACGGCAAACATCACGCAGTGCAATTTCGACATTACACTATTTAAAGTGCAGTGCGGTGCAATGGCGGTAACTGCATAATAAGTCCTGCTGACCAGCTGCGCGACGACGTAATGCCAAAACTATATTGATTCCATTACTTGGTCATCTGAAATCTTTCACCAGTTTTACTCTTGTATCCAACTCACCCCAAACCTGGATTTATGGTTTAGATCTTTCGGGATTGGTCGTCCGTCGCAGTGCTCCATCTCTCTCTTTGTTGATAAAATAATACTCACTACATAACCCCAATAATAATCTCCAGCAGGTGTGTTCAGAATTTTGACTGGCTCTGTAAGTTCCCACCTACCTCTCTTCCTGGTCGCAGTCGCAGTCAGCTTCCTGCACAGTTTTGGGAGGGCCGTGATTTCCCTGCCACTCAGAAGCCTTTACCCCCGATGCCCCCCGCAGCAGGGGCGCGCCCCACTCTCTCTGACACAGCACCCTCTACTGCAGTGCTCCAGCACTTGCGCCGGCGGCTTCCAGAGGCGGGTCGTCGTGTGCCAAGATGAGAACGGCAGTCCCGCCAGTGGCTGCGAGGAGCACTCCCGGCCCGTGGAGCAGAGGTCCTGTGAGTCTGGGCCCTGTCCGCAGTGGGTGTATGGCAGCTGGGGCGAGGTGAGCATCTCCACAGCACACCTCCGCCATTCCTAGTATAATCTATTTCCACTGTTCCTGTGTCATTTATCCTGTTGATTAAAAACAAAGAGAGTCAATGGGCACCTTTTAAGGCAGCCCTTTGGGTAGGGCCTGGGGAATGACCCCCCTCACCCGGTCTCCTGACCCCAGTGCACAAAGCCCTGCGGTGGTGGGATGAAGACACGGCAGGTGGCCTGTCAGCGGCCAACCGGGGAGCAGTTTAACGACTTGAGCTGCAACATCCTGGACAAGCCCCCCGACCGCGAGCAGTGCAACACTGAGCCCTGCCCCTCGAACCCCCACTGGAATGCTGGCCCCTGGAGCTCGGTACGCTTGTAAACATCACCACTTACCCATCACCCGTCCATTGCTATGCAAACTAGGTTAAGAGCTAAACTGAAGACAGCAGCCCTGTAGTAACAAGGGGTCCGTTAAAAGACTTGGAAAATGTTTTTACACTCAATGTTTAATACCTACCACATGCCAGTGGTATGTCAAAGGGTGATGTGTTAAGGTGATGATGCACAGGGCAACTTTCTGAGCAGTGTCGCCAGGTAATTACTAACCAGATGAGACGAAGGGCAACTCATCTGGATCTGGATGATTGTGAAAAGTTGCCCACTGACAATTAAAGTTTTTCAAATAAAAATGTGTTGCCCAATATCAATGGAAATGCGCATGAGCAACATTGGTCAAAAAGTTGCCCTGTGTATCATCAGCTTTACTATGACCAATTAATTCTAGTCATTACCTTTAGAAATACCCCACAGATTCAGGACCAGTAGCTCCTTCCCAAACCAGTCTAGCTTGTAAAATACTCTTTAAGGCGTGACTTGCATGCGCTGCTGCCATGGGTTGGCACCCCATCCTCGGTTGCTCCCTGCTTTGTACCTGTAGCTTCTGGACAGGCTCTGGACCTCCGCTACCCTGCATTTTACAAGCGGGTACAGAAACTGGAAAGATGGATGGATGGATGGATAGATGGTATCAGCTATACGTAGCATGAACCTGGTGTGTCCTTTCGTGAACGTGGTCTTATGTCGCTGCACACACTGCTGAAGCTTTTATTGCCTTTAATGTAGCTTTTACCAAAAGAAACACCCTTTTCATTGCTTTTGTATACACATTTTTTGAAGGAGCCCGACGGAATCGTGTTTCTCAGCATTGTCTTCTTTTTAAGAATCAGATCTGGTCCGGTCAGCAGCGGCATTTAGCCACTTTGCACGTCTGCCTCTCCCTGGACGTATTTTCCCATCCTTCGAGTCGCACCTTTATACTGCCACACAGACTGACCCCAGCCAGTCAGTCTGACTCTGATCGGACTGCCAGGTCACCTCTCTCCGGAAAGGCTGGGGCACTGTGATTGGCAGTTTTGGGGAGTAGCTAACTAAGATTAGTGACACTACTAACTTCACTACTTTTTCAGTAGTTTAACAGTAGTGCGTTTACCTCTAAAAAGCTGTAGCTTTTCCAGTAACTATTTTTGATACAAATAGTGATGTAGCATGGTAAAACGCTACTTTGTTACAAATAATGATGTAGCATGGTAAAACGTTACTTTGTTACAAATAGTGATGTAGCATGGTAAAACGTTACTTTGTTACAAATAGTGATGTAGCATGGTAAAACGCTACTTTGTTACAAATAATGATGTAGCATGGTAAAACGCTACTTTGTTACAAATAGTGAT
>JAAGVU020000123.1:15228791-15241588 GCA_011763525.2 Mormyrus iriodes | reverse complement strand
CTCCCCACGGATACCTTGCCCCCCTCCCTGTGAGTGACACTTTATCAAAAAGCCCACCCGCTGCCCCGCTGCCCCCATCGCCCTGCTGCCTCCCACCCCCACTGCCCTTGCTGCTCCCCGCTGACACCTTGCCCCCCTCTCTGCTTCCCTAGGCCATTTAGCCACCAGCTGCAGCGAACTCCAGCGGTTGACTGGCGTCCTGCACGATGGGGAGCAGCTGCTCAGCATCCAGGGGAAGGCGCTGGCGGTGAGGCAGTGCTGTTTTGTCAGCGATGGGCCCGCGCCATGCTACACTTTCCATTAACACTGTCTCATATGCTGTGGTGGGCACAGCTAACCGAAAAGTTACCTTTGATAACCGTTAATCCGCTAACTTCAAAGTTTAATTTGATAACGCTAAACCGATAAACCACAAAAAAAATTTAGGAGAGGTTAACGTTAACTGCTAACTCCTAACTTGTATTATATGAATGTAGCTCCAGTTTGGTTTTTAGCTCTGCAACCCATAAACAACATGCCTAGAGAGCTAAAACTTTAAGTGTTTAAAACTGAAGTATCATCTGTCAGAATAGAGTGATTACTGGGGGATATTTATGACTTACACAATTGGGAATCGTTGAATTCTCTACAGTTTCCGGAATAACTCTGCATTGGAATTGTCTTTCTGTTATATTCCGTTTGCGAGATATGAGTGTCTTTGTCAGAGAAGCCCTGTTTTGCTACTGGCCCACGCTGACATTTTGCCTCAGTGAAGCCGCTTGGGGACTATAAACACAGCGCTGTTTACCTATAACTAGGAAAGTCTCAACTCTTTATTAGTCTATAGCTCTACCTTAAACATGACAAGTTATCCGGCTAAGCAAGAAATCCTGCTTTGTGATACAGGTCCCTGTTCTCCACTTAGTTCTGGGCACCACATTTTAAATCGACTTTATCTTAGTTCACTTACATTTAGCCCAGACTACCTTAAATCCGAGAAGTTATCCACCGACCGCGTCTTGTGTATAATTGTAGTCAGCCAACAGTGTGCCAGATAGACTGTTGCTGAAATGCTCACAACAAACCGAAGGAAGTCTGTATTATTTTAGGGTTTACAAAAAGATGGTAACGGATTTACAGTTAGCAGAAATAAATTTAGCGGAAGCTAATTAGTCCACTAACAGTTTTCAAAGTTAGCTAATCTGCTAACAAATGAGTTAGCTTCGCTAATTAGCGATTAGAGGATCAGCAGAACCCTGCCCACCACTGCTCATATGAATATAAATGTTCAGAAGGAGACCATAGCTTTCTGTGAAATTTCTAAAGACCCGTTTTAAGAAACATGAACCATTTCCACTGAGCTTCTGTACTTATCGGAAGTCTTAATATATACGATGGAGAAATGTTACTGCATTGTTTTTTTTTTCTTTTGTCCTCAAGAGGGCACTGGTTAGTCTTGGATCTCGATCTGTGTTGGGAGCATGCTCTTACACATGTGAGACTCCAGAGGTCTCCAGTTGTCCTCCAGACCTGGTTTTGATGCTGCGGTCTTTGCAGACAGTGGTTCACCTTCCCCCTCTGTCTTCACCAGATCTACTGTGCAGACATGCGCTCGGGCAGCCCCAAGGAGTACATCACACTGAGGGAGGGCAGCACAGAGAACTTCTCAGAGGTCTTCGGGTTCAGGTGATGGCGCCCCCCAGCCATGGTACCGACCCCGGGGGACAGTTTTGTTCTCTCTGCGGCTAACAAAGGACCCTCTGTTGTATGTGTCCTTCCACCTCAGGCTCAGCAATCCCATGGAGTGCCCCTACAATGGTACCCGGCGAGAGGATTGCAACTGCCGCAAGGACTACACAGCGGCAGGCCTATCGGCCTTCAGCAAAGTCCGGCTAGACCTCAGCAAGATGCAGATCATCAGTGAGTCACTAGAGGGTGCTCTGTTGATAGCTTTTAGGGCCCCCTTCCTCCATCCATCTCCCCTGTTGACTTTGTGACCTCTGAGGTTAAATTCCCGGGCCTCAGCCACGCTGTAATAGAGCAGCGTTCCCGTCTCTTATATCTGGGAGGAAGAGATGAGAAGGAAGACCCTGCCCTTCCTGAAAGGGCCTTCTGGTCACATGCCATATGTAAAGTGGGCTTTTTGCATGTCCTTTTGCCCGGGACACATCCACCCTCCTGAATTTGCCACCTCTTGCTCCTTGTCACCACTGCTGATGCATAACCAAAGAGCTGTCACACAGAAACTCCCACAATCCCTCGCTGACTTCATGGCCAGTTTGTTGGACTCTTTCTTCTGCCTTTAGCAGAGCTGGGTTCTCCTGAGAGAGCCCCCTGATTACCGTTTGCTGGGAAACAAACACATGTCTACAGTATGTCTACAAAGTCATTTTAATCCACACTAATGTCATGCTAACATTAGTAATACTAATGTTCAGCTGTTCCTCCTCCATTCCGGATTGTTCCAAAGTAACAGGGAATGGCAATAAGTCTATCTAATGTTCAAGATAACCTGTAATATGAGGATTCCCTGAACAGTGATCTGACTTCCTAAAAATATTTGGTGGCAAAATAAGATGCCGAAACTTCTGAGGAGTGATACAGAGAGTATGCAGTTCTGTTAATCGCAGCTGCCGCAGAACTACGGCCCAGGCAATCACATGATATGCAGGGGAGAATGACACATGGTCTGTGACATTAGCCCAATGGCATGTTCCTGCACTGTTCCCATCAGGCCCACAGCCATGCCTGCATTTGGGAATCTCTCATGTCGCTTCTCAAGATGCAGTGAGACCCGGACAAGAGCTCCTCTTCTGCCGAATTGTGCTGATGTTTAATTAAGGCCAAGCATGAGGGCTTAATTGGTTCAAGATGTGCTTTATGGTGGCAGAGTAGCTGAAAATTAGAGCCGTGAGGGCTCTGAGATTGGGCTCCAAAATGAGGCACTGAGAGATTAAGCTCTGAGATCGGGCCCTGAGATCAGGCCCTGAGATCGGCCCCAGATCACCAACAGATCGCCGCCACGCTTATAATTACACTGACATGTTTGGAAGTCCCCAAAACAGGAATGAGAAGCTGTTTCTCGCTGGAAAACGAGGAGGCATTTTGGAGGAGGCGTCTTAGCGGAGGCACCTGCCCGGGGTGTCCTCTGTCTCCCGCTCTGAACTGTGTGTTGCTCCTCTCCTAGCCACCGACTGGCAGTTTGCCCTGACACAAAGCGGCCAGCAGGTACCCTTCGCCACAGCTGGTGACTGTTATAGTGCTGCCCGGTGTCCGCAGGTGAGACATGCCCTTATCCCTTGTAGCCTTATCATTTTCTGTCTGCCTGCCTGTCTGTTTCTGTCTGTCTGTCTTCCAATTATATTAGTGCACTGGAATTCATCCACCTTCCAAAACTGGGATGCCAGTCTGTCGCGGGGTGCACATTCACACACACACAGTATCACACTAGGGCAGTTTAGAGACTCCAAGGCAATGCCCAGTTTTATTCATATCTTTTGCTTTGCACCTAATTGAGGCTGATTTAATATGTGCCTTGAAAGCAGCTGTGAATTCCTGCTATGACATTTTATAAGAGCGTCATTAGGCTCACACCACAGGTCCAGGGCTCTCTACCACAGCCTGGAGAGCATCAGCGCCCCCCTGTGGTACACTGGTTTCTCTAGTCAGTGCTCAGCAGTACAAACAAGGGTGTGAGATGTGGGGGGCACAATGGTGTCTGCGGGGCAGGTAAATGAAGCTTAGTGCAGCAGTAGCTGGGGGGTGTTAGGTTTTCAGAGCCACCCCCCCCCCCACACCCTGACCCTGTGTGCCTGAGGGCACCATCACAAGGGAGCCCACTTCCGTTACGGGTGGCCTCAGGACACCATGTGATCACATAGTATGCTTCAGCTGTGACCATTCAGCACTGGTGACAGAATGCACCTTTGTGGGGGGGGCACATGCTGGTTGTGACACTTCCTTTGTCCATCTGTGTTCACTGTGGACCATGTGACAGGAACCAAAGAAACGTGCAGACAGCTGTTCTCAAGAAGGACGAGCGTAAAAACACCCTCATTCTTCTGGGCCAGTTTGGCAGACAGACACCCCCCCCCCACCCCCTTGCATTTACACAGCTTTGCTTACTTTCAAAACACTGGGCACACAGACAAACCATGGTCCTTCACCACGACCCAGGGGATTCAGTCTTGCTCGTTACTGAGAAGCGAAGAAATTGCGCTGAATGTTTGACTTCCAAAGTATAAAAATGTTGATGTGTAATGGAGTGATTACATGTAGTTCTCTCCTTATTCCGGTGTTTATGTAAGAATCCGTTATTGTCGGCATGTATTATTTGTTTATTTCTCGTGTTATTTATCTTTCACTAAGTGTGTATTTTTTTTTGCGTTTCGCTGATTCAGCGAGTACAACTGTACTGCGCACCACTGGCGCCACCTCCTGGTGAGCTGGGTGCAGATGAACTGCTGTCTTTCACAGGGGCGGTTCCGCATCAACCTCGCGGGGACCGGTTTTCTCGTGGCCGAGGACACGAAATGGATTGCCCAAGGAAACTACGCGGCAGCTGACATACACAAATCACAGGTGACCAGAGAAACGGTTTCCAACCCCCCGCCGATGCCCCCACTTATCATTCTCACAGTTATTAGACACTAATCTCACTGTACTTAGATGTAATTAGATTCTAACTTTTCATAGTTACAATTTCATGGTCGCTCACTAACTGAGCAGGAAATATTTTGAGGAGTTTTACAAACGACTGTTTAGGATGGAAAAACACTTATTTTCCTGTAGCATGAAGCACGGTCCGGCGTTTGCAGCTTGCATACTGCACGTGAGCGATTCCCTGGGCCCTCTTTCCCTGCTGACCTTCTCACGGCAGCCTTGGGGAGGGCCTTGCCTCGGGTCCTCAGCGTTCAGGTGGAGAGGAGCTGAACACCTCACTTTGTGATGGAAATCGGACGGGGGTCTCCACTGGCAGCTCTGAGGGCTGCAGAGGGACTTGGAGAGGCCGTCCACTAAATGACAGACATTTTTGGTTAAGTTCTGGGTGGCGGGGAGGGGACTTACCACAAGGTAATTCTTGCCAAACAGAGAGGGAGAGGGGAGTGGTGAGCAGTGGGAGACCTGTGCTCCCTTCTGAACTGTACGGAACGGAGTCACAGACATGCAGCAACGCCCTCAACCTCGCGTGACTCTTTTTACAGAGATTATGAGTTATGTAGGATTATGCATTTTCTGAGTGTCACTAAGGGCTTGCTAAACACTCACGGTATTTTAATGACACGGGAAATTAGATCCCAAACTCTCCTGCTGGTGGAGGTTTGTGGGCCAGTGTGTAGCTCAGTGAGTTAGGCATTCGTGCCCATCTCTGGAAGGCTGTGGATTTGAGTCCTGTTGCTGGAAGAACATATCATATACATTTCATATGTATCATAACAGATCATATAGCTTTTGGACCTTGAGCAAGGTATGTAAGCCCAGCTGCTCTGGGGATACCGGCTGAGACTTGTAATACTTGTATGTGTGCCTGTACCTCTCAAGGAAAACGGGTGCATGCGGAAACCTCGCAACTATTCTATTGCTGCTGGCATGGTGCTGAAGTTCCACTTTATTCCACAGGATGGCAGCAAAGTGACGGGAATGTGTGGAGGTTACTGTGGAAAATGCACCCTGTCCAATGGCTCTGGCTTGCATGTCAAAGTGGAGTGATGCTGGAGGATACATGGGGTATTTTACCTTTTTCTTATATGTAGTGTCTGTTATTTAAATATAATACTACCAGATATATACAGCATTAATGAAAATTCTAGAAGATTCCCACTAAAACATTTGATGTTTTTTTTCTTTCGACAGAAGTTACCCATTTTTCAAGGCCTACGGTGCTACAATTCAAAGCCTTATCTCTCCAAATGACCTCTACGCCATGTGATGTGTAAATATGTAAACTAGACATTGTACAAACTGTATATAACAATTTCTGACATTTTTATGAATTATTTATGACACTCACATATATTTTTATATGGGTAATTATTTAAGTTTTTAAACGGATGGCTATATGCCTCACCAGCTTCCATGACACAAAGCAATCACGGCCGTTTTGAATTTCGTTATTGTTTTAATCTGGCGATTTCAGGTTGGAATAACTGACCCCTGACGCTGGCTAGCATAGCGGCTAACATAACATAACATAATCATTGCGGATCTCCCTGGCAAGGCTCACTGCCAGTGACACAGCGACCAGCACTGCAGAGAGGTTTAGTGGCGCGCTGTTGCACTGACGTGGCTCGGAAACATACAGGCCGTGGTCGGGCACCGTGAGCCCCGCCAGCCGCCAGCATGTAGGCGTGACCCAGCAGCCTGTAACACAGGTTCGAAACAGAGGGTGAAAATCATGAGGGTAAGCACAGGAAGTGGAGATGGACATGACCTCTCCGTTTAAGAGAGCACAGGATTATGACTTTGGAAATTAAAAAACGTCTTAATGTCTTAGTTTAAACTTATCCATCAATACATCCATCCAACCGCATGTCCAGGTCAAGGCAGGTCAAGGTCATGGAACAGTTTAAATCCCCATATGACACTTAGTGATATTGTGGTTATATGTTGCTAGTGAGCCGTCGACTCCGCAGAGCAGGACACGCCCACGCCTTAATCAGCCATTACCTGCTGTCCTCGTTGGCACTACATGTGTGACGGTGGATCGATTGTGCAGATTTCGGGAGCGATATGCAGCAAGGGCCCATCTGCTAACACCACAGTAGACCCACCAACAGTTATTATATATTATATTATTATATAAACAATGGTAATCCAGCCCCCCCCACCAGAGCAACTCATGGCATTCTTCCTGCGGGAAATCAGCGTTACTGGACAATGCTGATCTGATAGTTATGCAATCGTGCTAGGTTACAGTTAAACTATACTATAACATCATGTATATGTAAGTCATTTTACGTCTCTGTTAACATTTACCAAATGCTTTTATACAAAGTGAATCACACTGGGGGGGGGGGTATAATTTATATGTACTGCCTGTGACTCAGACTCACAACCTTTGCATAACCAGCACTACAATCACTCGTTGACCTTCAGGAGCTGCTGCCTCTTCCTTAGATAAAGGCAGCTGTGAAATAATTCGGCACCCGGTTAACCTTTATCGATCTGTGCAAAGCTGAGTCACATACAACGAGGAGGAGGCCGTCAGTCAGGCACCAGCCGGGACGGCCGTGCTGCATGTCACGTTTTCCCTGGTTGCGATTTCTGAGTGATGACAGACGGACGCTTAGTGATATTTTAATTAACTACAGGGCTGCTGGACGTTGAGTTCTTTCGTCAGTTATGATTTTCCTGTGATGAAAGGGATATTTCAGCTAAGGACAGAAATGGTGTGTCACAGTAACAATGGAAGTTCACATCCATACGTCATGTTAAGGTGCTTGTTACGACACCAGAGTGTCCTTCCTGCATCCCAGTACCAGTTAACTTTGTTTTTTTTCAGTGTAATGTTTCATAAGATGATAAGTTCAGTAAGGTTATTAATTCACTATTGTTTTACTGTTAAAAAAAAGAAAACAATCAGGGTACTTTTTTCGTTGTTTGTGTTTTTTTTATTTTTTGAAAGGCAAAGATGTGTGAGGGGCAGCAGTAACGTGCTCGGATTTAATAAGCCACAGATGTACAGCGGTTGGCTTCTTCTTTTGTGTATTTAACTTATTTTCTGTGTGGATAGTTTACCTCAACTGCAGAGTCGAGATGCATTTCATGTGCTGGGAGAGACGTGCATGGAGGCGCTTGCAGGGTAGCGAGTTACCAAGGACTAAGAAATGGAGAGCAAACCCGACCAGAAGACTTCCTCACATCTTATTTAAGTCAATCCAGTTAAACGCGCGTCAGCCTGGGCAGATATGTGACGGCTGCTGTTTGCCTTTCCTTAAAATAAAACCACAGTGAGAACAGCTATTTAAATGTGAACTGCTTCGCTTGACACTTGGCAATAACTCGCGTCCTGTTCATGTGTCTCATTTATTCGGTGCATTTTCTCAGGTTTGCTAAGGATTTGCGTAACAGCTTCATACCAGTTTCTCCCATACTCACATGCAGCGATGTACAATGACGTCACTCTGATATCTGCCATGTGCTTCCCGGGTAAATAGGAACCTGCTTTTTGCGGTTGTTACACTATTACTCTATTCACTACCCTGAATGAGAAGTTTCAGTTCACGATAACATGTGAAATGTATTTGTAACATTTATTAATATTTATTGCTCCCACTTGCTGTAAAAAGACTGTGTTTACGGTGGACGAACTGTTGGCAATAGTAATGTGTGCACTTCCTGTCATTCATTTACTGCAGGCGTCAAACATTTATAACAGGAAATAGTAAAAATATGCAAAGTTCTTGAAAGATTGCGTGCAGAAAGTTCCTTGCATGACCCTCACTCCACGCACAAATATCTGTGTGTATAAATTCTGTTGACATTTTTCTTGAAATTCTCAATGAATAAGGGAAGCACCCAAGGAAATAAAGTGACTTCAACACTGCTTATTTTCAGTTCAGTTCCGTTAATTTTAGTATAGCGCCTTTTCCAACAGGGTTGTCATGCAGCGCTTAATACAGACTCGAACAACAGTGGTACTTCCTCAGTTAAGGATAATGGATGGGGAATAAGAGCCAGGGGGCAACAGTGCTACAGGTACAAAAGGGTACAAAACTCTACAGTTTGGTTATTTTTTTTCCACCTCTTAGAAGTGCTTGTCTAATCCCCAGTTTCCGCTTTGGATATATTTGGCCCCTGGAAGTAGGCAGTGAAAACTCTGTGGCCACTGTGTAACCTAAGGCCAAAATGCTATTGGTGGTATCTAAGTGGTGCTGAGCAGGACAATGCCTGCCCTCTGAGTTCCAGCGGTGAAGGTTACAGCGAAGCACTCCCCCTCGACTCCTTCCGGAATGTTCACTGCGTGCATGCATCAGTGTCGGCTTCAGGAACCGGCCATCTGCGACTCCTCCTGTCGGCATAGGGATGGCCAGCCGGCGTCCACACTCATCCGTCCCCGAGGTGACATTCCAGGGGGCTGTGCGCAAGCAGGCAACCTGATTCAGGGAAGCAGGAACTTATGAATATTCATGAGAGCCCGGGGTGATGCCGACTGCTGCAGATAAGCCTGCTCACCATTCCTCAGCATTTGCTGAGAGAACCTCACCTAGCAGCGCAGATGCACTAAAACGTTTTGTCCAAGGGCCACTCGCCCCCTGCTCTCCCCTTGCTGTCTTTTTTCCTGTTTGGTGATCGATCTCAACCGCTGCAGTGGATTGAGTACTCTTACTTTAAATCTTGGCTCGTCGTTTTGAATTTACTCTTTAGGGCCTTTGTTTCAACCAAGAATTTCCAAGAGTTCAATAGTTTCAATTCATGATTCAAGGTTGTTCGAATATGCGTAGACCTCTCTTTAAAAGTGACCAGCATGGTGGTTCAGATGGTGTCAGCCCCAGGGTGGTGGGCTTGACCCCCGCTCTGCTGTGTGTGTGCAATTTGCATATTCTTCCTGTGTTGGGCAGGATGCCTCTGGGTTTCCAGTGTTTGTGAATTGCTCAGAGTGTGTGGGTCTGTGTGGGATAGACTGGCATCCCATGCAGGGTGTCACCTTTCCTGTGCCCTCTGCTGCCTGGGATAGGCTCCAGGGGCCCCTGAATGAATGGTTTAATTAACCAGTGTAGCTGAACAAACTGATCTTTCATGAAATGTCTACATTAGGTCCATAGCTGACTGGGAAAGAGACCATTAAATTTCATTCCAATGTGAACACAGAACTACAAGTCAACTAGCTCTGCCATTTTAGTTAAATAAATTTGCATGACACATCACCAAGGAACTCAGTCAGTGCTTACAGAGCGCCGTTACCCTCGATTAGGGCCGAATGTCTCATGTCAGCTGCAATCAAGCATGTCAGCTCTGTTGTGTATCGACTGACTCTAGAGTCCAACTGGCATGAGTAAAGCAGGGGCCACTTTGGCCTCCCGTCCACACGAGTGAGGAAATGGAGCCCAGCATTTGTGAGACATACTGTGATGGTGTGATGGTTTATACCTCTCCAGGTGGAGAAACGGCTCGAGAGGTCGACCTCTAGCAAGGGATGACTCCTAGTTAATGCATGCATGGTAGTTAAGTCAAAATGGGTGGTTTATCCTTCAAAGCAGAGGCACCACATACAATTTCAGCAGTTAACTACTTTGGTGTTTTACCATGGTTACCGGGTCATTGTAGTTGATCTAGTCGAAGACCGTGTATCATACTGAAGGCTCAAACCAAACCCAACACTCACTCACTGTTTACTGAGCAGAAACAAGTTCTAAGGGTGCTGTCACACTAGGTGATCAGTACAGGGCCCGAGCACGTTTGACCCGCAAGGTCCAATGCGTCTGACGAGTGTGATCGCTCTGTACCGTGCTCAATCACCTAAAGCTTCACACACGGGGGGACAATCACAAATCAGCTGACAGCTCCGCAACATGATTTTCAATTTGCTTTGAATATTTAGATATCTAAGTAACTGACACCAAGGCATCCAGTTGACAAAAAACAGGTAAGTGCAGAATTTTAACTTTGCAGTCATTTCTGTGCAAATGACTTTAAATTTACACCTCCTACAGAAAGTAACTCTCCACCACAGTGTAACATGGAGTACCCCCCTTTAGCCCCCTCATTAAATGCCAAGGAATATTAACTATAAACATCAGTTTTTTTCACCTTGTCTGGAAACAATTTGCAAGCATGAGAAAATGGGAAGGATATTTTTTTTGGGGGGGGGGTGTTGAGTCTTGTGGGGCAATGCAGTTAAATGCAGTTAGCTTGTAGCTCACAGCATTACAATGTCCCACTAGCCAACTGGATCATTCAGCAGGAGGCTCTAGGCCATCGGCCATTACTGTGGCACAGATGATTACTGGCAAATGGGCCGTACCGTGTGTGTCGATGGATTTGTATGGAAGAACAGACCTCATTCCATAATCCTAGCGTATTTTAAATATTGCCTATTAAAAAGCCAGAGCATTTAAGCATTGATGACTGTCACATTTCCATTCCAGAGCGTAAAGAACATTGCATTAATATGCCTGTAGAAGTGAACTTATGATCCAACAAACAAACAGACAGAACCAGATGCCACTGAAAATGACTTTTACATACGGAGTATTTTCCCCTAGTTCCGTTTTCTCATTAATAAATACAAGATTATCGATCCAGAGGACAAGCAATGTTTAAACTCTAAGTTGCTCCCTCACAATGAATATTATCACCTGATTCTTGAACATGCAATGAGCTGGAAGGCAGATGAAAGCTTACAAAAGCAGGCATAACCGTGAAAGTGAAACCAGAACGCGGTGAGACTCATGGAAAGCTAAACGTTTAATAAATGCAGCAGGCCCTGATTTCTCTTGCTCAGCTTGAATATGCGGCCGGCGGGGGGAGGGTAGATTAGATGACCTTCAACAGGATACGATTTAAAAGGTTAATCTCAGTCCACTTGCGATTTTCGGATAATCTTAAAAGCCAGGGGCAGCTAAAAGAGGAGTGTGGACCCGTGCCTTTGCTGAGGGTCTCATTCCGCTGGGTGATTAAGGGGGGGGGGGCTTCGGGCTGGGAGCGATTTCCTCTTGGTCCACACCCAGGTAATGCAAGCCTGAACTCTGGGGGGCTGGGAAGGAGCGCAGGGGGCCCTGTTTACAGCCCAGCCTGTCCCGTCTGTCTGGGGAGGGGCCGGGGGCTTACAGCTGGACTCTCTGTAGGAGTTTTCAGCTCCAGCACAGGTGCTAGACCTAAAGCCAAGGTCACGCTTTTTTTGTCTCCATACCAGACAAAGCAGGATGAGGGTGTCTTCATGGAAATATAGCGGATGGTGTGTTTAACCCTGAAATGGCGCTACAGCCCTCGACAGCACTGTCTTCAGAAGCCGAGCTGGAGAAACGCTGACCCTGAACTCAGCGAGGCACCTCAGTCGCCAAGTCTCGTACCCTGAGATCATGTATGTGCATCTGCTGTGCTGGTCCCAGTCAGTCAGGGCTTCTGGTTACTTATCAGCCTTGGTCTGCAGACTGGATGACAAGATGTTCCGTTCCTTATTTTGTAATCATTAACCCGCATTCTTGTGGTAATGAGAAGATGGCAGGGAATAACAAAGGAGGTTCTGATACAGGTTCGGATACAGAAGAGGGAGTCTATCTGTGTGGTAGAAGGGACAGGAGTACAGTACTCTGGCTTTTAGCTGCTACATTGATATATAGGTATTGGTATATAGAATAACACAAGCATAGAGCAGGTAGAGCTGTGCCGGATATGCAGCCCTCACACACACACACACACACACACACACATACACAGCCATACTGATACACTAGTGCCTATTTTACGGTGCGCTATTGAGGTGTCGGCTCAAAGAATACTTCATTTATTCCAAAGTGTGCCTTATGCTGCTTGTGGTGTATTACTACTGCCCAATCTGCCCTGCTTAAATGCCCAGCATTTCTTGAAGAACTATTTACACCTTTTCCGAGACTTTCGATGACAGATCAGCCTGTGGTTAAGAGTCACGTACAGTCAGTAATTAAATCTGTAATTTCTCTATTTTGTGAGTTTTTACATACATTTTTTTCTCATACACCCATCCAAACAGCTAGGCCAGGTAAGCGTCAAGCCGATTTGGGTCGAGCGCATCGGAGAAATGTATGTGCGCTGTAACCGCAAACAGGCTGTAATGTATGTGTGCTGTAACAGCAAACAGGCTGTAACGTATGCTCGCTGTAACCGCAAACAGGCTGTAA